>LR990145.1:11241492-12482984 GCA_905147285.1 Hypena proboscidalis | reverse complement strand
GGCGTACTAGTCACCTCTTCAGCCCTGTGCTCGCTGCGCCGCCGCAACCTCGGCCTCTGTACCTGGATACTCTTGCTTACACTTGGCACGTACCGGTATTCAGGCCCGTACAGAGGCATTGCAGGTGGGTTGTAATACGTAGATAGAGTAGGCAGTGACACAGGCTCCGGCGCGCATTGGTACATGTTTCTATAATGTTCATAGCCTGGCGCGAACTGAGAACTCCCCATCGGCCAGTTCACGGTCGGATTAATGTAAGTTTCGTACGTTTCCATACTTGGTGTGGATTCTTGGATATGGTGCATAGTCTTATCTAACCATTTGGATAGATAAGAGCCCCGGCTCCCACGAAATTTCTTCCGCTTTCCCAGGGATCCGTTACTACTGGACGGTTTGCCGTTCACTTGTTTTGGTGTAGATGCCATCGATTTTACCTTTTCACACACAAACACTTACAAGGTACACTTAAACTACACTTCAACTTTTCCGTCTAAATACTAAGATCCGCAATTCCATTTACGCTGGTTAATTTAAAAACACAAAAATAACATTATTCAACGACCGACTTGGGCAATGAATTATGAATGACGTTTACTGTCAATAATATTTTTTTATTTCAAAAACAGACTTTTGCGTTCCGTTGTAAGCAGTACATAGTATTATTGTTTTACTGTGTGTGATATTTATTAATTATAATAAATGTGACACAGTCTATTTTTTTGTAAACTGAATCATAAATATTGATTTTATTGTTTTTCCTTTATTGATTTAATTGAAAATAGCACAATATCATGTACAATTAGTGTGACAACGCCATCTAACTTTTTTTACCAGAACTATTAAGAAAAAATAAAGTTAAAAGTTATCATTGTAAGATCATAGATGGCATGAGCTGTGTTTTAACACGATCTGCTTGCTTTAATTCCTTTGGAGTCTTTAAAATTTGGAGCCATAGAAACATAAGGAGGGCTTCTCATCACACTAAATCTTATGTTTATTGTAAACAATATGTACAAACGTTTTCCATGACCGCACCTTACACGAGATCACTGGTTGCTAATCCCGAATACTTATTTTGTTGAGTAGCGGCAATGGGCCGTACTTATTGGAAATCCGATGAAACTATGCCTACAAGGGAGAACTTCAAAATGTTTTCTTATTTCTTATTTAACTTCACCATAAAGGAAACCCATGTACCTACAACAATTTTAGATATTCAAGGAAGTAGAAAATAACAACACATTGCCACAAGCGTCTTGGCTGGGTGTTCTAAGTTTACAACATGTCACGGTGTACGTTACGCCAGCAAGAAAGTGTCACCTAGAGTGATATGAGTAGAACGTATAATTAGTGCGCAATCTGCTGTAAATGTGCGCCGCATAAAAAATTTGTGCGTCTTGTAGTTTTGAAAAAAAAACGTAAAAACGATTCCTGCTGGAGTAACGTTGTTCTAGCAAGAAAATTCTAGACGAATCATCGGAGATATAAAATACATACATGGGCAGAGAGCTTATATTTGTGCAAATTTGTGCGCCATAAATATAATTTGTGCGTCTTCAGGTTTTCGAGATATTGCGTTTCCCGCTGGAGTAACGTTTTGCGAATTCGTGTATCTCAAAGACCATTATATGTGCGCCTGTAGAATGAACATACACGAATAGCTCTTAATTTGTGCATATTTGTGACATAATTAGATGCCAGATAATATTTATAATTTTCAAGTAATCGCGCTTTATTGAAAACTTAAAAAAATATTGTAGCGCCTAAATGAGAAGACGTATAAACTCGCTAAAAACTGTATTCGTTCCATCTTGACGTTTATAATTACCATAAAAAGTTTCAAAACAGAACCTACAAGCGCTAATGAATAATATTACTAAAAGTCAAAACGACGGCATCATAACTTTGACGCCATCAAACAAGAAACTGGCTCAACCTAAGATGTGTAAATGTAAACCAAAAATTAGTGCATTTATCAAATAATATATAGTAAAAATATCCAGCTTCAACTGTTTCGTATTAAGTAAATATTAAGACTAAACCAAAACAGTTATTCGGCGCAGGTTATCCGACCAAATTCGAATGACTACAAAAAAGCGACGTATTCATACGTATCGATGACCACCTTTATTAAACGTATTACACCTAAACTGTGTTCGTACAGTCACGCTCAAATGTTCGTTGGTAATTATTATTACAATGACCTAATAAAAATATAATATATATTAAATGTACTTTCTGATCATATGAAATCAAAGAGCTTGTTGGTTTAAAAAAATATTATTTTTATTATCATAATCATGATTCTTAAAGTAATTATGGCATCAAATCACAGATCAAATTTCCTACCTATAAATATTAAAACAAACATTGTTCAATTAAACTAGGTATTTGTACCTTGTATAGTCATTTGGTATTATTTAAAATCACAGATCAGTTTTTCATTTACTTAAATACACAAACAATAAAATCACTTAAAAAGTAGTTGTTGTTTTGGCCGAGATATAATTAAGTTTTGGGTATGATTGTATAGTACGCGAACGTAATAAATACCTATAGAGCGTTATATTTTGTTAGGAGTTTATGTTTCTTAAAAAATAGCCGGATTTGAAAACTTCAACCCAAGTTTCACATATCGGGCTGCTTAGGTTTGGGTTTTCAAATTAGGCTAATTTTTAAGAAACATAAGCTGATAATAATTTTAACCGGTCTATACTACGTTCGCGTATCATACTATCATATCCAAAACTAAATTATATCTCGGCCAACAAATAGGTAACTACTTTATACTTGAATTTCCCGTTATGATGGTACTGAACCTTTATCACAGAAAATCACAGTTTTTTCGTTTTTCTACTGATATAATAAATGCAAATGGCTAAATTTATTTATGTCTAATCAAAAAAAAAAATCTGAATTTATTTTAATAACTATTTCTACTGCACTGTACTCGGGCACAATACGTTTCAACCAGTTAGCGAGTAAAGTTAAGAAGGTCATCGATACGTATGAATCCGTCGCTTTTTTGTAGTCATTCGAATTTGGTCGGATAACCTGCGCCGAATAACTGTTTTGGTTTAGTCTTAATAATTACTAAATACGAAACAGTTGAAGCTGGATATTTTTACTATATATTATTTGATAAATGCACTAATTTTTGGTTTACATTTACACATCTTAGGTTGAGCCAGATTCTTGTTTGATGGCGTCAAAGTTATGATGCCGTCGTTTTGACTTTTAGTAATATTATTCATTAGCGCTTGTAGGTTCTGTTTTGAAACTTTTTATGGTAATTATAAACGTCAAGATGGAACGAATACAGTTTTTAGCGAGTTTATACGTCTTCTCATTTAGGCGCTACAATATTTTTTTAAGTTTTCAATAAAGCGCGATTACTTGAAAATTATAAATATTATCTGGCATCTAATTATGTCACAAATATGCACAAATTAAGAGCTATTCGTGTATGTTCATTCTACAGGCGCACATATAAGGGTCTTTGAGATACACGAATTCGCAAAACGTTACTCCAGCGGGAAACGCAATATCTCGAAAACCTGAAGACGCACAAATTATATTTATGGCGCACAAATTTGCACAAATATAAGCTCTCTGCCCATGTATGTATTTTATATCTCCGATGATTCGTCTAGAATTTTCTTGCTAGAACAACGTTACTCCAGCAGGAATCGTTTTTACGTTTTTTTTTCTAAACTACAAGACGCACAAATTTTTTATGCGGCGCACATTTACAGCAGATTGCGCACTAATTATACGTTCTACTCATATCACTCTAGGTGACACTTTCTTGCTGGCGTAACGTACACCATGTCACGCCCGTCTTTTTAGGTCAGTTCACGCTTTAAGCCCTTTTCCGCTTAGGAAGTAGATACTTCAGCTATCAAGTAGTCTTAACTAGGTAGATACTTTCACCTTCTTTAATAAAAGGTAGGTTCAGTAAACTATATGAATTACTCAGCTTCCAACCGCGGCGCCACGTGGTACATCGATGAAAAGTACCCTGCATTGCCTAAGGATCTTTAAATAACTATGCTCGACCTTTCGAAATGACTTGCATCATTGTCTAATTTTTGAACAATTTTGTTTTATCTTTTTACAACAAAATTTTATCAAGATCAGTCCTGTAGTTTCAGAGCCGCTTTAATTACAAAGAAAAAATACTTACTTCTTTATAATATTAGCAAGATTTGTAGTACTACGTGCAGCATGAACTTTTGTCGTAGTCAATTCAATAATGTATTTCTTCAAACCGAGACACGTTCAACCCATCATCCAAATTCTTGACTTTTACTTTTCTCTGGTTGACTTACACTTTAATATACTTACGTATTGACTTCATAATTACCTATACTTTAGTACAGTTTTTGCACTAAAGACGCTTTGACATCATGCTATACTGACTAAAGACCATTATTTTGTAAATTATCAGCTCCACCAGCTTACCTATAAACTGCCACTGCTATATGCCTATTGCTGTTTCTCGTAATTACTGTCAAATATAACACGCCTATATTACTCTAGAAGAGTCTAGCAGAGGTGTGTTACACCCACATTTAACCTGTTATGATTTAGTGAGAATTTCCTGATGGAATATCCCAAATAACACTCGCCCGACCCGGGAATCGAACCCATTAGCATTAACATTGCATTTGTGCAGTTAGCCACAAGGTAAAGCGCTGTAATGTGCTACTCTATGCGAAGCGACTCATCTTCTAAATCTTTAGATGCTTGTGGTCCGTAAATACTATAGGCTGACCGTTTAACTGAGTCCTCGCCTGCGCGGTACAGGGGCGCGGGGGTATGACGACAAAGGGGACTGAAACAGGTGCGGGCTGTGGGGGCCCTTAATGAAATATACAGGAGATGAAATGCACCAAGATATTTCCTAAGATATGTGACATCATAGGAAAAAAGAAATAGTGATTTATCAAATGAAAAATAGTTAAGAAAATATAAAAATTTAATGAACTTATGTACGTAAATAAAATAATTGGGAATAAACTATTATACTATTTGTTATCTAAACATATAATTAAATCGTAAGAAACTCAAAACATTTTTTGGGTCCCGCCATTTGCTTTGTGATTCATCTTGAGATAGTTATTACATGTGTACCTCTCACAAGGTGTCTGCAACAGTCAACACATGCGATCGCTACCCATGTAGCGAACGAAATGAACAATTACAAAAATTTGCCCACCGCCCGCACCTGTTTCAGTCCCCTTTGTCGTCATACCCCCGCGCCCCTGTACCGCGCAGACGAGGACTCAATTAAACGGTCAGCCTATAGAGATCATTAAAGGATTTAGGATGATTACGAGGTAAGGCAATATAATATAGATAACAGGGGAAATCAATTAAAACAATCATTTTAAATGACGGTAATTTATTCTCTAAATATATAAAACAATTTGATTTATATTTACAAATTATTATTTATATGATTGGTGTTTATATGTTACGAGATGGACGATATAATGTGAAATAACAGCAATGGCACATAATTGAAAAGAAAAACAAATATTTTTAAGTCAAAACATTTTGCGTGCAAACATTTATTGGCAGTAGGTTTTTATAACAGAATACATACAAATAAAATCTTATCTACTAATCATTACTGAAATATATATCGTAATATAACTTCTACATAATCTATAACTCGTATATATCAAGTTCTAAGATATATTTATTTTATTTTATAAATCAAATTCGTTTTCGTAGCGAAGTCGTCGAAACTTTAACAATCCCTCTTAAAATTAGATTTAATACTAAATTATGTAAATAATCTATCGAGATTTAAATTATAAGAAATTAATTGCATTAATTAACGATAGGGTTTTACTGATTGTACTTAACGTGAAGAGAATTGTTATGACATGAGATAAAGCCGTTAAGTGGCTCAACGCTGTTTTAGGATTTAGCTTCTAGTCTTTAAGCCGACCTTTTACCTAAGAGTACTTATTAGGTCCATAGAACAAAATCCTCATCTAAATTCGTGTACTTTTGTAGCAAAAACAAAGAAAGCGGTTAAGAGCGTTTATTCCTTTTCAAAATGTAACTGTCAATTTTTGTAGTGTTTTGGGAATATTTCGTAAAAACTGAATGAAAGTATGATTTTATTCAACTAACTTTTTAGAATGCAAGTTTTGAAAGGTAAATATAACAATTTCATTCGTAAATACAGCATAATTTTTTAATATAACAACTTAACAGTTAATACTCTTTCAACTGATAAAATAGAAAAGTATGCTTTAGTTATTAAATGTAATTGTCACATTTACCTTTTAAAGCCCACATTCTAAAAAGTTAGTTGAATAAAATCATACTTTCATTCAGTTTTTACGAAATATTCAAAAAACACTACAAAAATTGACAGTTACATTTTGAAAAGGAATACACGCTCTTAAGTCATCCAGCAGGCTTTTTCATGCCGGTAAACGATTTTAGCCTATTACATTATACTGTTCATACGAGCGCTTAATTAAACAATTTTAACATTAAATTTAGAAAAAGATGACACAATAGTGTTGTTGTATTTATGTGTCAACACAAATTGTCAAAGAACCATATATTTTTTAAATCGTTTAATCTAATCGTAGGAAAGCGCAGCGCTCGTACGAACACAATTAACACTTTTTCATGCTTAATTACGTCTTGTCTTGTTCTATTGATCGTCATAAAACAATTAAACAAAAATATTGTTTTCACTTGTATTTTAAAGTTCATTTTACGTTTTTTGTCAATCATACAGAACATAACAGATGTTTGTTTTACTTGTCATACAATATAAATACAGTTATTCGAGTGTGCATGGGGAGCTGAGCACCTATCGAATTCAACATATTACTCTTCTCAAAGCAACCCGGACGAAACAGTTCCACTTCCGATCACAAACCTGCAGTTAATTTCTATGAGAGCGAATTTAAATATTGAACTTTTGAAAATATCATACTCTTAAGTTGAAGTGAAATATAATTTTTCTTCCAAGTTATAATTGCGACCTTCTCATACGTTATGATAGGATAACTTTAAATAAGTGTGGTGGTATCCGCACATAATAAATGACATTGACAACGTCAAGAAGTGACACACTTGTCACTAATGTCAAAGAGCGCTGAATCGCGATAACGAAATGTTCACAGCATGTTTATATAAAGACTACTTCCAAATCAGGTAATACCACCGGGTCTGGTCGGTGGATCCTCCCATTGTGGTGGAGGATCAACACACCCTTATGGACAAGTTAGAGTATGGATTTTTGTTTTGAAGTCTCGCATTTCTCATGGGGTTAACTGTTTTGTTCAGGGCTGATACAAATTAAAAAGAAGGCTAAGCCATACACGCATCAAACATACTGTGACATGGCAGTGATCGTACAAAATAAATAGTATTTTTGTATGATATGACATTATTACAGAAATTCCAGTTACAAGATTATGATTCCTTATTTCCTAAATGAGTATACGATTTGATCATTAAATATAAATTAAAATTACATGTAGCTTATTTTATTTTACTTATTAATAACTCCATTGAGAATTATTGTCTCTAAGGAAAAATAAATGAGCGACATGTCGAATAATACAAAATGTACGGTGATGTAATGAAAATATAATTTTGGACCCAAAGCCAGGCACTAATAGACGCATTGGGTTGTTATTAGATCTGTTATTTTCATTTTATTAAAACTCATTAGTGAAGAAAACATTAAACATTTTAATAGAACAATTAAAATAATTATATGTCCAATCCCAACAAATATTTCTTACAAAACATCGTATCAAAACCTTATAGCATCCTACTAAGGGCCTTCTTTGGGGCCTTCCCTTTTACAAAATAGCTCGACTCTATCAGAATAATTTTATTATAGTCAAATATAGTGGTAGTATAGACATACTAAAACTAGTTTTCAAGCACACATTGTTTGACAAACATTCCTAGACGTACAAATACTTTAGACATATCGTTTCGTAATCGTACACAATAATATAATCTGTATTCTTAAATTCTAAGTCACATCGTTGCACTAGTAGTACGAGAGCCCACGACCAAAATTTTTGTCTCATAGCAATACGGCCAAAACCGCATCAAATCGATAGATACGATTATCCTGAACTCGAAAATACCAATATCAGACATTTTCCGCGTAGCGTTTGATCTGACCGAATTTTCAAAATTGTCAAAGAATTTTACCGAACTGCATCATAGCAATATGTCTGATTTGCAGACTGTAGTTGAATGATAGTTCTGAGATACCGGAAACATATTTTTCAGACGTTAGTGGTGTAGCGCAAACCCGTAAAATCACTTAAAAAATTTAAAAATGAGACAAAAAAAATGTCTCATAGCAATACGTCTGAAAATCTTTTTTATTAGTAAATTTTGGTTATTTGATGCGAACAAAAAAAATTTCAGACGGAAATGTGAACGCATTAAATTTTGAGACCGTTTTGAAAATGTTAACAAATTTTACCGATCGGTATCATAGCAATATGTCTGAAAATTGTTGGACATGATAAAATAAGTTGTCCACATGTGCAAAAAAATTATATCAGACAAATTAAGTGTAGCACCTTCTCTATCAGACAACTTTTCGATACTCAGATATAATTTAAAAATCGTATTGAGGCATCTTGAATTTTCTGTTACAAACCAATGAATACGTTGCGACCCTGAATTTATTAGATGATAATTAACAAAGAATTTACCCGATACCGTAACATTGAAATTGAAGGACTGAAATAAATCGCACAAAAGGAAACTGGGATGAAGTTGAAAAAAAACTACTAACTACTACTACAACTAAGTGAGCGTCGTTCCAACGTTTGGAGCAGCTGGCGAGTGAGCTGTATAATAGTAAGAAAGGGGCAGGAGCGTAACAAGCGCTGAGGCTGTTGAAATTAAATACTGATTGATTTGATAGTTTTGGTTTTATTTAAAGCACACTTGAGTAACTTTTACAAAAGAAATAAGTAATGACATCTGTCATCTGTCAAAGTACATATAATAGACAAGGGAGATTCTTGAATATCTATGAAGGCTGTAAATTTAAAAAAACATTTAACAGAGGCGTCGGCCAGGCGACTCTGAAACGTTATTTTCGTTTTTGGGAGTATATGCTACACTTAAAGTGTCTGAAAACAGGTTTTTGGTAATCATGGCAGCAATACGAAAAGTTGAAATTTTTTTTTATCCGTATTGCTATGATACAGGTCGGCTAAATTTGTTGACATTTTCAAAAATGCGCTCAGGCTATATGCTACGCGCAAAATGTCTGAAAACAAACTTTTTCTTAATACAATTATAAAATCTATGTACATTTTCACTATCAGACGTATTGCTATAATACCGACTGTCTTTTTTTTTTGACACAGCAGAAATGGCCTCCCACGCAGTTGCTACACTTTCGACCGTTACTACACACCTAGTCGGGTACAGAACCATACAATCTAACGATTTTATAGGGTTTTTGCCGTATTGCTATGAGACATGGGTTTGGTCGTGGGCTCTCGTACTATAGGGTACCATGCGAAAATGCGTCAAAATTCATGTAATTAATGCAGAAACGGTCGCTTGGTAGAAATTGCTAGATGTTTCTAGCTTCACATTGATAGTTTTAACTCAGTAAAGTTAGCAATGGATTATGAGATTGGCAAAATTCATCAGCGCCGTATTAGGATCATTCTGCCCCAAACACTCCAAAAGTATAAAAAGGTTACCCCTATACAGATGGCTTTCTTTTTTGCTTTACACACCACCCTAAAATGGATTTGATTTAAACTCAGATATTATCTACAATTTCCTGGATTGTACACAGATTGTACAGTGTACAGTTCGTTTTGAGATAATAATGATGTCAGCATACAGCTATGTACACTACATCGCGTCACGTATATTCAAACCATAAAGATAACTCGTCAATCCCAACAAGGGTCATGAAAACTAAACAATGTTACAACGAAAAAGTCGTACGGAATCCCTTTGGCTTATTGTTAGAGCTCGCGACCCTGCATTCACCCGATTCCCAACAGAATACATTTCAACCAACATTTCAATTGGAATGTTTGTGCGAAGAACTGAATTTTCGAGCTTAGAAAGAAAACATTCAATCGTTCCGCAACCTGTTCCAAGAGAAATCACTTCGACAATCACCGCTTAACATGCTAAAGTATACTTAAACTTAGATACTAAACTAACTTAACGTCGTCTAACGCTGTCAGCAAATCGCTGGTGTCCTGCATCATGTCAGTGTCAAAACAGAAATCTGTTGTCGTCAGGGGTACGGAATCTAGATGTATCTCCGGTGTGTGAAGATACCCTGGACTCGGCTGCATTTTATTGGAGAGATACGGGTCGCAACCTTTCAGGGCCCCTATTGGAGACATAATTCTGCTTCCTGGGCTGTACTGCTGGAACTTTCCGACGGGAGACATTGATTGAGGAGTGTACGGGCTCATAACGCGGTCTCTTTGAGCCGGGCTTATTGCTGGACTGCTGTAGCTATTCGGACTGGATGGTAAGGAGTACATGGGACTAACGTTAAGACTCAAAGGAGACATTGGGCTCGCGTTCATATTGTTACGTATTACATGTTGGGATATTGGATGGTTACGTATCATTTGCTTGGGGACTCCTTGCAGGATGTTTATGACTGACATTGGGATGTTATTCCTACTTGTGTTTTGTGGTATCATCGGTTGGTTCCTGACCAGCTGGTAGTTTGGATGTAGTTGCTGGGGAGGCGGCTGCTGTAACTGCGGATGATCCTGTAATCGCAGAAGAAAATATATTAGTACCATTGAAGTAAAACATGTTATTCCTCATCCAAGGTCACTTAGGCAAGAATTTTGATTTGCGTTGGATGAAGAATAATTTGTGGCAATTCGGCATGCAAGTCCTGACTGTATTACTAAGCTAAAACTATGATTCAGTAAATTAATTTAATATCAACAGTGATTTAAGCATGATAGTACCGTCAATATGAACCGTTATTATACCCTCATTTTGAATTCAAGGAATAACAAAAAGGTGCACGTTTCTCATCCTAAAGATAGTATTAGCCTTGACTTTGAAACACTTAAATACCCAATCCTAATTTACATAATATTGCAAATAAGCAGAATTACGTATAGCCAGTTTAGAAACACAAATATGAACACGTTGTAAACACAGCAAGTAATTTGCCACTTCTAGCCGTGTTTGAGTAGGCGCTTGACGTAGACATATGCGTTTTAGATATGTTCACACGGCTCCACATCAGACTAAGATGGTCTCGCATTGTTAAAGGCTTCCCGTGCAAAGCAAGACCAGCTTATATTGGCAACATATACCTTGATGTGTACATAGATCACGTATGACATGATTTGTCGTCAGAAAATGGAGCTGAATCGCTAACAGTGTATCCTTGAGCTCTCGTATTACCTCCTTTAATTAAGGATTGGTTTATATTCAGCTGACGACGCGTTAGTCGATTGAACATAAGTGTATAAGTACGAATTAGGTAGGCTATCTTTTATTTAGATAGGTATTAAGACTTAATACGAAAGGTCTTATGTTATTAACGGTGTTTAATTGACGAAAGGAATGTTTTAGTCTAGACTTTCAATTAAACGAAGCTAATTATGCAACTAGTCTTATTTTGATTAAGAATTAGATAGCAGGTCTTGAAGGTTGATATTATCTGCTTCGTTACTATACTACACACTAATACTAGGGATATTTACTAAAGGAGCAAATAATATCAACCTTCAATAAGTAATCTATTAGCTACTTATAAATAAAATTATATTATGTGACAGAGATCTTTTAGAGTAGATGTAAAATTGATAATGCCATTTATTTACCCCGAACCATAGAAATCTTAATAATAAGGCAATAGAAATGTCAAAGACGCGTGACCTTGTCGCCGCGCATCTGTCTAGTCAAACACAAGTGCGAGTTGAGGAATTGTCGTCTTAATGTCATCGCAAAAAGAATAATTTTGTTTGCAGGAATACAAGCGCATGAGTCTAATCGAACACAAGTGCGAGTTGAGGAATTGTCGTCTTAATGTCATCGCCAAAAAGAATAATTTTGTTTGCAGGAATACAAAAAGTGGTATTTGAAAAACGGCGACATGCGTCCCAGTGTTAAAAGATAGTCGATAGCATTTCTATTGACTAGTTATTAAGATTTCTATGCCCCGAACTTTTAAAGTGTGATTTTTAAATTTGCCTTATGAGTTTTAGAAAAGTCTGTCTCAGGATCATGTATAGTGGCAAGTCTACGTGGGTTTCCGTACTGTTAGTACAGGTTTCAGTAATATTACAATCTATCCTTATAATCTAATGCCAAATTTGCCTAACGAGTCTGTTTGTTACCTATGCGTCAGTATAATGAAAGAAAACACTGCATAGCAGTGGCCTGTTTAAAGTATTCAGGCTTCATAAATAAAATCAGGGTAATTGTATTTGATGTATAATTCCATCAGGTTGTGGTGCATTGCGGTGAGCGATGGCGTCGTGTGGTCGATAAATAAAAACTAATGGTCGTCTAACATACATGCAGTCAACGTAGGGTTGCCAGCTGGCTGGAATACTTTGGTAATGTCGCCATAAACAATACCCAAGAATTCTAGATAGATAACTAGTGAATGTCCAATTGTACTGAGTCCAAATAAATAGGCTCCGAAGAACCAAGGTCAGTTGAATATTCCTAATGTTCAAAAAATACTCTGCTTTGCAAGAGGTATGGAGCAGTTGAGAAAAGAGACAATGAAAAAAAGATATTACGTAAGAGAGGGATGGCTACATAAAAGACATCAATGCATCACTGCTCGTGAGTTCTTTGAAGTTTTAAAACGGCATTGTCTTATCTTAAATGTTGTCTTGTTATGAAATAAATAGGTCATCTGTTCTGGATTTCAATATGATGGCTACATCTCGTCTTAAATTTAGTCAAATCCATGACAAGTTCTTTAGAAATGGCTAAGGTGTGGATATGGTATTGTTATTGGTACAAGCTTCTACTGTAATTCCGAAATTATGCTCAGATATTTATTACTCCTGCCTGGCAACCCTAATTGGTTTGTTTGTCACTTTGTCACCGGTCTTATGTTACTTTAATAAACGTTACTTGACTGATGCGGGCTGCAGCCGTTACTACAACGTTATTTTAAATTGATTAATTTGTTTTTGTTCAACAGATTTATGGCTATTCATAGAGTTTATGTATTTCTGTCTGTTTATTGTTTATGGGATTGTTTGTATATATAAGATTTAATGAATAAGTATTTGGTTTAAGATCATTACGATTGCTAATTGGAGATTTTTATTCTGTTGTCAGAATTACACTTGTTGATATATTTGCAGTTTTGGCTGAATTTATTGGTAACTAAGTAGGTTTAAATTTCTTTCCTTTCTTTCCTTTCCTTTCCTTATTATATCAAAATCCTCATGGTGTAATGCCATACCAAAAAGATTGTCTTAGCAATATGCATTAGGTTCTTTCTATCATTTGTAATTAGTAAGAATACATATTTCAAAAAAATAAAAAAGGTTAGATATAAAACCCCTTAAGACCTTACAGACATGTTTTACAAGAAGACACATATCAGCAAAGCAATAAACTTTGTAATAATCTTTCATTACTGTGTTACTGTTGTTGGAATTATCTTATTACTTAACCGGGGCGACGGTAAAATGGAAGACACGTTTAATACACAAAGTTATTTCTTTAGATAAAGCCTCCCGTCTCCTTGGGTAAATTTCTTTGTTGGGTAACTAAGGTTATGTTATATTTTTTGCTAGAAGCAGCTTAGAGTCAGATAAGGCGAAATATAGAAGTAATATATGTCTGCCTAATTCTTATACCAGATTCAGAGGTAGCGTAATGCGTAGTACTAGTTCGATATTACTTGCGCAATCAGTTTGTGCAGGCAAAACGTTTTGCCAAGAACACAAATACACACTCAATATTACTTGTGCAAATATTTTTTTTTATAAATTTGAAATCTGTACAATCTGTTTTCAAAACTATGTAAGCCGGTACCTACGTAATTTGTTTTAATAAACAAAGTTACAAAAACATTAGATAAAAATATTCCTTAGCCCGACACGTTTCTTGTTGAAGTTAATAATAAAGCAGATAGGTACGACCGAAATACACAAACATAATAAAATATTGCTTAACAGTTGTGTAACAATTTATTAAATGTATACAAAGTATGACTATTTGTTTTAATAAATGTTAAAAGGGTGCATGAAAGGAGCCTCCCCGAGTGACGTACACAACGATTCCCTACGTCCGGCGCACCCTGGGCAATTCGCGAGTTCTCCAAAGCGAATTGGCTAATCCTTTCACCACGATGGCAAGTCAAAATATAATTTGACTCAGCCATCGACATGACGAAGAAGAAGAATGAAATTTCAAAAGTAAAAGGAGGTGTTTTAGATATTGTTAAATTAAATAATCCAATATCACTTTCCAAATTTTGACTCAGCCATCGACACGACGAAGAAGAAGAAGAATAAATGTTATGTGGGTGAAAAGATTTAAACCTCGCTGTGAATAATTGAAGTGTCCGTTACAGTTAGAGACTATACACTCTATATTTTTTGCATACAACAGTTTATGCAAACTGATCGTTTGGCCTGCCCTGATTTCCTTTTTCTCTTATTTATACCTGTATCAACTGTAGCAAGCATAAACTGATAACATAACATCACGCCTATATTACCCTACCCACATTTCACCAGTTATGTTTAGGTCTCATGGGATAGGAGGTGACCCTATTGCTATCCACCGGCCGCAATTCAAACTCACAGGAAGTTCACAAATAACACTTTGCTCGACCCGGCCAATTTGTCTAACTAAAACATGTTTTCGGATACCCTTTCCTTAAGAATAAGAGGAACATCCAATGCTTATTTACCTTAATTCCTAGCTTCTGCTTCTAACGTTAATATAAAGTAGCTTCACCAAGAAAGTCATTAGTTAGACCATGAAAAATGCCATGCTTATCTTAATCTCTAGATTGAATGCTGCTATTATAAATAAGAAAGTTCCGAAGTAGGAAACTATTATAAAGATGTTGTATGTAAGTTACATTTGTACGGAAAATTGGTTTAGATACGTAAAAAAACTAGAACGAGTTGCCGTATTTTCATTCTTTGCACTAACAAGGTATTACCTATGCCTAATATAGCAACACAACGCAACTTCAGATGTAAAAATATAAAGCCTATTTATTTCCCTTTGGGCTTACGTAAACAAACAAACAGTTAATCGCCATATTAGACAGGGCGGGATTAGCCAAAAGCCAGATGTGCCTGACATTTCTGACAGTACAATTATCTTCACATAACAATGGATTTCTGCCAAATTTGCAACGGCACGGAAAATTCAGAATTCTGTAGAACCTAATATCAGATTTTTGTTGTATCCGTCTACTAGCTTCCATTATCAGCACCGTCTGGATAAATAAAAAAAAAGGCTTTTGGTATGTTGATCTAAGCCATAAGGTACAGTGAGCCAAGCAATTAAATATGCAGGGCAAAAACTTTTACGTCACGGAGGTGACTGACTACATAAGATATGTGTGTAAGTAACATATTTAAGATGTGTATTATACCCACTATTAACGTATGTAACTTAAATATCCATAACTGGTAACATGGGTGCAAAATTTTACTATAATCGTCTTACTAGTTTTTGCCCAAAAAAAGTAACAAGCATTCACACATATTTTAAATTTTTCGCATTTATAACACGAGTGATGATATAAGATGCTTCTATAAAACTTTTCTTACCAATAACATCTATCATAGTCCTCAGGGACATCTGAAAAAGTTCAAAGTTCCGAATGTGCAGTAAAACGACGAAAAATAACAAGGGACCTTTTCGCCGTCAATAGTCTTTTTACTTTAGTATGCTATCTGGCCAGCCATAGCCTCGGGGTACGGCTTACAAGAGATTTACTTTTACTTATTGCCCTTAAGACTTCCACAAACATTTTCATCTCGAGAAAAACTTATCCAACATTCAAGAGTCACACTCCCGTCTTGTGGAATTACATTTTCTGGAGCTTTTGTAGTGAAATGTCTCTAGAGACCTAGGTATTTATCATGTTTGAATAACTAGTTTTTAGATGTATATATATCTACATGTATACTAGTATTATGAATTATGGTATTGATTATTTGTAGGGGGTAAGCTCTGTAGGCATTAATTAATTTAAAACAAAAATTACATATAGAAGGTCTATGCTCTGCCTATGTCTGTCTATGTCTATGGTCTATGGTCTGCAGAAAGCTTGACTCTTTCGGAGTAACCTGGGCTACTTATAACCGACATGCCGGACAAACCCGCAGTCAGGATCTATTAATATAAACCTGTTTATCTTTGACATGACAGGCAAATAAATAAAGCAAGTACTCGTTGGTCTAGAGCTACACCGCAATGCTTCGTATGTATCCTGCTGAAAATCGATTCCGTTTGACAGGTCAGTTGTATCACGAGAATCAATACCCAAGTCCAGTAATAGATACTCATTGAATGGCATTTCTAGAGGTATATCTACTATTATGTATATATCTATATAGCTTTTTATGTCTACAATAGCGCCACGGAGTTGGAATTGTACCCAGTGGATAATAATAGGCTTACCCCCTATCACATGGGAGGTAAGCATAACAGGTGAAATGTGGGTATAATACACCTCCCCCAAACCCTTCTGGGTAATAGCTATAGGTGTGATATTATGTTATGTTATGTAAAAACATTTCGGAGAGTGTGCCGAGGAATTAAACAATTTTATTTCTCCGTCCCCAATTCACCATCGGAAACGGCACGCTGGCATTGCTTCATGTTAGATATTCCACAAACACGCATCAACCAAGTGTTTCGTTTCAACATTCCTTGAGAACTGTTAAAAAATGGAACGCCTTGCACGAGTACAATCTAGGTCTCTTTAAAGCAAGAGTTAATAAGTATCTCATAGGTAAGCGTGCTCCACCGTAGGCCGCATCATCACATACGGTATATAGTGAGCGTACCCACTATATAAAAAAACCTACTACAATATTATTAGTCGTCGCCTGGTTCTGTAACAGCAAAACGTGGTTCGCGATTCTTGGTCAACCTGTTTTTAGGCAAGCGACACGGTACGGTAGTTGCAGTTATGCATTGTGGTTTAGTCACGCCAAGGTCTGTCTCATTAACACGACTACCATAATGCATAAAAACCTAACAGAATTAAAAAAAAAACCTAACCCGTTCAAACATTTCAAACAAACTATGAAAAATGAGATTTTCGATAAAATTTTTGCACCACGCGGCGCGTAATATCTTGCATCGGCATATGAATCAGAATAATTGGATACGTGCGACTGATAGACAATCTCTTTATCTAGATCTAGAAGAACATCACGTATGTAACTGCCTGCGTATTAAATATATCTAGATATCGCATTGTATAATGAAACAACGTAAATACTATTTAATACAAGCAAAAGCGAGTATAAACTAATTATTTCTTTAGATTATTATATTTTATTTTGTTCTGTATTTATAATAATAATGTTTGTTGACGTGTCCACCTCCCCTTGGGGCTTACGAAAATAAATAATTTGAGTTATTGAGTTTATAAACCGGTTTACATTAAATAGGTACACAACTGAGTGCGTGAACACCACGTGTATCTGAGCCGGTATTTCATGCTACGAATGAAATTCAAATTTCTTGTTTAATATGCAAATGTATGATCGAAACTAGAATGAATTAGATTCAAGTCTGAACATATCTTTTCAGCTAAATGGTATTTCAATAAGATGCTAAGAGGTTTTTATGAGAATACACATTGTGATATATATGTTTGTCTAAAGTCTAACAGAGCAGATGCAGTAATCAGTTATCGGAAACCAAATATTATTTAAACAATTTAATTTGCTTTATTTGATTGCCGTTTTCAATATTATTTTAAATCTTGTTTTATTGTACATTTAAAGATAATTTATGCTTGTCCTATATCAATAAAATTCACTAGTTCTTTACACATAGATGTGCATATAACGATACAATTAAATATTAAAAGTGTTTCATAGTCAATTCTAAAGCTAATACTCATGGAATTTCAGGAAAGGATAGGATAATAAAACGTGCACCTTTTTATCACAACTATTTTTCTCTTTTATTATCAGAAATCTTTTGTCAACTCCACAATATTTATTTCTCTTCAGAAAAATAAATAGCTCTCTAGTTATCATCCATACATACATCCAAAATAACAACATTGATAAGTTATGATATCTATCATGTTACGTCTTTTTAATTTTGATTATATTTATGCGAAGACAATTGTGCCAAGCACTTTATATCTAAATGTTGAGTATATTCGTGATTGCTTAGTAAAATTAGTTTATTCTTTTATGACTGGTATCTATCATACATTTTGCATTCACTATAAATCAATGTAAAGGCATCCAAATGTTTTATTAGACGAACATAACACCATAACGCCCATTCATCGACGGACTTGTTGGATGCCACCATCGGACAACAAGTTCGTCAGTGAATGGCCCTTTAATACAACAGCTACACTTTGTTCTAAGTTGTACTTTGTATCATTTGGCAGTGGAAATTGTGTAGACATCCATGTCCGTCGCATCGTCCAACTACTGCCCGGGACAACACTACAATAAACTCTGAATAAAATACATAACAATACTTCTAAAATATGGTCTGACTAAAGTCGTATGAGAGCTAACTCTAAATCGATGTAAAAAATAAGATTTAACATAGTTGACTAAACGTAGCTTAGAATAACGAATAAATAGCGATAGCCTGTGAGTACAGGTTCATTTTAAACCTATTAATATTGACTCGGTTCGACCTATGAACATAAGGCGAGTGCGCGGCGCACACCCGCATTGAACATTGCACGAACTATAGACCAGTCAGATACCTCATTCTCGCCTGCGCCGCTAAAGGGGTTTGAGGAATGACGAAAAAAGACGACGCGAGAAGTTCAGTGCAAGTGCAATTCAATTCCCTTCGCTCCTCTCGTCTCCCTCACCCCCTTCTAGGATCGCGAGCAAGAACTGAGTTATTCGGCACACCTATAGTAGGAGCTCTCGGTAACTAAGTAACCTAGGAACAATTCAACCGATTCATCACATAACCAACACGATATGCGCACGTTTAGCTTAAATACTAAAGTCAACAATGGCCTTTATTCTATTTCACCACAACTATACTTAAAACATTAGTACTCCTTATACTTTCAATAAGAAAAGGATCATACAAGTCTATATGTAATTGAAATACTTTCTCGTTTCGCATGAGTAAAATTTGGCCAACTGGTTTCAATTAAATTAGGAAGTTTTTACAGATCTGGAAGTTGTGAACAAATGTCTGTTGAAATCGCAACCAGTCGGCCAAATAGTCCGATTTTTGTAACTCGAGTAATTTAGCATTCAATAAAACATAAAAATGTACATAAAATACATGTCGACTAAAACCATTGAGAATACTTTCACGGTTTGACTCTTTTAAAAATACCAATCCTTTTCTGATTAAATAGTAAGAAATAATGAGGCTTAAAAGTAGCTGAGCTGTGACATAGAATTCCATGCAATAACAATCGATTGCTTCAAATATACACCAACGAAACTAAAGCGTAAGATAACCTAATCAACTAAAACTAATTCTGGTGACGCCCTCTGGCGAAAGCACGAGATTGCAACGACGTGGAAGATTAACTAAACTAACCAGTCCTAGCACTAAGTCCCCTCGACTGGCCGTCTGATGTTTAAATTGCCTTTTCAGGCTTTAATCTGGCTCCCAACTCTTATTTTCTCTTAGGACTTCGATTTGATGCGACTTTCAGTCTGATACTGGTATAATGTATACGGTAATATCACAAGTATCGACGGCACTGTACTTAACAATAATTCGTATTAAATCCGACCAGAGCAAGTCTATGAGATATAGCACTGAAAATAGTCTTCACGCAATAGATTGGACACTGGACGCGTATTATCACAGTTTATTTTTTTGGGGAAGCGTGGCCTCAGGCCTTCGCCTTTTGTCTTGGCCGACACTGCACCATGCAGATATAGCCAGCGTCGACGTCACAGCCGCTCACCAGGAGGTTCATGAGGACGCTCGATGAAGGATTCCTGGCTGGCGTAGGCTGCACCGGTGAAGGACTTCTCTTTACACGTTTTGCGCAAGGTTCTTGGACCGGCTCCTGTTTCAACACTCTTTTTACGCCTGTGTCCCATGATGCGACGCTTCTGCTTGGTATTAGTCCTAAAAAAACATCAGTATTATAGACCTTCTAATTTAGTTATGATAATCACCAATTAAATAAATGATAAAGTAATATGTTTCACCTGGGTCTGAGTATATATTAGTTATGAGATCCTGTGGTTGTGGCCCTGTAGTAGACGCTGTCAGTAAGCGCTGTAGCGCTGGTGCTGGAGATATCGTCTGAGGCTCTGTACGCTGTGGTCGCGCTAGACTCACGCTGTCTGGCAGAGCACCCCACATAACTGCCGGTTCCAGTACCGGCAGTTGGTCACTCGTGGGAATGAATGGTGAGTTTCCATCGTCAATGTCATTATCTGATCTATCGAATGCATCTAGTGACAGGTCTGTTAATAAAGATGACTGTTCACATGACGAATCGTTTTCCTGAAATAGTAATTTACGTTAAAAATGCTCGACACAATAACGAAATGAAAGCAATGTAAGATTACGTAAGTGTTTTACCTGTGGTTCCGGTGAAGACAATAGCAAAGAATCTGGCGTTAAAGAGTCTACTGGGGATCCATTAGCTAAATCATCACCTAGTAGACTACAGTAGTTGTCGTTAAGGATAAATTCATCGAACATATCAAACGGACTGTTCTCTAGAGGGATACAAGCATCGCCAGCCGTGGGTGCCAAGTGTGTCAGATCTTCCGGCTCGTCTTTTAGCACTAAAAAAAAAACACCAATATTATTGTGCGGTCACTCTTATAAAATGGTAAGCTTGATGAAGCAACTACGGATACCTAAGCTGTGGGAGTTCGAGTGCCACTCACTTGTAAGTCCCTCGCCTTGGTTGAACATCAGATAGCCTTTGTTCATTTCTTTCTTTCGCGGAGCGAATATCTGTTCTGTAACGGGTATGGGGCGTTTTTCCTCTGGTATTATTTGGACAATTGCGCCGTTAGCGGGTGGTTCGATGACGGGTAAGGGTGCCGCCACGGGCACGATCGGGGCCAATACGGGCTTCAGATCGGCGTGCTGCACTTGGTGTGCGGCAAACACCTCATCTTTGCACTCGATGCCACTGTGAACAGAACACATATATGATAACAAACCGTGCCCGTACGGGCAGAACCTACATTACTAGATGTCATGGTCTACCGCTTTTACACATAAAACAGGTACGTCACACAAGTGCCTCATTAAATGACCATAATGTAAACAGCACGGTCATTAGGCGAGAGAGAATCAAACATTCCAGTGTTAATCGGTTTTGTATAATTATGAAGAAGCTGAAGTGTGAATAGCATGTTATATTATATAAAGTTATTAGAACATTAGCGTCGCAGCGTAAGATATACGATTGCAAGTAATCAGCCAACGATATTCAAGGCCGAGTTGGATATCGACGAGCTCGACGCTATGGCACGTGATAAAAACAGATGGATAAACGCTAATTTGTTGCACACTTACTACTACATACCAATTGACATAAAAACTACGAGAATTGACGTGTATATAGGCATTTTGATGTGTTCGTTTATAGAGTAGGATAACAATATAAGGAAATGTCTAATGTAACAGCACGTTAATGTAAACTGAAAATGGTCCTAGTAAGGAAAATGCTATAACCTGTCATTAAAGTATTATTAAAATACAAATACAACAAAAATATAATATGAAATATTGTGTAATAAGATGAATATGAGAGCACCGAAAGTGAATGAAAAGTAATTAGTATGCGTACCTTATTCAAAGTAAATGGACAACCGTTCAAACAATTTACATGTCAAATATTATGGAAACTTAACGCTTAAAACGACGTAAATTATTTAAAAGTGACACTGCGGATGGCACTTGAGAAAGCAAACAAAAACTGAAGAGAAAAGGCGACAATCAATCAACGCGTGCGTACAGACATACGTCTGGATCTCGTTTGACTAGCTCAACCGATACCTGATAATGAGATAAACAACAACTCGGCCATTACAATATTCTACATTAGGATTAATTAATGAACACCCCATCGGAGATAACCTAAGGATTGGCTTGGCCCTGCGGGGCACATTTGCGTCAATGATATCAGAATCAACATTGATACTGATACGCAAATACATACAAGATAAAATGTTGATAATAGTTACGGTTCAAGTTTTCATTGACACTATAAATATCGCCTGCAGCGGAAAATTACATACACCTACATACCATAGGCATTAATTAGCAAAAAGTCGCGCGATCGTCCGATTGACGTTATCACAGATATTATGTTTTGCGGAGATTTGAAAGGTGTTTACTTTTACAAGCATTATTTTATCATTCGACCAGTTACGTCTGGTTTGTTATCGCGTCATCCCTAAAACATCACTTGAGGCAGACTATTCACCGCCAGACGAGTCGTGAGGAGAGTGTGTTTTATTTAGATGCTGCATTTACGCGTGTTTTTGAAAGTGAATTCGGGTGAACGAGACGGGTAGATGGGCCTTATAAATAGTAGAGGGAGATGTATTGATGGTAGTAAGTGCGGCCTTGCTAACGACCTTGCACTCACCCCCTAGTCCCCCTTGTTTTCTAGACCGGCCATTCACCACAGGAGAGGCGAAGGGATGAATGCGCGCGCAGCAACGCCACGAGGTTTGCGCCCTATTGATTGCAGTCCCTAAATTCCAATACATCTTACGAAACGGACCAAAAATACAGCCAAGTCTCTGATGCATCTTAAAAGCAGAATCCAACATAGTAAAAGATTTTATATAAAGACTAATTTACAAACAAAAAACGAACTAATCTTATACTTTGGGAAGGGAAGACTTTCCGACACTACAAGAAAACTTGCGCATATCGTAAATTGCTGCTGACAGTACTTTGCAATGTTTGGTAAATTATTAAAAAAATAAATTATAGACAGCTTATCTGATTATGGACTGGACACAATATTAACATTTTTATATGATGATTTAATTCGCGATAGCACAGATAATTGTGGTTGAGTGACTAGCTATTATAAATACAATCATTACTATTATTATCTAGGTAATCAATCCATACTATAAAAAAAACAAAAAAAAACGAGGCATTATAGTTCCACTCGTGTAAGTTTGAAAGTAGAAATATTGCATTGAGCCAATCTTTTGTACGAGCTAATAGGATTCAGGTTTTTTTTAAATGAATATCAGTGGATAAATAAGAAAAATGCACTGAAATTTGATTGACTTCTCTTGAATATTGGGAAAAAAACAAAGCAATTCGACGTGTTATCTAAGACCAAAATAAAACTAGGTTGTTGAAAGAACGTAATCAACTATGATTATGTTGCGTAAGAAGATAGAAAGAAATAAGAGCAGCTGTTTGAATGACCTTGGCCGTGATACCGTTCAATGAGCGGCAATCCACCAACTACCACGGTCGAGGCCAACTAGTGACGTCACTGTACATCAATTAAACCACTATAAAGGAAAGAAAATTCTCAGAACTATTATTACACAGACGCTGAGTCTCCTTTCAAAGATTTACCTGAATACGTAAACGAATAGCGAATCAATAAAAACAATTTTCCGCTGTAAATATTTATCGGTTTTTTATGTGGTGTCACAAGATTGAATTTTAACGCTCATGAATCTCATGATTCTTTAAGTATTTAAATCGATTCATAAATACAATAATGGAAAAGGTAGAAGATAAAATGAGAAGTGTGTACGTAGATATCATAGTAGAATATTGAAATATCGATGTGTGACAGGGTCATAAAATTACCATAGTGCCATGCATGCCTTGAGTCAATATACAATGCGTAATATGCAAGTCATTGGGCAGACCGGTGAAGACCACACAGGTTGCAAACAAAATCAATAAATAATTTGAATTTAAATACCAATAAGAGAGAAACCAACATCTATGAAGAGAATATGTCAACACATAACCTCGGCTGTTAGAGAAGTCTGATTCAACAACAAAGTTATCAATGTTGTAATTTATAGATCTCGTTGAGCGTTTAAATCAAGTAGAAGAATCAGCAGATCGGTCTGCCAATAGAGTGGCGAGAAGTGTGGCGCGGGAGTCAAGGCCGAAAGGGGTTATGTAACCGCTGCGAAGCGGGGGACGAGGATGCTAATTTTAGCGGATCTCACACAAACAACACTGACACATCCAGCGCAAACGCACTCACTGCACAAGATGCTTCGAGGATATCACGAGCACGGAAAAACTACGCAGAAGCAAACAAAAACTAACTCAGTGTAAAGCCGAGCGCTGTAAACAAACGCTTCTATCTAGATATATCAACCCACCACACGTTTCTAGGAAACTATCGATTGTCAGAAAATGTAGGTAGGCTCAATATTATGTAAGGAGAATGCGTAGCGAATTCTCAATGCAATATGACGCGTCACTGTTGTTAATGGAAAAGTTAGCTTGAAATCAACACCATAACATAATATTATTTATTCACTTGTGGCAAAACCATTATGTATTCAGTTCGATTTAGTTGTAATTTTAAAACAAAACACGGCATGAAATGTGAGGCACTAATTTGACACTAAACACAATTTTATCACTAAACACCGTCACAATTTTACACTGTTTTCCTTACCATGTTGAGATAAGACGGTAGGAGGTGTTGTCAAACAAAAAGTATTGAAATGGTCCGGTTTGCTTGTGTACTGCGAACAGCTGATCGGCGATTGTGCGTTGTGTGGGGTAGGGTGGCCGCGTGGGGTGTACGACGGCGACGAAGTCTGTACCGCGAATGATACGCGGCGATGGCGGCGGCGCACTCGTGACGCGGTCGGCTCACCTAAACACATACACTACGCTCGCGCGATACCAGCTCACGATAAATTTTTTGAGGATAGCCGCCCATTCGACGGCCACGCGATATTTAATCGAGTTCACGAACTAGCAGGTCCTATTCCGCAGCCGATCACGGCAGGTTAAGCTGTTATTACAAACCGTCGAGTGATCCGCATGCAAATGAATCTGATAAGTTATCTCATTCATAAAAAAACTGATAGGTAGCTAAATACTCTAAATGTTAGTGTAAATATTGTGAGTTTTTTTAGAAAAAGTAGCCGTGTCTAATCTTAGTAATGCTTCGTATAAAGACCTTTTTTCGTAGTTCGGAATCGTAAATCTGTGCATTTATAAATTACATTTGAAGCTACTTTTGTGCGTATACGATATTGATTAAAATAAAAGGTACGGAGAATGTATTTTAGGAGCTGTGAGCCGACAGGGCGATGAACCACGACACATTTGGACCAGATTATTTCCTGTTAGGCATTTGCTGAAAGTGCAAATATTCCATTATTCAATCCTGAAGCAATATTGGCCTGTAACCACTTAACTACACTTATTGTTTCTTATCTATATGCACAGATTACGTCAAGTGACTTTTACTGCTGTTAACCGAGACCTATAAAGTATTGATTGACTTTTTCTGTAATTAATCTTTAATTAATGTCTTGCAATCGATACTATTGTTTACTTTAATTCTTGGATATCGATAACGGCATATTCTTCGTATTTAGTAGTATTTACATTTTGTACTGAAGCCAAATTATTTAGAGCCATTTGAAGCTTCTGACTGGTTACAAGTTAAAATAAGCATTATTATTTTTATTGTGATGATGACGTTTTAAAAACCGTTTTGTACAAGATGATTTAGATAATATTATTGACCGAAATGCATTTAGAAGTCTTTCTATACACGCCCTTCTAACAAGTTTTTAGCAAACGGTAACAAACAATCAAACAAAACGTATCTAATACAAAACACCACTGTGAGACCCGCTATCTTAAATGTCACAATCATTACATCAGCAGTAAATCCCATTTCCTCTTAAAAAAATAGCTGCATAATTGGGATCTTCATATAAAAGAGCACTTGCCTCAACAAACAATGATTCTCATGAATACCTTCAGTTTGCCGATCCATCAACCGTTGGCAGTCGACATACGATACCTTTGAAGGCGCGTTGTTCCACAATTTACCCGCGAAACATTACACCGGCTCTAATGGACCCTGTCGACGCGAGCACTGGTACTGGATTTCACCAAGATTATGATTTTGTTGTTATAAACCCGTGTTTTATATAGAGCAATATTATCAATGCACATTTAAGACAATTTCCATCAGTTCTGCTTGGCCTCTCTTAAATCCTTACTAATTTTTTTTCGTCGTTATTTCGATTCGATTCCGTTCTAAATAACTCGTAGATTATAGTTATATTATAATAAACTGTATTTTTATTAGAACAGTAAATAACTGCACATTGAAGACAATACCAGTCCCCCACTTTCTTCTTTTTTTTCTTTAATAATATCTTTGGACACAAAATTCTCTAACTTTAATGGTTTTGGAGTATCCTGTGCACTCTATGAAGACTTATGAGCTTGTAATGTAAAGACTGGAGGACTTTGAATGACAGAGCATGCGCGAACGATGACTACACGATTTTACAACAATTTGCAATCATCTGATGTAATATTAAGAAATCCCATCACGCCTAAATCTAAATAATTTTATTATTCAGAACACAACACAGTTAATTGTGTTGATTATAATAAATTGGCGCCAGATACAACAAGTGCAGTACTGCGCTAGACTGTTACGTTTACCTTAACAGTTGCTATTAATAAACATGGTATAATGAAGTAATTGATTTTTCCTCATACGAGTGAGTTAGCACCTTCCGCTTAAATAATAGTAGTAATGATTTGCGAGATTTGTCATGCTCTCAGTGAATTTGTGCCTACGTGATACGGCGAGCGTTTTCGTGTTGATTCAATGGCGCCCAGCTTTTTTGATTGGCCAGAGAGCTTCCGAAAGTTGTAGTACTTATGGTGGAGAACATAAGATTGAGTGCTGTCTGCCGTGTGTTATTTACTTGTTAAAGACCACATTTTGTTCTTGAAGATGTCACTTATTACCGGCTGTTATCGGCGCAATTATGATGGTTAGCGTTTGCGCTTCAGATGGCGTCTCTAATTGGTTGGAACTGGGTTGTTTGGTGAAATTCGCGGTGCGTTTCGCGAGCTGCAGCTATTGTGCAATTAGGGCCAGGCAGAGCCCGTCCGTCGACCCGGCCCCACCCCCTCGGGCCTGCTCGACGGGCTACGTGACTCAAATGGCGTACAGATTATGCTGCACTTGCATCATCGTGTCGTCATGACGGATTTCATCAATTACATATCAGAAAAAGTACTTATTTAGCTGTTAACTTCAAAATTATGCATGTTAATTAATGTAAATGTTTAATGAATACATACATATTGTAGATTAAATACTACCTAGGTATAAACATAAATAAAGAGTGCATACTAACGATCTTCCGTTAACATAAGCATAATTACAATAACTACCTATGTGAATTGTAATCGCAAAGACACATCAAATAAAAAGTTAATCCAAGAGCACGTGGTCTGACGTCTGACACATTACATTGAAACGAGATGTATACCGTATGTTAATACTGGAGAGAGCAACGGTGCACTCCAATTCCGGCTGTCAATCAGAATTTAAAAACGGTTCAGAATGAGAGCAGCGACAAGAACAAATTGAATTTAAACCAGTATTTCGACGCGTCGTTGGACCGACAAAAAGTAATATAGATGCACGCACATTACAAATATGACAACTCTAAAAACGTTCCTACACTATTCACAAGACTAAATTCAAATACGAGTTTTTCGAAAAATAAGAATTATTTTACTATTTACAGAGTTTAGAGTTGAATTACAAACCCAAAAGTAAAAGAGAACCAGAAAGTTCATGTCCAATATTATCTTATCACTTCACCCCAAACAGGATATGATAGATAAATTGAACAGACCTTTCTCGGAACGGACAATGGAGAAAAAAAACCCATCCCTGGCAACTATGAACTACGAAAATCTGTCGACATAATTCAAACTTTACAAACTTAACGATGGTATCTATTCACAGATGGGATTTATGAAGACACATAGAAACGAAATCGAAGAAAATAAAGTAGAACGACTAGTAATTGCTGACGGACTAAATTGATCAATGAGGGCACTTGAAAAAATACTATCAAATACATACGATCTAAAAGATAACATCGATACAAACAAAATGTTGGTAACAGATTTGTGTTCTTGGTATCATTTACCGGTAAACATTAAAAAAAAAAGCTGGCCAAGTCCCAGCGTTTTCGAAACTTTACGTAGCTTCATTTGAGCCGTAGTGATTTTCAATCAGTTGAAGTGAAATGTCATTGAACTCAGTCATCAATATTAATTACATTTATTTTGTAGAACCCAGGTGTTGAGTTATTGGAAATCGATACATTAATAAATGTAAGGCTAATGGTGTGTGGTGCATATCAATTGTTGGCAAACGTGACTTGTGCAGCGTCTCCAATCCGAGCAATTTCGTCTTGATACTGGCAGTCCTTGTACGTAATTGCTTCCTATTATTATGTTGTCTAAATGCTACGAGGCATGTCTAGGTGTCCAACAGATAGACAGATTAGTATCAGACTAAACAAGTTTATAAGCCTTGATATTTTAGAGTTTAGAATAATGCGTCTATAGCACTTATCAAAGAAAAGGTGTCAAATGGAATGAGAAATGAAAATATATGCGAAACAAGGACGGTGTAATGAATTTTGACTCTACGGGTGATGCGAGGCAAGTGTAAAATCTCACAAATGCAGTTTTGGCAGCAGATCTGATGAAAATGCACACACGAATGCAAAACCTGTATGTTATAATGAAACTGAAAGTTTCGGTCGGACACTAATTATATCATAAGATTGGAGACACAACATTAAAAAAAGTAGCTGTAACCACAATTTAGAATAATGGACCAAGGCAATATCTTAAATTGCAATGACATTTCTGCTCTAGTCTCTGAACAACTAACGCTTTGGTGTTCATGCTTCGTATAAAATCAATATGCAGTACTTTTTAAATTAGACCAAACGATCTGGATACGGCTCTGCAAATTATATGGGTGCCCGAGTTGATGCATAATTTGTTTTATTACTATAAGCATAAGACTGGTATTACAACATGTTTCTATTAAAATGATCGCATGCAACGATACGGTGAATTTAACACTGCAGAACTATGAAGTAATAATAACGTGGGTTCTTTTTAGTGAGTTCTAACAAAAAAAATAGCATTAAAATCGTAAATAAATGGAAGAGGACGAATTAAGCAGGTAAGGCCACAAAGGGCAGAATTGACGTCATACCGTTGACCCTCTTTCCAATTTCACTTGAATCGCAATTTGCCAGGGACCGAAATGGTTGTAATAAGATTGAAGAGTAGAGCAAATGTGCTGAATATTTAATTTAAAACCGCTGAAGAATAACAGATATTTTAATTTAAAACAAAGAAATTTTAAACTGGAGGGTTTCACGATACAGTTGCTAAAAATACAAGACGACGGAATGATTTCAAGAAGTTTCAACTTATGTCAGACGGGGAACAAGCGGGGGTACGCCCACGCTCCTCATTCAAGCTGAAACTAAAATTGCAATGTATCTACATCTATACCTATGTATGTACTCGGTAGTAGGAAGGTGGAGTGAATGACCTGGGGTGGGAGGTGGCGGTGCATTCGCCCAGAGTTGCATAAACCGTCCGACGACCGCAGAACTCTGCATAGTATCCAGGCTATATTGGCGCTACGTGAATTTTACATGAAGAAAAGGAACATCTCTTAAAAGGTGCATTGCTCGTTTTATTTTGTTACGCGGGGAAGTTGAACATGATTAAAGGTGAACATAACAAATATTAGATTTGTCAAAACAACGAATGATGATTTAAGATGATGTCAGAGCTGATAAATTGGTCAAAACATCTGAAACGTATATTTATCTTTCAAGTACATACGCGCACCTATAACGATGATAATAACAACGTGGGTACGTTGTTATTATCATCGATGATGGACGCAAAATACACAAGCAATCTGTATTCATTGATTTAATGAATAAATTTGAATCAATTGCTTTGTTGCTCCACTTTATTCTATACGTTCTTCAAAAATATGTACTGTAAATCGATCGGTTGAAAGTACGAACGACGCGGCGTCGATGATTTGAACAGACTTTAAAAAAGAAGGAGGTTATCAAATCATTTTATGTTCGTCTTTCAATCTTTACTAAACTTCAAGATTTAAGATAGATTGTAACCATTTTTGTTCATATTGACTTTCATTCTGGTCTGGATTAGGGAGTGAAAGTTTTTGAGATATATCGAACGAATATTTTGTTCGATATATTTCACTACTGTTACAATTACTGGTTTCAAGTAACAGTTGGATCGAAAGTTTTGGTATAAATTAAAACGACCAAGACACAATTGTATTCTAATTATAGAAAAATCTAGGCGTGTCCCTTCATATGCAATGGATACAGTTACGTGTTCTTGCATTGACCCACATGTGGCGTGAAAATAAATTGCGGTGCAATGCAATGTAACACACGACAAAGATATTAAGTCATGTGAATGTCCAGGTGTTGCTATGTAGGTGCAGGTACTCGATCGTTACGATAAGAATCGAGTAAGGCTTTTAATTAAGGCGAGGGTTGTCGAAACTATATTTTCTGTAAGTATTTTATTCAAATCTGTAATCAATTTGTTTTGGCATAACAAATTGTCATAACTTTGACATTTTAGTCTACCAGAGATTGCAGATTGGTATAACCTATGTATTATATATACTGTTTTAGTGCCAGCTTGTTTGAGCTTTTTTCCGTAAAATTTACCTGGTCGACTCAGGCAGGCAATTTATCTATACATTAAATTTATAATAAAATTGTAAAGCGTACGACCAATTCATTATGGGATTGCTTATCGCTGCTTTGTTATTTATTATGTTGCTATGTCAAGATAAATATTGCTGTATTATATTAACAATATTATAAAAGTTAAATTTGGAAAAATTAATACGTGGGACCTGTATAACAGCATTCAAAGACAAAATATATTTTTTAATTTTTGTTTGTCTGTAAGTTCGCACGGGCATCACGCAAAAACTACTGCATAGAATTGAATGCGGATTTCAAAGTTGTGTAACTTAAAAACTGGTATATGTTTTATATTTGCATTGTATCTCTAAGGGGTTAAAGGGTTATTCAAATTATGAAATACGGGTGTTACTCACGTAATGTTGGTTTATTTAGTCGACCGCGGTTTCGCCTATACGTCTAGGCATTATCAAGAGAGTGCGATACGTCGCGCCTGAGTCGCAGCCAGTCTTGCACTGTGGGCAGCGACGGGCGACGGTTAAAAGGGTGTAAATTAGGTGTAAGTTTTATAGGAAATTTTGCAATTATCGAATTCAACGCGGACGAAGTCGCGAGTATAGGCTGGTTATGGATAAACATTGTCAATCAAAATGGACTTGAAAAATAATAGCTTTTTATTTTTATCATTTTGAAAGGTTCTGCGATGTCCACTTTTGTCTGTTTTTTTCTTTATCTCACTGATAAAATGTATAAACAAACCTATGTTATGCCTGAACTTAACATACACGATCGAGTTTAGCTTACAATAGTCAAGGACTTTGTCACAACAATTTATTAATGTGCTTACTATGTTGAACAATTTTGACCTCACGATATATCAACACAACTGTCATTAGTCACTGTTAGTTTTCATGATTTAAGATAATATCAATACCTTTATGTCACCTTCGTTGTTTTCTACCTATAAATTGATATCAAAATACCAAATATTAAAAGACAAGAATGTCAGCAAAGGCAAAATCTCACAGAATAATCTGATTACCAGACCTAAACAAACAAAGGTCGATATCAATAGTGGTTAGCGTAGAAAGCTGGGTATTTTGAAATCAGCTCCTAGCTATAATTGTTGTTGGCAGCCAGCAGCTTTGTAAGTAAGATAAGTTATCTCATAGATATAATTAAATAGAAAATGCTACATGGATACCCTAGCAACAGATAGCTGATAACCCCATCGCATCTGATGCTCACGTTACAACTGTCTGTCCACAATCATCCTCTGTCAACAATGATAAGATAAATTTTCCATCGAAGCTTACAGTTATTAATATGCCTGCCAATTTAATTAACAAGGCAATTGATTGAGATTAATGAGAACAAATTAATTATATGTATAGTAACAAGAAAGTGTTGTATGTGTAATTTGAAGAACACCAATATGAGAATAATAATATGCCCATTAATGATACGCTAAGAGATTTTGTAAGCTACGTAATAAAATTAATTACTAGACGATCAAATGAGAAGAAGGCCTAAAATATATTATTAGGAGAAAGAAAATTCGTGCTAAAGCAATGCCAGTAATTAGATTAAGCGTCATAGAATCAAATAAATTATCGACACCTTTTTTTATTTTTTTTAACTTCACGTTCTGAAAAACGGCAGCTGATGACGTTGAGCATAATTATAGACGTAATAGGTACGTAACCCTAATGAATACTTTTGATTTAATAACATAGGTATTTAAAAATTATTACCAATATTATCGGCAACATTAAAGACTTCGCAAGTCTCAAGTGGTTATTTGTCATTATAATCTCAGCACTTACTATTATTTCCTCATCACAATAAATGCGAAGATATAATCCGCAGCCATTATAAAATCTATCAAACATACAAGCTAGTCAATAAACAATAAAGTTAACAAGACACTTATTATATGTCGTTTAATACTCTTTGGTACCTATACAACTTTTTAAGTGTTGTCGAAAATAACAATATTTTATTGTAAACCGAATAAAATTGCAACCTCATTAAAAACGAATTGACCTTAAATGTTAACAATTTTACAAGACCGAAACTTGACGGGTCCTTAACGTGATGAAGAATACTTGAATCATTGATAATAAACATGGCAATTTCACTTAAAAGCTTGTCCAAGCTTACGATGGAATTTCAAATTAGGGGTTACACAATAAAAGCAAAAGTAAGCAATATCAGTCGAATGAATTCCATTCGAGATGGTGGTAACACTTGGTAAAAATATTATCTTGTCTGAAATGAAACCGAGACGAGTGAGTAATAGCTGGGTGAAACGGCATCGTAAAGCAGAATGAAATGTCCACGTCATTTCAGGACGCAGACGTTCATAAATACGATTAAATTCTAGTTGACAAGTTCGCAGATTTCAACAGAAATATTCTAGCCATAGACTTCAAACGTGAAGACTTGATTCCGTCAGCCAAATATCTGTCAACGGTTGAAATAGCAATTGGAAAATTCTTTACGGACGATTCCGCTTTGCAGGTGCTCTTTCCTGATAGCTACAAGAGAAGTATATTGAAATGGAATTAAAACTACGAATAAAAGCTACATAAATAACTATACCTATCGAGTTATTAAGATAAAATATTGTTAGAACTACTTACAATGTAACCAACCCACATGCTTGTCTTTAGGTATATATATCATTCTGTTTTTGTTTACACAATCTCTCAATCCACTTCTTTTATGTCTACCAAATAACATGTCTATTTTATTCTAATTGATAAAATTATTTAATTCTCAACTATAAGAACTCTACAACACTCCGTAAATATAAAAAAATATATTATAGGCAAAATTAACCTTTGTAAAGAACGCGTATCAATTTGACTTGACTGACTATTAAAATGATATGATGATCATGATCAGTGGTAAGTTGGTCACTTGCAGGCTGACACATTTTTAAGAAGTAAACTTTTACGATTGTTCATTTTACAAAAGAATGGAGGTCATAAAAAGTCATTTTGGAGTATTTAATTTAAAGAACATAGTAAGCTGTCACTATTAAATTAGAATTAAAAGATTCGACGAAGAGAATGTAAAATATTGAATTATAGCCTGGTAATAATCAACTCGTTAACGTGATTTATATTACATACAACGATTTTTAATAGAAAACAATATTGAAATAATTGTGAATCTGTACAAGTCATAAGATCAAGGCAAGGCGGTAGAAATACAAAACATGAAAGATAACAGTTCTATTTGTAGGTATTATTTACAATAGAACACTTGAAATGTAAACATCGATTGCAAGATGTACTTTGTAGTTTATCTTTCCGCATTTATTTGCTAATATTATTTGTATCATTGAGTTGTCGAAGCAGGTACGTAATAGGTCCTAGGAGTGCCAAGTAATGCACTGCTGTCATTTAGACACCAAACTGTTGTCCCTGACACGACTGACACGAAGTCAGATGTATACTTATTATATGAACATCATCAATATACATCTTTCAAAATTGTCACAAATTCTAATGATAATGAAACAGATACGAACGACGATAAGTTATTTTTAACCGACTTCAAAAAAAGGAGGAGGTTCTCAATTCGATTGTTTTTTTTTGTTTGTTCCCCGATTACTCGAAGACAACTTGACCGATTTGAGAAATTCTTTTTTGTCTAAAGAGTATACTCGTCATGTTGTTCGAATTTTCATCAGGCTACTATCTGATGGTGGGATCCTAGAGAAATCGAGGACGACCCTCTAATTTTAAAGGCCTCTTATAATGTTTATCGTATATTACCTAAAGCTACTCGGATATTTGTATCTAGCAGTCAGTATAGCAACCTTAAAGCCGTTTACGGTATTCTTTCAAGTTATACACTGATGAGGCGAGACGTTGAATTATTATTAATTAAATATTTCTTACTTTTTAGTGCATTTATTGTAATTGAAGTTGTTTTTTTTGTCGTTAAATTATTAGAATACAAAAAAATAAGAAGATACGAATACGAAATTAGAAGCAAAAAACTAAATCCAATTCGAATATATATACCTATATATGTATATGTATCTTACGAAAATAGATCGGTATTGTTATTGTTCACAAGTGCCAAACTCCTCATGTCTATGATGGTAATCATATACGCGGGATCATATATAAGGATAACAAGTCTTTGTAATAAAGATATGTCGATATGTGAAAGTGATTGTGTAGGTTTGGTTTCTATTTTGGTCAAGGAAACAACGGAAAATAACGCGGTTAGATCAAAGGATTTGGATATAATGCTATCGGGATCTCTTGTTATCTCCAAGAACCTATATTATTCAAAATAAGGATTGGAGCAGACAAGGATATTGTTTTACAAAGACCTAGAGGTATATCTATAATTATGTAAAATAGAACATAAAGTTCATTAAGGTTGTATTATTTTTTGAAGTACGTGACGTAACTTTAACAGTTTAGCTGTACTATAGTGTTAATTCAGTATCCAGACTGGGATTTCTCATATTTTGCTGTAAATTTATCCATCATACTAGACATTTGGTTTACAATGTTTTCTGAGAAATTTATAGTCCGTTTTATAATGTTTTTATTCCTTTACAGTCTAGGTCTGTATAGACACTAATTCTCTCAGCTCATTTGCAAATTGATTGTTATTAAATAGCTTCAGTGGAGCCTCTAAACGTGAATAGGTCTCCACGATAAGGCTTTTGTAGAGCCTACGCGAATTTTACGGTTGAATAGAAATGTAGAGCAAATGCTGTAAACCTGTTTACGGGCGGTAGACCATTGACGCTTAAAAAATTCTAGGAAAAAATACTAAAACTAAACTTAGTAAAATTGTAATAATTTAAGAAGTAAAATGGCTTACCTTGTAGTTAATATTATGACTTCATTAAACAAATCTTAAACGTTTGAACACTGAAAAATTAGATACGGACGTAATCAAAAATGTCAAAATGCCGCATATATCCTAAACCTAGGCCTACCTTATGACGTAGTTGACGCAGACGATGCTAAGGGGCTTCTGTTGCTTGTCGGTGATGACAGTGGCCTGGGTTTGGACCCAGGCGAAGCCCCCAGTCTTGGCAAGGAAGCGGTACTGTCCGGTCTCGCATTGCCCCTTCGAGAATACTGCAAAGAAAACATTGTGTTTATAAAATTTGACTTTAAAGCAGCTAAATGTCAAATCACTAGCGCATTAAATAAATGTCTTTATGATAACTATACATTATTATCAAAAGAGAACAAACAACTAATACTACGATAATAATATACGACAAACTACATCAATTGCAGGCTGATTAATGTCAAGAAGAAATTATTAGTATAAGTACTGATTCATAATAAATGAATGTGTGTTATTCGTAAAATAGATCAAGTTAAAATATTTATCATTCCATCCCATATTGAATTAATAACTTTGTTGTAGAGTCAACAAAAAACACTACTGAGGACCTCATTCATCACATCATGGAGCATTGGATATTTAAGATATGTAATTTTAATAGTAAAGTAATATATTGAAGGAAGTATACAGATCTAAATTTTTTTATCGATTTTTTATGATAATAAAGAAGCCCAATAAACCTTTCAAATAAATAAAACTTTGAAATTCAACGATGACGACAGGATGTTTTGAATGACAGCATCGTACGGACGTAATAACTGCAACGCCCCTGGGTGTATATTATGTGATTGTGCCAATTACGTTTTAAATTGAGTAAGAAGTCTGCGCACCAATAAGAAACCACTAAAACAAATTGGTACAAAATGCTATAAAAATCAAAGACTAAAGGAGGCCATCGGAAACTGTTACCGCAACCGAAACGACTTTCGGGCAGAACCTTACACGCCGTTATTTGTAAAGGGCAGGACCAAAATCAGTTAACAGCCAATGGCCAAACGAATAGATTTTTATCAGATTTTGTTTTGTTATACAATGTTTCTTTCTACCAATAAGGGATTAAACTAGAAGATCTCGAAACGAGAAAGAATAAATAGGTAATATTTAATCATTTAAAAACTAATTAAATATTACTTCTTTTTTTTTGTTATATCAATTTTGTATTTTTAAATTTGTAAGCGTCTTTTATTTATTTATATATGGTGCATCATTTCTTTTTCTTTTTTAAATTCATCGGATATTTATTATAATTGAGTTGAGAAATTTTGAGTCTAGCAGCATACGAATCCATAGCTGAATTGGCAAAGCTCTAGGGGCGTATACCCAGGGGGTGCAGGTTCGAGTCCTGCTGGATTCTAAATTTTTCAACTTTAATATAATATAAAATACAAAAAGCCATAGCAAAGCCAAAATTTGCTTTAAAATATTACAAGTATTATAATTAAATTTATTTTTAGTAGTTTTGAGCGTACGGCACTCGTGGGCTGCAGCTGAAAATCAGCTGTATTTTATTGCAGTTACTTAGCATTATACTGAGCTGCTGGCCTATTGGTACAGACTGTATTACTTTATTTCACTGTATTTGCTATATTGTTTCTTTTTGTTTTGTGCCAATAAAAAAAAATATTTTCTTTTCTTTTCTTTTCTAAGACAAAAATCATACGGGCGTGATTATCACAGTATGTGATAAATAGTGACCATATCATGTGATGTGAATACGTGTAGTGACACCATGTGAATAGATCTATTTTCTATTTATCAAATGTTATTTTATTGACGTGCATGAATCACAACAACAATTCAATCACAATCAAGCCAATATTTGCCACTTGAATACTAAAATAGTATGTCGTAAATTGAGTTGAGCTAAAATAAGAACAGATGATTAAAAATCGATACTCGTATGACAACGTGATGATATTATGTCAACTGATATAAATATTACGGCTTCTAGCAAGTCACGCTCTCCCATAAGCTACGAAAACACAGCAAGACAATTCTGTTCTGAGTTTACGTTGGCGTCTTTGACAGAATCGATACTCCACGTACATATAGATATATCTTCTGTTGATATACAGGTTGTGAATGACGTCGTGGCGAAATCGTTTAGTAAGATAGTACATGATTCTGGGACCTCGGGTACAAAAAAATCATGATTGTTATTGTATAATATGTATTATATGTTATTTCGAGATTTTTTCGGCTGATCACGGAAGAGTTACATTACCCTAAAAAGCTTTGCAATTTTCCGGTGTATTTTTATTTCCATTTACAGATTTTTTCGATAAAAAAAATCACATCTAAATTATGTTCTTAATCACTGTAAAGTGTATTTGCTAGGTTATTCTCAAACATTAACGATTTCTTCATGACTGATTCTAAAATTTTTCCAAGACCGATTTTCCGGTGTGGAAATTGCCGCTGAAGCCTGAGTGCAACTTTTTTTCAGCGGCAAAGTATCATGTACCAAATCACTGGTAAGCGGCATCGTCACGATATCATTAACACGCTGTATAATATTTGGCTTTCAATTCCCACACAACGGCAAACTAATAAAGATTAATAGTGTCGGCACAAGGCGCAAGGATCGTAATAAGGTATGTCCCTTGGGACCAGTAATTCTCTTTTTGTGATATTAAGCCGAACATTCCTTGTAGATGTAGTGCTCGAGAGAGCATAGATTAATAGCTCACTCAATATCCAGCAGCGCGTATTCAACTAATTTTATACATTTAAGCTTTCCTTAGTAGTGTATGGTAATCCCAGATTAACAAATTAACCATGAGGTCCATGAGGTAACATTCCAAAGTTTTATAGACACTACTAAAATTAAAATTAATCATACAAGACATAAAAAGTTATCGGCATAGATTCTGATCTATGCCGATCACTTTTTAATATATAATAATAAGATTATTATAATATAATATAATTATAATACATAATAATAAGTTTTTTTTGACAAATATATCAATACAAATAAATAAAATTAAAGTGTCTGTTTGTCAATATAACAATGTTTTTTTTTCAGTTGAAATAGTTATTTGCACGACACTTATGACCAAAATACAGTTTTTAAAATTTTCGTCTGTCTCTATGTCGATCCGTCTGTCAGTCTGTTTGTTTGTTTCTATCAGCTAATCTTCTAAACCGCTGGACCGATTTTGATATAATTAGATGAGAGAAAGAGAAAAATAGAATAGATGCAGGTAACTGACAAATCGCGTAACATAGGCTACTTTTTATCGATCGTACCTACAACGTAAACGAAACCGCGGCAGAAGATTTGTTTGTTTGTTTGATAGCACTAATCTCGAGAATAATTGGTCAAATTTTGATAATTATTTTAGTGTTTGATGGTCTAAGTCTGAATAAAGGTATTTAGATATTTTACATTACGCTCACGTGAGCGGAATTCCATGCGGACGAAGTCGCGGCCAAAAGCTAGTATTAACATAAAATTCAATAAAATTTAAATGCAGCGTAATAAAACCAGATTTTTATTTTACCTGATTTCATTGGAATTTTTGTGAAATGATTTAGACCAGCCATTTGTTCGTGCATTCATCGTTCATAAATTTTGTCAAATTAGAATTTTACGTTACTTCGGTACAAGTAAACATTCAGCCTCTAATTTCACAAAGCTTTTAGATTTTTATTTCATACAGCCGCGGTCGACAACAATTTTAGGTATGCACACCTCCGTCTAGTCTACCGCAAAAATTTTAGTTATGCAAGTAAGAGCGGCCGACTTGTTAGGTACAAGTCATAACACGCACAATAAAATGTATTACATAAAACACAAATACGTGCAATGTATTATTTAAAATTCACAAAAATAGTTTATTCGCACAATGTATTGAAGGAAATTACTATTTTACCGTTTGATATAAATAACGGTTGGCTTCTGTGAATATTTATTTACAGGTTAGGGATCAGGTGGAGTATGATTTTTCAATACTAACAGCATTCGGCAATCATTTGTGATTCGAGTGTATTTACTAAATACTATTATGTATTATTATTTGTTGATAAAAACATAAATATCTACACGAATCGATGTTTAAGAGAATTTAATTTCACGCATATGTACAGCGTAAACGTCACACTTTCATCATAGTTGTTCTGTATTATTGTAAACATCAGTAATATTTTTTGGAGCAAATTATAGTCTTGTTTGGGAGTTTTCATTCATATATTTTGGCAGCTAAATAAATTTAATGTGCGTTTGAACGACCAGTAAGTACCTAGTGCTGTTTCGCGGGTATAAATGCAAGCGCGCACACGCCAAATAGAGAAAGAATCAGTCTGATTTTTGCAGCTGCTTTGAATGGTAAAATGCGTACCGTCCGCCGCACTCTTAATCTTTTAATACATAACAAAGGAAGTAAAATAGAAGAATAGAATAAAACAGAATATCTCATTTTAAACAAATGGAAAACAATAGCAGCAGAACAAATAAAATCTATCCAAACTGTGATCTTTACTAAATATCGACACACAATATCAAACCGCCGATTTTCAATAAAGGGTTGCCAAATCGAGGATAAACGAAAACTATCCGGTCAACAATGTGATACCGAAAACGGATAGCGTGAGCACACAACAAAACCGAAAAGGGAAAGAATACACGCTATCCTCCCAGGCGGACCAAATAAAGATATCGAGAGAAGCAACAAAGATAAAGATAACATTGAGAAAAGTAAAAAAGATAAAAGAGCAACGGCTGATAGTACTATCGATGACGAAATTCGATAAGTACTGAAATCGCGTAAGATATGTACTGATAATGTTACAGATGTTTCGTAATATTATGTACTTTTAATAGGAATGACTAAACAATCAAATTTTATATTTTACTGTAGGTAAATTTGTAAACCCAATAACGCAATGTCTGAGGACACAAATTACCCATAACATACCTCAGAAAAATAACATAAATCATTAAAACTTTGCTATAAATGGAAAAGCTAACATCAGACAGTCTAATTTTAGCATCAAGAATGTGCAACATATTGTCAATTAAGCGTTCATTTAAGCCGATACTTTCTTTGTTTAGTTTAAATGCAAAATAGTTGGAAGCTCGCCAGTAGTAGCAGTTAGCAACAGCTCTTGTAAAATCAGAAGAATAATTCTTATTGAAGTGCGTAAGTGCAGTATACAATCGAAAATAGCAACTTGCATAACCTCTGCTTGACGCGTTTCATTTATCAAGAGGCCGAGCCAAATCAATTCATTGAAGGTATCATTTGCCAAGCTAACGATGTTAGAATAAAACGTTTCTGCAATGACCGTAAAAATAAAGTGGCAAACTAAAAGAAGACATTACGGCTTGCAATAAACATGGCAATGCACTCGGTAGAAACAACCCTATATTCACTTAGCCTAATTCAATAGTTTCAATACTTTTATTGCTAAATCTTTGAAGGCAAGCACGTGGGTCACGCAACCCAACACAATGAAGGGAATGAAGTAATGAACGAATAAAAGGTGTTCGAGAAGACTCGTGCAACCAATTGTCTCGAAGTTAACTATACCGGCATCATTCATGTTACCTGTATTCCACTAACAATATTGGACACGAACGGTAAAGATTTCAAAAAGCGGTCGCACTTCATGCCTTATTCCGTGAATAATTTTGTTTTTATTTCTGTCTGCCCTAGAAAGGCGAAGGTATTTCGTGTTAATGAGTGGAGTTGGATTCCTGAACACGAATACCTTTCAAAGCTGAAAGTATCATTAAAGTTCGATAGGGATAAGACTTTTATTGCGACAACGAAACCTGATATGAGAAAAAATCTTGAATAGGATCTATTTTGATGAGGACAGATTGTAGATACTTGACGGCAATTTTATTGCTGAAAATACTAGTAATGAAAGTAAATGCTTGCAAAGGGATAGAGCGTCGAACCCGATAGTCATAAATTGCAAATACCAGACCAGGGTCGTCGACCTAAGGGTACTTGTGATACGAGCTTGGCTGATTGTGACCCCGTCGACTAAACCTTTTCTGCCATGCATTACATTGTTAGTATGTACCTCTGTACCACTGGGTACTAGCTTGAATATTTCAAATATTAGCCAACTAGATGTTGCTAACAGATAAGAAACACGAAAATGCATTTTAGTAGATCACATCTTTTACAACAAAATATTGGACTAAAAGTAGTTGAATGAGTTTGTCAACACTGTGTAGCGTGTACTAATTACGCTAATGTTTGTAATATCCAGTTCTCTTTTTGTCCGACACAAAAAAGTTTCTTTTAGTGATGTCTTGGCGGTAATTTGCTAACAGAAAAGTTTTTTGTTGAACTATTGATGGCCGGTGTTACTGTTTTGTAATTTTATATATAGTGAGTCTCTCAAAACTAAGCTTAGCTTAGGAATTATTTTTCACTTTTTAGTTAGAAGTACTTTAAAAGCGTGTTTTTTAGTTTTTTTAAACTATTATTTATTTTCTACTTTTGAGTTTGGTTTATTTATAAGAGCGTTTTTTTTTTTTTTTCGAATTATTGCAGGTGTGCAAAATTTGAATGAAATCTGTTCGTTTAAAGTGGGTCAAAATCGAGTCCAAAGGAGTCGGTTACATACATACATACATACATACATACATACATACATCACAAACATACATACAGGTGAAGCTAATATAAGCGTGTTAAAAAGGAAACAAATTGATACGTATTTTCTGTCTCAAGTACACTTTTGCATAAACTACAACATTACAGTTAAAATAAATCCGGCAGTGAGCCTATTTTCCCCAGAGCCCAGCTAAATTTCATTCAACCCGTGTGCACCATTACTAACTATTATCTTGTAGTCAACCCGATTTAATCTAAAGCATAGCCGTGGGCGATTTTACCCACAGTAGATTTGCATAAAGAGGTTGTTAGTTAGCAGCTACCACGCGATATCAGGGGGTTGGCAACACGTACTTATCTGTCGACTCCAATGACTATAACTGAAATAGATTATCAGGTTAAATACTGACTTGTAGTATTATCAGAATTAAACGGTGATTCAGAGGTAAACATTCGATAACTGTAACTACGAATCAATATTATGTCATTTATTTATTTAGGTCAGCCAACGATTGTTTACACTAGTTATATTAAAAACAAATTTAACACAGTTGTATCATGCTAAGCGTAATAACCAATTAAAGGCTTACACCACTTGGACAGTTTGATTAAACTTAAATTCTAAAAAACATTATGAAAATAAAAAATAAAAATTATAAAAATGAGGCAGATTAAATAACAATGGTTAATCTGGAGCAACACATACAAATTTGATAAAGGAAATAAAAATTCAAAGATATACATACATTGGAATAAATTAATTATAAGGTTAAATTAAAATTAAATAGAGTATGACAATCCTTAAATTACATTTATTATAAGCAAAAATCAAATTTTTATTTTTTTTAAATGTTCAAAAATTGTTCTCATAAAATTGCCTTTTGTATCCACATGTATGTCTTCATATAGTATCGTCATTGATTCATATAGTACTAGCTGTTTGTTGAAGTGGAATTGGAATGAATTGTGTAAAGGATATCCAAGAAATGTTACGGTACGATAAGTAACGGAAAGTCTCAGGAAAATAAACAGAAAATGTTTTGTTCTGATACGAAATAACATAGAACATAGATGACAAAGGCATACATTTTAATGGAATTATAGTTGGAGAAATTCGACGTAAGTTATTTATTTATTTATTTTATTTATTTATTTATTTATAGGAAGATTAACAGCATGTAACAATTTGAATAGCTTAACGTAAATAAGTGACAGAGACCCAATACCTAATAGATCTTCACGAATAAACTTTTGAACACAAATACAATTTTGAATATAAATACAAATTTTGTGAACATCAAAACAAAAGTACAAAAAGTAAGCGCTTAATTATTACACTAAAACTAAAAAAAACACATAGGTAAAAGATCGGTATAAATATTTGGAAAAGAAGTCCTGACTGAGTATCCGTCTAGCCGGTCCAATTTTTGTATTAATATATCAATATCTAAATATTTGCATTTTGCATAGTTTGTTAGTACTACTGCTCGTTATGGGGTGAGTTTTATGGAAAGTGTGAGGAGTAGCAAAAGATGGAATAACTATTCACATAAATCTATCAAAGATATCGTTAGTATGTGATAATCACAAACCACACTCACGTTGCATGGTTCTACAAGCAATAAAGATATGAACATCAAGGGCACATTATCTTGATAATCTCAATAGTAAACTGACATTAGTGTCACATAACAAAAATATTTACAAGTGCATCATTACAAGATTATACAGTTATCGATAGTGACCTGAGAGCATCATGAAATGCTTCCGTGAAAGATATTAGATACACAACTGTCACTAAATGTTAAACTATGTTGCCAAGTATAACCATGTCATTATTCTATGGGAAAAAAAAACTTGTATTGTATATATACCGTTATTATTGTTTTTTGAAAATTCTTGCTTAGAACCGTCAAGAAACGATGTAAAATGTAAGCTTAATTTTATATCTAATAAAAAACCGGCCAAATTGCCAGACGGACTCTTGCACGATGGGTTCCGTACCATTATCTATATAAACGAGGGGGGAAAAAACTGTATATTGTATGGGAGCCCCCCATAAATATTAATTTTATTTTAATTGAATTATTAATTTTAATTGATTATATATTTTACAAAATATTTTATTGTTATCTATCTATCTTGGATCCAGATGATGTCAAGTCACTCCCGATCGGCCGACTGCTCCAGTTTATGGAGGCTATTGGCCTAAAGGAGAGTCTATAATGAGGCTACAATCACAATAGACCCACGAAGGTCGACGTGAACACCCAAAGCCTTCTTCCCAATAATAATAATATCTATATAGAGCTGAAACCAGCAAAAAACACGTTTTTTGAATATTATTTGGTTTTTTGTTATACGGCAACCGCAACAGTTTTACATCACCTAGGAATATTTTAACTGTTTAGCTATGACGGTTCATTGTCTGCACGTGTGGAGTAGTGGTTTAAGCGGTCGCCTCTCCGCTCTCCACTGCACTGGTGTTGTGGGTTCGATCACCACATGGGACAAATCTTTGTGTGTCTCACAAATATTTGTTCTGAGACTGGGTGTGCTTGAGTGAGTGAATGTGTGTGTATTTGGCCTTGTCATTGGGGCCATTGGATAGTGTAAAAAATAAATAAAGCCTAGTGACAGAAAGGCAGATGGACAGCAAGGTCTTAGTAATAGGGTTCTGTTTTTACCCCTTGGGTGTGGAACCCTAGAAAGTATATTTGATTAAATTTTTCATGCACGTTTTACGTCCTACTACCAAGTCATCTAAATAAGTAGGCATTCTAAATATACAAACTCGAAAATTAAGTTTAATTCAGCATTTCAACTGACGCAAAATTTCACCAAATATTTAATAAAAGGCACACATAAAAGCAATGATTAAGTCTACCATTAAAAAGCACTAAAGCATATGAGAGAAATGAGGTTAAATAAGCTGTAAAAATGTTTTTGCTCCCGAATGAATTATAATATTGTTATAAGCTCTCCTTACAAGCAAGTGGGACAGGAAAATAAACCTGAGACTTTGAGTCAACGTTCTGAGAATGAGAATTATGTAATGAAAAATTCAGTAGATATCTTTACAGTAGCGGTGCTCAAACTTTTCCTGATTAGACAGCACTACAGGTTTACACGGCGTCTCATAACATAACAGGGATGGTATCTGCAATATACTACGTGATATTTATTTCTCAGAATATAATAGACGTTACATGATTAAAACTTAAAGTGATCAGATATTAAGAGTGTGAAGTTTCGAACCGTCCTGTTGGGAAACCAGTATAACATTACGTTATTAATGAGATTTTGTAACAACACGCAGGGTTTGCTTCTATTTTGTGTTCACTGTTTCAGGAAATGAGCAGGTAGATATTCTATTATGTTTTAAATAGACAGACGATTAACTACATACATGAAGATATTTACATTGTGCTACCGCTTATATAACATAGGGGTGCATGAAAGGAGCCTCCCCGAGTGACGTACACAACTATTCCCTACGTCCGGCGCACCCTGGGCAATTCGCGAGCTCTCCAAAACGAATTGGCTAATCCTTTCACCACGATGGCAAGTCAAATAATATTTGACTCACCCATCGACACGACGCAGAAGAAGACCGCTTATATAACAACAAAACCGTTTAAAATTTAAAGTAAGCAGATAAATCTGATTATGTGGTCTTGAACCGTCCATTTGGGAACCAGTGTTCTATTCGTTATTCATGAGATTCTGTAACAACACGCAGGGTTTGCTGCTACTCTGTTGTTATTTCAGGTGTTGAGAACGTATACGTTATATTGTGTTATAGATAGACAGAATATTAACTAAATACATACAGATATTCTACATAGTGCTACCGCTTATATAACAACAGAGCTGATTAAAATTTAAAGTGGGCAGATAATCGGATTGTGTGGTCTCGGACCGTCCTGTTGGGAACCAGTGTTACATTACGTTATTCATGAGATTCTGTATCTACGCGTCTGGTTTGCTTCTAACTTTGTGTTCACTGTTTCAGGAGATGAGCGCGTAGAAGTTATGTTGTAGACATGTGTATGCGTGATGAAAATACTATGTACAATCTTAAAACTTAACATAACATAACACGTGGCAGAGGAGTCACAATGAATTTAAATCAAAAGGCAATGCCCAAAAACTGTACCGCCAAAACCCTTGTCACGAATATAAGATAGTAAATAATTTCTAGTTTTGTGTATGACGATTATCTAGTAATAAAAGACATAAGCAGGATTTAATAAACAAAAGAGATTTTCTATTTAAACATGAAGGATGAGCTACAATCTAATTTTGTTTTGATAGAATTATCACGTTTTTTGCACTTGTTTACTAACTTTTTTCATGACATCCCAGCTAACTATGAAAATATCCGGCTTAAAATTAAACTTTCATATTATTCTACATACAATACAGCAGTTTTTTTCTTGACAAAGTCACGGAATAGATAGCACAGCAGCGATAAACAATCCCATAGTCGATTGGTCATACCCCTTTACCCTGTCATGTTAAGGTCCCATGTGATAGGGGGTGAGCGTAAGGTTATCTCCCAGGCACAAATCCAACCCCGTGCTGCTATTGAGAATTGCCTGACTAAAAAAACACCAAAAAAAACCCAGAGGTCCAGAATCATGTCCTAAATGAGAATGCGATTTCAGTACTACGTCATTTAAACACGGTATGTAACTAATTCATTTTATATAGCGTCGGAACATGAAATACAACATATTTAATATTCGCAATCCATTGTAGACTGATGCGTAGTTAGTTATTGTTCGCACGGGATGTGGCCGATGTGGGTAAGATGTTACAATCTAACAATAGACTAGTTAACAATTTAGAACTATTTGGTTATAACTGTTAGTCTTATAGGTCTCGTAATCGTATAGCTCTCCTAGTACGGCCACGTTTATTGCCAAAAGTTTTTTTTCGAATCATGTTTTATATAATTGTAAAATAATAATTATGTAGTGGTCTATTTCTAAAAAACCTATTCCAGTATGGGCAACGTCAATTGCGTAAGAGACTACAGTTTGTAACCAGGAAAACATTTTCGTAGCATTCAACTTCCTGAACCTCTTTGCCAAAATTTTATTTAAATCGGTTCAGTCGTCAGCCACGAGACCAGAAGCGCCATACCGACGTCAATGTGTCAAAGCTGATACGGTGATACCGTCTGTGGGTGGCGGGTAAACAACCGTCTTCCACTTCACTTGATGGAAAATGCTGAGAATCTATGTGACATAGTCTGAAGCTTAGCCAAATAAAAGGGAAAGGAGAAGAGTACTTGCCGTTTAAAAATTGACACCTATATGGCCAATATAACTGTATGGAGGAAGCGTGCAGGCCGAAATTAAAGGAGGAAAAGCATGCAGGAAGCGGGCTACGAGAGCATTCGATGTGGCATGGATAAGGTCTGCACGCGTGTAGTGGTTTAAGCGGTCGCCTCGCCGCGCAGCAATTCAATCTATGAAAGCATAGCAGATATTTATGCTCCTGTAGAAAACGAACTGTTTACTGATTATTATTTTTTATTTTTTTTTATTTATTTATTATAACCAAAGTACTTAAAACTATTTTTTTACATCATTTGCCTCGGTCAAAAACCACTAAGGGTTTATCTAACCGTAGGCGAGTCTCATTTACACTAAACTTACACAAATTAAACTTTAAAATTAAAATTAATGTTTACATTTCAATTTAAACATTAAATCATTTAAATTTAAACAAAAAACTATGATTAGGTATTTAAGAGGTACATTTTAGGTAATGACGCTTGTATTTATATTTTACATTTTTTACACCTTTAGTATAAATTACTTGCAACTCCTCAGGCAGCCTGTTTAAGAAGGCCTGCAAACTGTCAGTCGAAGACATGCTACATGGATCCTACATAACAGGCATATTTTGACATGATTTAAATTCATCCGACAACCGGTATGTAAATAAAATCACAACTTCAAATAGTGCTATTTAAGGAGATCTGCGTCAGCTGCCGGGACGCAGACAGGAGAAAAACAGCTAAATAAACTATGTATGTGTCATGGATCAAATATACTGTAGACTACTCGCGTACCTACGTATCTACTGTTCCAGCTTTACATTCAAGCGGTAACATAGAGATTATAAAATTAAAGTAGAAATATCCCGATAAGTGAAAATGTGAAGAGTTTAAGTTCAGAACAAGTAGACGCTCTAGTAACAAGATACTAATATTCATACAGTAAGAGACAACACGTTAAACCAGAAAGCAACAACAATAATGACTTTATGACATAATGCAAAGGTTCCTGACACGATGTAATAAAAATGAGAGTGAATTTAATTCACATTATAATTTATGACAATTTGCTAAAATGAGTTTATTGCTCAATTAAATGCAACGAGAAATGGGTCTTATTCACCACAACATTTACGAATCGGGGGCAATAAAAAGATTGTAAACTTTCCTCATACAAAATATTCATACTATTTTTATATTAGGTACGAATATAGAGTTATGTGCGATTCCTTCACTATTGCTTTACTTCACGGCAAAAATTGTCTGCCTCTTACAGCAGCCGACAAGCTGACTATTTTCCAGAGTTATTAAGAAGGTTTTATTCAATAAAGATGGATATCTTGAATGGTTTGTAAATATTGCCACACCGTAAAAATAAAACATACCAGCTCCCCAAAGAAATTACAGATTTTAAACTAACTGGAGCACAGTGCTAAATGCTATTTACCTGGAGTTTATGACCGGCGGCAAGGCCCACATTTTGAACTCAAAACGTTTTACAATCCTTTACTTCTTTGACGATATATTAAAATAAAGAGGATAAACAATTAGAACTACTATAAGTATCAGTAAAAATTCGTTACGGTAATCAAGAATTTAAGCATGTAATGAGGGACTAAGGTAATAGTCATTATTTTAATATGACATAAACGCGACATAATCTATCTCGCGATCGTATGCTTGTCCGGTAGGTTTAATATAGGTACAGTTAGCAACAACAAAATCACTGAACACGAAAGAATACACCCATGTAAATATACGCATACGACTGATGTATTTTTGTTCATGGAATATATCAAATAGTCCAGAAAATGCTGTATTCATGGTGGTAAATAGAAAATATAACTGATAGATACTGGAGATATCCGATTTTCATAACTATATGTTATCAGATACATTAGAATAATAATTACAATGATACTTTAGGTACTTCAGCAGAGTAATAGGTAGAATTTTCAAGTTTTAGTTGCTTTGTTAACCCTACTTGGCTTTGGAGTAGCAAGAAATATTGGGCACACTAAAATATACTGATTTTATCTCAGCAAATATAAACTCACGTAGGTATATCGTGAAAAGGTTATTGCTCTACGGCAATAAAATGACATTATTAAAAACGGTGGAGTAATATTCAGATCAGAGTTTAAGTTTTATTAATATACGACACAACTGCAGGAATAAATAGCTCACAGATTTACCAAATTCCAGGAATAACTAGTTATAACTATCTGGGTCCAACAAGATTACAGCAATCAAGTGAAAACCACACATTGAAATGCCTGGATTGTTCTGACCAGTAATAAACGATTACAAAAGTCGTGAAAAGGACATCGAACTCGCCAATAAAAATACAAAGTAAGGTATAGCAATATTTAGATCTTAGAAATATGATGATAAAAAATAAACGACAAAATCGAATGCTTCAAACTAATTTTCATTCCACAATTTATCAACCGCCATTGGACAATAACAATCATGTATGTATCATCTATCTAAAGCAATAAAATTTGTATGTGCTATTTTACATAAGCCAATGCATGTAATGCGTCAATAAAAATAGAAGTCTTCGCTTCTAGACGAATGATAATAAAATCTGATAGGAACAAATGGTTTTTTAATAGAAAAAAAATCAAATTGAATCGATTAAGAGAGGCTAACTACTATTTGACGTTTCGTCTACCATCTCGTTCATCGCATCTGTTATTAGCTGTTAATATCTTTGCCTCTCAGCTTTGCCTAGTGGACGCAGTATAAACCAGATAAAATTGGTTATGTATAAAGAATATGCCAGAAGGATCCAGAAAAACCACATACGATATACGTAAACAAATCCCGAGAGACTCGCACAAATCTGGACGCTCGTAAAATTTGTTGTTGCTTGTTATCTCAACACTTTACTGAAATGAGAAACTGCCGAATTGTCTAGATTACTCTAGATAACTGCGACTGACAAGGGATAAAACAATGCGATGAAAATAATATTAAAGTTTTGACTTTGAATAGTTATTTTCTTAATTTATACCACTTCAATATATTTTTCAGTGGCAATAAAGCTTAATGGTCTCGATATCGCAAAGTGGTTATTGCAATTTAGGCGTAATATGGCTACTATTTAGATTAAAGAAAATGAAACCGTTCGGGAAATTTTTGATCGGGTTTAGTTACCTATTGCAAAATCAGCAAACACCTACTATCATTATTGTTAATTCAGTGTTTTCCAGATGTACAACATGGATGCATTCTGATAATCTTTGAATATGCTTCGAACTCAAGACAGCTGAACCAAAGAGGACTTAATAAGATGGAGTTTTGCCGATAAATCAGACCAGCATTGTGAGTGTGGGGCTTCACAAACCATGGCCCATCTTATGACCAGTCCAACGTGCCCTAAAACCTGCATGATTAAAGCGCTAATGGACGCTGACTAAAGCGCTGTTCAAGTAGCCACACTAAAAAAAAATGAATAATTTGATAAAGCCATCGACACGATAGAAGATTATTGTTCATTTCTGTTAGTGTAATAAAATGATCGTAAAAACCTGATTAAGTCGTATACAAAGCCGTTTGATATTCGACCAATAACTTTGTTTTAAATAGAAATAGGTCATAGAGAAAATGAGATTCAGGCCTTAAACTGGAATATTGAATATTTTTTAACATTAGCTGACCTAGTGAGCAAAGCTGGACTTTGCTGACTTATCAGTTTTGCGAATGCCAGTCTGCCTTAATTACTTGAAAGCCGGTTTCTGAATAGTTCAAGTTGAACAGTTTTAAAAGCCTACTTAAATACGTCTCTTACTTAATAAACAAAATGGTCTTGTCAATGATCAAGTTAATTGCGTATACATTCTAATCTCAATAATTATAGGAAGATCAGTATTACTTTTGTTCTGATCCAAATAAAATGTATGTTTTATGCATGTAACATATTAATTAATATTTTACTACTACTACTACTACAGTATATTGATTGTTCGTAACTTCGCATGTGCGATAACAACTTAAGTCTATACAATGAACGAATTTATTCTTTAACTAAATTTTGTTCAAAAGCCTGTTAACATTGCACCCTATTCTAGGTATAGGCCTATAATAGACTAATTCAATACCCAATTCTATCTAGGTCTTTTCAATAGGCTGGCAATTTCATGCGCCGATGGTCCAATTGTAGGCTTGTAGATGCAATTTTCATTGTCCTGGCTTTAGCTGCTTCCAGCGACAAACGAGGTTTGGGAGTGGTGAATTTGATAAAATATGTATTGCCTATGTAAAATTGTCGAATACAAATATATACTGGTTGGTCTTTATAAGATTTTAATACAAGACTTGTTATTACTTAAATGAAATATGAAAAGTATTGATTCCTCGAAGAGATTTTTAAACTCCTTTCTTCTTAAAAGAGCGTTATAGGATTTGGATTTTAATATATTTCAATTCAATCCTTGTCTTTACTACTAAATGTAATCTTATTTTGAACACATTGAATATTTAGAATGAATATTTAGCATTATTTCTTCAAAATAAGCCCAGAACCCGCCTGATTTAAATAAGCCCGGGTATCTCAAAACAACAATACCGAGGGTAATTCCGCAGTCGTACAACCGGGCACGTTTCGTAAAGAATATTAAAAGTTCATGTCCCGCTCTAATAGAAACAAATGGATGAAACAGACCATACAAAGTCATTGCATTATCAGATCAGTTGGATTGAATACTAATGGATGTCGGGAACTTTCAAGCAATTGATTTCACAATATACGAAGAGTTCTTCAAGGAAGTTTCCAAAGCTACAACTAGCTAAAACATACATCGGGGACTCATTCTTTTTATTCCATACCACGGATTTTATAACTTCAAGAAGAAGACAAGTGTCGTGAATGGTAAATGAGCAACATAAGGTGCATTCTAATGCTTTAGCAACCTGACTATCAATTAAAATAATTCTTGATCAAACAGAGCAAACAAAATATTGTTAAAAATTACTTATGTAAATAAAAAACATTTAATGATTACTGTAGCCTTGTGGCTATAAAAAGTGAACAATAATGTTGACAAAATTTTACAGCCTAAATAAAGTTTTAGTACGGCTGTTTTGCGGTGTCCTGAATTTTCATTTTGAGGCTAATGACCGTTTAAGTCAAATGAAGACGCCATTTTGGGTGTTGAAACAATCCAGACTGAAATAAGGATACAAAGTGATAGCTTCAGCTTTATGGACGATACTGCGACTCACATTACCAGCAAACAGGATCGTTTGTGTTATATTACCCACTACTTACGTTACGAATCTATGAAATTATACTCCCAATTTTATCAATTTAGATCCTGCCGTAAGAGACCAAAGAAACAAAAGTTTTCTTAATCCCGTTTTGGGGCAATTGAAGCAACATGAGTAAGCATCTATCACTAAGATAAGATAGGAAAAACAAACAGAAAATATAATACATCTAATATTTTATGTTTGTAATTAAATTTCGTAACCTACGATAAATTTGTTCAATAGCTTTTGATTTATAGGATTATTTACATGAATTTTTATTCTCTAAGAGATGCAACATTGTCGTGCACGTGATTCTTCAGGAATTATACAACATACTGGGATGAATGCCAAAAGTGGTCGGATGGATATTTATAATCACGTCCAATATACTTTGATAATGGTGTCCGATATAAGCTCCTTAAGTTGGTCATAATAATACTCTTGTAGCTTCGTTACCGATTTTACGTAATAAGAAATGGTCTTGAACATTAGTCAATTTTAATGCGGTATAGAAATTTCTATTTGATTGTTTTTCTTTCAAGAGTAAGGAAGTATTTAAGCACTAACAGAAACCATTAGCCCAAGCACGTCTTGAAGCATCAATCAGCTCCTGAGCATTATGAAAAATTTTGGTGTTCTGAGCAAAAAGTTTGCTAGCCTATAAAATAGTTTCTCATTTTTATCAACTCTCAGATTTACGGACAAGGGTCCGACGGTTTACTGTTATGTTTTGATGACGTCATCCGTTACGTGTACGCGGTATTTTTATCGCCGCCTCGACCTCTCGTGAATGCCCGAAGGTCTGGTTTCATACTACAGATGTTTTCAGCTGACCACTAGTGAATGCCAACTCGTGCATTCATAGATATTGTTTAACTACTTCTACAATACAAGTATCATGTGCGGCTTAAAATCATTGGGATGATGCGGAGTAGATTCAATAAGTACTTCACCTGTCTTGGTATAGAACCCATTTCAAAAGTGGAAAGCTAGGGCGCGCAACAGCCATTAGCTTAATGTTGAAATAAAAAGCAAGTGTTTTTCCATTTCACATAGCCTTTGTAATTCGATCTAGTCTTCATTATTTTTTTCATGAGTTTATCGAAAATATTGCGTAAGTAAACACAATAAAACGGCAACTCCAACAATAGAAACCAGCGACACTTACTTCCAGCTGTTATCTAATATCCATTAAACCGAAGAGGAAAGTGGTCTGGCGCATTGAAACGAAAATAAAAATATTTCGTCTGTGATTCATATGGCAAGTTCAAGGTCTTAACGGAGTCGTGATCAGCACGTGAACAGCTACTTATAGCCAAATTATCAGCATTGTTAGTACTTTTATCAACATTACAGATAGTGGCCACATCACGACAAGATATAACTGGAATTTAAATATGATTGGTTCATCAACCTGCACATATCTGTCTAAATATAACTGTTCTACAAATAAGAGTACTTGAAAAGGAGTTTGTGGCTGAGTAACGAGATGATAAAACCGATTAATAGTTTCAGCTTACATAAAATACGCTTGTCATAGTCTGATTCGTGAAAGGGTAAAGATTCAATACAAAGATATCAGTGTCTTACATAGTAAAAGGAAGGTATTACAGAGAGGTAAGTTGAGCAATCAATCCAAGATTAATGTCAGTCGTAACGTAGGCAGTCAGAAGCCAAACAGTCTGACAAGAGGTCTAGCCAAGAATGTCTTATCGGCTCGTACTAAGCTTTGGAGGTCATACTAACAGTATTGACACATGATACACATAAAATAGAACGAAATGTAGCTGGGAAAAAGGACTAGAAGGATGGTGAACAAACTATACAATTGGATAAGAAAGTTCATAAATTCGGATCACACGAGCTACTAAAATATGTTTTTGGGACGTACGTAACAAAACGTGCGTTTGTTTTTGCAGCACGTTGGCTTGAGTTCCACATATCTAAATAACTGTGACGTCACAGCGTTTATTTCAACTAGATCATGTGACGGCGGGGAATCAGAGGGGAGATTCGGGATCATCTTGTTATTGTCCACTTTAGATAACTGAATTTGATTTACAAGCCTTGTATTGAATCAGGTACATATGTTAAGACAATGCAGATCTTTTAGAGTCTAAAACAATAATCTGCAACGTCTATAATGTCTAGTTGTCTGTCCGTCTTTACAAAGATAAGTTTTGAGCAGCATTCTAATCTACCTCATGAGTAGCAGGTATACATATAGACTACTATGGACATGCCAAAAAAAGGAAAAGTTTTTGTTAAATTATATTATTGTAGCACAAAGAAACAAAAATAATCATAGAGGAATAAGATCATCTACAAATATCACGATGCAAAATAAAAGTATATTTAGTTTTTAAATATATTCTGTACAAAATTTTCCTTCACAACAATGTCATAAAAATAACTTCTTGCATTTAAGAATTTTAAGAGCACTGAACTTGTCGTTGAGGTATTTGAGACTCTCCTTCTGAATGACATAATCAAATCACAGCAAACTGAATCTATGCCAGATAATAAATTAACCTTGCTAATCTAGGTGTCGTCGGTGCAAACATTGAAACAGTTTTGTCAGATAAACTTGTAGTTCTTTAGTCGTAAAGGTATATGTTGGATAAAAACTGATGCAATGGGCTCAAAATATTACAGGGGTATCCACCCTGTAATATTTTGAGCCCATTGCATCAGTTTCATCATTTAATTTAAAAAAACAGATTCTAGACGAGGTCAGTTTTATTTAAACTGGTTAAAATAAAGATATACAAAAATACTGTCACGTTTTTAAACAAACGCCTTTATTTCGCCGATTTTTTCGATTCGTTAGAAACGTGATTTATTTTTTTCGTTTTTCATTTATGCAGTGGAAGTGAACACTGACCATGTCTAGAATCAACGCTTACTGTATAAGGCAAACGCATCAGCATGGGCGAGTGTTTTCTTCGGAGGGCTAGGAATGTTTTTGTAGAATGCACGGTATTTTCGAAGGTGGGCATTGCACCCAATTCTAAGACAACAGATCATGTCCATGAGCTTCGAAGTTATTTACAAGAACAAGACAGGCCGGTTGAAGACCAGAATTAAACTACGATAACTACGTGTAAAGGATTAAACAATGCGTAAATATTACTTGAAGACTTTTAATTCAATAAAATATGTATTAAGCTTATTAATCTTTTTAGGTCATATCTATCATTATCTTATTTTCCTTAGTTGTAACTCATTTTCTTACGTATAACATACGTATAGATAAAAAAAACAGATATTTCACCATCTATATCTACATATACATAAAACAATCAACTATGATGTAAGTCTTATAGCAATCTTATCGATTCCCACCCAGATAAGAGCGGCTTAATTTGTCTTCCGAAAAATACTACAGGTGGTATTTTCCACACAATTTCCTTCAATATTTTTGTTCTTAAAGTGTTTTCACGATAGTGTAGTCTGTTGTAGGCGGGTGATTATCTAACCACGTGTACTGCGCGTGGCCAACTCGTGGTAGTGGCATGAAATTAAAAAATCGCCGATTAGTATTGATCAGTTGTTAATTTTGTACGGACACTGAACGACCGTGACCCTGCGTAGTTAAATATAAACATTTTTACGATGTATAAAGCGAACGAGCATGTCGCTCACGTGATGGTAAGGGGTTACTACAGCCCACAAACATCCACAATCCAGAAAAGATACAGAAGATGCGTCACTACATCGGAGGACTACGGGTTTTATGCCTTGCCAGGTACCTATCAGTAATTTCAGGGCCTCTTTAAAATCGGAGTACACGAAAGCACTACTATTAAACGGCCGGTTAAAGGTGAGAGCTTCCAAACGTGAGCTCGTTACAAATGCTCTATGTATGTTATGTATGCATAACAATGTTAATTGACGATTAGTATCCTCAGAAATTAATGAAAATGCTTATTTACGAAGCAGTGCTTCAAACTTTGAGTGCTTTCCATCAGCGATGGAAGATAAACATCGAGGTGCTATCAGATTCAGAGAAAGAAAATTTCATTAAAAACCGCGAAGGAAATAATCCCTGTCTTTTATAAGATTGGATGGAATTCGAATATTCAGAATGAAAGTTATTAGTTATTTTCAGACATGGACTTTTTATTAGTTTTTGTACGTTGTTTTTTATGACTTATACAAATCCCTAAAGTAATTCTTTTAACTATCTAGAGAGCTATTTAAAATAAGCATAAAATAACTGATGACATCAATAATATAAATATATTATTGATATATTTGGATATTCTGTAATAAGCTACGGTCTTTCTAGCTACGGTAGAACGTACAAAACATACCTAAACCATATTTATAATTTACAATTAAGATTATTGAAAATAATTGTGCCACTAGAAATAAAATACCAAAATAAAGATAATTACCATAACTTATTTCATTACTGTAAAGTTATGTATGAGCGTATTCGATAAGGTTGACTTAGCAATTGTTATGCAGTACAATAACAACATGTGCGACCTAACTAAATATGTCAGACCTAATAATTTACGTAATCTTTTGAATGTACCAACATACAAAAAGCCGAAATATAACAATGAGTATGGTGCAAGAGTGTAGCATTACTTGTTACCTACAGTTTTGAATAAACTGCCAAAATCCGTTGTTACTAACCTAGAAAATAAGAACAATAGGCAAACAAAAACCATACTCAAGCGACACTATTTGTGTATAAAATAAATATAATATATTAGCTATAACAATCTTTAATAGTGTTATGAAATGTAAATCACCTTGCAATTTGTTTTTGAAATAAACAGTCTAATTTTTTTTTTAATAATACTGAAAACCCAGCGTCTAGGCTTATCACATGATAATATGGATAGAATTAAGTTTTTATTTATGTATGATCGATTAGAGTATTCTATACCACGGGCGAAAGTTAATGTGGCATAATAATATTATTGACAAAGTTTTAAACAAAGATACTTAATAGGCAATATTTCCTTTAGCTATTTAGCTTTTAGCAGCTACAGTACATACGGCTACGCATCAATTTGTTTCGTCTTGGATAGATGTAAGTAGTGTAATATTGTCTTTTTGTGAAACCCTGGATCTCTTCTTCTTGGGGTGCATGAAAGGAGCCTCCCCGAGTGACGTACACAACGATTCCCTACGTCCGGCGCACCCTGGGCAATTCGCGAGTTCTCCTAAGCGAATTGGCTAATCCTTTCACCACGATGGCAAGTCAAAATAAAATTTGACTCAGCCATCGACACGACGAAGAAGAAGAATTGTATAGTTTGTGTCGTGTGTAATTGTTTTTATTGTTTGTATTTTCTTCTATCAGATTATTGTCAAATATTATTTTATGTGCGTTTTTTTTTCTATGTATAACGTCTTGGTCTAAAACTGTAATGTTGTACATATGTATAAGTAAATAAATAAATAAAATCAATCTATACATTACCAGTCTCTCACTCTAGCCTTGCACAGGCAACGCATGCAATACGAGACCAGTTTACGCTGGTAATGTATAGCTTGATATGCATACGTGTGTACATAAGCAAACGTCACAACCATGTGCTAATGTAGTAGGAGTCGTAAATCGTATAGTAAATTTTGCACCTACATTCAGCCACAATGACATGTATTTATTGATCGACAAATACTCACACTTAAGTGATTTGTAAACAATCCGTGCCAGTAAAGAGCATGAATTAGAAGCACAGTATATTATACTGTGTTAGAAGTGTCTATCAGGCTGTTACTACCACAGCTAGGTACAGTTGAGTTAATTGATAAGTTGACAGTTTTAAACCTTGTTATCTTTATCATAAGGTGCAAACATTTATTGACGACCGGATAGCGGAGTGGGTAGAGTACCTGCCTGCGACGCCGAGGTCGCGGGTTCGATTCCCGCTTAAGACAAATCTTTGTGTGTATGAACATGGGGGTTTTTTTAGTCTAGGTGTTTCTATGCATAACTAGTATGTATTTACATATGAAAAAAGTATATATATATATGTATAAGTATCAGTTATTGTAGTACCCATAGTACAAGCTCTGCTTAGTTTGGGACTAGATGGCATTGTTTGTAAAATGTAGAATATTTATTTATTTATATTATGAACTCGACTACATTCATTAAATAAAGCCAGTGATTTCAATAAATAGGTTCTTCTTTTGTAGAAAAACTCGGGGACAATAACAATTTAGAGCATTTAAGAGAGATAATAAACCGATAAAACACCCGACATAGTATCGGAATTTTCCATTAAAAACATTTTAACTAGCTACAGAAAAACTAAAAAAATATTGGCTACAAAAACAACGAGGTAATTTTCCACACAAACTTACAGATAAACAGAGAGTCAAAAACAAAATAAGTACCTACCAATCAATTCAAAACATTTACCAACATCAATAATAGCTTTTTTCAAAAATTAGACAACGGGTCTAAATCGCATAATTATTATAAAGGTAAATAAATACCCATGCTCGACGTTTCGAATGACTTTTGACATCATTCTTGGTCACGAGCCGATTTTTGAAAAATGTTCGCAAATCGCGAAAGTTTAAAAACATATCAATAATACAGCACATCTTCTTCGTCGTGTCGTGCTGAGTCAAATTTCATTTTGACTTGCCATCGTGGTGAAAGGATTAGCCAATTCGCTTTGGAGAACTCGCGAATTGCCCAGGGTGCGCCGGACGTAGGGAATCGTTGTGTACGTCACTCGGGGAGGCTCCTTTCAAGCACAAATAATATAACGCGACCTTCGGTGGTGTCGAGCGATGCCATCGTGAAACAAACGGCCCAAATAAAAAGTATTTTTATCTCACATAACCACGAGTAGACACGCGTTTACGTAAAATATGAACACTCAATATATTTGACAATATGTGCAGAAGATCCACTTTGTGGGTAACATAATATTTACTTATATTTAAGTATTTTGTTATGTAGATATTATGCATATATATACGCACATATTTTCATTATGTATTCATTAATTGTATTGATTCTTATGACCTTTTATTTCAAATCAAACGCTATATTTTATAACTTCACCAGCTTCACCTGCCTTGTTAATCTTTGCATCACCCAAAGGTAGACTGGTAGAGAATGCCTATGGCATTAAGTCCGCCTTGTATACAAATTTTGTATATGAAATTTAAATACATAAATTAAATAAATAATTTATGACAGAATAGATCTTCTGCACATATTGAACCGAAAAAGGAGCGCAAGCTAGCGAATTGTCACAGCCAATGATACAGAATTTCCATTCTTCAAGCCATAATAACTAAGACGATTGACCAAGATTAGTTTGCTGAACAAATGATTAGTATGGGTAAATATCGACATCAGAGATTAACATGGTGTAAAAATAGCTTCCTGTGCTTTTATTTCTTTTAAAAAAAAAAAAAACGCAGCCTGCACTAGAAATAACTCTTGCGTCGCGCGACAAACATAATATTTCACACACACAAAGCACACCTGAAGTCAGAACAAATCTTTGCGGATCACACAAAGGTTTGTCCCGTGTGGGGATCGAACCAACAACACCAGCGCTGTTGAAGGCGGCGAGGCGACCGCTTTAACCACAACGCCAACCGTGCACACTGGTTAAGCGAATTGCATTTTACACGTGCCAATATAATCAATAGATACGGTTAGATTTTATCATCTGTAAGTCGTAGTTAAATCGTTATCAGTTGGATGGGGATGGATGGGTTGGGGTGATATCGTTTAGGTTTCATCAGCTGTTTGACCGAATAGAAAAACAAACGAATAAAGTACGACACAAATAAGTTAGTTTGTTAAATAATTATCATTAATGATACGACTTTCTTACAGCACCGACGCGTGTCAAAACAACAAAACCGTTTATTTTTAAACAGTTTTTTGCTTGTGACCTCGTTACCTACAAGTGTCAGTTCCACACAATTATATGTATGAAAAACAATGTATTTTCATCAGACCGATGATATATCGCACGCTTTGCAGAATTATACACGTTCCAGGCGCAAACCCGTTTCAGTTCTCTTGGGAGCCATGACATTTAATTTAATTGTGCAAGTTGAACAAAACAAAGCAATATTCAGCTAAGCGTGGGTAAGGGTGTCGGAAGTGAGAAAAATATCGATATATAAAAATGGGTAGTATTTAAACGCAAATCATAAAATATCCTTTTTCTATGCAATTAAATACCGAATTCCCATCAAAATTACTGATTGCACAACAAAATATTCAACTCAAAATATCACTAAACACACTACAATTTATTTTCACAGCGCACAGCAATTTTTCCTGAAGCAAAAGCTTTTTTATTAATGCACAACTAATAATCTTAATGCACATTATACATGTTAACTCTTTTTCTTTTAAATATAGCTTCTATTTTTATAATATTTACAGCAGTTTTTCTAAATCAAACAACATTTTATTAGTCACAGTCATCTTATTATTTATTAATTATCACATAATGAGATCAGCAAAAAAAATATAAAATTAGATACAAAATTGTAATTTATTGAATTATTAAAGCGGGTCTAGCTTTCGCGGGGCATCCACGCTTCCTTTTTTGCCCAATAGGCACATTTTTAGCTTCTGCAGGTGGCGCCACGTACTGTCGTCTGTTACGATCTATGATAATAAGAAATTGGTAGGTAGTATAATATTATTTTATTTAGTAGGTGGATTCAAAAAGGGGTCAGAGTATCACACAGATTGATTCTAGCACTCGCCGACCGCTGCCGCGGCACGCTCGCTTCGCTCGCTCGGCTCGCGCTATGTTATGGTCGCAGTTCTAACCTAACCTAACCTACTACTTTACCCATAATTGACCTATGCCATAACTATAGCTTTTATTTTTATATTATTTACTCCAGTGACGAAAAAACGCGCGAAGTTTTTCAGTTAAGTTGTTCTGCTTTTAGAAATAATGCAATGTAAAAGGATTTATTTGTTATAATTATCATTAAATTTGCCGAGCATGGCTTCTTGAAAATTAAGACAAATATGATGAACAGATTTTGTTGTACTTACTGGTTAATATGCGACTGGGATAGTTATTTTGCTATGAAATATGGTAAATTTGATGTGCAGTCAGTATTTATGCTATGCATGTAGTATTTTTGTACAAAAATAAATTTAACTGTATTGCATTATGAGGAAAAAAGGAATGTCATATTGATGTGTAATTTCGAATTATCTGCAGTTTGAGTTTTGTTAAACATTTAGTTTATTTGTAGTGAAGTAAATTATTTGATGTAAAAAAGGATATAAATGATGAGTATGTATTGATAGGCAATTATTTATTTGATATGCAATATAAAATATCCCTATAAAAATATCAGTTTCGGCCTCGATATGTCGAGTAAAAAAATTTCGATACATCAGTCAAATTCTCAAAAAAAATATCTACTTTTTTAAAAAGTGTACAATGACGAAGCCGCTTATAAGTGATTCAGTACTTGATTTTGAGACCCTGGGTGGTTCTCATCGGAATTTTTTAAAGATCGAAAGATCGGTCTTGAATAATTTTACGTCATTAGAAAATCGCACGCTCCAAAAAGTATCGTCTTTGATTCAATTTTCGATAAAGGATATTTTGTATCGATATATCGAATCAAAATATATCGATACTTTTTCAACAAGCCTAAGCGTGGGTATTGAAATTAATGAGTTAAACGTGTGAAATACATGTACAATTTATATGGCTTTGCACGTAACTTTACGGTGAAATGAAGTGGAAAGTGTTCGTCTTTTCCAATACAAAGCTACCGTTTCTAATAGTTATTTATGCAACTGTTCTATAATGAGGGGTATTAAAACACGAGTGTGGGTTTATCACACGAGGCAAAGCCGAGTGTGATAATAGTATCACATGAGTGTTTTAATACCTAATTATAACAGTTGCATACAAGACTTTATCTACACCCATGATATGAATCCTCTATAAATGTTCTGAAACCATAGGGTATTAGGGTACAGTGTTGTAAGAACTCTATGTAAATTCATGGAAAGTTTAATTAGTGAGTATCTAATACAAAAAAACTATGTATAGGTAATAATATAATTATTTACATTTTGGATCGTACAATTATTAAAAAGTATTTTTTCAATACTATTATTGAACAAAAATGGTGGGATACGAAGTCAATTCAAAAATTCGAATAAGTTTTTATTTAAATTACGGCGCTGTGGTAGTGAAACGCGCGTGCATGACATGTTCTTTTTTTGAAATTCATAAAGATGCCATGAGAATGTGGCTGTTTGATGGGTAAAAAAGGAGTTGCATAATGAATTTCAGTACATCATTATAACACCCGTTTGGGTGTTATAATGGTTATTATGACACTGGCTGTTTTAATGATGGCAATTAGCTAACTGTTTCAAGAACGTTTATAGAGGATTTATAGCATGGGTGTAGATAAAGATTATTTAAATTGTATTCGGCTAGATCTAGCATGTTACTTTTATAATACGCATACACTTTTAAGTCTGAGCAAGACGCCTCTTAATAAATACGTTCTTTTTTTACTTTCAAACATGACGGTCCTTTAAATTTAACAACTATACGCAAAACTAAATTACCTATGTAAATACATTCATGGAATTTAACATATTTTGCAAAATTAGGGGAATTGTTTAACATTTGAAACCTTTCACCAAGTTTGTAATGTGTTGATCAGCAAGTGATCAGCTTTTCGCCACGTTTGCAAATACCAATCGTTTACACACGGCTATACATACATTTCAAGCGATACATTTCCAGTATAAGCTGGTCTCGCATTGCTGAAGTCAGGTAGGTATACAATAAAATATTTATTGCAAAAGTACCTTCCTTCATTCCTGTTCAAATAATACTACAACGTTCAAATAATAATACGCACCTTTTGATTGCCAATTTGTTGCCTAGTAATTAAATGCGTAAATAACATAACATAACATCACACTATATTACCAAGAAGGGTGTGGCAGATGTATATAAAACCCATAGGGATAGGGGGTGAGCTCGGGCATAATTCCAACTCCGTGCTGCTATTGTGAATTTCCTGACGGAAAGTTCACGAATCGATCCCGAAACCCCGAGGTGAGATGCGTATACGCTAACCGACTACCAAATACCCGACGTCAATATGTAGATAAAAAGTATTTTTAACACTTCAACATAACATTAGCTTCACCTGTATGTATGTATGTATGTAACCGACTCCTTTGGACTCGATTTTGACCCACTTTAAACAAATTTCATTAAAATTTTGCACACCTGTCAAAGATCGATGACAATGCAATAATTCGATAAAAAAAATAAACAAAAATAATTTTTTTTTTTTTTTTTTTTAAAAAAACGTTCTTATAAATAAACCAAACTAAAAAGAATAAAATAAATAATAGTTTAAAAATTAAGTATTATTGTGAAAAAGCGTGGGTTGCTCGATAGACGAAAAATATGGCACAGAGCGCCCCACGCTTTTTCACAATAATACTAGTATTTTTTGTTTATTACCATTTTCAGCTTATATTAGGAATTATTTTTCACTTTTAAGTTAGAAGTACTTTAAAAGAGTGTTTTTTAGTTCTTTTTAACTATTATTTTTATCTATAAGTTACAATAACACAGGAATCAAAAATCAAGAATCAAGAACTTTATTCGCATAAAACACGGTTACAATATGTTAATTGTTATAATTCGGTAGATACAGTATGTTTTGCCCTTTTATGAGAGCGTGGAAATATTTTATACATTAAATACATTGTGTACATACATGAATAGTGTGTTGGGAATTTTTATAACAAAATAGCTATTTCAATGATAAGTATATTTTAAGGTATAGCACCCAGAATATAACTCGTTGTTATAACATGAGAGAAATCAAGTTGCTTGCTCATATACATAATATACAATTGTACTAAGGGCCAAGAACCATTTGTCAACAAACTTTGTCATATTAATCATAGCGGTTAAAAAATGCGTTTTGTTCCACAGCAGGTCAAGATGGATGATGCCATTCATATTCAGAGCACGGGCGAGATAAGGTCTCTGTTCAATGCGTCATTAAAAAGCTACTGGTAACTATTAATTTTAATGTCTATCTAAATTGAATCGATACTGAATATCGATTAGAAATGCTTCGAGATGTATCGATGATGGAGGGTAATGAATCAAGGACGACTAATCTTACGTAACCTATTTTTATTTTCAAAAACTACTATTATGTTGTTACATCGATATTGTCGATGCATCGAGCGATTGGTTTAATATTTGTTGATATTGTTTTTTTATTTCCATATTTTTACCGCGATTACTAGAGACTGGGTGTCTTCGACCGATTTGAGTACTTAATTTATTTGAAAGAGAATACTTGTCATGAGGTCCCATTTTCGTCAGGCCACGGTCTGATAATGGGATCCTAGAGAAATCGAGGGGAACCCTCAATTTTTAAAGGCTTCTTGAAAGGACACGTTGAATATTACTTCAGTTGTTTTTTTTTTTGAAAAGTATTATTATTGCTTTTGCACGAATGATGTCAACTCTTCTGCAATTCAGCCATTAATGTACTATAGATACGTAGGTGTAATAACATCCTAAGGAGGCAGGTTAACAGTTAAACGTTGACCTAATTTATTAAGCTCTAACACCTTTGAAGTATCGGTCTTGAAAGCTAACGACTGATGAGGTTCACACGTGTATAATGAAGGCCATTTCAATTAATCGATGTATTTTATAAAAACGTAACGTTTTGCATTATGTAATATCAATCATCGAGCAAAGAAAATGATTCTGCAGTTATGGTAATGATCACTTCATTCTAGCGTGAACATCGAATAACAAGAAAAAAGATTGTAACCAGCCGGGCTAGCGTAACAAGTGCAAAATCGATTTTGTCGCATTTTTGACAAAATGTTATATGGGAAAATATTACAAAAACGCGATAAAATCTATATCGTGCTCTTCATACCAGATCCATAGGGAATCATTGATTCATTGCTGTGCAAGCATGCTTGTGCATATTAGGCGCTGTCCACGGACGCGTTATTTAACGAATGCATGCAACTAGAAAATGGATTTTGAAAATTAAAATCTTTTTCTATGAATACGGTTGGAACAAGTTATAAAATATATGCTGCAGATTTAAAGGCCTTCCCTGCCCTTAAATGTCTAAGAAAATTACAATCACAAACCTTACTAGGTAATACATAAGAAAATTAAAAGCCTACAATTAGATACTCACTGATACTTCAGTACTTAGCTAACTTTTATACTTATAGATACTTGAATTACTTAGTTTCCTATTGCAGTCATATTGTCAAGTGTGTCAAGTCCATCACAGATCAAATGAACTGCATTGATCGACTGGGTGGATGCAAACCGCATTGCTATTGCTAACTTTGCCAAGTATGCAATTGAAATGTTCTGAACTCGATCGTAAATTCTTAGCAGACTTCAATCAATTAACTAATTAAGTTTTTCTCAAACTATGTCCTCAAAGAACTACCTACATAAAACTACTAAAACAGTAGCAAATAATTTAGATCTGTGTCCATGTAGTATACAAGGTTTATTTTTACATGACCAACACTAAAAAAAAATTGTTTAGAATCGGTAAGAATCCATGCCACATGTTTTACGAGTAAATACGAAAAAAATAACACTTTGCCATACAAATTGTACATGCCTAATAAATAGTTTAAATGTATAAAAAACTTGAAAATTAAATTTCGTATTTTCTCGTAAAATATAGTGGTATGATTTTGTTTACTGATTCTTTATACGGTTTACGGGCTTTTGGGAAAGTAAAAACAACTTTGAATACGGTACTCAATTTTCCACACAACGACACAACGTTTTAACAGCCGGAAGATGCAATTTATTGAATTCTTTGTACATAATGACTTAGTAAATAGTATGCTGTATGCTCGATGGTAACTTCATGCCATCTATAATCATGCAATATCCATCGGAGCTAGTACTTAGATAGATTTTAATTTGAACCTAAACAAAAAAATCACTAAAGCTCATCAAATTATATTATTTGAATTTGGGGTGCATGAAAGGAGCCTCCCCGAGTGACGTACACAACGATTCCCTACGTCCGGCGCACCCTGGGCAATTCGCGAGTTCTCCAAAGCGAATTGGCTAATACTTTCACAACGATCGCAAGTCAAAATAAAAATTGACTTAGCCAACGAAGAAGAAGAAGAAGAAGAATTTGAATTAGTAAAATTTTATTTTATATAATTCTTTAAATAATTTACTCTGTAATTATAATGTTTGTTGACATGTTCTAGCGCCCCTTGGGGTTTTGTAAATAAAGGATTAGACTTTGCCTTTGACTTTGATGAAGCGATGTATCCGGATACAGCAATTACAAGGCCCGAAGTTATCACCAGAGCGGAACACAAACAACACTCTTCACACAGGTACAGGTACAAGTACAAGGCAGAACTGTTTCCACAATAGCTAACTCTCTTAATAATATTAACATTTGAAATTCAGAGACAGAAAATTGGCAAGCAATAGGTATTATTATATATTGAGAATACGGGTTACTCACGTTATTTTAGCCGGGATATGCCGACTCGTTTCGAATCTAGTACGTGGATTCATCAACTGGGCGATTAATCGCGTTTCGTCGCCGTCGCGCGACGTCTCACACTCAATCGTCGGTTTTAATAATATTAAGCAATAGGTAGGTGATATTTGTGAATTGAGGTGAAAGTAAACAGTGTGGATGGAGCCAAAAAATATTACAATTTTATCTGAGCGCCGAAACTAACTTCTAACAAAGTTACTCGAAGTTATTTTATGAAAAATTTTCCAGTTTTATTAACTTTCGGTATATATTAGCTTTATGAACTAAAAATGAAACTTTTGTTATTACCTAAGTGAGAAAAATGGCTCGTAATCTTTGTTGTTTGAGTTAAATACTTTGATATAATAATGATGGAGTACGTTATTAAATAAATTAAAGCTTAATTCTTCTTGGTACAAATATAAGACAGTAAACATAAACAAAATAATCATAAATAACATTTTGGGTAAAAATAAAACATGAAGAATGAACTTTACAGCTAGTCTTGTGATATTCGAATTTGAATATTAAAAGATACAACTCTTTAATGACTATATATTTATCTATATTTAAATTTTGAAGAAGAGAGAGAGAAGTACTGATTGTTGCGATAAACCCGTTATGACGTCTCAAACTAGCTAAAATCTATTATTTTATTAATAAACAGAACGTGAATTGCTATAAATATAAAATCTAGTGTCGATACCTGAAATGCCTGTTAGTGCACCGATAAATAAAATTAACAATTGAATGTAATCGTTACAGACTTAATTAGGTTCAAGGTGTTCTATCAACCTAGTTGCAATCGACTTCATTAATTATTATGCTACAAGTGGAATCTATTACGTACAGTAAGTACGTAATCTAGACACTTTACGCCTTTTTACCTATGGTGGAAGTCAGAGACATCAGAGCATCCTGAAAGCACACTGTCTTACTCACGACCAGGGCGCTCCAGAATATCAGCGTTGTGGTGTTAATGTGCTGCAGTATTATGCTGAGGTTTCTGGCACATCGGTATGTTCATGTATTTATAGTTTTTAAATTTGGCTACATAATTTTAAGATTTGCCGGAATAAATGTATCTTATGCATTTTTTTTTTAAAGTTCACACGGCTCCACATAAAGTAACAGGTCTGTTACTGCACGGGAAACCTGTACAATGTGTGACCATCTAATACTGGAAATGAGCCTGATGAGTCGCCGTGTTGATTATTATGGAATGGGTTTCCCATAGTTAATGACGTCTATATATTCAAGTAAGCTGTAATAACTTTTTTAAATAAGTTTAGCTACGAGTTATGGCTACGTATTAACTGACTTTGTCTCGATTAAGTGAATCAACTTAAGCAGCACCCACACAAAGGCCCGGGGATCAGTATTAGCGGGGGGTAAGCGGTTATTTCCACTAGCAAATCTCATATCGTAAGCCTAATCCCCACACAGTAGGAAAACCTTAAAGTCAAGTCAATCCATAGTAAAAGACCATAATTTACAGTTCACAGTTCAATAAGTTCCCACGACAGCTCAAAACGAGGTGCTTATCGAAACGGCTCGCAATCAAAGAATTAATGGCTACTCATTAACTACATGCCAGCTGCGGTAACCAATTCGTCCCACGTGGGAAGTATTAATTGAGTATTACGTATGTAGCAAAGGTATAGATATAAAGACATTCTACTTAGACATGTTCCCAAAGGAATGGTAGGTATTATAGGTGTTATTTGATCTTTGAAGACGTTGTGTAAAAGACTTGGTAAAATACTCAAAGGTTCACTTCATACTAAGTTGGCGCCATGTCTGGTACTTAAAAATAAATTCAATGAGATACACCTACGGGAAAATATAAGGAAATGCCAGGATATTTAGGGATAATTTTGTCATAAAGGAGCTTTGAGACGTACCGCCTATATCTGTGCGTGGGTAAAAATAAATAAGGATTATTTTATTTTTTGCTAAAATTGAACAAAACAATCAGTTTGGTTGGTTTTTAATGAAGTTTAAGTTAAAGATGATCGGTGTCTATAAAGAACGTGGCAAAAAGACTGATATCCATTAAGTTGAAAAGAGTGAACTAGACATATAAAAGTCATACTCACAACATTCACCAATAAAATCAGACGACGATAATCTGGTCGTAAAAGCATTGATTAGTCGTTGATAGTCTACTGTTTCCTTTGTTTACGATTTAACGACTAGCACGTGCGAAAGCTGCCATTATCATTCTATACGCCCATTCACATGATGCAAGTAGAATGAAAACACTTGAGATAGATAGATTGATAGATAGAGTAATCTTTATTGTACACAAATATTAACAATTTTGCAAACAGTTGCACTTAAAAATTAAGTTGCACGATGGGCGGCCTTAGTCTTAGCAATTTCTTACAGGCAACCTTAGAATGGACAAGTATTACTTACTTGTGCAAAGTTACGGGCAGTTGTTGTTATAAAACAGATATAATTAGTTAGATTATAATTAGATTTTATCTCATCAAATACTGTGTTCTCATTGATAACTTGAAATAAAATTGATTAAGTATATACTTATTTTCATACTAATAATAACTTACATGTTGGTTGTAGATCAAATCACACAAAATATTAAATCAATTTTTTTGCACTTTTGGTCTAGACGATATTCCTTTACCCTAACCATTTCTCATCCTCTACTGGCAAATATAAAGGCACATAACTGGCAAATGTAAAGATTTGACGAGGAAATAGCTCACGCTTACTTGAGCAACAAAGAGGGGTCGTTAAGTCTTGAGTACTCAACCCATACAACCACTTACTACCAGTCTACCAGTTGATATACTTCATACGTAATGATGCGAATCGTTACGCCACAGCCTCTTTCTACGTGGGTGACATACAAATTTGCCCCAACGCGGTTACAAGGGAAAAGACCTAGCCTATTCTGCAAGATATTTAGAAAAATACTAAGAATAGACCGGTCCTCAAAGGAGGGAAAGATCAGGAGATCAGGAGGATCTTTTATAACCGTCTTCAAAATGAAGTTATATGTTGGACTGTACCACAGTATAAATATGTACAAACAGTACGGAAACTGCCTACAAACGTGCGAAACGGCACGCACACATAAACATGCACACCGACGAGACGCCTAAGCGGTTGTCGCGGTGTTCTCAGTAGCGACTCGTGCCGCTTAGGCGTCTCGTCGGTGTGCATGTTTATGTGTGCGCACGTGTGTTTCGCACGTTTGTAGGCAGTTTCCGTACTGTTTGTACATATTTATACTGTGACTGTACTTATGCCTATTAGTTTATCGAAACATTACAAAATACCCAAAATAAAAATATATTTCATTAAAATTTCAGTTTAAAAACTGTCGCGATGGTCTAGTGGTTAGCGTATGCGCCTTTCACGGCGAGGTCTCGGGTTCGATTACCGGGTCGAGCAAAGTGTTATTTGTAAACTTTCCATCAGGAAATTCACAATAGCAGCCCCGAGTAGGAATTGTGCCCGGTGGATGGCGATAGGCTCACTCCCTATCCCATGGGACCTAAACATAACATGTGACATGTGTAAGTTGTACGCCTATGTCACACCCTTCTGGGAAATGTTATGGATGTGTATGTATGTTGAATAAAAATAACAGACAATATTCTGTATTCTGAAATAACGTGCAACACGTAAAAAATGATTGCAAAAATATTGAAGTCATTATTTTGTTTTCGATTCACTTGGCTCTTTTACAATCATTTTAATTGACGACTATTCTTTGCTGCATAAAATTCAGGTCAATTTGTATCTTTTATATAATTTTAAAGTTGAAAAATTAAGAATCCAGCAGGATTCGAACCTGTACCCCCTGGGTATACGCCCCCCCCCAAATGCTTTGCCAATTCAGCCATGGATTCGTATGCTGCTAGACTCGAAATTTATCAACTCTTTTTGTGCCAGCGTCTATATATATTATATACCTTAGCTAGACGAACCTTACTTGGTTTTTGCGCCACCTATGCAATTTGTATCCTTTGAAGGCAATATTTTTTAAACATAACTCGAACTTTTGAGAGTTTGCGCATAAGGCGCCATCGTTATCGTCTAACATTTTAATCTATTGCTAACACTAGCACTAAGCAGCGATAGCCTAGTGGGAGACCGTAGGACAGCTAACCAGAGTCAGCTAGTGTAAATAAATCGTTAAGATTCGTCTTTTCGAAGATATGTGTGTATTTATCGAATAAATTATCAAGTAATATTTTACTTGTCGTATATTTTTTTTATCGTGAGCAAATTTGCATGCCTGAGACTGCCTAAAATTGCTTGAGGGTGTGTGAAGTCTACCAATCCGCACTTGGCAAGCGCGATGGAATATGGCCTAGCCCTTCTTATCATCAGAAAAGGCTCGAGCCCTGCAGTGGGACATGTATTGAAACAGGGCTACTATTATAGACTAATGGAGATATTACACTCTGATATCCGTAATTTAAAAATGTATAGCATTTTGTTTTTTTTTACTAAAGAGTTCCAGAAGCAATTACACTACTCAGGTCCCAATGGCATGGTCAATACAGACATTCACACTCAGTCACAGACCAAATATTTGCGGATTATCTTACTCTACAACCAGTATTATCATTGTATTTTGCGGATGTCGCCAAGAGATGAAATACAACCAGATATTAACTCAAAAAAAAGTTATAATCATAGCGTGGTTATACAATAGCATAGTACTTACTGGTTAAAAATGAAAAACGCCGATGTTACACAACGTTAACGAAGTATTATTCAAAATAAATGGTCCTTGCAGACAGCAAACATTTCATTACCATGGCTTCTACGGAATGCCGTTCCGTTACACCCACGCTTTTTGAACGGAATAGACATTCAAAAGGTTTTGCTAAAAATAGATTTCTAAAGATATTATATTTCTTGCTCGTGTACTGGACAAAAATAATAGTTAATATAGAAAAGAAAAATAACTAGGAGATATTTAACATAACATAACATCATGCCTATATTGCCCAGAAGGGTAACAAATTTCATCTGTTAGGCCCCATGGGATTGGGGCTGAGCCTTAAGTCATCCAACGGACACAATTCCAACTCCGTGCAGCTCATGACACAAATACAACTTTGCCCGACTCGGGAATCGAACTGAAGACCTCGCGGTGAAAGGCGCAAACGCTAACCACTAAACTATCGAGGCAGTCAGGAGATATTTGCTGAAGTAAAAATACTGAAACTTGTTCCAGAACAACAAACTTAAATAACCAAAATTGTTTTTTAGAAATATTTATCGGGAGAGCATCAGTAATATACCATGAAATAGGCAATTATTAATATCAGCATAAAGGTGACTATCCGGTTACACACCAAAATTTACTTGCCTATTAGTTAGTGCAAAAAATGTGCTACGCTACACTAATATTTTTGTGCGTTTTTTCGGTTCCAGACTCAACCTTAACTAAATAATATGATAGAACGTTGATTCTATTCGCGATGATTGCTATTATTATGTAAATTTTAGCCAATGTACATTAATAGCATTCAAACGTATTTATATCTTACACGTGCTGCCATCTGTATACTAAGTACGTAACTTTTACCCAAACTTGTGATTTTATAAAACCAACACAATACTAAGAGATGGCGCTGTACTCATCTTTTCAACCCGAATATTTTCCACGTAGGTCAAATTGCCAGATGGATTACTGAATGATGGCATCATATTATTTATTACTTACGTGATTTGAATTGCTGAACCAAAAAGCCGGTATCGCCTGCGTGATGATAGTCGTAGGCTGAACGGCCGACAAGTTCATCTGGCGCAAAACCAAGCGTGTTCATCAATCTGAAGAGAAAAAATACTTTTACTATGATAGAACTAAAGAAGTACTCATTTTATTAATGATTTAATTTATATATTTATTTTTATATTTTATGATATTGATAGCTGGTTATTAAATAAACCTTAGATAAAAGATCCACGGAAAAAGAATAGGATAGTAATAATTATGTTCCTTTTAATTTCACTTGAGATCATTTCCAAGTATTGCCATCAAAGAACCTGAAGAACTTTAAAAATTGCGAAATATTTATTTTATAAAAAGTTCCTAAAAACATCGAAGCTCAATTTTCAAGTCATAATTAACAAAATTTCTAAACTACTTAAAAAGCGTTACAAGTTCCTTGATATTTCAAAGGAGACAGGAAATCTCTTTTTAAAGGTCACCTCTAATTTGACCTGCAATTCCCATGCTTAGGTCACGCTTGCCGGTACACCTACATAGATAACCTTGAATGACCTACCGCCGCTTCCATTGATTTCAACCGTTAAATATCCTTACAATCATTAATATATCACCTCACAACAAAAGACTATAACATAAACAGCATTTCAACATCAAAACAGCAACATTAAAATCAACTTACACTAACTTTATTTGAATATCCCGCCATATTTTCAGATTTTACGAGCAAAACTCACAATTTACACACGATTTTTAAACACAGGCACACTTTTTGCATTCACAATATTGACACACAACACAAAACACAGATACATCCAATTATGAACGATTTCCACGTAAGTTTATCTCGGACTGTGTACAAAACCGCGAAATCGCTACATGTTTAACCTACAAAATACGTTTGAAGGTGATATTTTTGTTGATATAATATGGCTGGTTCGAGTGGGGCGATGTTATGACTAGAACACAATAGGCGGCGCGCGGCTTAAATTCGGTCAGGTAACATACTTGAAGGACTTGGTAACAGCGCCATCTTTTGGATGTTGCCTAAATTACTTTGTCTACTGGTAGTTTTCATTCATTATTATAGAACTTTTTAGCTTGTTTCTGGCCTTGTTTATTTAAATTATAATTAAGTGATGTTCCTACTTTTAAACTTGGGATTTTACTATCGGCTGCTCATTTTATCTCACCAAATATACAATATGTTTAAAATGATCATGACAGAACATTCTACAACAGAAAATCCAAATCAGTCCAGTCGTTTCTAAGCAATTAGCGTTCTATTTGTATCATAATAAAATATCACTTACGATTTATCCACATAAGTAAACTTCATGTCAAGGCTGTGTTTCGACAAGAATGTTTTGCTGTCCAGCGGTATTTCAATATTAGACGGGTGTGGTATGGGCCTACCGACGGCTACCAGAGTTCCTGTGTTGGTCTTTTTTTCTTCACCGTCAGATTTCTTCTCGTCTGTTCCATTTTCGGATTTGTCAGTTGGGGTTAGCATGTGGCCTGTGATGTGGATCACCTGTGGGAGAAGATTGATTCATTAAATTGTATTGTATAGAGCAGTAGATACGGGCAGAACCCCTATTATTCTACTGTAGGGTTTTGTAGAGCGCTGGGAAATTTAGGCCAATGATTAAAAATAGATATTATTATGTTGTATAGTGCTCGAACCCAATAAGTGACACAAATCAAAATATGTTTTTTTTTACCGTCCATTTTGATTTTTTATAAAAATATGCAACATGAAGTTAGAAATTCTTTGCTTATAGTAATTAACTATAAAAGTTACATAAAATATTAATTTACAATTAAACATTTTACACATTAGTTGACATAGATGCAGACAAATTTTTCGAGCCAATTTTTTATTATATTTTCCATTTATTTTTTTATACAGAGTTAAGTATTTGTTTGATAAGGTTTTAGCAGTGATTATTTTATTTAAATAAATTAAATGTACATTCATAAATATATTTTCTTAAATGAAATAAATTAGGTTAATAAGTCCTCATCATTGAATATCATTAATGTAAAATGTAACTCTGCTTTATAAAAATACATATATAGATCCTAAATTTAACTAGTCTAATAGCTTAATCTAAACTTAATAAGTCAGTGTCAGAAGGCCTCGAACCCAAAAACACTAACAAACAACATTGTTAAGAGCGTGTATTCCTTTTCAAAATGTAACTGTCAATTTTTGTAGTGTTTTGGGAATATTTCGTAAAAACTGAATGAAAGTATGATTTTATTCAACTAACTTTTTAGAATGCAAGTTTTGAAAGGTAAATATAACAATTTCATTCGTAAATACAGCATAATTTTGTAATTTATCAACTTAACAGTTAATACTCTTTCAACTGATAAAATAGAAAAGTATGCTTTAGTTATTAAATGTAATTGTCATATTTACCTTTTAAAGCCCACATTCTAAAAAGTTAGTTGAATAAAATCATACTTTTATTCAGTTTTTACGAAATATTCCCAAAACACTACAAAAATTGACAGTTACATTTTGAAAAGGAATACACGCTCTTAATTAATATTAGCATGGTAAAAATGTCTTATTAACACGAAACCTCGCATTTAAAAACAGCCGGCTACTAAAATAAGCCAATAAATTAGTTTCATGGCAAATATACAGTCAGCTTGTTTCTTATAAATATAAAATTTAACTATATTTTAAGTTATGTAAATGTACGTACATTCCATTGCAGTCAGTACCCTTCTATTAAAACCTGCTACTAGCTTATATTCTAAGAAATATTGTAGTAAACAATGTCGCCTGATTCTCATACCAATTTCAGTGCACATTTTACCTGAATTTGCTGCATAGGGAAATACTTGAGGTGTCTATCACTATTACTATAAAAACAGGTAATAAGTTGTTTTATTCGCGTCTCCCCAGCAAACAATGACACATCAACTTTAATGTCAAAATGCTTCTTGAATTCAAATTTCAAAATCAAATAATTTATTTTCATAGGCCCTAGGAGGCGCTTGAACACGTCAAAATATTACAAACAATGATATAATACAAATAATGATATACAAATAATGATATCCATTCTTCTTTGGAATGCACTCCCTCTTGAGATCAGGATGTGCACCACCCGGGACACTTTTAAAATTAAAGTACGTCATCTTCTTCAATGTGAAACGACAGCAGAGTCATTAAAAGCTTAATATCTTCTGTGTAAATATTATAATATATATTATTTTAATGTATGTATTAGTATATTTGTTACCATATTTATGTATTTGAATTGTTGATATAACATTATTCTATGTATGTATTCACATTTTCAGCACATTATTTTAATTTATTTATGCACCTACCTTTGTTCTCTCTGCATCACCTTAAGGTTGACTGGTAGAAAATGCCTAAGGCATTAAGTCCGCCGTTGTACTAATTTTTAAGTGCAAAAAGTTGTAAAATAAAATAAAATAAATAAATATAAAATAAATTATAAGTAGAACTAAATTATACTAATTACAATGATTTGAATAACCGGGGCTTAGATTAATTTTAATCCAACTGTTTAGAATCAGATTAAAATCAATCTTAAGAAAACAAAAACAAATGTATAAAAGTTTCCTCCGCAAAACACCCTGTTAACTTTCATTCAATTAATACAAAACGAGCTATTGTTTTTGTAAGTTCCAGCACATGATACTTGATAGTACAGCTTTAAGTTTATCATGAAAATATCAGGAGATGGAGATGGTGATAAACACACCCTGTCAGTGGCGGATTTACAAATTTTAAGGTAAAGGCTGGGAAGTTTTTGCCGCCCTTGCCTCTACAATTGTCCAGTCCTTGATTATTTTTACGATCCAGAAATTAAACGTGAATAAGTCTTTTAAAAAGCAAAAAAAGGTAGCAAAAAGTCCCCAAATTTGCCGCCCTAGGTTCCAGCCTACTCAGCCTGCTGGTAAACCCACCACTGCACCCCGTGCATGGGATCTAAATGGGTGTTATACAACTCTGCTACACCCATCTGAACTATCAAATTCTGCAGTACGTCTTACAAGTAAATATTGATAAAGGCATGCAGTGAACACGTGTTGTTTTTCCGTAGAAAGTTGTATATGAAAGCATGATTTTGTCATAGACGTGTCGTATCGTATGATGTATGACCTAGCATGAATATCTGGCTGGCATGCATTGATATAAAATATGAGGTGACTTCTGAGAATATTAATATTATTATGGTAGGTATAAAAATAATATGAAATTTTATGCAAATCATCTTATTTTTTGCAATAAAATAAATATTTGTAATATTTTAAAGCAAATTTTAGCTTTGTTAAGTATTTTATATAATATTAAAGTTGAAAATGCGTCATCTCTCTACAGTATTTGTGTTCATCTTAATTCAAACTTACTGTATGTGACTAAGTGACTTATCACTCATCGCATAGGTAGCGCTAAAACCAAGTAAGGTTCGTCTAGCTAAGGTATATATATACCTATGACGCTGGCATAAACGAGTTGAGAAATTTCGAGTCTAGCAGCATACGAATCCATAGCTGAATTGGCAAGCACTTGAGGCGTATACCCAGGTGGTGCAGGTTTGAGTCATGCTGGATTCTTAATTTTTCAACTTTAATATTATATAAAATAAAAAAGAAATATTTTTGAGTTCGGATATTTATTTCTGTATTGTGTATTGCTCATCGCGAGGGCTCGGGTTTGATGAACGGGTCGAGCAAGTATTATTTGTGAACTTTCCATCTGGAAATTCACAATAGCAGCACGTGCCCGGTGCCTGGCGATAGGCTCACCTCCTATCCCATGGGTGGGACCTTAACATAACATTTAGAAAGGCCAAATGCAAAAACAACTATACTTATTTTAATAATATTGTTTTGAAGTCCAAAGTACTTGCTAATAGATATTAGCGACCGTTTAATATGCATTATATTGAATAAACCTTGAACACTGATTGTTTTTGGTTACAATACTGTACTCAAATAAGCATTAGTGATTATTCTAAAACTAATTCGTCTTCACAATAATTTTATTAATAAAATAACATAACGGCTATATTACCCAGAAGGGTGTGGCAGAGGTGTACAACACCTACACTTTAGTTGGTATGTTTAGGTCCCATAGGGGTTGAGACTATCGCCATCCACCGGGCTCAATTTCAACTCCGTGCTGGATTTTTTGACGGAATGTTTTTTTTTTTTTTTTTTACAAATAACACTTTTCCTGACCCGGGAATCGAATCCGAGACCTTACGGTGATAGCTGCTTATGCTAACGACTAGACTATCGAGGCAGTTACTGGACAGTTATCATTAATATTCTAATATAAACAGTGCCGGATTAAGCCAGCGCGGGGCCTGTAGCAAAATCTGTCAGGGGGCCATTCAATAATTTTTATATATTATGGAGCCTTTGGCCTGCTTTAGGTTTTAAAGTTTACGGTATTAAATAAAACATAACTATTAACAATTAATTATAAAACAACTTTTTTTATTGAATGTGGGCAAATTTAGATATAACGTCATTATCTAGTTCTTTATGCAAATCATGCTCTACAAGCTGGCTCATTTATATCGGTCAGTATGGGCAAGTCTGACAAAACATATACAAATTTGTTCTTGCAAGCAAGATATTTTACGCTACTATTTAAATTTAATTATTTTTACGGTCAGACAGGCGTTGGAGCGCGGGGCTCTCCAATTCGCGGGGCCCGTAGCATTTGCTATTCTTGCTATATGACTAATCCGGCACTGAATATAAAGGATATTTTGTTCAACGTAGCGTCATTTTTGGTGGAAAGGATGTAGACTTCTGATAGCTTTTAGTTATGAAGTAAAATTGGAGATCATAGCCACGTTAGATTTTTTGTTTCATAAGTCAATGTAGTTACCACACCTGTATTCTGTTTCCACTTTACGCTTATAGTTCTCATATAAACCGATTTAAGTAGCTAATTTACTGTCCATCTACATCTTATTACGATTCTAATTTATTTTCTTTCGTTCTAAGCTTTAGGGGAACCAATAAACTTGAGGGGCCCAACAAAAAGAGGTAAATTATACGCCTACCCGTTCACTTGACTGATTTCAATGTCTTTTATTGATAGCCAGTTTAATCACGACCGAAATTGCTTTCTCTTGATGAAAGTCGAGCAATTTTTGAATCATTAACTCTTTGTTAAAAGGAAGTTTCCAAGATATTATAGAATTAAACTATGGTAAATCATAATGTTGGTTATAGTAGAGTGGCCTGTGTAAACTTAAATGTACTTAATGAATGTTCGTATGTGTATAAGTGGATAGAAGAGGGTTTTTGTTTTACGTGGGGAAATGCTTTATGTCTGATATTTCTGACACTAGGGTACAAAAAACAACTTTATATTATGCATATTCAAGGTGTTACATGACATATTTTTTTTTAATGTAATTAAAACATCTCTTGATATTAGAAACATCATTAAAATAATTACTTAGTTAACACATAAATTTACTGACATAATACAATTTTAAATTCATTTAAATAATTGACTCGCCGAAATGCCTCAAGCAAACGGCTACATACGCGTGACGTCACGTTTATGTATTTTGTGTGTAGAGTCATAAATTTGTTTTATATTTGTTTAACAGCTATACGAAATATTGCGTTAATGAAAATGGTTTTGTTACAAAAGTTGCTTTAAATTGTGTGAGTAATTTAATAATTTATTTTTTTCAATAATTTCCTGTTCTTCCAAATGGACTCGCTCATGAAATTTTGAATGATCATATTTATTAAGTTAAATTTGTACTATGTAACTAAAAATTCTTACATTTGTTTATGTTTCCCTATATTTTATAAGGTATCCTATATTTTATTACTATCTATGGATTAGTTACTATGCCCATTGTACTCAAACAAAAACCAACCTTATACGAAGCAGATTTAAGATGCACATTTCTGCCTTTGCTTGTCAGGGTGCATTTCAGACGCAGAAGCAGATCACGACGACCGTTACCGCTGCGCAATGCTTCACGAATTTCGTCATGGTCGCACGGGTGGCTGAACTCGAAGACGCTTTGGCCCATTATCTCCATCTGAAAATCATAAATAGATATGATCAGCAAAATTTTCTTTACAGGATATATACATTGCTATTGCATGCCACATTTTAGGAGAAAAGAAAACATTAGGTTTTGGTAAATATAAAGACATCTAAATAATTTTATCTCATGGCGACAGCAGCTGTGCGGACTTTCGCCAGGCAACCACGCTATGGCATATATATCAACACCCTCATTGCGCAGCATCCAGATGTTGATAATTTTACATAAAGTTGCTGAATTTTTGGAACGAAGTTCCTTATTGCGCGTTGCGAAAGGGGGCTAGGCGGAAAAAAAAGGAACGAAAAGTTGTAACGACACTTTTCGTAGCAATTCTCGTAGCAGTGTAGTAATTACATGCTACGTTACAGCTACGGTGCTACATCATCAGACAAAACAGAAAAATGCGCACGCCGCACGGCGTGCGCATTTTCTGTGTCCGTCTCTCTTTCTCGCTTATAGAAAAAAAGAGATAAATTAAATTTAAAAAAAAAAACTATAAAGAAAAAAATTACTAGAATTGAGTTACTAAAAAAAAAAAAGCGCGTTTTTCTGTGTCCGTCGCTCCATCTCGCTTATAGAAAAAAAAAAAAAAAAAAATAATAATAAGAAAAAAAAATTATTAGAGTTGAGTTTCTGCAAAAATAGGGGCGCTGGCGCGCTCAGAAAGGTCTGCGAAGGCGTACACGATCGCAGTTCTAGTCTAGTCAGATACCATGGAATAAATAGCTCGATATCGTGAACATTACTCCTCACTTGGATCTGCAGAACATACTTAAACTCTAAATCGGTGGACCTTATATACAGGACCTTGTAACGAAACCATAGCGCGATCTAATTCGATCCCAACGCCATCTATCGCGCGACTTCGGAACTAATTGGTGCTACAGAAATATGCTGCGCATAGAGAAAGCAAGCGAAATATTTTCATTTTGTCTCTCTATGAATAATAAAGTAACTAAAAAAAAATATTATAATAACTTAAAAAAAAAATACAATTCCCGCCTTTTGTTGAGTGTATACAGGTGTTTTGTACATAATAAATTATTAAAAATAGTTACAATAATGAATCCTGACAGTGTTTCTGCACAAGTTTTGGATATTGCTGATGGATTTAGGTAAGTAGAGATTTTATACACACGATAATAAATGCTTTTGTATTTTAGCAAGTACACATAACCTTTCTTTACTATTGTGCTAACCAAGTCATACGCGTTATAATCTCTTCATTATTGTGTGTTTAGCAAGTGTACGCGTCATAACTATATTAAATTCAAAAGCAAATTATTTTTTAATATTACCACAGAATGTTTACTAATTTTGTTATGTTCATTTCATGGAATATACGATTAGAACACATCTAATTATGTCATTGGGATTGGTGATGAGATTATTGATAGTGAGATCTGATATTATTATATCGCGAGTAAACTTGCGAATACAATTTTAAAGAAAGCAAGATAATCGCAGAAAAATAATGTTAAAGATAAGGTTTGTTATGTGTGGTCATAGAACTATTACTCCTAGAAACCGAGTACACGCATGAAATATAAAGCCACTTTAATTGTGCCGTTTCAGTTCAGTGTAACTCTCTGGTATTTATCAGATTTTCGTTTAGTTTGTCTGTCCGCCAAGCGGTGCATTATAATTTACAATCAATCTGTTTTTAGCCTTACTTTATACTTAAATTCATACAAGCAGTTTATTTATCTAGGCATTATAAGTCTATGCGTGTGTTTGAATGAAGACCTCGCTTTTGATATTTTGAAATTCGAATAGCGCGAAAGCTTGAAGATAAGAATTATTTAAAAATTAAGTGTGTAAGGCACAGGAAATATTGTTATGTAGCCATTCAGCCTATAGGAGTATTGTGATAATATCTCCACAATGATTTTAAAAGTATCATTCGATTATTTTAAGAGAATGATTAAAGTGATTCTGAATGATCTTGTGTACGCTTGCTACGCTTGATAATTTAACTGTCTTAATGTTTGTTTTTATTTTAATTTGGTTTTAATTTTTGTTACCGTATTTAGTTTATGAATAGACTGTTTTATTTGTTTAGTGGTTAAGGTCGCATACCTTTTACTGCAATCTCGGATGCGAATCCTGATTTGTTGTTATTTGGAATTACCGAACTTCGTTCCATCCGGGTGTCCCTTGACACCTCAGTAGTTTTTTTTATGTCGCAATATACCTAGCTTAATGTGCTTATACTGTTAGCGCAAAGAGTATCTCATTTAATAAAAAAAAAAATAAGTAATAAACAAATGGGGTATAGCAGAATACCAGCGCATTGTGGTGTCTTGCAGTAATGCAAAAAGCCTAATGCTGAGCGATATCCCGATTCCTGCACGGATACTCGTGACGGATGTAACTTTAGACTTTAATATTTATATGTACGAACTGACTGCAATAGTTATGCAAGTTTGTATTTCATATTTAATAAGTGTAATATACCTCTTAGTAAAAGTGTCAAGAACTTGGGCATATTTATTGATAACACATTATCCTGGGTGCCACAAATGCGTGAAGTTAGTCGGAAAGTTTTTGCTTCCGCTGGATCCTTGCGAAGACTAAAAAACTTCTTGCCAACGAACACCAAGATTGCGCTTGCTCAATCTCTTCTCTTACCTTTACTCGACTATGCCGTTGTCAGCTATCTTGATCTCACTAAGGAGCAATTAGATAAGCTTGAGCGACTTCAAAACTTTTGTATAAGATTTATATTTGACCTACGCAAATATGATCATGTCTCTGAATACCGTACTAGGCTCAAGTGGCTCCCAATTCGCCTTCGAAGGGATACTCATATTCTTTTTCTATTATACAAAATCTTATTTAATCCTTCCACTCCCTCTTATTTAAAGGAACGTTTTAAGTTCCTAAACGATATGCATTCAAGGTCCTTGAGATCATCGGAGGACTTGAGACTGGAGATGCCAATGCATTCCACTAGATTTTTTTTTTTTTTTTTAAAAGCTTACTAGTAATTTGCAAATACAAATTACTAGTATTCTTGTTAACCCCCTCCAACTAAGCTTAATTCGCTTGTGTTAGGAGGAAGTTCACGTCCGTGGTGTAATGGCCAGGATTCGAACCCACGGCGTCTCGATCGTAAGGCCGATGCCTTATCCATTGCGCCACGGCCGCTTAATTTTATGACAAGTCATTCGTAGTTCAGGCAACACGATTGTGGAATGCTTTGCCCGTATGCATTAGACAAGCTCATTCTTGCCTATATTTAAAAAAATGGTCAATGAGCATTTCATGTCACTTTAGGAAATTATTGTTGATATTTAGTAATATTGTGTCCTGAATATTAGATAATATTTATATTATTATGTATATATGTAGTATATATTTTATATATTTAGGTATATATAAGTAGATAATATATTTAATATTATATAATATATTTAATAAGGTATATTAGTATATTATATATAATTTTAGGTTTAAGACACTATACTTAGTTTAAATTCTGTATTATTTATATTTAAAATCTCCATTGTCATTATCATGACGTTTCTTTTTACTGTATTTTTCTTTTCTTTTTTCTTTAATTAACGCACCAACGACTGCCCATAACTTTGCTCATTACTTACTTGTCCATCCTAAGGTTGCCTGTAAGAAATTGCTTATAGCGATAAGGCCGCCCATTGTGCAACATAATTTTTAAGTGCATTTATTTACAGCATAAATTTCTTTGTTAATACTGGTGTACAATAAAGATTACTCTATCTATCTATCTATCTATCTATACCCACTATTTAGATATATAACTCACTTATCCATAACTGATGTCGTAAGTCTTTACTATGACTTAGAAGTTTTTGCCCTGCATACCCAACTCATTGGCCGACTGTACTACTGTTTATTTTTTTTTTCTCTGTATTAAGTTTTAAGATCTGTGTTGGCATTAAAATTATTTTCGTTCTTTCTTTCTAAATAGCCCAAGCAAATAAACATATTTATTGAGCTTTTGTAATAATGGCGCTTGCTACAGTACTGTCGGAGATATCAGAAACACAATATCTGCCAAGTCATGCCAAATATCCCGTTTCAATCAGCAAGTTCGTGGTGTAATGCTTGTGGTTGTAATAACTTACTATTGAATGCAGTAGCCCGAATTCAATATCTAAGCAATATTATTGATAGCTAAGCCAGTAATGGGTACATTACATAGTTTCGCCTAGTTTGAATTGAATTAATTTATTCATTAGTGAGTGTAGATGTTGTAATTACAATTTGATTTTCATATTTATACTTTTTAGGGTGTCTAACGCGTTTAGACGCCGCCACTGGTTTGCGGAGAATCTTGAAAGTGATGAAGTACTCGTTAAGTAATTAGACGATTATTGCGAAGTCTGTAGTGCAACTGCCTCACGCAAAGGTCGCGGGTTCGATGCCCGCTCAAGACAAATGTTTGTGTGCATGAACATGGAGGTTTGTTTTGGTCTGGATAGTATTTATTTTCAAAAGATGAAGCATATATGTATTAGTTTTAGTCAAGCTCTGCTAAGTTTTCGACTAGATTTCGTTGTGTGTATTTATTGATTGTAACTTACTATAGTCTGACTAGACTAGACCATAAACAAATGAACACTGGATTTAATATGCTTATTGCTACACGAAAAGTGACGTCACGTAATGACGTAACATACAGTTGAGAATTTTAGGGTTCTGACAAGAGGCGACCGCAGTAGTTAAAGAGGCTGCCCGGAATGCAGTGGTCGCAGGATGCTGGTCCCATAATGTTTCAACTGTTTCTTATATTAGAAAAGTATTTGTTTTGAAACTATCGCGATTTGAGAACATTTTTCAAAAATAAGACATCGGGTCTGATATACGTCGAGCATAGGTATTTGTTTACACCTTGTTGTCTATTTTTTTTTTAAATAGAAAAGTATTCTCATTCAATTAATGATTTATGTCGTAACAATACTCACTACATGCATGGCCTTTGAACCTTATTATGGAACTTAGTACATAATATAACACATTTAAATACGTAACGTCTAGCGTCTAGGCAAACAAGTAGTACATAGTAGGTTATGTAGGTATATTTAGTAATGGGTTTAATTAAGCGCCTTTGTGACATCAACAAACCGTAATTGGATATAAAATACATAATCGTTTTACTATTGGGTAAATAATATGCGAATAACTTAACCTCGGCTTGGCAACATTTTACATGACAATGTTTTTAGGAGTTTACACACGGTAAATAAATAAATATCTCACAACTTACACACAACGCCATCTAGCCCCAAACTAAGCAGAGCTTGTACTATGGGTACTAGAATAACTGATACTAATACATAATATACTTTTCTTTTGTAAATACATACTTATTATACTTACATAGAAGCACTAGTCTTGTAGTCAGTTACCTGCTTCTAAAATGTTATTAAAATGCGTTCAGCCGTTTAGAAGATTAGACGATACAAACATACAGACAGAAAAAAACATTACAAACTGTACTTTAGGTAAAAGTATCGAGCAAACAACGATACCAGCTCAAAAAAACCTTGTTATTTTGACAATAACAACACTTAAATTTTATTTATTTGTATTGATACGTGTGCCCATATAACATAGCATCAAGGTTGGTATATAAAATCTTCCATTGCCCACATGAGTAGCCGAGGCATCGACCTAATTGCGCCGGGCGCGGGCGCGTCTAATATACTCATGATATGTTAACACACGTGTTAGAAAAACCTTTTGATTTTGAACCCTATCACACACGTAATAAGAGTCAATGATTGTGTCAAATATACTCATGATATGTTAACACACGTGTTAGAAAAACCTTTTGATTTTGAACCCTATCACACACGTAATAAGAGTCAATTATTGTGTCAAACAGTGTATTGACTAAAGCGTTTGTTTTAAACCTTATTCCCTACGCAATAAGGGCTATTGATCATAATAATATCATTAAATTTTAAACTCTGTTGCAAATGGAATAAGAATTAATTATACAGAATAATTATGTTTATTAACTATTTATTGTAAGCTTTATTCTTTAAGCAATAAAGGTTCATTGTTTAATTAGATAAGATAATGAAATAATATGGTGTGTATTTAGATACAGTAGCTATTATATCGACAGGGAAATACAATAGTATCTACTTGATTTTTTAACAAGCGTATAAATGGTATTTTTTTTTATAAAATCGTTGTTTTCCTTGAACTTGAAAGAATACGGTAAACGGTCTTAAGGTGTCGATATTAAAAGTATTATCCCCGTACTCTTAACCGTTGAGGAGTTCTACCTTCCAGCATCAGCTCAGCAACATAAAATGCTGACTGTTAGATGCAAATATCCAAGTAGCTTAAGGCAATATACGAAAAACAATATAGCAGCTTTTAAAATTTGAGGGTTGCCCTTGATTTCTCTTGGATCCCATCATCAGATAGTAAACAGATGAGAATGGGACCACATTGTATACTCTTACAAACACAAAACATATTTTTTTAAATCGGTCCGAGCGTTTTAAAATATAACAAATCGTCAGTACCTTTTCTTTTTTATTAATGCTGAGTACTTCACGGGTTGTTCTTGTGAAAAATCTACAAATTCGAATTTTAAACATTTTTCAAAATAAGATACGAAAAAGGTTATCAAAAAATTAAATAAAAGGTCGGTGATATTTTTCGAGTAACAATATGACTTTAAATTAAGTGGCAGATGGTGTAAGGTCAGCAAAAAACATTTCTGTCGAACTAGTAAACAAAACAAACAAAATAAACACCTGGCCAAGTTACCGAGCAAGGTAAATAAATGTCGGAGATTAAAATGCCTCTAAGACAGACAAATGGAGGCTGTATAACAAAACAGGTTCTACAAGTATAGAGAGTGATTTGAACCATGACATTGATAGAGCCTTTGTTTTGGTGCAGCTGAATTAAACAAGATGTAGAGTTTGTTATATAACATGTGTACGTTGAGTTTGCCCATAAAACTCTCCTATTTGCTTCAAGATTAAATTATGAGTGTGTTTGTAGCAAGTTTTTCAGGGCTCGCTATTATATTCAATCATGAGTACGCACAGATCAATTAGGTATTTTTTTTTTCAAAAGGTTAACATGCCATATTTTATCTACATCATTCAAAATTTTATCGATATAATATTTTCATAAAAATGATTGTAATGTTATATTATTGTCCTTAACAAAAGACACATGTAGAGTTCATTTTCTATTTTATTAGATTAAACAAAATCTTGTAAAAAAATGCCAACCAATAGTTGGATGATCATTTCTAGACATTTTTCCGTGCGCCTTTAGACGAAAGCAGCTTTGCAAATCGAAATGACTTATTTAAAAGTCGAAGAAAAAACCTTTTTAGAAGATAAATCCATGGAAGCAAAAGAAATATTCCGCCGTGTACTTTAATCAACTGTAAGAGCTCTTAGACTTTCGCCGTTTTGCGTACTTCGTTTTGTACTGTTTATTTATTCTGTAATAGTGAACAAACTTAACATTCTGTGTTACGTTGGCTCTGAATCGTATTTACTGACAGCCGTCAACATAAGATAATGAGCCGTCAACATAGAAATGTGTACGCGTCAAGATCTTATGCAAGCTACAAAAAAAGGAGTGGACGTTGCTGCTTTTTGGACAAAAACTGTATACATAACCATGGACACGAAAGTAAAAGAAGACTAGAAATGTACTTTTGAGATACATGTCTGCAATTTGAGTTTGATTATCCAGAAGAAAAGACTAACGTACTTACTATTAAAAAATCCTAGACAAATTGCGAGGTTTCTGTCTTTAAGCAGGTTAAGAGGTTTCAGTTTAAGATTAGGAATAAGAATTTGAACTTTTATCTGTGGGTTATAAGAATACAAGTAGGTTCTGCAGACAGCAATTACGATACCCACGTGATAACGTAACGCGACACGCTACGATAGCTTTAAAGAATCAGTGCAGTCAATCTAATCAGGGCAAGTTCATTCATTTGCTTAATCCCGAGCATAAATCTTTCGCATCACGATAGGCGAAGGCTTTTGATCCAGAATTAGTTGTTACAAATTTATGGCGTTTGATACCGTTTGGAGAATTCATTGCAGGAACGAAAACGTTTTAGCTTGAGATTAACGTGAGTTAGATAAAAATTAAAAAAACTAAAAAACACGCTTTTAAAGTACTTCTAACTAAAAAGTGAAAAATAATTCCTAATATAAGCTGAAAAAAGCGTGGGTTGCTCGATAGACGAAAAATATGGCACAGAGCGCCCCACGCTTTTTTTCAGCTTATATTAGGAATTATTTTTCACTTTTTAGTTAGAAGTACTTTAAAAGCGTGTTTTTTAGTTTTTTTAAACTATTATTTATTTTCTACTTTTTAGTTTGGTTTATTTATAAGAGCGTTTTTTTTTTTTTTTTTTTTTTTATATATTTTTAATTTTTTTTATCGAATTATTGCATTGTCATCGATCTTTGACAGGTGTGCAAAATTTGAATGAAATCTGTCCGTTTAAAGTGGGTCAAAATCGAGTCCAAAGGAGTCGGTTACATACAAACAAACAAACAAACAAACAAACAAACATACAGGTGAAGCTAATATAAGCGTGTTAAAATCAAGTTAAATGACTTTTAAATTACAGTATGGTCAAATCGTTCAAATTAAGAAGGTTAATTAATTATCACTGAAAAAAACACAAAATGGTGTTAGCATCCAACTTCTGTTAAATTCATGTCACGAATGTGATGCTATGAAATGTTATTTTTGATTTTTTTGTGAGGAGTATTTATCGGTTTTTGATTCAATCATTATACATTAAATATTATATATAACCCTACATTATATATTATATAGGTATACACCATGGGAGAGGCCTATGTCCAGCAGTGGACTGCTACGGGCTGATGATGATGATTCATACCCTAATATTATTATCAATCATTATATAAACACCAAGGCATTAGTAACAAAAGGACACACCCAGTATTGTAGCGCGATTTGGCTCCTAGGTATTGTCGTTTTCATTACGTTTACAATTAAAGTTAGGAACGTCAGGATTTCTTTATAGTATTTTCCTTAATCAGCTGACGGTGTTGATTGGGATACAATACCGCATAATTAAAACAATTTCTACGAACGTGCTGCTGTATAATGTTAAATCTGAAGCGATCAAAGCGATTTGCCGATTACGGCAAATCGCTTTGATAAATAATAGCTAAAATTACATAATATGTTTAAACAAACGAATTTAGCAGAACCAATTTCTTTCGACTGCATTCTGTTAAGTCAATATTGAATAGAATTTCAACAACCTTCGGTAGAAATTAAATTGGGCACCTCAGAAGCTCTCTTTGTGTTTCTAACCACTGATAGAAAAGAGTTCTCAATAAACGCAGGCGGGACCACTATTACAATTCTCATGGACCTATTTTAATTTGACTTAATAATTAACTATGTCATAAAATAGCTACATCAAAACGAGTCTCAACGTTTGGGAATTACGAAGCCAGAGACAGACACATTCGTTAAACTTGCAACAGCTCTCTTTTTGCCTATTCTATTCCGAGCCTATAATTCCTAACTGCATGACAAAGGAACCCCTCTCTTCTTCCGTTTGTCTATCTATGGCTAGCTATATTCAATCTTTCCGGTGCGAATTTAGTTCACCCCGCCACTGCTTTCTGGGTCTAGCACGTTACCGGTTGCTTTTATTTGGGACCCATAGAGTTGTTATTTTGGCCCATAGTTGTTGTAGTATACGGCATTTTCTTAGGCAAATTTAAAACAATGGGCTCACCTGTGAGACACCAAGATGGTCAGCGATATTCTCACTGCAGTACACGATGTCACCTTGCTGTGACAGTACAAGGACGAAACCATCCAAGGCTTTCATGTATGACAGCTCTGATGACACCTCCTCCATGCCCTTGGGGTTCTGCATCTTGGGGTGATCCGTCTCCACTTGAGGTACTGAAATTATTTATGAAATAAGTTAAAATTTGCTAAAATAGTACTTACAATTAAGGGTTGTTGATTACAAATAGTCTTTTGAGGAAGAAGTGCATAGCTTTAACACAGTTAACTGGATTTTAAAAATAATTCAGATAAGTGATTGAGTGGTTGAAGTGGCGAATACACTAGGTAATCATGGCTAAAGCTGTGCCACACCATTACAGTAGGGAAGGACCCATCTGATTCTGTTGATTTTTTAGTACCCTTATCATGTTGCCAGTTTGCCTGTCTAGTTAAATAGTTACTCTAGGTGGCGGTAAGGTCTTCCATAAATAATATGTACTACGTAAATTGATATATAGAATGATGACTAATTTGTTATTTAAAGCTTACATGTGAATAATATATGTATTAATTAAATTTAATTGTTTTTTTATTTATGAAGGATGGCTTAGCCGCTGGGTTTTTAAGCTATTTACCGGTTAAATTACGTTTGTTTTTGTTAATTTGTATGCTATGGAAGGGTGTCCTTTCATGTCATAACAACACGCCTATATTAGCCTAATAGCCTCTATGCACGACTTCACCCGCCTGGTACCTCTTAAGAGTGAGCCTAACGCCATCTATCGGGCAGAACTAAAGACTCTCAAAACCCCCGAATAAAACTTTTGCCCGACCTGGAAATTGTACTCGAGAACTTGGTTACGGTCATAAACACCCTAAATACGGTCATATCATCACTCATCGTAAGATCCATTTTTCTTTTATACTACGACCACAGCGAACGAACATGTAGTCCACCTGATGGTAAGTGGAGTACAGCCCATGGACATCAACAATCCACAAAAGCAGATTGTAGATGCGTCGCTGCAGCTGAGGACTTCGGTGTTATGCCTCATATGCCAGTAATCTCAGGGCCTGATCTCACCACCAAACCGGAACACAGTAATGGAAGCACTACTATTTGGCGGTAGGTTAAAGGTGAGACGGTGGTGCTGCCGCCCTCGAGCTCATTCACAAGAGCTCTACCACCAGTAAAATTGTGTGTTATTTTATGTTATAAGATCTCTAGCCAGGGTAGCAAGAACTATCCAAACCACTATCCCAATTTAGAACGAGATCTACCCATTCCATTAAGTGTGTATTTTATTTTATTAAATTCATTTTGCATAGGACTATAAATCATACGATTCCATCCTTATTACTCCCAAGTGAGTTAGCTGGGTTTAGCTTACACAGATGCGGCGCCATATCAATCTTTCCAAGGTTTACCTCCGTTCTGCCGTTATCCTTGTCAACCCTAAGGGATATTGATATTTGAGAGCTTCTATGGGAATAGAATAGTATTTCAGCTCTAATCATGCGAGAGATCTACGGTCATCTAATAACAGACTGCTTTTATGTCCTTCACACACTACTGGCTATATCCATTCTTCTTTCTTCGTTCAATCTGTTCTTCTGTGGAATGCGCTACCTCTGGAAATCAGGATGGCAACAACACGTTACAGTTTTAAGTTTAACGTGCGTAAACTGTTGACTTAGCAATTGGCAGAATCATCATAATATTATCTTAATTATCTTATATAATTATCAACTCCTTCTGTAAGGCTGTATAATTATGTATAATATAATTATTATATTTTATTTATGTATTTATAGTATGTACTTATTATGTTATAAATTATTATATATTTATTATTTTCAATTTTATATATCTCTATTACGTATTTTATATGTACTTCTTCTATTTACATATCAATAATTATTTCTGTCTAATCTGCACCTACCTATGCTTATCATCACTGCACCACCCTAGGTTGACTGTTAGAGAATGCCATAAGGCATTAAGTCCGCCTATGTACTATTTTATGTGCAATAAGTTAAATAAAAAAAATAAAAAAATAGAAGAGCTTTTGTGAACGATCTAAAACGATGAAATTCCGTCTTCCTAATTAATATAGGGTCCAATATCCACTAAAAACGAAACAGCTAGTGGTTAAGTCGAAACCTCGTGGTCTTATCGACCCACAGGTTTAGCAATGGTAACTGTGATTGACCGGATTGGTGACCACCTTAACATTATGCTGTCGGTCTCGGTTGTCATTTGAAGATCTGCCATTATGTCAGTATTTACGGAGAGAAGAGGCCAGAGAATCTGTCAACTAATCTCACTAAGAGTAACTTATTGCCTGGTACTGGGTTGTTGTGGACTGATGGCAGATACTCTATTGAAAATACTGAAATTCAGGAAAATTCCGTTAGCCGAAGCCAACGCCAATGTAAACGACAAAAGGCAGACGAACTAAACTATCCTATTTATTTATATTCTATTCTATAATCTATTATATATAATCTATATATATAATAATATAAAAATTAAACCTGTTTTTCGTTGTCACGACATAGCATGAAAACGGCTTGACCGATTTGGCTGATTTTTTTTTTTTAGTTTTCTAATACTCTGTACAAGGATCTTACGAAAAAAAAAAAAAAAAAGCTGATTTTTATATGGAGTATATTATAGATTCCAGTTCAAATTGAATAGGTACGCATACATAAGATAGGTCAGCTATACAAAATAAAGTAGTGCATCAAATTTACGCTAAGGCGGTACGAAGTTCGCCGGGTCAGCTAGTTACAATATAAAAACTGAAATAACGCCAGCAGGATTTGTGTAAGAATTATTGGCCTTGGTTTGGTAACCAAGATCTTATGGGTTAAGATTAATTTGAGTTTGAATGGCTGGTGGCGACATGAATATCAGTTGAGCTTAATTTACATTAGATATGAAACTATTTTGCATGAAATTAATGTCATACTATTTGGCGACAAGTTAAAGGTAATACAGCAGAGATTTCGTTCTGAGCTCGTTTACAAGAGATGAAATACCATCATCATCATCATTATTTATTGAAAAATCTTTTGATACACCACAAATTTTTACATAACCAAATGATTAATTGAATTCACTAAACACTCGTACAATTTTTGTCGACGTTTTCGAATCCTTGAACTACGCTGACGTACAGCGATTGTCAACAAGAATATTTAGCAATTCAAATGAGGCTTTTTGATGTTAAATATAATGAAGTCTATTGAAGCAATGAGCGATGAGTGATGACGTCATTGTGGTCAATACGTGGTATATGGTGGGGTTTATCTGCGCGTGCCAGGAGTTATAAGTTGGTACTTTGCGGTTATACTGTCTGGATATAGGGAAATGTCTACCATTGTTGAAACGAGCAACAGACTGCCAATAGTGCCATGTGTTTGCGGTTTCTTCAGCAAAGGTACCTGTCCTGTATAAAAGTCGATACAGCTGAATCAGAATGTCCAGCGATGTATCCATTACTGTCATATGGAACTGATAATGTTATTTTTTAGGTAAAGTGCGCCACATAAAACTTTCAATTCTTTGAATTTTTGCCCGAAACATAATAATATGCTATAAGATTATGCAGAATTATATCCTACAAAAAAGTCAAAAAATTTGTGGATTTGTAGTAGGGCATGGATAGCTGAGTGATAAAGTGATAAGCTAGAATATTATTTTGTAATCATTGACGTTTCATGATACCTAATCTGCATAAGAAATGACGTCACTCTTTTTGGAAAATTGCTTTGATTATGACATTATTTTCACGTGTGTATTTACGTCTACATATTATCGTTTAGGTTTATACATAGGGAAATAAGGTGCTACTTACTTCACAACAAGCTAAGCGCTAGAGCAAACAGGCTGTAAATTTTATTTTTAAAATGAAATAACACTTGAAAAAATACTTGATGGATTTTGATTTTGCACGCTTAGTAGCTTATAGCCTAGTTTTTACGGTAGCTTATAGTCTAGTTTTTACGAAGTAACACGCGGCTGAATACTGGTAAGTATAAATGTACACAATATATGTAATGAGAGAAGAAATCATTACTCGAAAACTACGAAAATCGTAAACATAGTAACTTGGATCTCTCTCAGGGTGTTCTTACTGAGGGCTTCATTCAATTTTCAGGTCACAAAACTACAACTGTATATTCGAATACCAACAAAAGATACGAACAAACGAGCAAAGCAATAGAGTTTCCTGCATTTCAGCACTACAGCAAGCACTTTGTTCCCAGATATAGGTACTCACTCGTTTATCAAATATTCTGGATATTTGCACCTACTGTCTGAACCGTATCCTATGAAAGATTTATGCGTTCGCTCGTGAAAGAGCTGCAATTGCAAAGCACAAAGGTAGAAATTTTAAATGAAAGCCTGTCAGAATAGCAATCGTGCATTTGCACTATTTTGTACTGAAACTACGAAACATTGCAGTACGAAATGTGTGGTTTCAACCAAATCTCAAACGGATACAGCTGTTACATCGAGCTAGGGTAACAATAAGATGGACAGATTTAATTTTCAGTTTGTATTTTGCTGAAAATAGCAAGTTCTTACCATCAAATTTATCACTGGGGATGAGAATATCGAGATTAATACATGATGTAATCTTTATTGCTACATTGTGTTGTAACTCTGTTATCAAGACAAGAACACTTCATGGATAAGAGACCTTTTATCATACAGGATCCATTTACTAATTTCGATAAGTTGAATCCTGAATTCTGTAATCTACCGACTTGCGCACTTTGTGCAGTCGTTACTTAGCCATGCACTTACCGTCTGTTCGCGATAAACTCAAAAACTGATACGGATAACGGATTATAATGCCGTCCACATCAATAGATATTTATCATCGGAAATGTTTAGGTAAAATAAGGCTGTAACCTCGCATGAAAACTAGTGATACCTATTTATTAGTGCAGTTAATGAATGCATGAAATGGTCTCAAGCACTTCAATATTCCCAGATAACTCCGATTTTGATGTTATTGTGGTTCATCCACGGCTCCAAAATGTTTTTCATTATGAACAACAACAAAAAACTAAATAAATAAAAAAAAATATCGGTGTTGTATCCGTAAATTTAGAGGTGTTAAAATGACTTCAGTAGGTATAATATATAAGAAAAAATAAAATACTTACGCAAAGTAATAACATCCCTGACTCTTAAATAAGAGATGGCGAGACGCATGATGGAGGCTTTGTCGAGCTGTTCCAGTTCCTCCTTTCTGGCGGGTAGGGCCGCCGTCAGCTCGGCGAAGATGTGCGTCTCCTTGTTGCGTCTGGTCCGAGCCGCAACGCGGGACTTCTCCTTACGTTTCTCATTATTCCTAGAAACAATAGAAGAGGTTGGTTAGAATTGAGACATTCTTGCGAGGTTTCCAAAAACATTCAGTTCAATTAAACAATTATCAATTGGGAATTGTGATCATCATTATCAATCTTCGTTATAATACAAACTAAAAAAATTAAAATCTCTTCGACATTACGGCAAAAAAGAATTGAAAGACCAAATTCAGAAAAATGTAAATTCGTAGATCGGAATCGTAGACTGACAATTCAAAACTTGTTAAGTAAGAAAATAACATAAAAATGCTTGTATTATCATATCAGTATTTGCAAGGCTCTTAACAAACTGCCTACATCTACTACAAATATTAAAACGAATGATAGATGAGACAGTCAATAAAATTTATCAATTACGCGAACATAAACACTACGCGAAGTGAAACTAACTAGACGTGACGTAGACAGGTAGCCCCGCGGAATTTCCGAGGTACACCTACCTATAAATATATTAGCGTCACAATTGCGACAAAATTGTTTATCGATATAGAACCATAGATTCATTACAGCGCTAGAGGAACTATGACAATCATGACAAAACCGATAATTTTGACACTTTTTGGCCGTCAAGCAGTCGAAAATTCATATTCTTAATTCAAATTTTCAGTAACTTGTCGGACATCTTCAAGGAATGAAAAACCAGAGAAATAAATAATTCAATACAAAAATAGAGCAGCAGAAAAGTCCATGGTTTCCAATCGAGAATAATCGTTGCATCACGCGAATAAATTAAGATAGCGATTATTTGTTTTTACTTAATCAATACTAATGAAACAGTGAAGGTTTTCCATAGATATACGTATTACCACCGTATTCTGTGAATAATCGTAACTATCCTTCTTATTTGTAAAATAGATCAAATATGTATTGCTTAATTTGTGTAAAAGAGAAAATGTAAATATAAATTCGCAAATTTTGTTATTCTACGTAACTTTTATGTTAATGCTCCACTTACAAAAATCTTTAAAGAATTATATTGTATACCAATGCTCAAAATTGTGTCCACTTTGGACTATGTTGTCGGTAAGCTGAATTTTATTATGACGCTATGTTGTTGTTTTTATTTAATTGTGGGAAATCCTGTAAATCATTTATGGTATCACTTTTGTTTAACCCTGAGTCAACGAACTCCTAAGTCTAAAGGAAATTGTTTGACCGTGACGTCACAATTTGTCGTGTAGGTAAGTCTTGATAGCTATTAATGACAAATATGATAGGCTAATAAATAAGCAGCGCACTCTTGTGGTGTTTCAACACAAACACAATATTTTAGGTGTTTAGTGACGTGTTTAAATAGTGAAATCAATAAAATTAGGAAGAGCTAAAAATTATTGAAAACATGTTATACCTATATATATTTTTAATGTATTGTTAATATTTTTCATTCTAATTATTCATTCATATTTTTGTGAAAAAGAAAGATATATATGCATTTGCACAAGCATACATTTTTAAACTGATATAGTCACTAGCAGATAAATTTAATTACCTTTGTTTGTAATTTCATACATTTCATAATCATGACTATTTCAACGCAACGAAAAAACAGAGATAGGCACGCTGTTGAAACACAGAACATAAATGCATAAATAACAAAACAAATAGGTACCTTTTCTTTACAGAACAAAGTTTTTCCTTATCACCAAAGAATTCTGGCACTCCAGGTATACACATTTTCGCTCTAGATCTTATCAATTTCACAAATTATTATAATTTTTACAAAATCGCGGAGAGAATGAACAAGACAATACTATAGCGAGTAACAAACTGGTATGTCCAATAATTACTAAAAGCTTATGCCATTAATTTGTCATTAAGGCACCGGCAGACGACCACTTTATCGCCTGTTCTAAATAGCGTATTTAAGAAATGCGTCACAAATGCATTTTAAATGTGTTCTAGGCGATTATTTGGTCATTGAAATGGTAGATCTTATGTGATCGAGCTTGGGGGCGAAACCAGCAGAGTCATGCCTATAGGACCTGTCACTAACGTGTGATCTGTCTTAGTTTACGAAGTCAAGCCAGAATCAGGAAACACGGTAACCTATTAAAGTTATCAGAAAAATACTAAAAATATCCAAGTTTGGTATTTTAAAAGTTATAGGTCTTAACAAACTCGGGTGAAAACTAATTTTATTGCGGCAGCTTAGAAGTAAATATAATATTATGAACAACCAAAGATTCAAAGTTAATTCTAAGCCAAGCATTATCTGACCATACTAAAAAAGAAATTACTAGGTAAATCTGTAGGGATTTCAAAATGGTATTCCCGCTTTTTCTCTCTATTAACCAGTCGATAAATATATTTAAAGTATTGTGAAGTAAGATCAACCAATGCCACTATCAAGTTTCCAAGACAACGATTCAATAAAAACAACACTAATTACCTTTATCTTGCTCTTATCACTAAATAGGCATTTAGTATTACACAAATATGTAACCATTCAAACCATTGATCAATATTGTTGGCTCCACTTTGTCACTGCAATATTAAAAAGGCGTCCGAGGAAATTATCGGACTTTATTAGGGTTGGCACATGAGATATAAATTTCAAGTAATAAATATTTATTCTGATTGTATTCTCGATGAATCTCTAGTTTATCTTAGGGTTGTCTCAATGAGGAAATGCTAGATAAGAGTGATAAATTATGCTTATCATTTATTACTCTTATCCAGCATTTCTTTCAATGTATCGATATCGCTTCTATAGTTACATTGAAATAAATAAAAAGAGAGTATAAAAGACTAAGTATTCAATTCGGCAAAGCCTACTTTTATCTAGCCCTAAAATATTTAACCGAATTATCTACCAAAGTACTGGCGCTAAGTAATTAGGACACGTAAATTAGTTACTTGAAAATAATTACCAAATTAAAACTACATTACCGTAATGATATTTTTACATAAACATTTGCTACAAAGGAAGATAGGCTACTCACGTTAAAACAAAATTGAATAAGGCAGGAAATGTCTGTAAGAATTAAATGATCATCCGACTTGGTATCGGCAACCCTATTGTGTTATATTGAATTGGCTACAGTATTGACGTAAGTTAGTAAGTCTCTCTACGTGATGCGAATTGATCATAGTAGACACAATTGATTCGTCAAATGAACGCGTGTTCAAATTGCTGATTCAGTGACGTATATTCGCTTCTTCTTCTTCGTCGTGTCGATGGCTGAGTCAAATTTTTATTTTGACACGTGGTGAAAGGATTAGCCAATTCGCTTTGGAGAAGTCGCGAATTGCCCAGGGTGCGCCGGACGTAGGGAATCGTTGTGTACGTCACTCGGGGAGGCTCCTTTCATGCACCCATTATAAAATTATTGTATATTCGCTAAAAGGGTGTTTACAAGTTTATTTTTATTGTTTTTAGGAAAGCTTACAATCTGATAACAAAATGTGAATATAATAAATAATATATAAATTTGTAAAAAAATGCTTTTGAAAAGCAATCTTGCAAAGTGGTAGTGTAGAATTCGTCAGTTAGCCTTATATGTAGTTAAATCGGGCGTACAATGATCTTTTGGCTTATCTTAGTTCTTTATATTAACAAGCTCGAAATCTAAAACGTAATAATGCTTTACTACGTTTTAGAAGTTTGAGGAAAAAACTAGAATAGATTTTATTACAACAGTAAATTTGCTTCGCAGAATTCTGACGGTAAAACTTTTCCATTAGATTATTTAAATTTAACCATTTTTAATATGTTGTTGTATTTTTATTTGAAAAAATAATAAAATTGCGACTTCATGATTAAGTTTCAAGTTGAAATCCCATGTGTCTATGCCTGATGAACCTCTGACTTCCCTTATGCCGTCGTCAGGTGGAAACAGATTTTTTTGCCTGCTTTTTGTTCTGAACATAACAGGCGAAATGTGGGTGTTATACATCTGTGCCAGATCCTTTTGGGTAATATAGCTCCTATATTACAAAAATTATGCAAATTATGCTGAAGTTAAAAGTAAGAAAAGATAATATGAAAAGTGATGCACTGATGTAAAACAAAATGGAGACTTTCAACAAAGTAATAGTAAAAAAGCATTAAAGAAGAGTTCTTTAAACTCAGTAACTTAAAGAATTTTAAAAAGTTGAGGATATAGGATTCAACTTTTTACTTCTTTGAAATTTGAACTGGAATTTAAATCTTGTAGTTTGTTACGGAATATCCTGGTGGATCTGACACATATTTAGTGTCGGTATAGATAGAGCTGTGACGGCTGTTGCCGACTACGTCCTCGTACAATTTGGTAATTTTATCTTTTTAATGAAATGATTGAGTAATACAGTCAATTTCCAAAATGAGTTTGGAATTTACAATCATAATGTTGATTTTTTATTATTGATAGTAAAGGCATAACTATGATGAATAAGTATAATCTAACGGGTATTAACGCGATCATGCATTATTGACCTTTTAGACTTGACGTTTCGGCAGACAGATTACACTGACGTGAGTCTACTTGCGACCACGGTCAGTGTAATCTGTCTGCCGAAACGTCAAGCCTAAAAGGTAAATAATGCATGATCGCGTTAATTCCCGTTAGATTTTACTTATTCATCATAGTTATGCCTTTACTATCAATAATAAAAAATCAACATAGCAACCAGGTTCTAATTCTCATTACTACATATTTTGTTTGTTGCACTTTAGAGAATAATTCAAAAAGCATTATAGCCTCCTTTTTCCTTATTTTGGTCAATACTGCGATTGACCACAACGACTCAGCGCCATGTTATTTATTTTTTAATAAGATTTTTTTTTAAACCTACGAGTATTTTTGATAACCCTCTCCAGCTAAGCTTAATTCGCTTGTGTTAGGAAAAGTTTACGTCCGTGGTATTATGTTATAAGTAGAGTTGCCGCGAATAGTGTTTATAGCGAATAGTCGAATACCGATTAATCGCTATTCACTTTGGCGAATAGTCGAATAACTCGACATTACTATTCGACATAAAAAAAAAACATTAAACACATTAAAAATATTTCTAATTTATAACAAAAATCACGAGTTCCTAGTCACCTATATCAGATGTGATACCTAGCACTGTTTCATTAATCAGATACCGAATGAAAGATGCGCTGATTCAACAAACTGCACTCGTTACGAGGAAAAACGAAACCGACTTGCTCCAGAACGTGCAGAAAAAAATGATTTTTTGCATCACAATCTGCCTCTGCTGGATTTTAAATATTAATTACCTTACTAATTTAATTTCATGAATATGATAGGCACAGGCACATAATATTACAGATATTATTAGATATTGTGTATTGTTTTATTAAGGAAAATAATTACAAAAATGATTATTTTTAACTCATTAGTTCTTTTGTTCGTTAAAAGTTTATTTTCGACGACTATTCGCCGAATGCCGAATAATACTAGCTATTATTCGGTATTCGACGAATATCAAAAAAATTACGAGTAATGCCGAATACCGAATAATAGCGAGTATTCGCGGCAACTCTATTCTATGGTTTAAGTTATCAATTCAAGTAGATAATTCAATGTCTATCAATAATATAGATAACCTATTCAATGTGTATACGTGCACAAATATCTTCTTATGTATTATTTAAGTTATCCAACTGTATGGGGGCCTAGTGACCTGTAACACAGGTGTTTATATACCTAATTCAGGCACTAGTCTCTTACAAATGTATAATGACTTCCGAATAAGTGTATGAAATAATGTGTACTGATCCATTTGTAAAGAAAAATAAATAAATTATGAATTATGAATTATCAATATTATCGCAAAGGAAGTTTCGGATTTAAGTGTCAAATCCTCAGAGTATTGAATGTTGGCGATTAGCACTGGTGTGTTCCATTTTAGTAACAAGTAATTACTTTCACCAAAGGCGTTATCTAAAGGGCTATATATGACCTATTTTTTTAACGACTATGTATAATTTCTGTATTACTAGGGTGTTCACAAACATACATTCCCCACACACACTACACTCAGAGTTGGATAAAATATTTGCGGATGACACAAAGATATAGTACAGTACGATATGCTTAGTGTGTGAAAAATAAATGTTTGTGAAACCCTCACAAGAGTTATTAGTAGTGCGGGCATCGTTTAAAAAAAATGTCACAGCTTATAAATGGACTACGTGCAATTTAGCTGCATAAAATATAAATAAATATCTCACAACTTACACACAACGCCATCTAGTCCCAAACTAAGCAGAGCTTGTACTATGGGTACTAGAATAACTGATACTAATATATATACTTGTTTTTTGTAAATACATACCTATTGTTATACATAGAAACACTTAGACTAAGACAAGCCCCCATGTTCATGCACACAAATATTAGTCTAAAGCGGGCATCGAACCCGAAACCTCGGCGTCGCAGGCAGTACTCTACCCTCTCCACCATCCGGTGGTCCGAAAGAACCTGAAGATTGTCAAGAATGACGTTTAGGTGAATTAAATAGCAAAGCAAATCAGGTGACCAAATTGTTCCACCGCATGTGCGTTCACGTGGTGATATCACGTTACGCCGCGTCAGGACGATTGACGCCAATGTATCACGTGATTAGGGATTGATAAGATTTCATGACTAATCCATAGAGATTAATAATTAATTGAGCAAACCCTGAGCGGATGTTAAACATCGAAAACAGTGATTTATGTTGTTAAACTGATAACCTGGCTACTAGAGAAAGGCCGCTAAGTCTTTAAAAGTTGCTAGCCTAGCTCTCTAGTTGCCAGGTTATTAGGTATTGAATTCTGGGACTCCTTGTACATGTGTTGAAAAAAGAAGAGTAATAAACAAAGGATTTTTCTAATTTTGTAAGTTATATTCAGTGATGGATCATTGCCAGAGAGTATGCTGGTGGTCTACGTGACGATGTAGATAACTAGACTCTGATTGCGCAAATTGTAGACAACAGCAATTTATTTATTATACCATGCGTGCAGAGCATGCTGGCGGTCTACGTGATCTACTATGCTTGAATACACTTGTAAAAAATATAATATCGCATACTATTAACACACATTTGATTCTACCACTTTTAAAATACTCAATACCCTTCTCATCATGGGAAGAGGCCCGAGTCCAGCATTGGGACATGTATTAGAGACAGAGCTCATAATTAAATAAATAAATAAATTGTTAAATCAATTTGCGGTAAGTTTGAATATTGGAGTTTAAAAAAATTGAAAATACTTAAGAAGTTTTTATAAGAAAATATAGTCTTCCTCTAGGATGCAATAACTAAAGTAAATCGGAATTTTAAACAGTAATTTGCATTTAGACTGTGTTTTGATTTCATTGGAGAAAAAAAACCTATGATACTTTCAATTTATTGTAAGACTTGAATTCTTTTTTTAATTTTCTATTTTTATATTTTTGTCATCGACAGCTAAGCTTCAAGCTAAGGCAACTTTTACCTCACTGATTGTGTTACACTTTACAAATGGACTGTTTTGCTTTCCACCAACATCATCTGATAGCATGCAACGAGAGGATACAATAATACTCTCTGGTGGAGAACTACTACGAACAGTTACGTTTCCCCAAAATATTAAGCAGGTTTTCCTTACAAACATAACCAGCAACAACGCCATAGAACTTGATAAAGCGGTTTGGGTTACCGATAACAGACATGAAAGAGTGCAACAGATTGAGGAAAAATGTAACAATAAATGTTGGTATTCGGGAGCAACAGAGCGTAAACAGTCGATGAACAGTATTAATTTGTATAATTTCTTGGAAAGAATATTTATGAGCTTCAATCAACGCTAAAGGCTTTTTCACACTAAATTGTACGTCGACCTTGTTTAGTATTAGGTACGCAGTTAAGCATTGATTTCTGTGTTACTATATCTCTTAATTAAAGGGCAAAAACACGGCAATCTAGGAAGTTCTGAAGAGGTCCTTTGATGTAGGTATAGGTACGTATGTTTAAGTTAACTAAGCAAGTTTAGTAATATTCTAAAACAGCATTAACATTTCGAAAGCGAAAGCGCCCCGGAGTATGCATAGACCAAATAATATTTATTTTGTCCTATAACAGAATGATTAGTTTCGTTTAATGCGAATGAGGCCTTACTAACTCTTTTTATACGACTCGCATGAGAGACGTGATTGATTGTCTATTCTACACACCGATAACATCGAATAGTTTAAATAAAACCTATAAAAAGTTTCACTGAAGATAACTATGATAAAATATCAGTGTTGTGATTTCTTAATCTGTTACTAGAGAAGATAAAATTATAGATTGTACATTGTACTCAATGGCTGACAGGTGGAAAAGCGTCTAGTAAGACAATCAATAATAGTTATTTATGGTACAAGTGAGGAAAAATTTATATTTCTGTTGTGAGTGATAATTTTAAATCTTGAGCTTGCGAAGTAGTCTTGAATTGAATCACGAGCGTAGCGAGTGATTCTAATAAAGACTACTTCACAAGCGAGAGATTTTAAGAGGTCACGAACTGGAAATAAAATTTTTCTCATGTGTTACATACACAACTTTTCACCTTTTCCAGTGAGAAAATATTAAGTTTTTTTTTTTACCTTATTCTTCTCGTGTTAAAAGATTTATGTTGACATATAAGTCATCATACTTAAAACACAGCGCCGCTGGCTCCGCTTCCAGTGGTCTGCGATCAAAACACAGTCAGAGTGCTGAGTTCTGCGCTTTCTGTAATTGTATGTAATGTCATAGAACTCTTAAGCACACTTCGCATGCGGCGGCCTGCGTTCAGCGTTCACACTATAGAAAACTGAACTCGGCACTCTGAGCGCAGACCGCGGCAACGCCTTACACGTGTTGAGTTCTAGCTTCTGCCTAATAGCTTATAGGGATATTATTATTATGTACAGTACTTTTTGCTAGAAAATTTACAAAACAGACAAATTATCTGAATTTGCATTTTTAGTCCACAATCAAGCGACCGAAAACAATAACTGCATTGTAGTTCTCTACTATTCACAGTAATCAGTATAACCAAATCTTCTAAATTAAAATTCGCATAATAATATTATGTTTGTTAGTTTGGACCAGTTCTCGTTACAGTGGAAATTCGGATTAATTAACCGCAATGCTGTGCTCAAACCCAATTTAAACTCAGGATATAATAATATTGTTTAGTTTATGTACCTAACGCCTTGGTTTTGAAGGATTTATATACCTATATTTATTTAAGAGATGTATACTAGTCAGCCACTATTTTAGCCGGCCTATAAATGCCAATGAACTAGAATTAGAAATGCTATATAACTATATTATACTGCATGCGACGAACATTACGAAATATAGGTTTTAGATGCATTTTAAATCTTATATGTAACTTGCAGACGTCAACTAATCGACTAGCCGACTAATCTTCCGAACCCATAGTCGGTTCATCTCTAATTTATATTTCTATATTCATTACCAAGTCTTTTATTTATTTATTTTTTTATTCATTTATTTAAACACTTAAATGTACAAAGGCGGACTTAATACTAAAAGTATTCTCTACCAGTCAACCTTTGGGTGATGCAGAGATGTAGATAGTAGGTGCAGTTTTAAACACGTGTGAGGCAGACACTTAGGTAATAAATTAATAGCTATATAAAATAGATTAATATATATTATACTAATACTTACATAATTATTATTATATTAAGTCTTGTCTTACTATAAAACTGTAAGTGAACAGATATATAGATAGATAGAACTCTTTATTGTACACAAATTTGAAAGTCAATTTTATATAACACATCTTTTAGATAGTACAATTATATAACACATCTTTTAGATAGTACAATGGGCGGCCTTATAAAACAATTTCTTACAGATCACTGTTCACTTACAGTCTATGTATAGACTACTGGAGCTCGATTTGGCGACAAAATGAATCATCGCTATTAAAGTTCTGTCTTACTTAATTAAATCTACTGATAACATGTTAAAATAGTCGATTTGAAGGTAACAGTTTTGGATGGAAACCGTCTTTGGTCTAAAAGCAACGAGTGATATACAAACAGCCAGTATTTAGGCCAAGGTTCAACGAGCTCTCTGGTTTAGGGCGCAGTCCTACTCGGCTCATAATATGTATGTTGTTTGACATTGAACGTGTTCATTTAAGGCAATAGAGGTAATCAATCGGAAGAATAGGTCCTAACAAAATAAATTTGATACATTTGGTTACTTATTTGTTGTTTGGTTTTTAAATTATTTCAACCGACTTCGAAAGTTATAAAAATTCTCTTTTATAAAGGATAAAAAAAAAAAACTTTATATTGTGCACAAAAAATATATGTAAAGCTATTACTATATAAAAAGTAATTCTACCATTTTCGCGAAACGATAAAAAAAAATGCTTATACCAAATAAGTAAAAAAAATCAGTGACTCCTGAACTCCACATGAGTCACATAACAGATATAAAAACCGGCCAAGTGCGTGTCGGGCCACGCGCAGTAGGGTTCCATAGAAAAATATTTTTAATTTTACTTTTTAACTAAATGGCGTCCTTCAGAAAGGAAATGTTTGTAGTACACGAAACCAGCTAGCACGTATGACGAGATGTATGAATGTTGAGGAAGCGAAAGAAGTATGTAAGGAGCGAAGCACATGGCGTTCCATCGTCTCTGCCTACCTCCGTGGGATAAAGGCGTGATTTTATATATGTATTATGTATGTTTATTTATGTTTCAAGAATTTTGAACGAAATATTCTGAGTAACTGCATCTGACATTTCGGACCCCTATTCCTCTTGAACTAATGAAGTGAACTTATCCGCTATAGTTTTCCTTTAAAGTCATTACATGTACTACCGACACAATTTTTTTCAGATTTTAGGATCCAGTAGTTTAGCTTTTAGAGGGGGGGGGACGCCCTACTCGAACAAAAATTTGCTCTTTAAAGTTAATTATCTCGCAAACGGATCCCTAAATCAAAAAACTGTCTTAGCAACCCCTAAACGTTTTTAAAAGTCCTATCTAACAATACCCCACACTATGGGGTAGGCGACAAAAAAAAAAAACATCCCTACTATACATGTAGGGGAGCTACCTGAAAAAAAAATATTTTTCCAAATTTTACTCTACGACTTTTTTTGTTTAGTTAACATACATGTTTATGCAAAATTTCAGTTTTCTAGCACCAACGGTTTCGTCGCTAAGCCGTGGACAGACAGACGGACATGGCGAAACTATAAGGGTTCCTTGTAGGTACTACGGAACCCTAAAAAGATAAACACGGCGACCAAGTGTTTGTTGTGTGGGAATTACCAATATCTCACAAAAACACCCATACCTACACATTAATATACATAGCAGTTTTGTCAACATCAAAACATGATTTAAATTTCAATGAATACCGAATACCGGAAACTGCTGTGTATTGGGGCTGAGTTGCTATTAGCTTCCAATTTGCCACGTAAAGTTTGTCCACTGGGACCTTTAGATAGACGAGTTGCAACTACGTAAGTGGCAGACAATTGGTGTTGATTGCAAAAATAATTGTGTTCCTGTCGACCAACAACATCGACGTATTACTGTTCAATGATATTATGTATGACGGCCTTAGATACACTTGATAGATGACTAAATATAGATCGTGGGTGTACATTGTAATGTATAGAATTTAGAGTGTTCAGTTTTGAGTACTTCCAGCCCTGTTTACTTCGCACGCGATGACTCTGAAACGGTAAGTTGGTACGAATTTGCGCTGATATTCGGCTGGTCTCTAGTCTACTTGGGCTCTACCTTTGTGTAGTCAAAATAGGCCTATATTACCAATAAGAAATTTTGAAACTGCCAGCTAGATTGGTATTTGCAATAAACATCGTTTACAACTCTCTTAAACTTGTTTTTGTTATTTAAATCAAGAAAATCATTCAATTTTGTACGCTAATCGATTGATGTGGGATGTAGTCGTTTAGTCGACCCCTAGTCCATCCAATATAATCTAGTCTAGACCCCTAGGAAATAACGGTCTGACTAATATTGTATAATGGAACTTAGATCCGGCTCTCTGTTTTTGAATTTGCTTTTGAAATTTAGGCTCTCAAACTATGAGCCTTAGGTTTTTTTAGGTAAAAGTAGAAATTATTAGGCGATCAAGATTTCGCAAATAAGCTTGCGACAATAAGTCACACGACCACAAGCCGCCTTGCCTACATGCCTGATGCTGGAATGTGCAGCTTTCTTATCTATGAGATATTTTCAAGTACAAAAGCTGATAGAGATGGTCAAAAGAAATACCCTCTGGAGTGTTAGACAATCTCAGTTTATTTTGCTTCTCTGAAGTTGTTAGCTCCATTAAAACTAACAAAGTCTAGACAAAATGAACTTGTTGTCCGGCAGCTGTTGCAAGAGCAGACTTTGGACTTTCCAATTCATGACTTTGTTAATAATTAATTTATCAAGATTACAGTCAGTGTATAGCGCTTCGCCTGAATTAAGGTATTAAGATACAGGCCATGGTATTAGTCTTTTGTTGACATTGTAGTAGGAGAAACAATCGAATAAAAAAATCAGATTTATCATTATCATGCAAATTTGGATATTACTTGTTACATGAAATAATATGAACAAATATCAGACGAATAGCGATATTTATTCGTTAGATGGATACTTTTTTTGATCGTCGCATTTTAATATAATTATATTTTTAATGTGTCCTACGCTTAGATTGGAATGTATTTTTTTATTAAATTGCTACAGAACCTAAACACAAGTATGCATTTTATAAAATTGCAGAATTGCCTTGTTAGAAACGGATTTAGTGTTATTTCCTGTAACTTCTATATTCAAACGAGTTCTTACCCCACGACCTAGGACACTTACGCCAATATAATGGTTTAACTATACGATTATTCAATAGTCTGAAAGGAGAACTTCTCAAAAATGGTAGAGCAAAAATTCACATTAGCTCGAGTGCTCTAGTGATATCTTTAAAGTACGAGCCGGGATAATAATAATTATGTTATCACTTCCTGATTCGATTTCAATCGATACAAATAAAGTGAACGGAAATGTTTTCTGTATTTATTTAAAAACCTGTATGAGAGTACATGTTCTTGAATAGGTAATAAATAAATTATGATTAGTTAACTTATATTTTAGTTCCTAAAGGTATTAAGAGGGAAAAAAACATTTATTTAAATGTAATTTTAATAAGTATCTAAATTAATATGCTGCTATGGATAAAGGTCGACTATTTACCTATAGGTATGGATCGACATAAAGTAATAATATAATGTTGGTTGTATGTTCTAATTAAGGAAACAATAATCATGTGTATTTATTTAAATGGTGAGAAATATTGGAAATAATATAGTTACAAATATACAGGTAAATTTTGTTAGAGGGAAACTGTAGGTACCTACAACCATAGATTGGCGTAGTGGTTTAAGCGGTTGCCTCGCCGCTTTCTACTTTGCTGTGGGTTCGATTTCCACGCGGGACAAATCTTTGTGTGATCCGGCAAGATTTGTTCTGACTTTGGGTGTGCTTTGTGTGTGTGAAATGTATGTTTGTGAACACGGGCGGAAAAAAGAATAAAACTGAAACAGACTTAACAAACTTTACCGCAGACTGTTTAAAAATAACAACAAAAAATATCAAACTCCCAGTTTTCCTCAATCTTGTCAAAAAGCTATTATAAATACATTAAAAATCAATTAATCTCATTGGCAACGTGACGCGTGGTAACACGCGTTGGACGCCATTTTGTTTTAACTGCAACTTGACATGTCTGACAACTGTAATTTACGCGGGATTATAGGTCAGGATAACTTTGTATTATCTGGCAGTATTAGCTACCTCGAGGAGGCCCAGTTGCCATAAACAAAAAAGAAAAAGAACTTTGTATTGAATATATTAATTATATTTATGCACTTGCAAACTAGACTAGCAGTATTTCTAAGATAAAAGTTTTAGTGAATTTAGCAACTGGCAAACGGCATGAAATGAAAAATGTAGGGAAATAGAAGGCAAAGCAAAACGTACAGTTGGCCAATGAGTATGAGAGATGCAGGCCAAAAACTTCTAGACTTAGAGAGACTTACTTCGAGACTTACAACACCAGTTATGGATAAATGAGTTATATATCTAAATAGTGGGTATATTACACTTATTAAATATGAAATACAAACTTGCATATCTATTGCAGTCATTTTTTTCTATGGCGTAGAAGTTTTTGCCCTGCATACCCAACTCATTGGCCGACTGTTCTTTAATTTATGCATTTTCATTATATTTCATGGTAAACTAGTTTTTGTTTTTCCATTCATTCCAATCCAACCATTTCACCTTTAGGTTTAGCTGTTAGGTGGTCTCTGTTTCGTTGGTCTGCTGGTTAGGTTATGCGCCACTCGGGTCCGATTCCCGGGTCAGGAACTTTCCGTCTGGAAATTCTTATTAGCAGCACTGAGTTGACATTGTGCCCGCTGGATGGCGATAGGCTTAACCCCTGACATAAACATGACAGGTAAATGTGGGTGTTGTACCAGAAGGGTGTGGCAGAGATTCTAGGTAAAATATGCGTAATGTTATGTATGTATGTATTTCAACTGTCATTATCATGCCTTTTCATTTTATACTTTTATTTCTTTTTTTGTTTAATTAACGCACCAACAAGTGCCCGTAACTTTGCTCATTTATTTACTTGTCCATCCTAAGGTTGCCTGTAAGAAATTGCTTATAGCGATAAGGCCGCAAATTGTGCAACATAATTTTTAAGTGCAATTGTTTACAACATATTTTCTTTGTTAATATTGGTGTACAATAAAGATTACTCTATCTATGTATAGATTTTAGCTTGGGCACTGATAAATCACTATCTCTACTTTAATTTTTATTTACTGCTAGAGATGAAGACAAATTTTCATTGAGAAGGAAATATTTCTCATTGAATATCTTCAAGTCATTAGAAAAGGATCGGTGACCGCGTTAAACAGTTTATTATACCGAACAGAAGAATCATGTGATTTTTATTTTATACTGTGAAATGCCTGACGCATACCACTGATCCGGGCAGAGTCAGTGATTATGTCCAAGTTGCACGGACTAAAACCCAGAGTGTTCCGTCAACAAGATCATGTGATCCATTTAGTGTATAAGAACAAAGTATTTGTTTGTATTAGTCGAATCAATAATAAACTGGAATTAAACAAAATAATGTGTATCTGTTCTGTTATCGGACTAGATACCTTGATGGACAGGTCACTTATTAGGTTATCGTGGTGTCGGACAACCAGACGCGTTTCTTATTGAATATTTATTTTATTAATGGTATACTTTTCTAGGGCGAGAATATTAATAATAAAAGATAGTCCTGAAAAAACTGACGCGGTGGTCGGGAAACCGCAAACATAAATCTACCTATCATCTTAGAATTTTTCATTTCGATGATTAAATTCTCTTTTATTTTAAAAATAACACCCGCAATATGAATTACTCCTGTGTAATGTTCACAAACATATATTTAACACACAGTGAGCACACCCATAGTAGGAGCAAATCTTTGCGGATCACAATAACATTCGTCCCGTGTGGGGATCGAAAACGGCGAGGCGACCGCTTTAACCACTACGCCAACCGTGCACTCTATATTATTAATTAGATATTATATACCTAGAAATGTAGGTAGTCGTTTTTTTTGTATTTGAGGGACTGGATAAGACGTTTGAATACCTCATCAGATAGACAGATCAAGTTGAAATATGTGTGTTAAAATTGATGGTGATAATGTAAAAGTCTTTAAATTTAATAGTGATTTTATAAAACAATGAATCTTAGTTCAAATAGTTCACGGAATCGCTGTTTCAAATTCTTTTATTCATGTGACTAGCAGATATTTCAGGAATCGCTATTAAATAGTGTATAACCGGCGCATGTGACTAGCAGTTTTCAGAATTATTTTTAGTGCATGTCACGAGTTGAGGAATTTAGGAGTCGTACTGCGAGAGAAGTCAGGTTACAATCACGAGATACACGCGGTTGTTACAAATTATTAAGATTTTTGGCGGCTTTCCATTGATAGCTACAGTATTAAACATGTAACCTTTAAAGCACGTGGATACATGGACAATTTTTAGAGATTCCAGATAGCTCTTATTTATTTTTTATTTTTTTAACTTATTGCACATAAAAATAGTACAGCGGACTTAATGCCTTATGGCATTCTCTAACAGTCAACCTAGGGTGGTGCAGAGATAAGCATAGGTAGGTGCAGATTAGACAGAGGAATAATTATTGATATGTAAATAAAAGAAGTACATATTATATAAAATACGTAATAGATATACATTATATTGAAAATAATTAATATATAATAATATATAACATAATAAATACATACTTTTATAAATAAAATATAATAATAATATATACATAATTATACAGCCTTACAGGAGGAGTTGATAATTATATAAGATAAATAAGATATATTATGATGATTCTGCCGATTGCTCAGTAAACAGTTTACGCACGTTAATCTTAAAACTGTAACGTGTTGTTGCCATCCTGATTTCCATCCTTATCTACCTCACAAAATGCAACCTGACCGAATATAAAAGTGACACAAGTAACACTCGAATAAAGGACACAGCTGTCATTTTCATTTATGTGCGTTATATGCTTATCCTGCCTATTGGAAATGTCTATACTTTGTCCATTCCTTTATTTTCTTTTTGACAGATCACGCCTATGAATTACCGTTTTTTTCTGTCAGATTAATGTACTACAATAATAATGTACTTTATTGACAAGCGGCACTTTTTAGGGAAGTTCACTGTTTGTAACAAACAACCACAGACTATAAATCAAATCGTGAAATGAGATAAATCGATCATTATGAAAAATAATAATTTGTCTCTTTTTTGTATATTGTCTGTATTTTTATAAAAAAAAAAGAATATAATAATAGTATCATGATTCCATGAATAATTATTTGCAAGAAATCAAGTCGAAATCTTGGAATTAAAAATGAGAATATAAACAAAGGTAACTAGGAAATCGTCATAGACTAAGTATGTGACATTATTATTATATTATTATTTTGTATATATGTATTTCATCTAATAAAATCTACTAATAAACGAATAATTAATAATGAACTAAAACCCTTTCAATGTAATTAATCGATTTAAAGTTCTTCTTAGACAACATCGATAATGATTTCAAATCGAATCAGTAACGTGTGAAGGCATCCCTAAATGTAATCTGTCAAAAAGAAAATAAAGGAATGGACAGAGTATAGTACTTATCTGCTAAGCAGCGATAGCCGAGTGGGAGACCGTAGGACTGCGAAGTTAAAGGTCTCGGGTTCGAACCCACGGCACACACCTCTCGTCTTTTCGAAGATATGTGTGTATTTATCATATACATTATCGCTCGCTAACGGTGAAGGAAAACATCTTGAGGAAACCTACATGCCTGAGTGCCTAATAAGTGCTCGAGGGTGTGGGAAGTCTACTAATCCGCACTTGGCCAGCCTGGTGGACTATGGCCTAACCCTTCTCATCATGAGAAGAGGCCCGATCTCAGCAGTGGGACATGTATTAATTACAGGGCTGCTAATATATCTGCTAAATATTTCGGCACCCATTTTCAACTTTAATCCCGCTATCACAAAGTAAATATACAGTGCACGATTAGATAACATTCAAAACATTATAAGTGGGACATGAAATTTAATAATTTTCATTTTGTGCAAGCTATACGGCGAATAGCGTAAGTAAAGAAAAAGCGGTATATCTACAACTACTTGAAGAAGACGTCATCTGCTAATGTGTTTCTTGGAAGTTTGCGTTGAAGTAGGTTTTTAATACGCAGGTTATTTCCTTGGTAATCAATTAATGAAGAAGTCTCCTTCGGATCATGTTTAGTAATAAACAAGGTGAATGAACCGCCTAAATTTCCAATGACAGGTTCAATGAAATGGTTTATTGTTTTGGCCACTAATTGGAGCTCTTTGTAACATAAATACGCATGAGAAATGATCAAAGGAAGATTTGTAGTCCAGAAAAACGATCCTGACACAATGTAGAAACGTCTGAATTTTAATATTGAATGTAGAAACGGAACCAAATAAATATCGTATTTCAATACCTACTTTAGAAAGTAATTCAGAGAATGAAAATGTCACAGGGAAGAAATATAATGAATTTTATGTATAAAGATAAAAGATATTTATTTTGTCAAACACGAGTGAACAGGACAAGATATAGGCTTGCATGCAGGATAGTAAAGTATGGGTTATAATTATAACTTATAAGTTCTACATGTTTTGCCATCTTAGGCGTACAAAATGTAGTGAGTGTGCATTCCATTTTGGGCAACACCTTAACACATTTTAAACACTTGTAATATTTACCCTGGAATGGAAGCTCACCGTACCACGTAGGTATAATTGGTGATAACTCATATTTTTTTTTTTGTAATAATAAATCGCACGAGCGCCGACAACGCCGTCTTTTTAAATATTTTTTCTAGACACTAAAAAAACCATTCCTTGGTTATTTGATTGCTCCAAACGCAATCGCTGCCGAGATTCAGAGTGCGGGTTTTTTATATTTTCCAATACAAAAAATGGCACCAAATCGCCTATGCTGAAACGTTAACAAGATCTTAAAATTATGCAGTACCGCCTTTATTAAATATGTTCTATAAAAACTAGACAGCGCCACCAGAGCAACTCCCGCGCTACAAGTCAGGGAGCGCCGAAGTATACAAAATCCATTCCGCTCGTTTTTACGAAAAATAAATTGTCATTTTTTCAGAACAAATTAAACATTGAAAAAAAACTGTCTTAACAAATTATCAATCTTTTTAAAAGACCTATCTAACAACACCCACCACTATGGGGTAGATGTAAGAAAAAAAATCTCCACTTTATACGTAAGGGAGGTAAGTACCGGGAAAAGAAATCAAGATTGTATTCTACCACTTTATTAGTATAGCAATAACATATTAATACAACATTTCGATTTCTTGCATTTGTCTTGTCTCGGCCAGAAGAACATGGCGAAACTATAAAGATTTCTTGTGGTTATAACGGAACCCTCAAAACGAGGAAGCGTCACTAAAGCACCATCGCTACCGAACCATGATGCGCCGATTTTTTTATATATTTACTCTAAAACTAGATAATGGCTCTAAGAGAGCTTTTACTTTTTTAGCCAATTAATTTATTCAGAAGTGTGTATGACTTATTTTCAAAACAATGTCAGCCAAACGGCAGACACACGCAGGCACTAGGTTGCCGACCGCGCGCTGGTCAAATCATGTCAAATATCCAAATCAAAACATATTACTATGTGAAATTAAACGTGGAATAAACAAATAATGTTCGAATGCTAAATAGTTCTAGTGTCAACTCACATCATATCTTCCAAATCAATAACAGCTGTGTATTGGCATGGCTGGCCATCCACATTGAAGCACATGCTATTGTAATCCCAGGCCTCCTGCTGGTGACATGGCAGATTAGGTATCATAGCAACAGGTGGAGCATAATTCACTCGACGCGGATACGCTTCTTGAGGTGGAACTTGATAGTACTGGACTGGATTATGATGATAAGGCATCGGACCATTACTATAGCACTGCATTGAAGGACTCACGAGAGTTGGATTAATTTCAACATAACTGCACTGGTTTACAACTGGTTGACGAGACCACTGATCGTTCATCGAACACTGCATATTCCATCCTCGGTCATCAAAGTCCGTCACAGGGTATTCCTGAGCGAAATGCTCGGCGTTCAGTAACATTTTTACGGCATAATCTCACTAAGAGAACTATAAAACAGTCCACCGAGGAACAAAAACAGCGAGCTACTGATAGCAGCAAAGATGTTCTTATCTATATTGTGGATAAAAGCCATAGTAGCAAAAACTTGATAATAACAAAGTTAGATAACATTGAATTATTCGACGGCGGCAACACTAGTTTATCATATCGAAGTCCTTATCACTCGATGCTAGATTTTGTGAAAGAACGAGAAACAAGACTCAGGTAACGATTGTATTTCTAGAGAATGTTGCAACTATTTTGTGTAGCACTTCGCAGATCGATATCTGTAAATTATGAAACGATTTTTATCACGTGTCCTAAATTATGTGAAATACGAATTACCTGGTTTATTAGAAGCTCAGAGAGATACTTTTGCTCAATTCAGTTACATCACCAGTCATTTTACTTATGGTATGTTTTGTAAAAGAAAGCTGCAAAGGAAGCTAGGAAGGAAAGAAGATCACACATTTGGACCAGATTGGTTTAAATGCGTCGCTAACATCTTCTTTCACACTTCTTGCACATATGTTTCTGGGATTTATTTGAACCAATCAACACTATTATTGTTTCGCTAATCCTATTGGTTTCATATCCAACGTCATCTTCCTATCAACACTCAACAGCTGTGGCATTTTATTGAGATGAAAATAATGATAAGGCTTTAAGAACTTTGGAAATCACATATTTTCTATAGCTTCCTGTAAAAGATTCCAACGTTTCTTGGTGTGACTTTAGAAGTATACAAGCTCTACGGCAACTTCAAATCAGCATTTAAACAAATACTAACAAAAGTTCTTTGATATTGAACAAAACAGACTTATAAATGTTTCATAACCTAAGGTTATCGCTTCTCAAGCAGACGAGTTAGATAGTTCGGATACTTAAAAAATATGACAATCATGTTTTATGTACAAGGTTTACCGTATCTTGAATTAATGAGACATTTCAGTCAATCTCATCGATTGTAGTAGGAATACCCAGAAGGAAAGAGATGGCAGGATGATCTGGACTCACATTAAAAAGATTGGGCGATACTATAAAAATAGACCGGGACAAATGGAAGAAGGGGGTATGGAACACCATAGGCACAAAACAAATAAATAAATAAGAAGATAAATAAACTAAGACTAATTATTCCTAGAGACTCAGCTAGCATCATTCTGGGACGCCATACTTGGATACGGATCCGGATGATGTCAAGTCACTCCCGATCGGCCGACTCCTCCAATTTATGGAGGCTATTGGCCTAAAGGAGTCTATAATGAGGCTACAATCACAATAGACCCACGGAGGTCGACTTGAACACCCAAAGCCTCGTCCCATAGAAATCTTAATAACTAGTCAATAGAAATGCTATCGACTATCTTTTAACACTGGGACGCATGTCGCCGGTTTTCAAATACCACTTTTTGTATTCCTACAAACAAAATTATTCTTTTTGGCGATGACATTAAGACGACAATTCCTCAACTCGCACTTATGTTCGATTAGACAAATGCGCTTGTATTCCTGCAAACAAAATTATTCTTTTTGCGATGACATTAAGACGACAATTCCTCAACTCGCACTTGTGTTTGACTTGACAGATGCGCGGCGACAAGGTCACGCGTCTTTGACATTTCTATTGCCTTATTATTAAGATTTCTATGCCTCGTCCCAACAATAATAGAGACTCAGTCAAATTAGGTGGTTAAAATTTAAACATCGATAGCGGTAATGGGCTATTTTTACCGGAGATAGGCTATTTTGAGTCGTCTGACTGATATCAAATTGTCATTAAACTGGCGACCGATGGCCGATTAATAAGACATATTTTCAATGCTTCGATCTTATCGTTATTTAACCATGATTATCTACTCCATACGTAAACAATACTACATTATTTCATTGAACACATGATTTATATTTTAATATAAGTTTTGTATCTGCCTAAAAGAAAGGAAAAGGATGCAGGCAAGCAATGGATGCGACTGGCGCAGGACCGGAAGGCATACCTAGCTGAAAAACAAGGGGAGGACTATACTCTGAACGCGGGCTGATTGATGATGATGATGAAGAATGGGTTCTACACAAAGTTATGTATTGTTTTGGAATAGAATATCATACATAATATTATAATCTTCCGGGCATCTCCAGTAATTCAACCACTAATTCTTAACTAGTTATTAACGTTTCAAGCAGGACGATCCAGTAATTGAAAAGCTTTTTAGACGATGCACTTACAGGCTCAACGAACTACAAGAACATGACATCATTTTCCTCCTAAAAGATGTTTCTTGTTATTTTAATTAACAAGTAAGAATAAACAATTGCGCCGTTACGAACAACTTCGGTCATTGAAGGCCATTGGAGCCGAATAAATAATGTTAGAATATTATTATGTACAGACGGCTACCGATCAACCTATAAATTGCCGTTATATGCTTGTCTCGCAATAAACGAGAATTTTACTGGTCGTAGAGCTCTTGTGAATGAGCTCGAGGGCGGCAGCACTACCGTCTCACCTTTAACTTGCCGCCAATGTTCCGGTTTGGAAGAGAGATCAGGCCCTGAAATTACTGTCACATGAGGCATAACACCGTAGAACTCAGCTGCAGCGACGCATCTATAATCTGCTTTTGTGGATTGTTGATGTCCATGGGCTGTACTCCACTTAACATCAGGTGGACTACACGTTTGTTCGCTGTGGGCGTAGTATTGAAAAAAAAACGGGCAGCCTATACAACACAAGACCATCTTAAACTGGAAATGTATACAAAGGTTGATCGGTAGCCATTTGCAAAATAATATACTAAAGAATTTCACCTTTTACCCAACGAAAACAATCGAATGTCATGTGCGGCTTTTTACAACCGCTTTTGTTTTTCAACATTCATTATACTTACATGCTCGACGGTTTCAAATACAACTTGCGTATTCTGAAGAAACAAGGAAGAAACCCATTGATCCATGATAGCCAAGGACGTAAATGCCATCGATCTCATTACATCTACAGCACCAATCTATTTATCTCATTAGTTGTAGATATGTCATGTATAATAATATGATGTTTATATATATTATATTTAGGGTCTCAATTGTTTAGCATACTTTAACTTGCAAACCTTCATTTGGCATAATGATGGTTACGCATATAATTAATTTGGCATAACATTTTTCTCATTTGTTTTCGTAAAATCATTGTCAGGCATATAATAAGTCATTTGGCATACTATTTTAATTATATCCTAATTTAACAAAATACTTTTCGTATGTAAAATAAACGAGAAAAAGCCGCCGCACTTTAAACTATTTTTTACTATAATACCCATTTTAAATTTCTTTTGATCCTTATTTGGCGAAAACCCATGCGGGAAAACAAAATGCGTAACGTGTTATGCTAAACAAAATTATGCAAAATATTATTTTATGAAAAATAAGCGATCCTATCATTCTATCTATCTCTTTGACTAATTTACTCAGATCCTATCAGAGTATAATATCATCACGGAATAATATGCGTCCGATTTGTGCCTCAATCATTTAAACATGGCGGACTCCAGAGTCCAAATTGGCTAATTTAGTCCACTGCAACGCTGCTGCAAACGGTGAACCAGATGCTACAATATTTCAATTAGTTCATATAAATATTCACGACGAAGACAATTTAGAAGTCTTAGGACTCTTATCTTATAAAGGTTGTCTGTAAGAAATTGCTCTTTAGCGACAAGGCCGCCCATTGTGCATTTAAAAATAGTTTAAATTGTATTTATTGCCAAACTTTAAATTCGGTGTACAATAAAGAATACTCTACTCTACTCAACTCTAATAACGCTATTGTTGAATCGAACATTTTGTAACATCAATCAGTAATATCTATACCAATATATAAAGAAGAAATATTTTTTTGTTTGTTCGTTTGTTTGTACCCAAAAATCTTTGAATCTACTTGACCGATCTTAATAAAAATGGGTGTGGAGATATTTAAAGACCCCAGGAATAATATAGGCTACTTTTTATCGACGTACCAGTCGAGCGGAGCCGCACTTTGAAACTAGTTCATGATAAATGATGATGGGATCCTAGAGAAATTATATATACCCTAAAAATACTCGGATATTTGCATCTAGCAGTAAGCATTTAATGTTGCTGAGCTGATGCTGGAAGGTACAACGCGTTAGGAGTACGCGGATAATTGTTTACAGATAGATACCTTAAGGTCGTAGACGTTAAATATTATTTATGTACTTATTACTTTTTAGAACATTTTTGTAGTTATAGCTGTTTTTATTTTATGTTAAATTATTTATACATATGTCCGCCCGCGTGTTATGTGAACAATTTTCATGAAGAACGATTCGGTCGTTTAGCCGTGAAAGCGTTATAGACAGACAGACGGATAATATAGTAGGACATTCAATGTATTTATGACCTTGATGACAAAGTGAAGACTATGGTTGAATTCTAAACCTCTACTAGGTATGTACCTACATTCAAATAGATAAAAGATAAACCATGAACATCAACACTCAAAATTTCTATCTCGTGTGACTTTCTCGAAAGTTCACCAAAAGGGCTACATTAATATTTATCGCAGTGTTCCGCTGTTCATTATTGTGTCACGTCCCATTCAATATTCTACACACCGGGTTTGTACCGCGGCGCCTCATTCGAAACAAAGGTTCAATTTAAACATGTTTGTCTATGACACGGCCACACATCAGGCTATACATTACCAGCATAAGCCGGTCTCACATTGCACAGGAAGCCTAAACATTTCTTCTTCTTCTTCGTCGTGTCGATGGCTGAGTCAAATTTAATTTTGACTGGCCATCGTGGTGAAAGGATTAGCCAATTCGCTTTGAAGAACTCGCGAATTGCCCAGGGTGCGCCGGACGTAGGGAATCGTTGTGTACGTCACTCGAGGAGGCTCCTTTCATGCACCCTGAACATTGCGAGTCTTACATGCCCCTTATGTCCCACCCACCCCCTGTACTATAGACGACCTGTGCAGCGCCACCGATAATGCCGTTCTTGTGGCAAAGTTTTGGTCAAACAAAGTTTAAATATAAATGCATGATATTTAAACTTTGTTTGACCAAAACTTTCCAGTTTTTTAACCATCGACACGCAAAGAAGAAGAACATTGCGAGGCCTTCTTATATTGGAAATGTATACCTTGAATTGTAGCTATGTATTCACTTACGTTAATTTATCTACGACTGTTGTAAACTGTACACAAACACAGCGTTTCACATTAATCATTTATGTATAAACTACCGTATAAGATTCTTTTAATTTATTCATGGTGTTGTTCCGTGTTTACTGTGAGTTCAACACATTTACTGTTTATTAGCTTTATCAGTTAAATTAGTACTTCGCAAGTTTTATATCACTTGCTAAATTAACTGAGCGAAGTTTATGTAGGTCGTTGGTGTTTGGCTGCCGTCTGACTGTATATCTGTGTTTATAGGACAACAGTACTGGCACTGGCTACGGCTGCTAACCAACAATCTGCACTTGGCTAGAGTGGTGGACTATGGTCTAACCCACATCATGGGAAGAGGCCCGAGACCAGCAGAGGGACATGTATTAGATACAAGGCTGCTATTATTATTAATACAATCAAACATTTTCTCTTTTATTCTATTCTTTTACGAAACCTTCACCTTTTCTCTTAATCTGATATTTTCTCTCCTTTGTTGTATGTATTTTTCATCTTCCATTAATAAGCTACATAATATCTCTGCTGTGTCTACTGAACAAAAACATTTATACCGCAGTACAAGCAACAGATTACTGCGACATCAACATAATCAATTATCGTATTTTAATGGCGGAAACTTGGATCTGATAATTTTCTGTACAAGGAAAACAAGTAAATCGTTTTAGAGATAAGCTTACGACCTACTTTAGGACTGTTAAGCCTTGAAATTAGAGAATTATCCTTTATTTCTTTCAAATCCCATCATAAGATGGTGACTTGATGACCAATGGCCCCCATGACAGGTTCAAATATTTTTTTTTAAATTAAACATTTAAAAGGAGAACTTCCTCCTTTTTGGAAGTCAATAAAAATGATAATAAAAAGATATCTTAGTCTTTAAGTCTTTGCGTAAGCCTGCAGCTTAAAGATCTTAAGGAGCACAGATAAAGTCTAGTCACATTTTTTTTTACCCGACTACGGCGAAGCCAAAGGGAAGGGTTATGATTTTGGTATAGTGTATGTTTTTTTGTATGTTTCACCATAGCGCCTAAACTACTGAACGGAGTTTAATGAATGAGGTGTCAATAGATTCGTAAGAATGGATATTTAAATTTTATTAAGGTTCTAAACTTAATAATATAATAAAAATGAAATTTAAATACAATGGTTTGTTAGAAATGAAAGATCTTGGCGAGCACATCTAGGTTAGTATTCGACGTATTACTTGCAGGGCGTTATTAGAGGGCCTTAATCCAATTAACCGAGCCCCTAAATGTTCTGCCGATATTTAACATTTTTTTTGGATTTCGGTAGAACAATTTTTACAACGAATACAATTAAAGGGCGAAACAGTCGCCCAAACCTGCATCTATGTTTGTAAAAACTCTCCTGTTTTCTTTCTCCCATGCAAAAGTACTAACAATAATATATTTTTAAAAAGCTGATAAGATGAGGGTATTATTCTTATTATTTTCACATTTAGTGTAGTATATTATTTTTATACTACGCTATGTTTTCAGTGAACAGAAAATAAAATCTCAGAAAAATATTGCATTTTATTTGTGTCCTAAGGCCTTATTATTTTGAATAATTGAACTTTAACAGAACCCTAAAAAAAAATATCTCATAAAATATGGCATATCGGTAGAATATTTATGGGCTCAGATAATTGTATTTAGGCCCTATTATATCAAGGAAAATAATATATGTCAACACATGCATTTAAAATGCGGTCGAACATATCACGCGGTTCTGTTAAGTGTAAATTAATTTATTTATAAACACAAAACCTCAACACATATAATTAGTTTTATCTGTAATCTTTATCATTGACGTCAACTAGTGGCCTATCTTTGCCAGCAAAGGTTTTCTTTTTTACCAAGCCAATTAGGATAATCTTGGTTTGGGTGCATGAAAGGAGCCTCCCCGAGTGACGTACACAACGATTCCCTACGTAGGGAAATTCGTCGCGAGTTCTCCAAAGCGAATTGGCTAAATCCTTTCACCACGATGGCAAGTCAAAATAAAATTTGACTCAGCCATCGACACGACGAAAAAGAAGAAGAAGGATAATCTTGTCTTAATCCTGCTTTTTACGTATTTTTCAAATATTTATAGGTATGAAGGTTTTACAGGATTTCGTATTTTTTTCTAATTACTATGTGAAATGTTATCGTGGTGAGTAGCGTAGCTGAGAGTAGCTATAAAAGCTGTCGATGTTGTTGAAGATGGTATGGATAAAGTCAAGTTTCTAAGCGGTTCGAGTGAGTTGTTAAAATGCGCTGTCCCAATCTGCTCACTCCAGAAACGTGTAGAAATTTAAATTTTATGTAGAATTGAGTATGTGAAAATGTGTTTTTTTAACTTATTTAAGATTTTTATAATAATTTAGATCAGAGGAGCACTTTTTTATTAATTATTAACAATTTAAAATCGCTTATATTTTCATGCGACCACGCGGTCTAAATCACGCCAGGGCAAAGTTCGACCCGCCCTCAGCGCGACAAGCACACGACTACAAGCTGATGATATAAGAATAAAAGCCATGCCTAAAAGCTATCCATGATAAAAAAATAATAACAATAGCAGGATTATGATTATTCTAAAATATAGACGCCGCCGGCCCCAGTCCGATTTTTACGTTATGCATGAAGTTCACTGTTTGATGCAGTGACGATGGACTACCGTTCAGCATTCACAGCATGGAACAGGGATCACGGAACGCGGAATTTGGAACTCCGACTGTTGGCGGTCCACGGTGTGGCCGGCGTCTTCGGAATTACACAGACACATGTTTGTGCGTAGTTATCATTTACCTATGTCATATCGTATGTAGAATGTGACAAAAACGTACTTTTCTCACCCTCGCCTCAGCTCTTCTTAAGGTATTTGACTTTTATTAAGTAGTTTCTATGCTTTTAGTATTTTTTGTTTTAGTTTGACATTGAAGCAGCATTTTTGAATTTGTATTTTTTTTTTTAAATATGATATAGCTCTATAATTACACCAAATTAAAAAAATATTCCATTAATAAAACATTCAACAACTCGATTGTTTATTGGTGGATAAAAGTAGGGGATAGACCGGATATGTTGTCTCTAAATTAATGTTGCAGGTTTGTGGTCAATTTTGAGTAAAGAGATATTAAAAAACAGGTTATTTAGATTTTGACCTCTCAGTTAGACATTTCAATTTAAGTCCTTTTGTATTAAAGTGCAATGAATCCTCAATTTATCGAGGTCATCAGTTTTAAATTATGTATTTATTTATCCTCGTAAATACCTTTTGAAAGAAAAATTGATGGACTATACGCATTAAATGAAATCCGCAATTGTGTTCGCGTGCAATAACGCATTATTACCACAAATTAGTAGCAGACCAGCAGATAATAGCGACAGTATGTAATACGTACGTTTGCGGTTATTTTCCACTTTAAGTATGGACTTAGCTCTAATTTTATTCGAGAATTTGCAAAAAAATAACAATGCTCCAATATTGTTACCGCATTAGAAATGCGACTGCGTTTATATCGACTGCAGTTATTAATAGGAATGTATTTCTTGCTGTCTCATATGGCTTTGATTTCCGAGTCGGGAAAAGTGTTATTTGAGATTGTGCCTGGTGGATGGCGGTAGGGTCACCCTCTATCCCATGGGATCAAAACAAAACAGCTAAAATTTGGGTGTTGTACACCTCTGCTAAGTACACCCTTCTGGGTAATATATAATATGTGTGTTTCAGTTAATTTACCAGCAATTACAGCACTGCATTTTGATTTATCGATCGATCGTCCATCGATGTTAAAATGGCAAGAGTCGACGTCATTCAATTGTTTTTGTGAAGAAAACCTGTCAACGCTCTATTACATCTATCGACTGATCGATGCAGATGGTATACTATGAGGATCTCGTATCGAACAGAATAAATTTCCGTGCATTTAGCCGTTTCTGCCATACCTATTATAGCAATCAAATTTAGGCCCCATAGTTTTGTCACTGTCCGTGGTGTCTACACTCTTTCCATATAGACACTTTGTCTATATTTGGCATTACTCAGTCGCCCGCTTTGCTTTGGAGGGAAGTAAAGATACATACTTACCAACTCCAACTATATACTTCTGATTAAATTCGTTGCGGGTTCCAAGACAATTTTAACTCTCCCTGGGATTGCCCGTGTGTCATGCACGGTGCCTTTCAGTTGGTTACCGCTGTAGATCCTGGCGTCACAGGAGTCACAGTGGTGGGCGTGTGGGTGGGATTATATCCCATATAAATGATCGATGCAGATCAATTAGGTTCAATAACCGATTTTTAAGCCTTTGCATAAGTGTAGTGCATGTAAAAGCTTGCCAAAGTACTGGATTTTACCAACAATTCACCGCCATAAGTCAGCATTGTATAGAACAACAGAAGAGCCGCTTCTGGCCCGTACAGTTCACGGCCGAGCGCAATCCAAATTTGTACAGTAACAGTATGCACAAAACAAATAAATAAAGACATGCTAACATTGCGATAAAAGTAGCAGTGAATTCAAATCGCATCTGTTATTTTCTTTTGCTTGTTTTTGTTTATTTTATTGAGTAAAGGCATTTTAGGAGCGGTTGTACTCGCAGTCTAGACTGACAATTTAAGTTTGGTTGTAAGGTATATAAGATAATAAGTTTATACTATACGTTTTCCAAGCCTATATTTTCTTTTTAACCGACTTGAAACAAAAGAAGGAGGTTTTCAATTTTTTTTTACCCTGATTACTTTAAGACGCCTGGCACGATTTGACAAATTCTATTTACATCTGAAAGAGTATACTTGTCATGTGGTCCCATTTTTATAAGCTACTCGGATATCTGGCAGTCAGCATTTCATGTCACTGAGCTGATGTTGAAAGGTACAATTCCTCAACGGTTAGGAGTACGGGGATAATTCTTTGAAAACAGGCCATTCTTTAAAGTTATACACAGATGAGACGTTGAATATAACTTAAGTATTTCTTACTTTTCAGTACATTTTTCGAAATTGCAATCGGTTATTTTTTTTAAATAACTTTTTTTTTATCGACAGCCTGCAGACTGTCGATAAAGCCTGTTCTTAAAGTGCCACCTGCTATTTGAAGGCAGCAAATTTTAAAAATAAATAATAATGTTATTTTAATTGTAAAATATAAACTTGAGAACATAAAAACTATGTTCAATATTCGCAGGTAGGCATCATAATACCCAAAATATAATTATATATATTTGGTATTTCTGCAAACGATTTTCATTTCTAATTACGAAAAACATATAATTGCAATTATTTAATTCGAAAACACTTCATATTTAAACTTTGAGATTTATTCTATTTCTATAGTAATTAACGTTATTTCAAAGACATTCTAAGTTCCTAACCATTTGTACTAATATTGAATTTTGTTATCCAGGCCGAATTCGTGCTATTACATTATCAGCAATCGGTTCATCCAGCAATCGTTCAAAGAAATCTCCGTTAAAAATAACACGAGGAAATATCACTGTGACAACATCATCGGCAAAATGTAAGAAATCCTATTTCTGCTGACCTCTTTTATCGAGAGAGAATTACGTAAGGAAGGGTCGTAAACACTCGAATTGAATTTCGTAACGTGTTTACAAATACTCGGAACGATCTATTTGTTTTCATAAATGTCACGCGATTCGGACACCCTTTTATTTATTGTTTATTGATATAAGAATCTTGTTACGGACGCCGAGCTCCGACACACCATATTGAAACTCTATAGAGGCGAGTGTCCGAGTGTCGAACTTCATGACTTTCGTGTATAGATACACGAACGTCATGAAGTTTGAATTTTGAATAATCGAACATGCATCGAATAATGCTCCTTCATTTGTTACTGGAAGAGAAACAAATGAAGGAGCCGACAGCCGGCTTTTTATAAGGGCCTGCGATCGCGGTTCGAGGAGGATTCGAAGCTAGTCAGTCCTTCCATGAACTTATTATCATAGCTAATCTTGTAAATAATAAACCAATACTGTTTAATTCATCTAGTCGCCACGAATACCTATACCACCAAGACCTACATTAAAACCTATAATTTTCCTTACTTCTCAACTGTCAATAAAATTAATAAAAATTGTACGAAATAGTTAGATGGTTATAGAGCTTTTACAAAAGTTGTAGAATACCTAACGGTTGTTTACTTTCCACTAGCTGAAGTACATTGCCTCATTCGTGTAAGTCTTTGATCCGTCCGTTGAAATGAAGTCCTTAATCCGTTTGAATAGCTTTCGCAACAAAGTCCAAGAAGGTAGGTCATACAAATATAAACAGACTACGAGATCTCGTGTACATAATTCAGGTCATCTAAAACAGATCCTACGCAATACTCTGGACGGATGGATAAAGAAGTTGCTTTTATATAATATTAAAGTTGAAAAATTAAGAATCCAGCAGGACTCGAACATGCACCCCCTGGGTATACGCCCCAGGTGCTTTGCCAATTCAGCTATGGATTCGTATGCTGCTAGACTCGAAATTTCTATACCTTAACTAGACGAATCTTACTTGGTTTAGTAACCTTACTTGGTTAAATAGTTGCTTATCCTTTAGTACAGATGGCTACACATTAACCTATTCTTTGCCAGTATAAGACATTTTTTTTAAAACTACCGTGTCGCGGGGGTATTCACAAACATACATTTCACACACACAAAGCACACCCAGAGTCAGAACAAATCTTTGCGAATCACACAAAGATTTGTCCCGTGTGTGGTTCGAAACTACAACACCGGCGAGACGACCGCTATTACCACTACGCCAACCGTGCACTCAAGATCGTCTCGCGTGTATAGTATTTCTGAGCAACGCGAGACCAGCTTTTACTGGCAATGTATAGGTAGATCAGTAGACGCGTGTATATAACTGCATTATATTCATAGTACTTGTGTCGCGAGGTTTTGGTCTAAATCTGGATGATGACTAATTTACGATTCGATTTCTACATATAACTTTGACGTCTATGAGTTGTGTCCAATGCATCTTAGGAACGCTAGACACAGGCGAGCCGCCACAGTTTATGTTCATAGATCTCAGACATAATAGTTTAATGAGATGAACGCTATCATCATCATCATCATTATCAGCCTATAGACGTCCACAGCAGGACATAGGCCTCACCATTCAATTTCCACAGTGGCGGCCACGAACAGGCAAACGCAGCGTGGGACGGCCCCCTGCTAGATGGACGGACGATCTTGTCAAGATCGCGGGGAGTCGTTGGTTTCAGTCGGCACAAAACCGCGCGCTGTGGACGCTACAATAGAACAAAAAATCTGCCGGGTCGCCCAAGTGTTTAGCGACTCTTAGACGATACATACATATACTAAACATCACGCCTATATTACCCAGAAGGGTGTGGCATAGGTGTATAACACCCACATTCATCGGTTGTTATGTTTTAGGTCCAATGGGATACACATCGTCATCCACCGGGCACAATTCCAACTCCGTGCTGATATTGTAAATTTCCTGACTCGAACCCGAGCCCTTGCGGTAAGAGAAACATACGCTAACCACTAGATCATCGAGGCAGTACTCTTAGACTCTAGCTGTATAATTTTAAAGTCCTGATTGCTATTTTTAAGTAAAACGATCAAGCCCGATTTAATCAAAATAATCCGACACTTTATACACATTAAACGTCATTAAAACAGGTTGTGAGGCATTCGCCTATTAGCTCAATTGCAAATAAAGCAAACAGGTTCTTTTCGATTCCGTCTAGCCACATTTAGACATAAATAAGTACATATTTGGTGCCTTAATCTTTCTTAAACTAGGTCGAAGTCTGAACACTCAATCAACGAAGCTTGTTGTTTAGCAAAACGATATGACTAGCAACTCTAAGATCAAAAACTTCACGCCTATTACCCAAAATGGTGTGGCAGAGGTAGGTATATTTTAACAGTCACATTTTACTTGGTTTGTTTGTTCCCACATATGACAGGGTGTGAGCCTATTAACATGCACCGGTCACCCAACTATTTGTAAATAAAACTTTTGCTCCACCCAGGGGGGCAAGCATACGAGCGCGAAATAGATTTAGACACACGTTTTAGTCAAAATATTTAACGGGCAAATATGACAAAAACACGACATAATCTCACGCTTACATGCTTACCCGGCTGGTATCGAACGCGAGACCTCGCAGTAAGACATCGCATACTCTAACCGCTAGACCAACAACGCAGTAGAGAAATAATTAGATTCATTTTGATTTTAAAGGTTCAACTGATACGGTTCGGGCAATCGTGCTACGTATGTGAGGGAATATGTTTTTGTTTCTTTAGTACGAGAGCCCACGACCAAAATTTTTGTCTCATAGCAATACGGCCAAAACCGCATCAAATCGATATATACGATTATCCTGAACTCGAAAATACCAATATCAGACATTTTCCGCGTAGCGTTTGATCTGACCGAATTTTCAAAATTGTCAAAGAATTTTACCGAACTGCATCATAGCAATATGTCTGATTTGCAGACTGTAGTTGAATGATAGTTCTGAGATACCGGAAACATATTTTTCAGACGTTAGTGGTGTAGCGCAAACCCGTAAAATCACTTAAAAAAATTAAAAATGAGACAAAAAAAATGTCTCATAGCAATACGTCTGAAAATCTTTTTTATTAGTAAATTTTGGTTATTTGATGCGAACAAAACAATTTTCAGACGGAAATGTGAACGCATTAAATTTTGAGACCGTTTTGAAAATGTTAACAAATTTTACCGATCGGTATCATAGCAATATGTCTGAAAATTGTTGGACATGATAAAATAAGTTGTCCACATGTGCAAAAAATTTATATCAGACAAATTAAGTGTAGCACCTTCTCTATCAGACAACTTTTCGATAGTCAGATATCATTTAAAAATCGTATTAAGGCATCTTGAATTTACTGTTACAAACCAATGAATACGTTGCGACCTTGAATTTATTAGATGATAATTAACAAAGAATTTACCCGAAACCGTAACATTGAAGTTGAAGGACTGAAATAAATCGCACAAAAGGAAGCTGGCGAGTGAGCTGTATAATAGTAAGAAAGGGGCAGGAGCGTAACAAGCGCTGAGGCTGTTGAAATTAAATACTGATTGATTTGATAGTTTTGGTTTTATTTAAAGCACACTTGAGTAACTTTTACAAAAGAAATAAGTAATGACATCTGTCATCTGTCAAAGTACATATAATAGACAAGGGAGATTCTTGAATATCTATGAAGGCTGTAAAATTAAAAAAACATTTAACAGAGGCATCGGCCAGGCGACTCCGAAACGTTATTTTCGTTTTTGGGAGTATATGCTACACTTAAAGTGTCTGAAAACAGGTTTTTGGTAATCATGGCAGCAATACGAAAAGTTGAAATTTTTTTTTATCCGTATTGCTATGATACAGGTCGGCTAAATTTGTTGACATTTTCAAAAATGCGCTCAGGCTATATGCTACGCGCAAAATGTCTGAAAACAAACTTTTTCGTAATACAATTATAAAATCTATGTACATTTTCACTATCAGACGTATTGCTATAATACCGACTGTCTTTTTTTTTTGGCACAGCAGAAATGGCCTCCCACGCAGTTGCTACACTTTCGACCGTTACTACACACCTAGTCGGGTACAGAATCATAAAATCTAACGATTTTATAGGGTTTTTGCCGTATTGCTATGAGACATGGTTTTGGTCGTGGGCTCTCGTACCATTTGGATAGTTTACTTTCTTCTTTTGCTTTCGCTGTCCTTATTATCTAGTTGAAGAGAGTCTGAGCTAGCTGTATATTAACGTGATCGTAGAAATACGGAGAATCACAGGTCACAAAAATTGACCCGAGACACGGGATTTTACCTTTGCCGCCAAGCGATGACGTTTAATGTATCGGTTCCAAGAAAGCAAAATGCTCTTTATTACAAAAGCGTAATATTGGCATCCACTTTTAAATCTTCTTCTCAGTGCTTGATGCTTCACCTATGATATGCAACCTCTGGGACACCATAATCCTCATTAAATAATTAGGATTGTGTGTATCACTTGCACCAGAGGTACAAACAACCAATATAAATAAGCAGCATCGGTCTTACGATCAAGAGTTCGTGGGTTCGATTCCTAGCCATTACAACACGGACGTGAACTTACTCGCAACACAAGCTTAACAAGAATACTAGAATAATATTAAAGTTGAAAAAATTAAGAATCCAGCAGCATACGAATCCATAGCTGAATTGGCAAAGCACTTGGGGCGTATACCCAGGGGGTGCAGGTTCGAGTCCTGCTGGATTCTTATTTTTTTCAACTTTAATATTATATAAATACAAAAAGGCATAGCAAAGCTAAAATTGCTTTAAATATTACAAAGAATACTAGTAATTTGTATTTGAAAATTACAACCATGCTTTATATTCAAACAAGGAAATAAAAAAATCAATCTATTTAACATGAAATGCCTTAATCGCATTCGTAACAGATCATTTGTACCAAAGAAAAATCAGGTCAAACATGTAGGAATAGCTAGCTCAACAGAATAACATTACTGTATAGATATCCTTGATTGATGTAAATATAGTTAAACTAGACCATACTAAGATTTACAACTAGGTTCAATTAATTAAGTTAATATAAATGGTCAAAGTTTAGTTACACATGAGCGGATACAACTGAAAGGAATCGAATTATAGACGAAACTGCTGACATACTTTTTCTACATTTTTATTATGCCTGGTTGGCTTAGTTTTTAGGGTTCCGTAGTACCTACAAGGAACCCTTATAGTTTCGCCATGTCCGTCTGTCCGTCCGTCTGTCCGAGGCATAGCGACGAAACCGTTGGTGCTAGAAAACTGAAATTTTGCATAAACATGTATGTTAACTATACAAAGAAAGTCGTAGAATAAAATTTGGAAAAATATTTTTTTTTCGGGTAGCTCCCCTACATGTAAAGTAGGGATGTTTTTTTTGTCGCCTACCCCATAGTGTGGGGTATTGTTAGATAGGACTTTAAAAAACGTTTAGGGGTTGCTAAGACAGTTTTTTGATTTAGAGATCCGTTTGCGAGATAATTAACTTTTAAGAGCAAATTTTTGTTCGAGTAGAGCCCCCTTTATAGCTAAACTACTGGATCCCAAAATCTGAAAAAAATTGTGTCGTTAGTACATGTAATGAACTTTAAAGGAAAACTATAGCGGAAAAGTGCACTTCATTAGTTCTAGAGGAATAGGGGTCCTAAATGTCAGATGCAATTATTACAAAAACCTTTGAAAGTAATGACTTGTATGAAGATGTTACTTGTTTAATACAGATAGTAAATCCCTTTTAAGTCGAAATATGTTGTTACGACTAGCTACGGAACCCTACTGCGCGTGGCCCGACACGTTATGTTGATTGCCAGTATCAGATGGTCTCGCCTTGTATAGACTACCCATGCGACCAGCTTATATTGGAAATGTATAGCTCGATGTGTAGTTTTAATGTATAAGTCAAAATATAATTTGACTCAGCCATCGACACGACGAAGAAGAAGAAGCTCGATGTGTAGCAGTGTGTACAAAAACTGACTGCAATAGATATGCAAGTTTGTATTTCATATTTAATAAGTGTAATATACCCACTATTTAGATTATAACTCACTTATCCATAGCTGGTGTCGTAAGTCTTTACTATGACTTAGAAGTTTTTGCCCTGCATACCCAACTCATTGGCCGACTGTACTTACAAACTTTATTCGAATGCAGTACCTACTCTCTCTCAATTTAATTTACGAGATATTTCTTGTTATATAACATCACGACTATATTACCCACCAGTTTGGCCCACCACCCACATTTGACCTGTAATGGTAAACGTCTCACGTAATCGGCGGTTAGCCTATCGCCATCCACATGCCGTGATTCCAGACACCAAGCTGCTATTGAGAATTTCGTAGCGGGAAAAGTCCTTTCGCCCGACCCTATTGACTTTCTGGCTAACTTACTCATAACGACTGTCATAGATCTTTAAATGATAACCGGGACCGACGGCTTAACGTGCTTCTCCGAGGCACTGGCACGGAGGTGGAAGACCATGTCGTGGAATAAGGGAAGCAAGAACAGCACGAGAAGTCTTTAAGTCATATTAACATCGACTTTGTTTATAATTTATTGAATCGATACTGCTTCATCGCTGTCCTTGTGTAACGTAAGTGGAACAACACTAATGTATGTAATTTAATTAATTGAACAAACGGACTGAGACTCCTTTATACCTTGGGCAGGCCCCGTAAGCGCTTTTTTTCTATTAGAATTTGTCATAGATATTATGAATCTAATAAACGATCCTGTAGTCCACCTCATGGTCTCTACTACTAAGATTTAGCCAAGTATTTTTTTAATAACTTTCATTTAGGTACATAACCCTTGAAATGTCGGAAGCCGGATATAAGCAATCCAATTGTCTTTAAGTTAAAAATATCAAGGAAATAGCAAACTGCCATGTTATTAAATAAAGTAAGATCTTAATTATTTATAGAATAAATAGTAGGTAGTCACGAGTTCAACTTTTTTATTCAGAGCAGATCCCAAGAACTTTATTTTCCTTTATTTTAAAGAAAAGGCTCACTGGTATTTTGCAAATACAAATTACAAGTATTCATGTGAGCTTACGCTTGTGGCCAGGATTCGAAAACACGACCTCTCGATCGTAAGACCGATACCTTATCCACTGCGCCACGACCGACTTCTGCCTAGAAGTAGGATTAATTACTGGCCTAATAATTGCCTTACTAAAGGATATTCAATATCTCTCCTCTTTATTTAGCTGCCTATAGAGAACATGATAAATTCTGCATGCTTTTTGTGTCGCAGGCTAAGGGGTCATTGACCCAATAATCTATGACATTTCTTATCGTTTTTTAATGGATAGGTATGTACATCAAATCACAGTAGTGTACAGTACAATGAGTAAAAGGGTTTGATAAGGGGATATTTGATCAAATGCTTATAGTAGTATCGAAATTTCTAGATGGTTCTGGAGCTGTGAAAATGCGCTGTCTCAGTCACTCGTTTAGGATTCTCGTTTTATATACGTCTCGCTGTATACAACAATAATTTTAATAAATCAATTGATTTGTGGATGGTTGAAAGATATGATGGGAAAATCCAATGCTGATGATTTGGTTCTCACTTGTATTGTATCTATAATATATGGTAGCAAATAAGATCTGACTAATATCTGCCAGATTGCTCTATTTAATTATTCCAAATGTAAATGAAATAGAGATCATATTGTTAAGATAATAATAGGCTAATTTCAACATGAGGCAAGGAGACAATAAGAGAAAACTCAAGAAATTCTATTAATTAGTAGCAGATTACTATTGATAAACAGTAATCGTTTATCCTACCATTTAAAAGAGAGCTCCACAAATTTCTTACAAACAAAAGTTATTATTCGATCCGAGAATATTTTGATGACAAAACTTATTTATAATGTAATAATAATGATAATAATTGTCTGTATATACTTTAATTTTAATTGTTAATCAGATTTTATTGTAAGCTTCTGTATTATTTATTTATGACCTATGTAATCAAAATTCACACATCTACTTATGGCAAAATAGGTTGGCCGAAATTATTTTTTAAGACCATTATGTATGTACCCTATTTCTGTGGAATAAATGAATATGAATATGAAGATTTCCACAAGAACTATTACTCAGTTTAAAAAGGAATTTTCAGATAAGACCTGCAATCAGGTATGATTCAAAACTCTTGATGATTATGCAATATGATCTAAGCATTATTTTGTTTTGCTTTGCAACATGACAAAGCAGCTTGTAGAAAAAAGCTGTAGTATAGTATTTCTTATCTAGAAAGCCCACATTTTGGCCAAAGTATGGTCATATGCCTCTGATAAATATTCATCATGACTTTTGATTTAAGTATTTAAAATGTAAATGTCATGATGATTATATTATTATATTGGTTGTATTATACTATATGTAAATTTATAGGAAGATTTTATTTTTTTAGTTAAATAGGGTCACTAAAGTATGGTAAGTGAATGAACAACAGAAAGGGTTTTTATCTTAGGAAGTCATTAGGAACAGTTAATGTTTCATTAACAGTGCCATACCTACTTTCTTATGTGACTGGTAATATTTGAGACATACTAAAAGATTATAGGGGAATATTGGAATATTATCTCCGAAATTGAAGCAAGATAAGCTACCAAAAGTGGCACCATAGAGTTTAATAGTGAACTGAGAACACAATAACAAACTTTGCCAAACAACAAGCAGCAATTTTTCTATATATTTGAATCTGGAACTTAAGGTCCAAAGTTCAGCCAGATAGAGAATAATATGTATGTCAGCTATCTTGATCTCACAGAGGAGCAGCTTGATAAGCTTGAGCGACTTCAAAATTTCTGTATAAGATTTATATTTGGGTTACGCAAATATGATCATGTATCCGAGTATCGCAATAAGCTCAAGTGGCTTCCTATTCGCCTTCGACGGAATACTCACATTCTTTCTCTACTTTACCAGGTCTTATTCATCCCTTCTGCCCCCTCTTACTTAAAAGAACGTTTTCAGTTCGTCAGTGACACGCATTCTAGAGCCTTAAGATCGTCGGAAAATCTGAAACTGGATATGCCAATGCACTCTACCACCTTTTACGACAAATCCTTTGTGGTTCAAGCAACACGCCTGTGGAATGCATTGCCCGTGTCTATTCGACGCGCCAAAACTATTTTCTCTTTTAAAAAAATGGTCAAAGAACATTACTTATCCTCTATATAAATTATTTATTCACATTGCCAGTCCTTATTATCATTACTAGAGAAATTCAATAGTATCCTTATTATCATTTCTTATTATCCTCTGTTTTTATTATATGTATGTATAATATTTATTTATAATAATATGTATGTATTTAATATATTAAATAGTGATATGTACATATTTATTTTAAGTATACCTATGTAAGTTAATATAATATATATTTAATTTGTAGGTAAATGTACCTATTGAATTTGTAAATTTATGTAAATATTAGTTATAGTGTACCTCCTATCTCATCTATTACACCTTAAACTGCCCCATATCAGTCTAACTATCTATTTGTCCATCCAAAGGTTGCCTGTAAGATATTGCTTTTTAGCGATAAGGCCGCCCATTGTACATGTCTTAATGTTTAATTATGTTCTATTTTGTGTCTTATTTTTTGGTGTGCAATAAAGCTTATTCTATCTATCTATCTATCTATCTATCTATGTTGTAAATATCAGAAAATTACAATCCTAATTTTCAGGTCAATGACATATTGGCGAAGATATGTGTGTATGACACATCTTTCAGTGATTAAATGGAAGTCCAAACGAAGCTGTACCTAGTAACAACCAATTTTAACCAGTAAGGATGCATGATGTAACCATCATTTTGAAATCAATCAACAAAAAGTATGAATATGAAAGTTTTCAACAAGGATAGTCAGATAAAAATTGGTATTGTGTAATAATGAATCAGCCAAATCATATGATCTTGAGACGCAGGTTATATCTACTTATGTAGTAGGTAGGTTGGTAAGGTTATCATAGTATTGCCACGCCCCCTATGCATCATGCATGTCTGTACATGTGGTGTTGTGGTTTAAGCGGTCACCTCGCCACTCTCCATTGCACTGGTGTTTTGGGTTTGATCCCACATGGGACAAATCTTTGTGTGAATCGCAAAGATTTGTTCTGAGACTGCGTGCGATTGTGTGAGTGAATGTATGTATTTGGCCTTGTCATTGGGACCATTGGATAGTGTAATGGTTTGTAATTGATTCTGGTGTTCTATCTAATGTAAAAAAGCCAAATTATCATATCTATTCATCTTTTTGATAATTTTATGAAGTAAAGGCCTGTTCAAACTCATAAAAAAAGTGTGTACAAAACTTGGCTTGGACAGAACTACTCTTTTATGTAATTAATATCATAAAGCAATATAAAATAGAATAAGTACTTAGTGGTAAAAATAACACTCTTCCATCACAACTTCATTGAAGTCCATATAAGAATTTTGATAGGATATTGATTAAAAAGGTAATGTACAGCACTGATTACCGTTTGTGGATTGGGGAATCAGTGATGCTGTAAATGATGCAATAGTTAGTTTAGTTAGTATAGTTAAAGTTAGTTCAGATTAGATAAATATAATAGATAGTATGGGTATTTAAACTGTATTAATGTATCATAGACAATTTTGGTGGCCCTAGAAGATTTTTATTACATAGCTTGTTGTTTTCCACATAGTAAACACATGGGGAGTATAATTCCAGTTATGCAAAGTACATAGATACACTATCTGTTGACAAAATACACATTTTTATCACAAACCTTCAAATTCCGGAACAAGTTAGTGACAAACAATGATGATAACAGAAACTGAAGATTACAATGACTGTATCCAGACCCGTCACCTGCGTCGTCATAATGAACCTGGAAATGCTCCTTTCCTTCCAGAATTAATGAAGAGAAAGTTCGGATATATGTACTCTGATGACACTACGATCGAGCAACCAGGAAAATTTGTAAATTATACTCAGAACACATAAATAGTTGAACGATATCACCCAAGCTATAGGTTAGGTCATTAGAAGTATAAAAAAATACAACAACTCACCTTCTTTTTTGATTTGCTGGCTTTGTAGACATCTCAGTTTTTATCATTTGGACACTATTGAAACTTCGCGATACGAACACAATCTTAGAACACTGCCAAGGAGAGTATCACATCGCTTGCCACGATATCCTTTCTGTTTTGTTTTATCATTCACCACTAATAACGTTCACTAATCACAATTTAGGTCATTTTACAATGCACAACACATAAAAATGCACTTTGTTATCGTAAACTTGCACAGTAGAAACACGAACACGAGATCAAAAAAACGTAGTTATTCTAGTCAGTTCTCATAAAACCACTAAATATTTTTTGACAAGGAGATTATTAAGGCTTCGTTATTGGCTAATATCATCCATTAAGTCGAAAAATACCACTTTGCACCAATCATATTTTGTTTACGATGACATCTCGACAAATGGTACGTGTCAAAGATACATTAATTTAGCGCATCATAGATGGCGCTACTTAATTTTATTAAGTCTATAACCGGTCGCTAGATGACGCTGCGAGAAAAAAATACATAATATATTTTTATCTTGATTTATATCGATCAATATTTCGTTTTGATTGCGCAATATTTTTTCTTGGGAATTAAAATTTTATTGTAATTTAAAGAAAAAAAAATGTTAATTCGATAAGTATCGGCAATCTACTAGTAGCGTCATCTATACTTTTTCATTAGGCATTTTACTTAATTTATGTTCTCTTAGTACTTACAAGTTTTTGTAGATGGCGTGCAAAAAAAAAATAACTATAGAATATTCAATTCTTGGTATGAAATTAACATGTCGTTTTGTTTTTTACATTCACGTAGCCAAAGCTGGATTGGCTGCAGCAGCAGAGCTCTTGATCTAATTAATTTTACGTAGCCGCTATGATATTATTCTTGAATTTTCATTAATTCAACTACCACCATGATTTTTTCAGAATTTTTGAGCTAACGGTTTAGCTTTTAGAGAGAGGGGAGTATTTTAGTTAAATATCTTGCAAACAGATCTCTAAAGCAATACACTGTCTTTCCAACCCCTTTATGTTTTTAAAAGACCTATCTAACGATAGCCTACTGTTGGATAGGTACGCGACAGAAAAATAAATCCACCCACTTTACATGAAATATTTCAAGATTATATTCTACTACTTTATGACATAGTTAACATACATATCCATGCAAAATTTCAGCTTCAACGGTTTCGACGCTATGCCTGTTACATACAGACAGAAAAACGGACATGACGGAACTATAATTTCTCGTGGGTACTACGGAATCCTAATAAAATATGAGATAGTTAAGTAGTGTAAATATAATAATAGTCTATGATTGGTGTGACTACGCTCGCGTGATTCAACACCATCCCTTTGGCTCCCTCCGATGGAGCTTAAGGGTCGCAGTTGACGGCCAGCTTTTAGGCCCTGAAATTACTGGCACATGAGGCATAACACCGTAGTCATCAGCTGCAGCGACGCATCTATAATCTGCTTTTGTGGATTGTTGATGTCCAGGGCTGTACTCTACTTACCATCAGGTGGACTACACATTCGTTCGCTGTGGGCGTAGTTTAAAAAAAAATCCATTAGTTAATTAACTTGAAGATATCCAAAAAAAAGATATCCTAATAAGACTAAAAAAGAGAGAATAATAATTATAGCCGTTACAAAGCGCTCATGCGAAAACAAGCTTATCGTCAGGTTATGGTGTAGGTTACCACCATTAGCCGCCGATCGTTACTGTCTACAGTAATTGTAGGGATCGGTTATTATTTCAATTACTCTGCAGTATTCCGTCACTACCAACATTTTGTTTTATTTTCACTGGATTAAACCGTCGAGGTACTGGCGCCGGCATAAAACAGATTAATAAAAATTAAATGTACTACTGGTCCGTTTATTGGGATTCCTCTCTCGACTCTCGAAGCTATACTCTGCTGTATATAAGCTTGGAACTTGTACAGGGTGCGGCGCGGTTACTGCCTTATTTAAAACATTGATAAAACCAAAAGTATTGGAGATATCATTCGTATATATTTTTTTTGTTTCTTGTAACTGGACATCTTGAAAGTAGTCACCGTCCTGTCAAACTCAATATTTGGAGGGTAGATTTTGTAAGATTCTCCGTTTTTCCGTGTCGATCTTTACAGAATGGCTTCACGAATATTGTTCTATAGCTCATCCAGATGAGCATTTAGAATATTAATAAACACCAAAACTTTAAGAAATGCGCATTGAAAAAATAGAGGTAATTTTTCATAACGATCGCCGAGTTGCAGTAATTAAACTAAGGCTTGAAAATACGTCATCAGGGCGAACCTCCTCGCTCGTTCTCTATTTAGTAATTACTGAATCAATTTAAAAAAACTTTGATGGGGAACAGAATAATGTCACTAAGGGATGAAAAGCATAGGGCACTATAGCGACTAGTATCTCATACTCAGATGAAATACCTAGGTACTGAGATCTCATATTATTATTTGAAGTTTGATGTCTAATTCAAAATGTGAGATACTTGTCAATAGCTGCTTTTTTTCCTAGATATCTATGGTAAACGTTATAAAACCTATTATTTTAAATAGTCATCAATTAGCCTCTCGCAGTCCACTGCTGGACATAGGCCTCTCTTAATGTGCGCCACAGCACCCGGTCCTGTGCCTTCCGCATCCAGTCCCCTCCAGCGACCTTCTTCAGGTCGTCAGTCCACCTGGCAGGGGGGCGTCCCACCTTACGGTTGCCGAGTTGCGGTCTCCATTCCAGGACTCGTTTGCTCCAACGGCTGTCGGTCCGTCGGCAAACGTGACCAGCCCACTGCCACTTCAGCGAGCTTATTTTGCGAGCTATGTCGGTCACTTTGGTTCTTTGTCGGATGACCTCATTACGAATTTTATCCTTCAAAGAAACTCCGAGCATAGCTCGCTCCATAGCCCGCTGCGCGACTTTAAATTTGTGGACTAGTGCAACCGTTAATGTCCATGTCTCGGCACCGTAGGTCATAACAGGCAGGACGCACTGGTTGTAGACTTTCGTCTTCAGGCACTGCGGTAAAGGCAAAGAGAAGACTTGACGAAGTTTGCTAAATGCTGCCCAACCCAACTGGATCCTTCTATCGACTTCTCGCTCGAAGTTGTTTCTACCAAGCTTAATGACCTGCCCTAGGTAGATGTATTCTTGAACAACTTCGAGCATCGATCCATCGACAAATATTGGTCTCGGCATGACATGCTCATTGAGCATAATTTTGGTTTTATCCAAATTCATGCCGAGACCAACACGTCGTGAAGCTTCATTTAGGCTGTGCAGCATTTCGCTCAGCTGTTCCAGCGACTCCGCCACGATGACGATATCATCGGCAAATCGAAGGTGCGAGATGTACTCACCGTTCACGTTTATACCCCGTCCAGTCCAGTCCAAAGTCTTGAAGACATCCTCGAGAGCGTTGGTGAACAGTTTTGGGGATATGACATCCCCCTGTCTGACCCCCCGACGCAGCTCGATTTGGCTTGTCTTTTGGTCCTGGATCTGGACGGTCATGGTGGCGGTCTCATACAAGCATCTCAGCACCTCGATGTATCGCCAGTCGATACGGCATCGCTGCAGAGCATCCAGAACCGCCCAAGTTTCGATGGAGTCGAAGGCTTTCTCGTAGTCCACAAAAGCCAGACACAGCGGCTGATTGTACTCTTCAGTTTTCTGTACAATCTGCCGAACAGTATGGATGTGGTCCACGGTACTAAAGCCTTTTCGAAACCCGGCTTGTTCTGGTGGCTGGAACTCGTCAAGTCTCCTGGTGAGGCGGTTCGTGACTACTCTCTTTTAAATAGTGATGTAGTATAATGACGTTATTATTGAGAATACGGGTTACTCACGTTACTTTAGCCGGGATATGCCGACTAGACTAGTTTAATAATAATGTCCTCACCTCACGTCGCCGTCGGTTTTTAATAATATTATAATGACGTTATGATACATTTTAAGAATACCGACTCAATAAAAAAAGAAAAGCGTGAACAACGAGGTATAATGAAAACTAAGAATAATAATACTCTAAAAGTCAGTTATAGGTAGGGCTGCCAACTTTTTTCAGAAGAAAAAGAGTATATCTGATTTCAAAGGAGGTAAAAAAGAGTATGGACTTAAAAAAAAAGAGTATCATTTATGTTAAATTTTTAAAAAGGTATTTTCTTGTACTTTTTGCAGCGCATACCAATTTTTCATCATTCCGAATGTGGTTGGAGGAAAATTTTTTGGGGGTACCAACATAAATTAACAGTAAATAATTGATTTTTTGGTTTTGTTTATGGGTTTTTGCATACGATTATATAACAAGTAAGAATGTGTAAAAAAGAGTATTTTAGCGTACTCTATTAGTGTTATAGATTATAGAGTACGCTTACATGATATAGAGTACAATACTCTATTTTAGAGTACGGTTGGCAACCCTAGTGATAGGTAAATTAAACCTTTAAACGAGAGGAATAAAGTTTATAACTTGGATAATTGAAGGTAGTGTAATGTGTTTACTATACTTGTTTATATAACTATAGCGTACAAAACACATCACCTGTCAATATAATTAATAATATTTAAAAAAAACTAAATAACACGCTTTTAAAGTACTTCTAACTAAAAAGTGAAAAATAATTCCTAATATAAACTGAAAATGTTAATGAACAAAAAATACTAGTATTATTCTGAAAAAGCGTGGGGCGCTCTGTGCCATATTTTTCGTCTATCGAGCAACCCACGCTTTTTCACAATAATACTAGTATTTTTTGTTCATTACCATTTTCAGCTTATATTAGGAATTATTTTTCACTTTTTAGTTAGAAGAGTACTCTAAAAGCGTGTTTTTTAAACTATTATTTATTTTCTACTTTTTAGTTTGGTTTATTTATAAGAGCGTTTTTTTTTATTTATTTATTTTTTTTATTTTTTCATCGAATTATTGCATTGTCATCGATCTTTGACAGGTGTGCAAAATTTTAATGAAAACTGTCCGTTTAAAGTGGGTCAAAATCGAGCCCAAAGGAGTCGGTTACATACATACATACATACATACATATATACAGGTGAAGCTAATATAAGCGTGTTAAAAAGACAGCATTTCACGGGCGAAGTCAAGTGAAAGAGCTTGTCATCGAGTTGGTGAGGGCTCATTATAACGATATTTTATTTAACGAGGCTGGACCGAAACTATAGGATGTTATATTTTTTATATTGATTTAAAAATATTTTTGCAGTGAAGAAATCTACTTTTGAAGATTAGCTAATTAATTTGTTGTCAGTAATTTAAGAAACATGAGATAATAATTGATTATATTTTTAAATATTAACAGAAAGTTAATAACTCTTTTAATTATTAATGAATAGGGATTTAATGAGAAATATGACCGGAGTGAGCTATAAGGCCGGTATAATTTGATAAATTATTAAATATACTTTGAAATATATTTTAAGAGATTTTAATGACTTCGTTAAAATTGTGGATAGATTAATTTAGATTACATCAATCGTTTCGGTGGTCACTTCTTGGAGTTTGGTTACCAATAAAAGCGATTATGTGTGTTTTGATGTGTTTAGTTAGTATGTACTAGCATCTGCCCGTGGCTCTACCCGCGTGGTGGAACGTCGATAAAAAGTAGCCGTGGTCCTATCTGGGGTCTTGATCCTATCTCCATACCAATTTCCATTAAGATCAGTGGTATAGCCGTGAAGGCGTTTCAGATAGATAGACAGAGCTACAATTAAAGCATCACCATCATCTTTAATAATAATAATAATAATCATTTATTTGCCTTAAAGTTGGTACAATGTAGATCTTACATACTACAGATAGTTCACGCAACTTCAGTCAAATGTATTGACATGCAAATATAATTTACTAAACTAAATGAAACTGCAGGAGATAGAGAGGAGTGGAAACGTTTGGGGGAGGCCTTTGCCCAGCAGTGGGACAGTACAGGCTAATAACAAAAAAAAAAATGTATACCACATGCGAACATCATTATAACAACTTGGTAAATGTATTGTCATGTTTAAATAATTTAAGCTCCACACATAAATGAATTAAATTGTAATATAAATTTGTTAATGTCAGTTACAATATCATTAAAGAGTGTCAATAAAATTAATAAAAATAAAAAGAACTATTCAAAAGTTTTTAAACGTCACATTAGAATAATAATATAAAATAATGTCAATGCTTACATGTCAAATTCAATTATGTTAATTATAATTTTAATTTAATTCATCAAATCATTAAATTAATTGATCCCATTCAAATTACACAATTTATAACACAGTAATTACCTATCAATATGATGGTAGTTTTTCTCTTTCTTGCAATGTGTACCTACTATTGACATATTATAATGTACTACAACTATCTCATCGATTATCACTTGAGTAATTTAAGTTACCTAACTTAAATTACTCAAGTTGTTGAATCCTTATACAATAGGGTAACCTTACCCTATTGTATAAGGATTCAACTGAAAACTGTACCTATTTTAAAGACAAATAAACGTATTCTTATTCTTATTCTATGTTACTTCCGAGTCTTGTTTCAATTACATTGGGGTCGGCAGGCTTTTAGTCAAACGGATTTAGCTCAATATCAGTATTTAACGTGGAGCAACTGCCATCAGACCTCTTCAACCTAGAAAAAGGTGGTACGAAGTTACTTTCGAATCTATATTAATAATAAGAGTAAAATTTTACAAATCGCTAAAGATTATTAAAACCGACGTGAGGTGAAGACATTATTATTGAGAATAAAGGTTACTCACGTTACTTTAGCCTTTTATCTAGTACGTAGATTCATCAACTGGGCTGTTATTCGCGTGTCGTCACCTCCGCACGACGTCTAGCACGTCAGTGCTAGACTACTGTACTGCAGTACTAGATTCGAAACTAGTCGGCATATCCCGGCTAAAGTAACGTGAGTTCCCGTATTATTAATAATAAAATTGCTAAAGAAATATACGCATATTTTTGTAAACAACCTGTACGTATAAGGCAGCAAGTATGAATCATTACAAAGGTTAATATTATGACACGAGTAAGTGTAGGCTGTGAGGTAGAAAATTGTTTCAAATCATCACTTTAATGATCAGTATTTTGTGTAGTGAGGGTGTTATTAGAGCACGCGAGGTACGGGTTCTAGTTGGTTCTAAGATAATGTGGTAGTAATGATGGGTTTGAGTGATTTTGTGAGCGCATTTATTTGTATAGAAGTTAATACCTGATTATACATTAAAGTTACAAGAGCTGTTTTTCCATACACCTACGTCTGAAGGTATACAGTCGCATTTGGTCATGTTGCCCGATACTGAATTTTACAAGAACGCGTCAATATTGATATCGTACTCGTCAAAAAAAAAATGTGAAACTGCAGGTGCCGAGATGACAAAAATCTTGGCTTGTAGGATAGAGAGTGTAATAAATCGTAAATAAATAAATCTATATATATAAAAGAAAGTCGTGTTAGTTACACCATTTATAACTCAAGAACGGCTGAACCGATTTGGCTGAAAATTGGTGGGGAGGTTAGAACCGGGAGAAGGACATAAGATACTTTTAAAATATTTTCGAGGGAAAAATTTAATGGAGGGCGAAGCCGCGCGGGGCAGCTAGTAAGTGATAAAAACTGATTTAATGAAAGCTGACTTATTACATTTTATTTCTGCCTGACTACCTCAATGGTCTAGTGGTTAGCGTATGCGCCTCTTGCTGTGAGGTCGCGGGTTCGATTTCCGGGCGGGCAAAGTGTTATTTGTGAGCTTTCCGTCAGGAAATTCTCAATAGCAGCACGGAATTGGAATTGTGCCCATAGTGTGGCGATAGGCGCATCCCTTTTTCCATGAGACCTAAACATAGCTGGTGAAATGTGGGTGTAGTACACCTCTGCCATACCCTTCGGGGTAATATAGGCTATGTTATGATATAATTATATATGTATGTTATTAAGTTTTAAATGATTTCAAAAAGCCGGCATATTATCTCGCCTTTGAAAGGATTTTATGAGAGGAAATTTAAATTCTCTAAAATTGAAGGAAGCGCCAATAAAATTTACTCGGCCAACTTAAAAAGTTATGTCTCTACTCTCTAGTGTCTACTTCAGAAACTTAGAAATAAATTACAGTAGCATCTTTTACTTCTTAATTTTACTTGGACTATAGCCAACATTCGTTAATTCCGATAGGCTAACTGTTTTGACATTAATGTGCAAAACTCGACTCAGGTCTGTCAAATTCAATTTCAATTTCATTTATTCACACATTATAAACTTACAGTTATTAACTAAGGCGCTTACATGCAAGTCATACAGTAAAAAAAAAATGCCATACTAAACCAAATTACAAACATTGAAGATACAATTAAAACAATGGAAACATCAAGAAAAAAGAAATCTAACATACACCATCAAATTATTACAATAAAATAAGTTAAATATTATATGAGACATTAAATAAGAGATAGAAAAGATCACATTAAGATTGGAAAAAAAAAATATTATAGCAATCAATGTCAGACATTAAAAAAACATATAGAATAAAAACGTATAGAAAAGCGCGACAGCTTCAGCTACATTGCCAATATGATCAAAGAAAATATCAGTATTCGGTGAGTTTTGTAAAAGTTATTAATAAATTCAATTCTCTACCTGTAGGCTACTACAGGCGCGGAGTGTCTTCGTCTACCTGTAGCTCTTAGGTATTGATCAGATCAGGTACATATAAACTGATGCATGCCCCTACCGATGGGTTATCCACTTGATCATTTAGTTAAAGATAATAATACAATACAATTTGTTGAGTAGTTTCAGACCGGATAATTATATTCTTATTTCCTCAAATTCTCCGTTCATATCTGATATTTTACACTGCGAACAATTGCCCAAATATAAAATTTGCATAACAAGGCAACAGTAAATTTAACTATACGTAGTATGCCAGAGCGAGCAGCGATAAACAAATGGCAGACCGTAGGAGTCCGAAGTCAAAGATCTCGGTTTCGAACTTACGGCACACATATCTGTCATAAATCGTTAAGATTCGTCTTTTCGAAGATATGTGTGTATTGATCATATAAATTATCGCTCGCTAACGGTGAAGGAAAATATCGTGAGGAAACCGGTGATGTGTGAAGTCCACCAATCCGCACTTGGCCAGCGTGTTAGACAGAGGTATCGTAGGCTTACCCTTCTCATCATAAGAAAAGGCCCGAGCCAAACAGTGGGACAATTTAATATTAATTAGAAGATTTATTTTATTGTAAATAATTTTTAAATAAAAAAATCATCAAGAAGCAGTGGGACATGTATTTGTTATTATATTTGGTCTAAACTAAATACACCATAAAGCTGCCTAGGCAAGAATTAATTGATAAGTTTAGTATCAATTTGATATTAATATACATTCTAAAAGCTTAGCAATTGTGATAAATAAAATATTCAAGCAACGTAATAAAATTCGAAATATCAAATATCGTTCGTTATCTATTAATTGCTTCAAGCGAAATAATTGGAAAAGTAAATGCATAAGGTGACACAAAACGACCTCTATTTTAGCTTAATCGCCTTTATAACACAAAAACTAATTTAAAGCAATACAAACACTTAAATATATTATTCATAGCACAAATCAAAGGCACGCAAGCAATTAAAATATGTTACACGTTTATAAAATATTCATACACGCATTATTTTTCCATAACACAAGTAGTAATAATACCTCTTTTGTTTTTAAATTTAACATTATTTCATTTTATGCGCCGTGACTCGAGTTCAATTCCCGGGTCGTGCAAAGTGTTATCTGTGAACTTTCCGTCAGGCAATGCCCAATAGCAGCACCGAGTTGACATTGTGCCCAGTGTACGACGATAGGACGTAATCATAACGGGTTAAATGTGGGTGTTGTACACCTCTGCAAAACCCTTATGGGTATGGAATGGAATGGAATGGAAAGTGGACTCATTTTTCCGCACTTAGACTCTCATTTGGTCCATTGTGCGTGGAGAGTCCTGGCTAACATAGCCAGCCTAACTCCGCCCAGAAGCACAGAAGTTTCCTGGGGACTTCACAGGCTTCGCGGAGTGACCTCATTGTTCCGAGGATTTGTTCCCGTTGAGAAGCAACGGCCCTACATTCCAGAACTACGTGGGAGACCGTTTCTTCGGCGTCAAGACATCCTCGACAGAGAGGACTGTCAGTGATTTTTATGGTGTATAGGTGTTTGTTCAAGGGACAGTGACCCGTTATTGACCCTATCATTATTTTTAGATTTGTTCTGTTTAGTCTTAGGAGGTTTTTAGTGAGTCGATGATTCGCTTGCGGTATTGCAAGTTTGGCTTGCCGACACTCAGCGATCTCTGACCATCGTTGGTTTTGGGTCTCTATCGATCTTTGGCGGATCCAGGTCCGGTATTGCGTGAAGGGGATTGGAAGAAGAGGTTGCGGGCCTTGTACTGTCGTATCTGATCCCCTTCTCGCTAGTTCGTCTGCAATGTCGTTACCGAGAGATCCACTGTGCCCTTTGATCCATTGCAGGGTGACCTGATTCCTGGAGCAAATTTTTTCTAGGGCATCGTGACATTCTATGATTAGTTTGTTGTTGGTTTTACTGTTAAGAAGAGCTTTGAGAACTGCTGCGCTATCAGAAATGAGTCTGATGCCTATTCCCTCTACTTGCCGTTTGTGAATGGCTTTTGCAGCGAGTGTTAGTGCTGTTGCACTGGTTGCACCGCTGGGTAATCACAGCTCAATATTTCAATGTGAATGTGTTCATTCACATTGAAATATTGAGCTGTGATTACCCAGCGGAATGTGGATGTTTATATTGAGGTCAAAGGAGTGTACGCCAGCACCTGAACCACTATCCGTTTTGGAACCATCTGTGTATACGCGTACTTCGTTGGCTCCTGATTGATCCTTTGCCTCCTCAATTAATTCTATGTTGTAGTTTTTGTTGAAGTTGTATACAGGAAGAGTCCTATCACATGGAGCAGCAATGAGTGGTTGTATCTCGATTGCCTGGTTCAGGATGTTCGTGTGTGGACTCGTGTGGTTTTTTCCCCATAGACCTAGGTGCATGAGCCGAACAGCAGCTATTGCTGCTTCTTGCTGTATGTAGAGGTCTAGGGGTAATATTTGTAGGGCCATCTCGATCGCTGTCGTTGGGGTTGTTTTCATACAGCCGCAGATGGATGCACATGCTAGCCTTTGGAAGCTTCTTAGTTTTGATATAGTGGTTGCTAGGATTGTCCTAGGCCACCATACTATAGCACCGTAGGTCAGCATCGGTCTTATTACGGCTACGTCAGGGATACTCACTCGGTATAGGTTCAGTTTGCTGGTGGCACATACGATCCGCACACAATGAGAACGATTCGAGCCCGCTCGCAGCACGAGACAATGCCGCAAGTAGGAGTCGACCCCCCTTGTGTCGATCATCCGCTTCCAGCTCACCGAACCTCGCTTGACAGCCCGCTTATGGGATGTCGCAGCCGATTGATCGCGGTTAGCTACTCCACGACCGCCCGTGTGAGTGGAAATCCAGACCAAAGAGGTGTGTTGTGTGCAGCGTGCAACTAATTGCCGGCTCACTACTCCACTCAACCTCCAGGACTCCTTCATCCCACCGTACGGGTCCCCGCGCACGGCACAAACACGCGGGAGATCACTAACTATCCAGCATCGGGTTCAGTCCGATGATGAACACGCAGGAACGTGACCTCGTAGCCCCTGCATTCTACGGACCTATATATACATAAATTAAACATATATACGCACATATACATATACATACATTTTTGGGGCAAGGTAGGAAATGGAGGATCGTGAGGGTGAGTGGAGTGGTGATGCGCATCGCAGAGGAGGTATGGATCATAGGATGAAGGTTAGGTTTGGTAACTCTTACATGGGATATAGGTGAGAGCTACCCTTCCTTTGTCCGGGGTCCACACCTTGGACTTTCCCCATAACATGCTAAAATTGCATGGTATGGGGCGGGCTATCCGCAACCTGCCCACCCGCTCGGTAGCTTAGGAAGATAGCTCCCCCGTAGAAAGCCATGCAGTGCCTACAAAGCGTCAGGAAGAAGCAGGGTGTGCAAAGCAAAACTTAAAACGAGACCGAGCAAGACCCTTATGGGTAATATAGGCGTGATATTATATTATTTAATTTTATTACGCACCTGTCAGGTAAAAGGACTTTTTTGCCTTTTATCACTATAATCACTTTGGCTTAAACTCAGGTCTTGAATGGAGCCATTACGCCTATCTTAATCTTTCACACATTGACCCAAATACGACCGTATAAGCGATTTAAGGTATCTAGATATAAAACAAATTTATTTATTTATTTATTTATTGGTACATCAACAATATACATATCAAAATTTTACTGTAACATGCATTATGAAAATTAAATGCTTATATACCTATATATCTATTACAGACGTACGACATCGTTGTCTATATTTTGAAGGACGGATATTTACTGACTGAAAACTAAAACAATATACTTAACTAAGTTATAATATAATACTACCAAAATTATAATACTACTATTATACAATTTTACAATAAAAAGATTATTTAAATTTACTTAAATCTAATGTAAACTATTAAATAAATGTATATATTTTTAATTAATTAATTTATATAGTTATTTACACATATATTATTAGGGTGTGGAAGGAGCTTTCGCTTAAACTGTAAGTAGGAATCGTGGAAGATGTCCACAAATTAAACAATATAAAACGCAAGAGATTATTTTTTTCAGTGGCTAATTGCACTATCGCACTAAACATATAATCACATAGAATACAAACACTATCATAGTAATATAGCTCACGCACCACGAGACGCTACAAAATTGTAAAGCCCTAAATAGAGCTTTTTTCACAATAACCTACAACCTTTTCAAATCCTAAAGTTTACTTTGAATTACTTTCATGAATTAAAAAGGTAAAATCAACAGAACATGGGTTATTTATGTATGGATGAATATTCCCAAAAGTTTAATTTCGGCTACGCGGGAACTCACAGAATCAAAAGGCCTGTTAATCCCCAAAGTAATAATGCTTTCTATGGTTTTATTTAATACCTGCGTAATGCTTTAGATAATATTACTTATTCCAAATAAATAAGAATAGTAGATTGTATCATAAGGGAGCAAAATAATATTTTTAGGGCGAGGGCGCTTTTTTGAATCCAGAGCGAAGTGAGGGATTCTAGAGTAGAATCCCGAGCGTAGCGAGGGATTCTATAGTAGAATCCTGAACGTAGCGAGGGATTCAAAGTACGTCGCCCGAGCCAAAAATATATTTGCGCCCGAGTCATACACTCTACTTTTCATCACCCATATGAGAAAATAAAAGATGCCTCATATTTTCTTATAATATATTATTATTTAAAAAAAATAGAGTTACAACTAAAATTAAATGTAACTATCAAATAATTAAATAACTAAAAATTTATATTTACATTTGAGACGTTTTCGCAATGGTGAAAATTTATTGTTACAGTTTTATTAGGAATAGAGATTGTTTTTATATTTTGCGTGTTTGAAATAATATCCGAATCTGACTTCTTCGGAGGAAAAGGCGACGGTAAATCTTCTTGCTTGGATGTAGATGGGCGCGGTGACGATGGTATGGAGGGATTAACTGTAGGTGGTAATTTAATGTTTTCCACTATACGTTCACAAGTTTTCACCTTGTTCTCAATGGAATCTTCAATGTAGCTCTCTGCTACAGAACTCGACTTCCATCCTCCATGTCGTTTGAGAACAGTTAAGTCCGCCCCAGAATCTGCTAAAAGGGTAGCAGAAGTACGACGAAAACAATGTCCAGTGTACAACTTGATATCTGGTAATTTCAAATATGTAGCAATTTCTTGTGGCATGATAGAACATTTATTTTTTCCCATTACTTGTTTAAAGCACTTCCCATTTTGATAACGAACGAAAAACCGATTACTCTTCATATCAGCAGGACGTAGGTCCATGTATTTCTGTACAATAGTTTTATATTCTCCTCGGATTACGAAAGATCGGTCAATTTTCGTTTTTGTATCGGTCAGCTTTATTAATAGTAAATCATCCGAGTGATTTTCGATATCATCAACAGATATTTTTAAAAGTTCATTCCCACGACAAGCTCCATGTATTCCAAAAATTAAAGCCACCTGTAACAAAACAGAATGTGTATTAAATAAATGTCTATCAAGCTAAAGTTTCCAATAAAATACGCATTTTAAAACACTTTATATGTAGTTACTTACTTTTACGGCAAGAAAAACTTCGTCGGGTGCCTCATTAAGGAACTTCTCCACGTTTTTGACAGTGAAAACTTTGGATTTTTTGGGCTTATATCCATCAGACATCCTCTTCAAATACGCTATTAATTTCGAATATGTGTCTAGTTTTACGTCATTATTACAGCTGACTGTTGATTTCAACATCGAGAAGATACTCCAAAGTGTAGAAGGTTTTTTTGTTTAGCCTAAGTAGGTATTGGAAATAGGCCAAAAACACAGATTCGGAAAAATGCTGGCGCCTCTTGCATTTCTCCATTCAATAAAATTTCTATATGCTTTTACATACTGCTCCCGGGATTTCGCAGGTATTATATTATCAATCACATTTTTTGCATCAGCTCTTATATTTTCAGGAGTTAATTGTATACTGTCACTGTCGCTTGAAGAACTCATTTTTCAAATGGTTTTACTATAAATTTCTATCCTTTAAAAAATTACACCAATGCGGACTGTAAGTACAATTCGCGCGCTTTGAATTTGATTTCTTTTTTTTTATTCAGCCGGGGCAACGAGTCTATGGGCCGTCGTATTAGCAGCCAGTCAATCAAACTATATTTGCGTTCGATTCCCTCGGCGCTGAACACTAAGATGTTCCAAATTCAAAAAGTGTGCCTAAAAGTACTTTTAATCCCGCTTAACGGGGATTAAAAACTCATTATTGCCCGCTCAAAGTTCCTTACTGAAAACACCAACTTTGGTCGCATTTAAAGGCGAACCAAGTCGTCTTTTTCGAATAGGTGGGATGAAAAATAATTTCAGACCTTTCCAATGAATGCCTGTGCTTCTTTATGTTCTTGTTTGGACTCAGCATCCCATCCTACATAATATTTTATTAAGAATTTGCGAGGATGTCTAAATGTCAGGATTTGTCATAATCTACTGGGTCGATTTTGATAAAGTTTATAGCCTGGATTAACAAAGGCTAAAATACTTTTTAAGGACATACCACGCGGGGGCATTATAAACCGACTTCAGACTTTTTTTATATTTTGTTCGCCTATTACTCGAAAATGCCTGGATCGATTTGAGAAATTATTTTTTTGTCTGAATGAGTATACTTGTCATGAAGTCCCATTCTTGTCTGGTCACGATCAGATGATGGGAACCTAGATAAATCGAGGACAATCCTCAAATTTTAAAGACTTCTATATTGTTTTTCGTATATTAACTAAAGCTACTCGGATATTTGGATCCAGCAGTCAGCTTTTCATGTTGCTGAGCTAATGCTGGAAGTTACAACTCCTCAACGGTTCGGAGAACGGGGATAATTCTAGGAAAATAGACAACTTAAGGCCGTTTACTGTTACTATAAGTAACAGTAAACAGACAGATAAGGCAAGACGTTGAACATTACTTAAGTATTTCTTACATTTTAGTCCTTTTTAGGGTTCCGTAGTACCTACAAGGAACCCTTATAGTTTCGCCATGTCCGTCTGTCCGTCCGTCTGTCCGAGGCATAGCGAGGAAACCGTTGATGCTAGAAAACTGAAATTTTGCATAAACATGTATGTTAACTATACAAAGAAAGTCGTAGAATAAAATTTGGAAAATATTTTTTTTTCGGGTAGCTCCCCTTCATGTAAAGTAGGGATGTTTTTTTTTGTCGCCTACCCCATAGTGTGGGGTATTGTTAGATAGGACTTTTAAAAACGTTTAGGGGTTGCTAAGACAGTTTTTTGATTTAGAGATTCGTTTGCGAGATAATTAACTTTAAAGAGCAAATTTTTGTTCGAGTAGAGCGTCCCCCCCCCCCCCCCTCTAAAAGCTAAACTACTGGATCCCAAAATCTGAAAAAAATTGTGTCGGTAGTACATGTAATGAACTTTAAAGGAAAACTATAGCGGATAAGTTCACTTCATTAGTTCAAGAGGAATAGGGGTCCGAAATGTCTGATTCCCATCCCCCTCTAAAAGCTAAACCGATAGCTTAAAAAATCTGAAAAAAATCACGGTGGTAGTATATGTAATAAACTTTTCATGAAAACTATAGCGGTTACTTTAACTGAATTAGTTCTAGAGTAATTGGGGTCCAAAGGGTAAAATGCAGTTACTTAGAATAATTCGTGCAAATTACAAAAACCTTTGAAAGTAATGACTTGTATGAAGATGTTACTTGTTTAATACAGATAGTAAATCCATTTTAAGTCGAAATATGTTGTTACGACTAGCTACGGAACCCTACTGCGCGTGGCCCGACACGCACTTGGCCGGTTTTTTTGTATTTGAAGTCGGTTTTTTTTAGTAAAATTATGTTATCAGTAGTTATAAAACGCGCTCTATTCTATTCATCGCAAGCAGAAAGATTGATCAAAGTATGTAAATAAAAACATAGATATTCAGAAAATGAAAATACCCTATCACTTGTGGTTTGTTTATGATATATTATGGCAAGCCGCACCCATGTCAGTTTGTAAACATTAATCTTTATTTCTTTGCAATGATATTAATATTTTGTTTTTACATTTTAATATGGCCAACAGTTATGAAGATTTAACTCAAATTGATATAAAACAGGGTTATTATCTGCGAAAGTGTTTGCTAACAGAATCCAGATCTGAACATTTTCGTTTCACTCGCAGAAAAGGCATGATTATTTTTTTTTATTTTCATATGCAATTGCAATATAAATATAAACATAAATAGAAAATAGAAACACCTCTCTATAAAACAAACATCGTTAAAATAATTACGTACGTATTACATAAGCTTTCTTAGATAATATTAGTTTAAATTTACATTAATAATAGACTCGCCCAAACGCTCCAAACAAACGGCTACTATAGCGTGACGTCACGTTTGAGTATTTTGTATGTGAAGTTATGAATTTTGTTTAATAGCTATATGATATTTTGCGTTTATGAAAATGTTTTTATCAGGAAAGTTGCTCAAAATTGTGTGACTTATGAAAAGAAAAATATATTTTTAATAATTTCTTAGGTACTTTAAAAATGCACTTACCAATAAAACTTTGAACCATAATCATAAAATGAGTTTGACTTCAAATATGGCACTTTTATTTATACGTTTATTTTTTTTATTAGTGAAACGCACATAATAATAATTATGAAGGTTATGGGCCGTTGTATGATGTCTTAATGCTATTTTTATTGTTATTCAAAGCAACCAAATTCAAAAAAAGAAGGCGTGAAACAAAACGAATCGAACTGTTTCTAAAAAAAGTGACAAACAAAACGAATCAAACTGTTTCTATAATTTCTAACTATATAATTCAAATAATAATGGATGCTATCGTGCGGTTCGTGTTTCTATTTTAGTTCCTAATTATCTAAATTATTTAGCGCAAATGCTTTCAATATTATATTCAGGCAATTTGCAAGCCCAATGAGTCTGATGACTGACTACTGTATACATTATAATTTTATCAATTTAAACACAAACAGATTGTCAAATGCAAGTTTTTTTTTCAGGTTTGATGTCTATATTGACATTTATTTATTTTAGACATTTCATTCATATATCTAATTGTTACTAACGAAAACAAAAGCCAAAAAAAATCAATAAACGAACCTAAAATAAACTACTTAAAAACTAGAAGTTAATTGCAAGTTTATTGAATTTACCGATCTTATTTAGTTACTAGCTTTTCCCGCGACTTCGTCTGCGTGAAATTCGAAATGTGGGTGTTGAACACCTCTGCCTATAAGTCCTTTGCTATAAGTCTTCATAGGCAAGCTTCATCAGCATAAGATCAATGGCAAGAATTACAAATCCCCATAAAATCCATTAATTTTGTAACGACTGAGATATTTCTCAAACATCAGATGGATTGATGCCGAGTTCAGATCTCAGATAAAAGGATTTGTAATTTGTAAGCCTCATTAGATTTTGGGATTTAAATACATTTGAGATTTAAACGCAATATATTACTGTCTAAGTTTTTTATTTCTTGGATTTACTGGTGGTAGAGCTCTTGTGAATGAGCTCGAGGGCGGCAGCACCACCGTCTCACCTTTAACCTAATAGTAGTGCTTCCATTACTGTGTTCCGGTTTGGTGGTGAGATCAGGCCCTGAAATTACTGGCACATGAGGCATAACACCGTAGTCCTCAGCTGTAGCGACGCATCTACAATCTGCTTTTGTGGATTGTTGATGTCCATGGGCTGTACTCCACTTACCATCAGGTAGACTACACGTTCGTTCGCTGTGGGTGTAGTTCTTGTATTAAGTATTGTTCTTGTAAAGAAAATTCCTCCATTTAATTTTGTCCTGTAAAATAACTCTTTACCTTTATATAGTGTGGACGGTACTAGAATCTTTATCTGAAATATTTGTTCAAGGTTAAATATTAATTTACGTTTCGTCTGCCAATCAAACTGTTTTTACATTACCCGCAATGATTATAGTGTTTAAGTTTTAGTTTTATCGTAAATAAAGATATTGTAATATCTCTGAAATAGAGAAATAACTCGCTACAACAAAATATACACAGTAAATATCCCGTTATATCTAATATTTAGTAAGAAATTAATCATGTTTAGTCTCAAAACTTATAACGTAGTAGTCACAGTACAAATACCTACCCTTCAATTTGGCAGCAGAATTACGGGTATTTTCGATGATTTTCAGTTATATCTCTTTACAGATTGCTTACCGAGCGAAAGCTAAAAGCACCTGGTTTCTATAAGTCCCTTCACCCATTAGTATACCAAATTCGCGGATATTCGGGTATTTGTACATACTTTGCGTCCAAACACTATGCGTCATCTCTGTCCGTACACTGTTACGACGCAATGTACGCAAAAGTAGGGTTGTGGCCCTGTCGCGTAGTGGATGAAGGGCCTAATACGTATGTCAGTACGTCCACATTTACCCTGATCCGATGAAAAAATAGGTAAAGACATGTCCGTCATTTCTTTTCATCACAAAAACCTCGCGGTCGTCCGTGCGACAATAATGTATGACGTATGACGTAATAAGGACTACGTGGCGACACGTTTATAGGAATGTATTTGTTGCGTGACGCTTACGCCCTTCAATCACGACACACGCGACACATTCTTTGTCATTGTTTCTGTTATTTTAGTAGGTGACGTTCAATTTTTCTGAAATATTGATCGTCTGTCAGGGCCTTATCGAATTTTATTTGTTATAATATGCTTGTTGTTTGTTTTGATATTGCATGGATTGCGTCTTCTAAGGTGAATAATATCGAGACTTTGATAAAATATCTCACAACTAAAACACAACGCTATCTAATCCCAAACTAATAAGCAGAGCTATGGGTACTAGAAAAACTGATATACTAATACATACTTTTCTTTTGTAAATACATACTTATTATACATAGAACACCCAGACTAAGACAAACCCTCATGTTCATTCACACAAAGAACCCGCGACCTCGGCGTCGCAGGCAGGTACACTACCCACTCCGCCGACCGTTCGTCAAAGGTCGTGAGTTGGACGAAATTCCACATTAGACCGACACTGCAATATAAGTTTTGAGACTAAACATGATTATTTTATTGCAAAATATATATGATATAACTTACTAATTATTAGATATAACGGGATATTTAATTTGTGAGTTAGTGTTTAAATTTTAGTTTTATCGTGAACAAAGGGATGCAACATCTCTGAAATATCGGAATAACTCGCTACAACAAAATTAAATATACCTACATGGTAAATATCCCGATATATAATATTTGACACTACAGTAGTTTGATATCACTCATATTTTAGGCCCTGACTTCACCAAACTTATTAACCCGTGGTTAAAGGTGAGTTACGGTTTTTGATAACTCTGTCCTTTTCAAACACTGAGTAAGAGGGACTGAGTAAGGTTGTACAAAACATTGGATTAACACGTGCGTTGGTAAAATCAGGGCTTAGTGGAATTAGATGGGTAATACCAGACTGGCATACTCCAAAAGTGACCAATACTAGCTTTTTTTAAATAAATCAGGGAACCTAAATCCAAAATAGTGAAATAAATTCTTTTCCTCAGTCGTTATTTTAATTCCTGAAGGTCGTGTCTAGCTAGAAGTGTTGGTCAGTCAATGCACTATGCTTCTCCACATATTCCTGTCCTCGGCGGTCGTTAAAGCCTTATTTATTAATAGTCTAATGAGCGATTTAACTAGGTCTGACCAGTGGGTAGGTGAGCGACCGCGACATCTTCTTCTGGCCAACTTCCATCAGCTTCTCTAGGCTGTCCGGGTTACCACGAGCAATGTGTCCGAAGTATTTGAGGATACGATATAAACAGATAACAGATAACCTTGTGGTGATACTGAGCTCTTCAGGAATAGACACGTTAGTCCGGCGAGCAGTCCATGGAATTCGTCGATCTTTGCCCTTTCACTCTGTCTTATCGTCCAGGATTGAGCACCATAAAAGAAAATTTTACCTTTATCCTAGATAACGATTAAAAAGTATACAAGTCTAGAACAAAAACCCAGTCCGTCCTATCAGGACCTACAACAAATAACTTTTGTTCCACGAGTTCGGAAAATTCGAGAACAACTAACAACTTTCCTTTTAGGAGTTTCGACAGTTTGATAAAAGATACAGTATGTTTTTACACGCTGTATATCATCAGAGGAATCTATATCATTTTCTGATTTATTGCATTAGTACCGTAGTTAGTAAAATTAACAAAATGTTATCAATGATAACAAAAAAGTTACTTCGTTGGCCTAGTGGTTAGCGTATGTGAGCTCCCAGTGCGAGGTCTCGGGTTCGATACACCTCTGCTACACCCTTCTCGGTAAAAGAGGTATAAAAAAAATAAAAATAACTCAGACGTAAAATAAAGGCTTTGACCAAAAGTTGATTTGAGTAAAAATATAAAAATCAATTAAGTATTATTCAAAATTAAAATAAAAAACTCAACCTTTTTAAGCATAAAAATGAAGGCAGCAGTAAAAACATAACTTTAATACAAACCTACCATAAATTGAAGAGTTTGCGTCGTAAATCCGTCTTCACAGCTAATCAAATTAAAAAGTAAAGCAGTATACAACAAGTGGAGCAAAAGGTCATAAAATAGCAATTACATTCAAACGGCGTAACTAATGCTGACACTGCAGCGGAGGGCAATATTATACAGGGTGGAAGTGGCACATGTAATAGAATAATTAAAATTAAGTAGGCCTTCAGAACAAATATAACGTAATAACATAAAAACACCTATGAACGTAAAGCTTTAGTATACCAGGTTATTTTGGACGAACGCTGATTTGAATAAAAACATTACAATTTAATACTTTACGATAAATTAATGAAATGTTGTACACATCTTTGTGTAATTGGACACCATCCAATGGTTTCAATAAAAAGCACACCCAGTCTGCAATTGTAGTAATTGCTTCTGGCATTCTATCTAATGAAAAAAAAAACATTACGATATTTTTTAAAAAGAAGAAAAAAAATCTTCCCCTTTCAGTTTAAAAGCAAAGCTGCTTCCTTCGTTCAAATGTTAAAAGGTTTTAAGCATAAGCAATAAATGTTATAAAAATCCACACATCTTCAGTAATTCCTACATATTTAACTGCTACTTCAAGTTCTAATTAGTAATTTAATAACGATTTGAAATATAAATGCATAAATTATCGGCAGGCCACACAGAACGTTTCCACCCTGTACTATACAAACATACACCATCAAGCTCCTCATTACAGACGATCATTACAGAGTAATGTGACAGCGGAAATAATAAAACTTCGTAGATATACATCTGATGAAACACGGACAAGAGGTAATTAGGACGATTAATGCACCGTTCGTAGGTTCATTTAATTACTGTTATTTAGTACAGGTATACCTTTTATTATCACCGATAGCCGAGTGGGAGACCGTAGGACTGCTAAGTCAAAGGTCTCGGGTTCGAACCCACGGTACACACGTCTGTCAATAAATCGTTAAGATTTGTCTTTTTATCGCTCGATAACGGTGAAGGAAAACATCGTGAGGAAACTTGCATGCCTGAGCGGTCCTAAAACGTGCTCGAGGGTAATGTGAAGTCTACCAATCCGCACTTGGCCAGCGTGATAAACTATGGCCTTACCCGAGCCGAGAGAGTGGGACTTGTATTAGGACTGCTATTATTATTATAGTTTTTATTGTTAGGTAGTATTGCATTTCATTTCATTTCATTTCATTTATTTCATAACAATATAACATTGTGTTGAAAATATAATACAAATTATCTTAATCTAGGTATGTCTAATATTAAATTAAATTAAAACATTAAATAAAAAGGATATGAGATTGACTTTTATACGTGCATTTTTGACATTGATAGGTGAATTTTGACATTGATAGGTGCAAAGTGAGACTACGTTGTCTTGATATTTATGCCTCGCTAATTGTAAAAGATGACATTAGGAAAGTAGTTGGACCAGAATGGACCCGAATAGCAAAGGATAGAGTGGAATCTTATAGTAGAACCTAACAGTGGAATCTTAATGTCAAAAGTGGCAAGCCGTGTAAAGGGCGGCAGGAAAGCTGGACTAGGCTACGTAAATATAAGGGAGGAAGTCAATGGGAGAGATTTTTGTCCAACAATGGGACCATAAGAATTACCAAAAAAAATTGTAGTTATACCAGAGTGGAGTGGCGTAGTGGTTAAGTGGTGTTGTGGGTTCGATTCCCACTTGTGTGTGCTTTGTGTCTGTGAAATGTATGTTTGTAAGCACCCTAGCGACGCAGGTTTAATCAAAGAGTGGGCACCGTATATTTATATTTATTTACTCCCGGACACCAGTAATTCTGTTTTGGAAAGTTTAAATATCAATGTTAACTGTTAAAGATTTTTCACAAAATCTTTAAAGTGGGACGATGGCCCTTCTTCCTTTGACATATATTGTGAATAGGTATGTCACAGATAATTATGGAACTTAGCATAAACATGGTTGGTAACAAGTTCATATAAGATTATGCATAATTACCAAGTGCGTGCATCGCTTACTAAACACTATATTAAACTAATAACCAGTTCAAAGTAGTTTATGTACAGTAATTATTATAATAGAGATTAATTCACTTGATTATAATTAAAATACTTAAGTAAACAAATTGCATAGCCTCTTCACAAGTAATAATTTAACGACAACTTATTTCCAACTTCCGTTGTAGTTTTATGTGGCTATAGTTTTATTACTTAACTTTGCATACAATGTTTACTTAAAGCGTGGGTTAACCATGCTTTTTATGAGCATTAAAAAAATGGTGGCAAGGTAAAAATCTAATATTAAAATAATTAATGTCTTTAATAAAAGGGACATGCAGGTTGTTCCAGTTTAGGACGTGAAGATGAAATCGGGCAAAAGAAATGACAGTTACCAGAAAAATAGTAAAAAGTTCCAAGTTCTATATTTGAATAAATATGGATAATTAAAAAAAACAACAAAATTTACATCCTGATACGGACTTTTCGCTCTTGTTAGTAGAGATATTTACTTTATTGTGTGTTTTTATGTAATCCTGAATACTGTTTGACGTGAGCAAAGTTTCTACGATATTTCATTTTGTATGTGGGAATGACAATGAGTTTAGTGATATAGCTTTGAAACTTTGATTTTTCACACCATTACTATCTTAAATCTAGCCTAGCAACTTCTTCATTTTATTAAAATAATAACTGATTAAACTTGACAAATATTCATGCTATTTTTCGTTTTATACACCATACACTAGGAACCCTTGCCTTAATTTAGTGTTCAATAACTTTACTAAATGTTTCTCCATAATGTATCGCCATACATTTGGTAGCAAAACTAATACATAGTGAGTTATTAATCATTGATTTGGCGCCTAGCTGTCGGACGTCCAGTTAGTGCCTCTAGAAATATTCCTGTCTAGACGAGCCGTAAATTTAGCACTTGGCGCAGGGTTCTCATTCGTCGACGCGTGCACAGATTCATCCTAGTTCGAGTCTATTGTGAACCAGTTCGAGGAAAAAGGAAGGAGAAAGGTTATTTGCAATGTCATTTGTCCACCGATAATTTTTCTCTCTCTCTCTCGGAAAAAAACGTTCCTAAGCATACTGTCTAACATAACGTAACCAATCAGAAGGGTGTACAACACCCACATTTCACTTGTTATGTTTAGGCCCCGTAAAGATAGGGGGTGAGCCTATCGCCATACACCGGGCACGATTCCAACTCCGTGCTTCTATTGTGAATTTTCCAACGGAAAGTTCACAAATGACACTTTGTCCGACCCGGGAAATGAACCCGAGATCTTGCAGTAAGAGGCGCATACGCTAACCACTAGATCATCGAGGCAGTTACTCAAAATTATATCCTCGAAATAATATAATCGTGGCAAGTCGGCCTAAATTTGAATGGCCCAAAACTGTTAAAAGCCAAAGGACATTGCCGTATAAAATAATTCACTTGGAGTACTGCATACTTTCTTTAACCCCTCGCTACACTGTATAACTTTCTGTCAAACCTCCATGACAGGCCCTTCAAATAAATAATGAATGGCTCTCATTAAACCTGCGCGTTTCTGGCGTCAATGCAATTATCTAGTGATTTATCTACTCCAGCTTCATACAACAATATTCCTTCATAAAAAGTTATTAATGGACTCTGAACAGAACTGAATCAAGGATCACACTTAATTATTTTAGGGTAATTGCGTATTTTAAGTAGATAATTAAATTCAAATATTATATTTTGTACAGAGCTTAAAACGCATTATTTTTTTTTATCAGATGAACCATGCTTCTATTAAAATTGTAAGTATCAATAATGCCTGAAGACTCTGAAACACTAAAGTAAAATTTTTTCGAAGATACGAAATCCTAAAGAAATAGATATCATGGTACCGTTGACCTTCGATCGAAGACTGAATGGCAGAAGAGTAGAAGTCATTAGATTGGTTTTGTAAATAAAAACTGTTAAATAAAATTAATTTCACCAATCAATCGAAGCATTCGATCCAAATCGAGTATCGTATCGACGTGCATCGAGTGATAACAAATTGATTACGGTGTAATAACCTAAAAGATTTATATTTTATTGTTCTCTTTATAATCTTATACTCGTACCTCGTCCCTACAAATCCAAATGGACGCATCTCATTACAACTAATAATGATCTAATACTCTCATTAAGCCCTCTATTTGTCTCTGGCGTCTATATAAAAGATAAAGAATATGAATGAAGCAGGACAGGACCCGAGCCTGCCGACAAATGGACCCAAGAGATGCTTATCTGCAAAGCCATGCCTCACGATAGGGGGCGCTGTTAAGCTTTCGGCATAATGATTAAGTAGATTTACGTAATGGGTATCACAACGGTATCTAACTGTACACGAACGTAAAGTATGTATTATTAAATTTTACACTTGACTTTTTATTCGGTAAATAGCTAAACATCAATGGAACCTAATTACAATATAAATAAAGAAATAAATATCTAACAAATTACACACAACGCCATCTCGTCTTAAACTAAGCAGAGCTTGTACTATGGGTACTAGAATAACTGATACTTATACATAATATATATTTTTTTTTTGTAAATACATACTTATTATACAAAGAAATACCCAGACTTAGGCAAAGATCTGTCTTTAGCGGGAATCGAACCAAAAGTAAAATATGTTTTACTCTACGTTATTAATGTCCAACTATATTATACTTCTGATTAAATTCGTTGTGGGTTCCAAGACAATTTTAACTCTCCCTGGGATTGCCCGTGTGTCATGCACGGTGCCTTTCAGTTGGTTACCGCTGTAGATCCTAGCGTCACAAGAGTCACAGTGGTGGGCGTGTGGGTGGGTTTATATCTACGTTATTAATGACATTTTTGTTTCTAATTGTCAATATCTAAACTAAACCATAGCTTCAAAAAGCTTAAGCGTTTCTCTGATAGACAAAGTTCGACGCAATCACAAGAATGTCGCAATCTAGACCACTTTGGCTCCACTTTAGACAAAAGATGGGAAGGTTATAGTACTATTCAAACCGGAGACAATAGACACCACTTGAATCTAGCTGTTCAATTCATAGAACGCGACAGACAGCGCAAGTTTCCAAATTAAAAATACCATAGTTTCAACTATTGTTTATGACAATGAAAAAATGGACAAGAGACTTCAAGCATTGATTTGTGCCTTTAGGTACACGTTGCATCGCCTAGGGCTTGTTCGGACGGCACGATGCATTGCGGTAATAAAATGGTCTATTTTATTTTTATCCGTCAGCCAGTTCATAAGTAAGTACCATTAGCAAAATAATATTAATAATAAATTTAGTCGAAAATATATCTGGTAAAATGTGGATTTTTTTTTTGTTGTTGGATGTTAAAATGTAAAAAAGTATACAATAAATTTAAAATTGTTATATTAAAGAAAGATCAATGCTGAAAATCAGAAATAAATATATTATGTGTTGTTATATGACATGTGTTATTATTAAATATAATTTCATGGCCTGATATCACCATCAAACCGAAACACGGTAATGAGAGCACTACCATTTGGCGGTGGGTTAAAGGTGAGGCGGTGGTGCCGCCACGCTCGAGCTCGTTTACAAGAGCTCTGCCAACAGTGAATTTATTTATCTATGGTAATCAGGATAACTAAAGCATGGGTGTAATAATGCCTTCTTACCATCAAAATACATTCAGCCATGTCCTTACTTATTCCTAAAAATGTCCGGCCACAGTCGAGTTACGAACGACCAAAGCCAATTAAAACTCGGTCAATTTTCGCTATTCGCCGTTGGTTGTCTCTTTTCATCGGTTAGCGGTTGTGCACGACTGAGCAGAAATAAAAGGTACCTGTAAAAGGCTATTTAGGATGACTGGTGAGTCGAAGCCATCCTTTTTGTGGACGTGGGGCATTAAGTTTTTATGTGTTGGTGCCAATTCTGTTGTAAGTACGTGTGTGTCGCTTTTTTCGTGAACGTGAAAAGAATTTTCTTGGTATAATAATGGCTGTGGTATTATGCTAATCGACGATTTTCTGAGTTCAACTTAGTAGAAGGGTAGTTGGTAGTTTTAATAAATGCTAGGTGAGAAAATTCTTTAATTATTAAAGATGCAGTAAAATTTTCGTCATACAAAGAACCATTAAAAAAATTATGGACAGGATTTGAACCTGCGACCTTCTGCACACCGGGCAGTCGCTTTAACCAACCAGCTACGGTCGCCTCTTGCCAGGACCCTAAATTTCTCAACTGTATGTTACGTTATTTTGTGACGTCACGTTTATCCATTTGTTTCCTATCTTAAGTAGGATACGTGCACGGTGTGCAGAAGGTCGCAGGTTCAAATCCTGCCGGTCCCATAATTTTTCAACTGTTTCTTGGTATAATTTGCTAAGCATAGCTAAATGATATAAAATAATCATTAAGAAATTTTCGTCAGTCGCGTCGTATGCGTCACTTCTCTCTACAATTAACGCAATAACTACAATGAGACAGTTCACTTGAAGCTGACGCGAATGTCAAATCATATAATCATTAAATTGTTGCTACCAATTAATATATCATTAGAACTAACTGATGTTAACATGGCATTTAAGGCCACAGCTTGTCAGATTAAATCAGAAGTGAATAATTTGTAATTGCTTCATTCGATTGCTAAGTAGCGTAGTGTTGGTTGTTTAAAATATTATGACAGATAGTGACTAACACGCGATAATATTAATGAAATTAACAATACTCAAAACAACATTAACTTTTCTAAATGACATTTACTTAAGTACGTAAGATTTCGTAAACATACGTTAGTTGCCAATATTGTATACTTTTTACGTTTGTACCTTTACTTATATAATTTACTTTTATGTACTTTATGAATTTAATTACTTTTGTGTAGAAATAAATGACGCGAGGCCTCCATAAATACGCACCGTAGACTAAAAAGATTCGTGAACTTGAGGCGAATCCTAAGGTCGCGTGTTCAAATCCCGCTTCAAGTACAAAACAATTAAGACTGTTTATTAGAACACACTCTTTAAAACAAGATCCTTGTAGTATTCCATTTTTTTTTCTTTTAATAAAACGACCCCTGCACTAGTAGTTATTCACAGGAGTTTTTTTTTTGCGTCACGGGGTGTTCACAAACATACCTACCATTTCACACACAAAACACAATTAAAACTACGTTTATTTTCTGATGACGTCACTTATATTTAGCAATAAGTAGTTATTAATGTTTTAATCAATGTTCTACCTGTAAAACTCTTAGTGAATGTCAGTAGAAAATCAATATACTTTGTATTTCGTGGTTTCATCATTCATCATCATTTAGCCGCTCGTAGTCCACTGCTGGACATAGGCCTCTCCCAATTTGCGCCACAACACCCGGTCCTGCGCCTTCCGCATCCAGTCCCCTCCAGCGATCTTCTTCAGGTCGTCAGTCCACCTGGCAGGGGGGCGCCGTAACTTACGGATGCCGAGTCGGTATTTCGTGGTTTATGATGATCTACATATATTTTTATAGTTCCATAACAACAAGTATATTATGTCTGAATAGAATCACTACATAGTATAAAACAAAGTCGCCTTTTCTGTCCCTATGTGCGCTTAAATCTTTAAAAATACGCAACGGATTTTGATGCGGTTTTTTTTAATGAATAGAGTGATTCAAGAGGAAGGTTTTTATGTATCACTACATAGTATAAAACAAAGTCGCCTTTTCTGTCCCTATATCCCTATGTGCGCTTAAATCTTTAAAACTACGCAACGGATTTTGATGCGGTTTTTTTTAATGAATAGAGTGATTCAAGAGGAAGGTTTTTATGTATAATACATGCATATTATAGTAGAGAAAAGCCGAGAAATTTAAAGATTTGTAATGTGATGTCGTAACAAACAAATTTTTCTGCGCTTACATTGCAAACGCTGGCTAAACCTTACGAGATAGATCAAATTTATGTCCTACGTAATTGTATATCTTAAAAAGATGAATAAAAAAGTCCGCGACAGCATATGTTTATCTCCTAAAGATAACCCACTGTAACCATTTTTATCTTTTACATATTACAAAAAAAATATGGGTTATTTACCAAGCTATTTTAAACGATACAGTATCATTACTTATCCAATTAAATACATTAGATACGTTGTGCATTTCATGTAGATCAAAATTGCCCTTTACAGCATGTGATTTAAATGAATATTTTCGAAGATATTACAGATTTAGCAGGAAATCTTCATGGTATAGGGAAAGGGGAATTGTTTTACTCCTAATTTAACGCGTGCGGGCCACGGGTAGTAATGAATAAATCAAAACTACTGGATCGATTTTAATCATTTTTTCAGTGAGTGACAAAGGCTATAATATATTATTATTATATACCCGTGCGAATCCGGAGCGGGCCGCTGTGTTTATATACAACGTTCACAGTTTTTCTGTAGTGTATTTAGTATCAGCATTGTACCCGTGCGAAGCCGGGGCGGGTCGCTAGTACGTAATAAACTACGAGTTTACCCTTTTGATATTGATGTTACACGTAATTATTATAACTATATTTTAGTATCTGCGTCATTATTTATTCATAGAATAATTTAAGATGGTTAAATAGTTATTTTGGTGTTGAAAATACATTAAGAGAGAACAATTGTTTGCCTCTTTTCCATACAAAAGTAAATATGTAGAGAAATCATATCTAAAACACCGAAACACATGTTTGTTGGCACCCACTTTTTCAAAATTAATTTTTGAATTGTTCAGTTTATATTCAATTAACGATAAAAACAATTTTGACAAAATTACCACAAACAAACATGCATTTTAGTGTTTAAGATATGATTTGTCTGTAAAAAAACATAAAACTTAATACTATTAAAGTAAAACCCATAATTATTACGTTAGTATAAAAACACGGCGCTCGAGAGTCTATCCTTAATATGGATGGTTGGAGGGAATTAGGGCCTGAGAACTACTAATAGAACTATCTCTGAGGTATTTGTGATCAGTTTTAGCATTTCTTAATTGTTTTGTGTGACGCCTTTTACAAGTCAGACATCCCCATGTGTGTTCATTTTTTTTTTTTTTGTTTATACTACGTCCACAGCGAACGAACGTGTAGTCCACCTGATGGTAAGTGGAGTACAGCCCATGGACATCAACAATCCACAAAAGCAGATTATAGATGCGTCGCTGCAGCTGAGGACTACAGTGGTTTTCCTCATGTGCCAGTAATTTCAGGGCCTGATCTCACCACCAAACCGAAACACAGTAATGGAAGCACTACTATTTGGCGGCAGGTTAAAGGTGAGACGGTGGTGCTGCCGCCCTCGAGCTCTTTCACAAGAGCTCTACCACCAGTAGGAGTTTGGTTTGAGGGTTGTAGATATATTAAGCTATATTTTATTTCCAACTGCCTCGTGGGTCTGGTGGTTAGCACTCACAAATAACACTTTGCCCGACCCAGGAATCGAACCCGAGACCTCGTGGTGACAGGTACATACGCTAACCACTAGACTATCGGGGCATAAGATTAAAATCTTTATATTTCTCATAACTCGTACTCAACATCGTAATTTACAAACATTTTATTTGAATCGTTGCGAGCGATTTATTGCTCACTATTCGTTATAAGCCACTTTAACTTTTTACAACTTAGTAAATATATTTAATAACGTAAAAGTTTCTTTGTAACTCTTATTATATCAATGAAGGCAATATTTTTTCTAGGCATTGTGAAAAGCTTTTAAATGACCCAAATGAGGTTTTAGTCTAATGGAGCCGTTTCGTTCTATTACCGAAAACAATACATATTTTTTATACATAACAATGACATTTAAATATTACTAGGGTAGGTTAGAGAGAGTTGCTAATAGTAAAACAAAAACATTATTTAATTATATATTTAGGATACTAAATGAAATACGTTTTATTTTATTAAATCAATGTTTATTTATGCCATACAAACTAACAATGGTGCAGCAAATTTCAGTTTTAACAATATTTTTAAAAATATATAGAATTAAGCATTTCATCTAAACGTATGAGTGATTTGTTACATACCTATCAGGGATAGATGTCCATTAGTAATAAACGAATAATCAGACGTTACACGTTAGGTATTCCGCCGGCTCTTTACTGCAATCTTCATAAAACCATATTTGGCTACGAATATACAGTCACCAGTCGCATTATAAAATCGACGACGGAGATTTCTATAAAATAAGTAAAATATAGTGTTTTATTTTTGTAATAAAACCATTTTCATTAACGCAATATTTCGTATAGCTATCAATCAAAATTCATAACTTCACAAACAAAATACTTAAGCGTGACGTCACACCATTGTATCCGTATGTTTGGAGCTTTTTGGCGAGTCTACTATTAATTTGAATTGAAAAATGTATTATCTCAGGAAGCTTAAGTGATATCAAAGTTATTCTTTTAATTATGTTTTTAATATCGAGAGAAAACAGAAAACATTATCTAACACACTTACATTAAAATAATACCTCTTTCTTCTTCTCTTGTTATAATTATTACCTTGATCCGTGTCGCTCACAATAAGACAAAAGAGGGTGTCGAGTAATGAATGAAGTGTTTCAGAAATGTTCCTTTTGGGCATTCCTATAGGGAATAAGGGACAGCTGGCCGAGGAACTGATGAAATGAGACCGAGGCAGCTTTACGAACGCTATTCCACCAATTTATGCTTTTATAAAGGTAACTTAATGTCAAAAGACAGGAAAGTGCCCGACCAAGAATTCGGTTTGAGTATGACAAACAACAATGCCGTGCTTATCGACGAATTCTTTGCGAAAATGTTATCTTTAAAAGAATAATGTTTATTAATACGTTATTATCGCCAAGTATACCAAACGCGAAACTTCTTGGCGGCTCGCGAGAGCGAGATATACGTAAAGCGTGAACACTACACGAGTGGCTGAGACAGTGCATTTTACGTCCCGCGAAGATCTTTGATTTTACTTGACTAAATGCATAGTGACTAAACTTTAAACAGTTTTTGTACCATTGGACAAAGAATGAACAATATGTAAAATGATACTATACAGTGCAATACAAGGTGCTATTCTGCAAAGTTAAACACAGAATACAAATACATGACGTACTCACTTATTGGTATTCCGTGTTCTACCTCAAACTTTAAATTTAGCTTTGTTTTAGCGGCTAACTTGTCAGAACTATGACTACCAACGTTCCTGAGTTCTGTAGCTGCTACGAATTGTAACGAGGGCCCAAATCAATTGCGCGTGTATTTTAGAAACGCCTTTCTTCAATACATTTTAGAACTATAGATAGGTCTACCTCTAATTACCTTTAATTTTATTTTACTAAAATTTATAAGGGATCCTTAATCGTTTGTATGTCAGTTTCTTATTATTATTGTATTGATTTGTTTTTGATAAAAAAAAAAATATTGAGAACTTCGTCTTTTTTTCGAAGTCGGTTAAAAAGTATTTTGTGGTGATATCTTAGGTACTGTATCATAGGTTTACAGTAACGCATAGAATATTTTACGCTGCATAACACTGAAATGTCTTGCCTACAGTGATCCTCATATTACTGTAGTGTTGTATACCTAGTCTCGGTCGGACACTAAAAATAACAGCAGGCTTTATTGAATTCCTGGAACTGAATAAATAATTGGCGTCACCTGCTGAAACTGAGTGGAATAGTTATTGTCAGATATTATGGAAGGAACAATTCGTTTTAATGTTACAACTTCTGTCATGCAAAAAAGTTTTATAATAAAACCTTTTTGGTGAGGAATTTTGTCGCCTTGTCTATTGTTCGATTATTTTTAAAATGTTATTCGAATAGTTTGAATTTCATAAGATTTTTTTTCTTATCTTGTTTTCCTTCGGTTTTGAACAGAGAAAAGTAAAGAAAATTCACGGCGTTAAAAGTCACGCATTCAAGCGTCTACCTGTTACCGTTATCAATCTCGAGCTGAAACGAGCAAAAGATTCAAGTTTTTTGTCCTCTAAATGTTGATATCATTCGGTTTCTTCATTGGTTGTTATAGCGGCAACAGTAATTATACATTATTGAAAATTTCAACTGTCTAGCTATAATGGTTCATGAGATACAGCCTGGTGACAGACGGACAGGCGGACAGCGAAGTCTCATTATAAGGGTTTCGTTTTTACCCTTTGGGTACGAAACCCTAAAAAGTATGCTAACGACACATTTCTAAAATATTTAATACTATAGTATATTTTATTGATACTGCGAACTAAATTGCGTTATGATTATGAATAAGAATTTGTTGAATTAAACTATTGGCTTTTGAATACCGTTTCAAATCCTGCCGGTCCCATATCTTTTTCAACTGTTTCTTAGTATAATTTGCTAAGCATAGCTAAATGCTATAAAAATAATCAATTAGAAATCTAAAACAATTATTCAGAGTAAGACTATCAAATACAAAAAGAACTATCTAAATTCGACCAGTAGTTCTTGAGATTAGCGCTATTAAACAATCGAACTAAATTTCTCTCTCGGTTTCATCTGCGTGGTAGGTTCATGGATTAAAAGTACATGCATCTAAAATATTATTATAATTGGTTTAGCCGTTTAGAAGATTAGACGATACAAACAGACAGACAGTCAGGCAGACGACGGACAGACAAACATTTTAATAACTGTAGTTTAGGCAAAAGTATCGAGCAAACAACTATCAGCTTAAAAAAACATTGTTAACATTAAAAACCGACACTTCAATTTTATTCATTTGTATTGTTGATTCCTACAGCTTAGCTTAGATAAGTCAGTAATCCTCAGCCCTAAAATATAAAAGCATTCTACTTTCTTGCAAACCTCATGTTTGACAGCTTAGTGCCATCAATCACATCACAGCAGCACTCCTAAGCCACAACGGTCGTCAACAAATTAGCCACATTATTTTATTACCTCTCCTTGTAGCTTTAGCCTAAGTATAGCCCCTCCTACAGCTTCCCAGGGGGCTTCGTACAAGACATTTTAAGGATTATCCAAGGAGGGATAGGACGCAGTACTTTACGGCACTTTTTCAAGTTATAACGTTGGCTAATCCTTAAGACATGGCACGTAGTAATGGGGATTTGGAATAAGGACACCGCAGGCAGATTTGTTTCATTCTGTGACGAACAAAATTGTTTGTTCCCGGAAATCCAATATTTTCCCGTGTATATTATGTGACTTTAGGATATAATTTGATGTTTGTTATTTGAACTTGTAAGGTTTAAGGAAAAACGCAATATAATGATTACCAGAGACATTAAATTGGAAAATGATGGATGCGAAAAAGATTTCGCGAATTTATTTTTTGTGACACAAAAAGATAATTATTTATTGAAAAAGAATTTTACTCTTGATGGCAAATCAAGCGTATATTCTTTAACCGTTCGGTTTGATTTGTTAAATTAATTCAATTAAAAAATATTTTGAATAAACAAACAAACATGTATTGATAACTATATACCCAGAAAGGTGTGGCTGAGGTGTTCAAACCTATCGCCATCAGCCGGGCTCAATTCCAACTCCGTGCTACTTTTGTAAATTTCCTGACGGAAAGTTTACAAATAACACTTTTCCCGACTCGGAAATCGAACCAAATGTATTGATAATTAAGTTAAAACCGCTCATTCGTTTTAATTAGCTAATACTATATTTATGGAGACATGCAGGCAATACCAATACCACGAGAATAGTGTTTATACGACTGACAAAAATAGTTCAAAACTTAAACGTAGTATTTATCCAAACTTGTATTCGTCTTTAATCTCCAACTGAAAATGCACTGATCGCATTTTAATGGCGTTTCAAAATGTACCTAAACGCGATAGCCAAAGCTAGATGATACCTGCGGGATATTTGAAACTTGCAAATCGCTTCGAGCAAATTCTCACCTTTGGCTCCTAATTGTTTTACTTTCAAAAGATGAATATCCAGTGTGTCCTATAATTAATGGATAATCCTTTACCTGCAGGTTGGGGGCATCACACCAGATAGATAAGAAAATGTAATTACCTTTATCTATTCTTTTCGATGCAATTGTTCATCATTTTTGGAAAATAAACTCTGTTTTTGAAATTCTACTTTTGAATAGATTTAGTATCTCATTAATGATTTAATATATTAAGGTAAAATCCACGTGTAACGACAATATAAATAGTGAAGTTTTGTTTTTTAGTTTGTATTTTGTACCGAATAGGCTCCGAAACTACTGGATCGATCTTAATGAAAATTGTTTTGGAGATAGTTTAAAACCCCAGAAAAACATAGGCTCCTATGTTTTTTACTTTTAGTGACGTACCACGCGCGTGACCGCGAGTTGAAAAAAATACTAGTATTATTGTGAAAAAGCGTGGGCGCTCTGTGCCATATTTTTCGTCTATCGAGCAACCCACGCTTTTTCACAATAATACTAGTATTTTTTGTTTATTACCATTTTCAGCTTACCTATATTAGGAATTATTTTCACTTTATAGGTAGAAGTACCTTAAAAGCGTGTTTTTAGTTTTTTTTAATTATTATATATTATTTCGTGTCATGAGTTAAGTTGTAGTTTGTATTCACCACCTAAAAAGATTATTTCATAGAATAATAAAATCCGTAACATATTTGGCCACTCAAACGCTTAATGCTCCAAAACCAAGCTAGTGATAATGAATCACTAAAGCTAATTACGGTCCATATTCCACGGGCAGCTTCGCTCGGTGGGCAATTTAGTGCTGCGCCAAAATATTAGATGGTTTAGCACTTTAGCTAGAGCACGTTTTATTACCTGATCAATATGGGCCATTACGATGCAATAATGTCCTTCTGGATATGTTTGCTGATCGGAACTTCGTCTAGTTAATAACGCGAAAAAATTAAAATATAAGAAACTTGAGCTTTTTTATATCTTACTTATTTATTTATTTAAAGCATCTTGAACAAGAAATACACACACATGTTTGCTGGTAGAAAATTCAATATTGAATTAAGCTCGCCTTTGTACCTAATATTTTAACTGTTTCTTTTCTATTATGTTATTGTAAATTCTGTGTGTGTACAATAAAGTATTTGAAACACATTCATAATTTATATCTTAAAATAATATGCCCCGTGTTTCCTCAGTTACAGGAAACCACTGCGTTCGAATATAAAAAAGCAGTCTAGGGATTATAAAGATAAATGCAGATTACAAATGATGGATAGTGTTAGTATAAAACAAAAGATTTTTTTGAATAAAAAACAATATGTCAAGAACTAAAATTTATATTAATAAAATTATAAATTATTATTTACAGAATTTTAAGTAAATATACTTACCTCCTCATAATTCTAATGATGGTTTAAGTTTAACTATTTCACTAAAAAAACGTTATCTAATAACTTTTAAAACTTAAAGTATTTAAGCTGCCTTAAAAGTTTGTTCACAACTAATTTTTTGTACCAAAAGATAGATAATCTGAAAATCTTTTCATAGAATCAAATAATTATGTAACAGAAAACCTTTATGAAATAAAGCTCATTAAAACCCCAGACATGTTTGAAAGGAACAACAATGATGAGGGTCTGATATCTCAGACAAAAACCTACACAATTATAATTGACAAATGTGACGATTTATCCGACAGCTAATGGGGTCAGGATCACAAAAAATAGTTATTTGTGCAACAAGACAGCTAACTTCGTATTTTCTTGGAGTGCTAATTGAGTACCGAGTAAGCGAAAGATTCTATAATAGAAACACGAGCGTAGCGAGTGATTCTAGGTTAGAATCGTGAGCGTAGTGAGGGACTCAAACGCACGAGAGGTAAATAATTTTGATCTCGTGCCGCACATTCAACTTTTCACCGCAAAAGCTAAAAACAGTACCCAAAGTACAAGTTCTGCTTATTTTGGGACTAGATGACGTAATGTGTAAATAGTGTGTCATTAAACAAAACCGAGCAGATAGCAAAACTCAAAGGAAAATCAAGTTTTGCTCACCGTTTTCATACAACTAAGAACAACTTTTGAGCTGCTGAGGTAAAAAGTGTATTTTCCTCGATATCCAAGGGCTGCCCTTTTCTATATAAAAAAGACTTATTCTTTTGTATCAATCAAAGATGTAATATTATTTGCTGAAGTTTTTGCTAGTCCCTAAATGCATTAAAGTCAAACGTAATGCAAACGGAAAGTGTAATCTGAAAGCGGAATTGGGTAACACTTGTTTGCGTGTTTTGATCGTAAAGTGCATTATCTTGGACATTTATAGGTTTAACGGAGTTTTCGTTGATAATGAGGTGGATGGAGAGAATCCTTTTGTTGTTTTAATAACATTTAGTTGATTTAAGGGCTTTAAAATTACGAATACGACGATGCAAAGCAGTTTATTTAAAATAAAATTTGCCGGCAAAACACACCGTTGGGCTTCTTTTTTTATACTGAGAAATGCCTGACGCATACCATCGACCCAGGCAGAGTCGCTAGTTATATCCGAGTTTCATGGACTAAAACCTAGTATATTGCGTCAACATGATATTATAACCGGGGTGGCAGATATCGCTCGCGCATGGACGCTTGCGCCCAGGAATCTCGGCTGCCGTGCAAACTGGCGGTCACGTCGTTGTGTTGGAGGGTCTAGCCTTCTCTTATGAAAATGGGACGAGGAACACGTTGCGCCACCTTCTCGGGCCTGCTTCTACTTAGGAAACAGATTGCCTTATCTCTGTCACCCGCAGGCTAAACCGGAGGCTATTCTCATAGTAGGTACACTGTTGGGCTCCTAAAAGTTAGGCCAAGTTAGTGAATCACAATCAGCTCCAAATACATCCTAAACTCAGTATATTTTCAGTACTCAGTTATTCAGTACCTACCCTTTACAATTGATTTCACCAGAATCAGGGATATAAACATTATTGATATAAACAAACTTGAGTAGTAGCGGATTTACAAATTTTTATGGTATAGATATGCTGGGAAGATTTGGCCGCCCTTGGCTCCAGCCTACTCAGCCTGTTGGTAAATCCGCCACTGCGTATACCTCTAGAATCTTGAGGTATACGCAGTCAATTTTGAATCAATTTTATTTACTTCGCAATCAAGGTGAAATTCCATTATTTAAACAAAGGCAAAAGCTTACTTTAATATGTTACAGGGCTGGCATTGTTTCAATTTCGAGCTCATAAATTAGATCGTGGGTGAAACTTAATGTTGTGGTTTTAAACTTGATTCGTTTGAAATTATTGCAATATAATTGTTTCGTGATTACAAAGCAATTATATGAAACATAATTTTAAGCTTTTGGAGTTACAGACACATTAGATTAAGGCGCTATTCGCACTATATTACGTCCTTATTTTTATTTATATAATAAGTTTATTTTTTGGTGGTAAGTTTGTGACGTATTTTGAAGTAGACAGAACTACTTGTCAGCTGCTTTACTATTGAAAATACACCTTTACATACACTGTGGTTTGTTAGTTTTTTAGTACCCTCTTTATAACATACTTCTGATACGTCTGTGATGTAAAAGTCGGATTGTTTGAACCTACACTTTAACATGTACTTTGGCGCAGACGTATAGCCGACTCCAGCTTGAAAATTAACGTGTTGTACGATGAGAGATAACTCAAAATATTAACGAAGAAAAAGTTTTTATTTAAGAGAAAAAATAACAAACCCCTTCTCCCCGATAACCATCAAATAATTGAAGTTTTAAATTCCTCCGCTGGGAACCTTATTTCGCTGATGGTAAGCCTTGTTCCCGCATTTTGGTAATAAGGTAATTTCCACGGAGTTTTACCTTAATTAAAGTTTATTAAGAACAAACTTGACTAAGAGTTCACACATTACATTATTGGAAGCGTTTTTATGACGTAGCTCATTTCCCGATGATTATTTCGATTAAACATGAATATCGTCGGACAGATGTTAATGAGTTCGTGTGATTACGTTGTTACATAAAACAGTCAAATAAAAAGCTCAAAGAGGATGCGTTAATGGTAATTAAGAAAATAAACAAATGTCCGATTAATGATCCGAGACTTCGTGTTAGAAATTATGGCTTTTTGAGGTGAAAGCTTATGGAAGGTTTTATATGTTTCGAAAAATGTCTTATTTAATTGTGTGGGCCTAATGAAGACACCTTCCATGTGCTGGTGTCATGTTCTATCTTACCATCCAGCTTGAGAGTAGTACCTAATAGTAGTACTGCCAGTTCCAGCAGTTGGCGACATTTTAAAGGCATGTCGTCTTTAAAATGCCGCTAACTTCGACAGTGTATTTATGTATTACAATTTTCGATAATATTTGATCTGTCACCTCAGCATCTCGAAAAGGGGTTCTTGTGCCAACAATGAGCAAATCTCTATTTTGCTTAGAGCGCGAATGAAATGACTTGAATGATTGTGATGTATGTAACTAAAAATTCTTTCGTTTGGTTCATGATTACCTATATTTTGATAAGGTATCCCATATTTTACTATCTATGGATCAGTCACCGTGCCTATTAGGACTTAAAAAAATAAACCAGCTTTAACCCTTATTGTATTTATGCTTAAGAATACGTAATTAGATACAATATTCTGTTAATACCTTACCATTACCTTACCACACGCAAACAAAAGCATTAAAACACAAAACATTTATCTATTTTTCTCTGAAAACATATCATAACAACACGCCTATATTACCCAGAAGGGTATGGCAGAGGAATACAACACCCACACTTCACCTTTTATGTTTAGGTCCCATGGGATAGGGGGTGAGCCTATCGCCATCTACCGGGCATCTAACTTCGTGCTGCTATTGTGAATTTTTTGTCAGTTCTCTGAAAATTACGTAAGAAATAAATTATTCAGATATTTTTAGATAACACCTACACAGCTTAATCGTTTTACGTGGAAGGTAACGTAACGTACCTAGATAAGTTAGACAAGCTTCAGTCTAGACTAATTGTTTACTGAGCGATTACTGGCAATTTCCGCAGCCCGCCGAGTTATACATTGAAGAACAACTTAGCTACGTTATCCATCGCGCTTGGTGAAGTTTCTTCATTATGTAATAATTAATAATAATACACGTGTATTTTTAACCTAAGTTAGTTAAGAGGTTAGCGTATACGGGTTCCCAGAACGGCCAAAGTGTTATTTGTGATCTTTCCGTCAGGAAATTCACAATAGCGGTATCTCATGGGACCTTAACTTAACAGGTGAAGTGTGGATGGTGCACACCTCTGCCACACCCTTCTGGGTAATATAGGCGTGATGTTATGTTATGTATGTTATGTGTATAAATATAAAAAAATATTATTTAATCTACCCGATTGTAGTACCTGAAGAGAACAACAAGCTTGCGTCGTCACTTGCGTTTTAAATACAGAAATCACTGGAATTCTATTTTATTACTGGAAATTTATAATTGTATTAAACTTGTAAAATATTTCAGTACTCGGTGTATTTCTCAAACAATGTGGGAGGAAATAATCTCGGGGTATTAAATAATTAAAAGGAATAATGTACAAAGTTCAAAGTGTCAAGCTAAGGATTTACATTGAGTAATTTATTGCTTAACTCGCTTTTAAGAAAAACTTTTGTTTTGAAAGACGAGTTGACCAAAAGATTCGTAATTAATTAACATTTTTTTTAATCAAATACCGATGTATCTCGATACTTCCGAGAGATTTACAAAAGAAAACGTTTTTTTTACAAAAAAATACCTGTCTTGCTCATAAAATTTGTTGTATACACTACACCCATCAAGTTGTACTTTATATCATATAAAAAATATATGTTAATTTTATAATATTTATTGTTTTATTGATTAATTTTAGAAATTAATTCATGCCTATTAAATATTAATCCATATTGTATATAATTTATAATGTTTTTACATTTTGTTACGTTCAGTTTTACACTGTAAGCAATAAAATAAAAATTGTATAATAATTAATAAATAAATAAATTTCCAGTATAAGTAGGTATATTAATGATGATCTCGAATAATAAATTATATACAGATATATATGTTTTAAAGCAGCGATAGCCGAATGGGAGACCGTAGGACTGCGAAGTTAAAAGTCACGGGTTCGAACCCACGGCACACACCTCTCGTCTTTTCGAAGATATGTGTGTATTTATCATATAAATTATCGCTCGCTAACGGTGAAGGAAAACATCGTGAGGAAACCTACATGCCTGAGAGTGCCTAATAAGTGCTCCAGGGTGTGTGAAGTCTACCATTCTGCACTTGGTCAGCGTGGTGGACTATGGCGTAACCCTTCTCATCATGAGAACAGGCCTGAGCCCAGCAGTGGGACATGTATTAGATACAGAGCTGCTATTATATGTATCTTTTTGGGCAAGGTGCACATTGGTATGTAGATTGTACAATCTAGCACCTCACTAATATAAATCGAGCATAACATTGCATTCTCCAACAGCTAAGGTTTCCAACAGCGCAGGTAAGTGAAGTTCTGAAGTATGGAACAGTACAGCTGTTATGTTTAGCTCTAATTGAATAAAATGGTAAAATTAAATCAATACTGTCCGCAATCTACTTCTATTGGCTATCGTTTCACATCGTACACAAAAGTTTGTATCTGCATACGAAAATATTTTTGTACCAATATTGGCCTGGTTTTCAGCGAAAACTTCCGAATTTATTATATTGATCACATAATGTCCAAATCCAATTATTTTACATTGATCCAACATAAAAATTAAACTTTTTTTATAAGAATTAGTAAACAGATTGCTATTAGACTGTAGGTAAAATTTGTTTTAAAATTAATTTGTAGACACTTGCCTTATATAACTAACTAGAACTGTCTCTTTAAATACTCCTACTGCCTCGATGGTCTAGTGGTTAGCATATGCGCCTCTCATCGCGAGGTCTCGGGCTCGATTCCCGGGTCGGGCAAAGTGTAATTTGCATCTTTCCGTCAGAAAATTCTCAATAGCAGCACGGAGTTGGAATTGTGCCCGGTGGATGGCGATAGGCTCATTCCTTATCCCATGGGACCTAAATATAACATGTGAAAAGTGGGTGTTGTACACCTCTGCCACATCCTTGTGGGTAATTAATATGGGCATGATGTTATAATAATATAATAATTTATTTATTAAGTAAACATAGGTCCATAATTCTTAATACATCGAAAAAACATAAATAATAATAATCATAATTAAAAACACAAAACAAACATTCAGTAACTTCATGCCATTCATTAAATTATAAGTTAAGTTATTTAATGTTATGTATTATAACTACCTTCTCATTTAAGGTGAACTTTTGTTAATTAGGAAAATAAATTATTTTTCACCACACCAGCACGAAAAAGCTCGTTTGCTTGCGAGAATTCAGTGAGTAATAACGCTTATTACTCACTAGTGAGGCAAAGTGATTTAAATTTCGAATCACTAAATCCTTCCAATGAATAGGCGCTAAAAAAAACCAAACAGCCACCATGTAGGTTAGTAATAAACATTGATATCAATTTTATTTTAAAACTACAAACGATACGTTTTAATTATTTTAAATTACATAAATACACGCTTATTTAGTATTTTCATGGTTTTATATTCGTGATTAACCATTAAATTAATTAAAATCGGGTACTTAATATTAGACTCTATAAATAAATGTTACGGAACGAATTTCCGAACGCAAGATTAAAAAAAAAATGTCTGTGTCTGTGTCAGTTATCGCGGGCAAGTATAATTTCTTTTCAGTTTATGTTTAATTGTTTACTGGAACTTTTTAACCAAAAAAATAGTGAATCCAGTGATGAAGAACTTTGTGGAACTCCAAAAAAGAGTTGCGACAACTTGCTTCTAACACAGTTTTCTTTTTTACCAGAAAATTGACGTGAAAAGTATTTGAAAACGTACGACATATTTAATTAGTGGCGACTTTCAAAAGGCCCTAAAACGCATTATGAATCGGTATTACTGTCGTATTTCATGGAATTATTTAAGGTTAAGCAATCGAGTACGAGCTTATTTAAATCTTAATATTTTCTCACTGGAAGAGGTGAAAAGTTTTGTATTGCAACGAGTGAGAAAATTTAATTTCCAGTTCGTGACCTCTTAAAATCTTTCGCTTGCGAAGTAGTCTTTATTAGAATCACTCGCTATGCTCGTGATTCAATTTAAGACTACTTCGCAAGCTCAAGATTTAAAATTGGCACTCACAACAGAAATATAAACTTTTTCTCACTTGTACCATAAATAACTATAAACCAACTCTGAATACAGCGTTTTTTAGACAGAGTATTCAATAAAATATTTTGTTTTTTCCTTGTATTCAACACGACACATGTACCGTCCATTGATGTTCAGTCACTGGATTTAACGTAACAAAAGACCTTAATTGCCAATATCCGACGCTAAAAGACTCAAGTTTGCATACTCTTAATGGCATTTTCGGATCAGATAGTGAGGATATTTCATCAATCATTCAAAAAAACCGGCCAAGTGCGTGTCGGGCCACGCGCAGTAGGGTTCCATAGAAAAATATTTTTAATTTTACTTTTTAACTAAATGGCGTCCTTCAGAAAGGAAATGTTTGTAGTACACGAAACCAGCTAGCACGTATGACGAGATGTATGAATGTTGAGGAAGCGAAAGAAGTATGTAAGGAGCGAAGCACATGGCGTTCCATCGTTTCTGCCTACCCCCGTGGGATAAAGGCGTGATTTTATATATGTATTATGTATGTTTATTTATGTTTCAAGAATTTTGAACGAAATATTCTGAGTAACTGCATCTGACATTTCAGACCCCTATTCCTCTTGAACTAATGAAGTGAACTTATCCTCTATAGTTTTCCTTTAAAGTTCATTACATGTACTACCGACACAATTTTTTTCAGATTTTGGGATCCAGTAGTTTAGCTTTTAGAGGGGGGGGGACGCCCTACTCGAACAAAAATTTGCTCTTTAAAGTTAATTATCTCGCAAACGGATCCCTAAATCAAAAAACTGTCTTAGCAACCCCTAAACGTTTTTAAAAGTCCTATCTAACAATACCCCACACTATGGGGAGGGCGACAAAAAAAAAAACATCCCTACTTTACATGTAGGGGAGCTACCTGAAAAAAAAATATTTTGCCAAATTTTATTCTACGACTTTCTTTGTATAGTTAACATACATGTTCATGCAAAATTTCTAGCACCAACGGTTTCGTCGCTATGCCGTGGACAGACAGACGGACATGGCGAAACTATAAGGGTTCCTTGTAGGTACTACGGAACCCTAAAAACCTCCATCAATGCTACACATCAAGCTTTACATTTCCTGTATAAGATGGACAACATGTTTGGGGGCCGCGTGTACTAAAACTCAATACTTAGCAGCCATCCGCGATCGATCTACAAAGTTTAAACGTTCCATTAACAATTCAGCAAGTTTGGAGTCATACGGAGCGCATTATTACATCGTACGAATAGGTTCTTGCAAACAACAACTTCTGAAAGTTTCGCATTGTTTAACTTGTAAGATTGAGTTCAGCGAATTGCGAGGAAACATTCTTTTGTTTCACTAATTCTGCTTTGTGATGAATGAATCTGTTTTAAGTTTTCTCTTGGATAAGAAAGTTGTTAACCAGCTTTGTGTTGTTTTACAGCTGATTTATAATTTAAGACAAACAATTCTTGTAACAATAGGGTTGAAGATTTTTACTTTAAAATACGATGGTAGTAAAAGTGAAATATAAACTAGAGCATTATATGATAAGGACATGACATGTGTGCTTCGCTATTCTGTACTTTACAATCTAAGGCGCAAAATACACAGAAGCGATGAAAGATTCGGATACGATGCGGATGAGAGACGGATACGGCACCGATGCGACTTAATTACCTATACCTTACCTTACCCATAAATTACCTATAAAAGGCATAGACTGCATAAGATCGTTATTATACAGGCTGACTTTGTTGCAAAACATGTCCTCTTCAGAAGACGAAGATGCGTTTGCTGTGCTCCAATTTATGAATATACTAAATGTGCATAGACAAAGGTCTTACTGGGTGCATCCTGGTGGAGTTTGTCACAAGAACATATAGAGATATTTTAAGATACTGGCAAAATTATATGAATATCCAGATCGTTTTCCTGAAGAACGATATTGTTTGAGGGAGCACAACTGTATAACCGGTTACCGAACGAACTAAAGGAGTGTAATGATGTAAACATCTACAAAAGTCTACTTAAAATATGTAAGCACAATATCGCTGTAATTTAACTTAAATTTAAGATAAATCTAGTAATGTTAAGTGAATAACACTAATTGTATCTCATTTTAAGTAAAACTGTAAGTTTTTTATGAGAAATAAAGATTCTTTAAACATAAGTATACAAAATGTCATTAGAATGTTTCCATATTATATTGAATACGGTAAAACATGGTCTTCAGAAGAAACATACTAATTAGAGAGAACCAGTCTGTCCCGAGGAAAGACTAAACTTTACATTAAATTCCATATCGTCACGCATTTTTCGTTTTGGTTGCTTTAACTTGTATTCGTACTGTATAACAAGCGATACGTGCTCTTCGCACGGCGGCGGCGGCGGTCGGTCGCAACTGCAAGCGAGGTGGCGCGGATTCTCAAGTGATAAATCCGCGCCGCATCCTTTCTGTGTAATTTACGACGCATCTCTTTCATACATTTTGTACGAATAAAATTTGAAGCGACAACAAATCCGATCCACATCCGCATCGTATCCGAATCTTTCATCGCTTCTGTATATTTTGCGCCATAGAGGCGGTCTTTGTTATACTGTGTTGATTCAACAATGCCTTTGAGAGAAAAAAAAAGACTAGCTAGTCACGCTCTGCGCCTGAGGATCGTTGCGTAATAAAGGTTAATCTTGCCTATACTAATATTATGAAGACGATTTTTTTTGTTTATTTGTACCCCAGAACCATATCTACTGGATCGATATGGATGTAAATTAGTGTGGAGATCGTTCAAGAAAACAAGATCAATAACAAAGTCTACTTTTTAATCATATATCACGCGGATCTGCGGACGGCAGCGAGTTATAAATAATGAGTTAAAAATAACGCGATTAAGAATTGGAGAAAGATAAACAGCTTATTTCTAGGATCTCTCTTCAGTGGCGTAACTGTAGGGTGGCAGGGGTGGCAAAATGCCCATGGGCCCCCAGCCTGAGGAGGCCTCCGGGCCCAAGATGCCACGACCTTGGAAGTAACTAAACATAAATTAATAAAAAAAAAAGATTTAAACGCATTCATCTAAACATTGAAAATTGTTGGCCGGGAAATTATAAAATATTGGAATAGACAAGGGGCAAAATAACGCAGCAGGGTAACATAGTAAATCGCGAAAGACTAATTTTTCTTCCTAAAAATCTGGCATTCTATAGTGAATTCAGTACTGAATCACTAGAAAGCGGCTTCAACGTAACGATGTTTACTAGGACCCCATCCAATATTTTTGCCACGGGCCCCCGATGGTATAGTTACGCCACTGTCTCTCCCCCAGTTAATAAAGTCGTTATTCTTGAAGCTTTGCTCTCGAGTATTACGTTTGTAGTAACAAGTCTTAGTATTTATACCAAGGAAAAACCGTAAATGCAGCTCGCAAGTTGTACATTTTTAACTGGCTTGTATAAGCATGGCAGGAACTTTATAATGCTATTCGCTATTTATTTTTTTCTGAAAGGGGTATGACCAATTCACTATGGGATTGTTTATCGCTGCTGTGCTATTTTATTTTGTAGCTATTCAAGTTGAAATCTGCTATTTTATATGAAAGATAATATAAAAGTTAAATTGTAAGCCTGTTATTTTAATAGTAAGACGCGTTTTATGAAAAAGTTACTGAGCAAATGTAAAAAACGTAATTAATTTATAAAAAAAAACTAAGCGCATAGTTCATCCTTCATGTTTAAATATTTTTTTTTACGGGATATAATCCCACCCACACGCCCACCACTGTGACTCCTGTGACGCCAGAATCTACAGCGGTAACCAACTGAAAGGCACCGTGCATGAAACACTGGCATTCCCAGGGAGAGTTAAAATTGTCTTGGAACCCGCAACGAATTTAATCAGAAGTATTTAGTTGGAGTTGGAAAGTATCTCTTTAGTTTATGAAAGCCCGCTTAATTTATGTCTTTCATTACTAGATAATCGAGAAACGTGAGACTTAGTGATACTTAAATATATTATTATAGAACGTTATATTATGACTCCTGCCTCGATGGTCTAGTGGTTAGCGTATGTGCCTATCACTACAAAGTCTCGGGTTTGATTACCGGGTCGGGAATGTTTCCGACTGGAAATTCACAAAAGCAGCACGGAGTGGGAATTGTGCCCAGTGGATGGTGATAGGCTCACCCCCTATCCCATGCAACCCTGTGCCACACCCACACTTTACCTGTTATGTTTATAACAGGTGAAATGTGGGTGTTGTACACCTCTGCAACACCCCTCTGGGTACATCGTACATCGTAATCAACTCAAAAATAATCAACTGATGGTTTATTAACAAATTTTAGGACAATCAAATTATTAATCTTAATTATTATCGACGAACAATTGCAATTGCGCCGATATGTCTTATTGGTACAATCATAATGGAGTTATTTAGTGCAAAAAACTGCATGTAGATTGAAAAAAAAAATATTCCTTTGAATTCTTTACACTTTCTGTAATTTATTAATTTTATTCTTTATCCCAGTTACAAAAGTCGTTATTCTTGAAGCTTTTCTCTCGAGTACAAAGTACGAGGTAACGAGTATTTACACCAAGGAACAAGCGTTATCAGAAGTTGTAATACTCGTACCGCTGCAGGTAATTGTATTGTACATTTTTAACTGGCTTGTATTAGCTTGCCGGGAACTTAAGCTATTTTACAGTTTATTTTAATTAGTATAAGAAAGGGGCTAGTATCTCCAGATGGTGGATGATACACTGCGACACCAGAGAATTGGCACAAAATAACATGTGTATTTATTACACCCATAATTTTATTCAACTGTTTTGTTTATTACTAACAAAAAGTTACTACAATAAAAGTATACAAAAGGCGAGCTTAATTCAGTGCTTGAGTTCTCTGCCAGCAAACCTAGAGCAATAGAGAATGATGAAATAGAGGGCAAGATCAACTCTTGCCTCTTATTTCCGTGTATTTTTTGTAGGAAAAAGCGTGGGGAGCAATTTTTGTTCATAAATGACTTCCATGCGGACGAAGTCGCAGGTAACAGTTAGTACAAATAATAAAATGGACATTATAAATAAATTTTTCATTTATTTATATTGTACATTTTATAATTTTCGAGTTTTTGATTCATCACATGAAAACTGACGGTCAATATTATAATCTGAACGATGAAAAAAGATTACATAACATACTTTTATATAACCCAGAAGGTTAGTTATAGGATAGTTAGGTTAGAAGGTTATATTATAGGTTAAGGTGACTTTCAAACACGGGTTCCTTGCGTTTAATAGAGCTGTAACACATCACCTCACGAGTTATGTTTAGTTCTCATATCATAAAGGGGTGCATGAAAGGAGCCTCCCCGAGTGACGTACACAACGATTTCCCTACGTCCGGCGCACCCTGGGCAATTCGCGAGTTCTTAAAAGCGATTTGGCTAATCCTTTCACCACGATGGCAAGTCAAAACCTTGACCACCTTACTGACTGTCCAAAATGCCTTACCACCTACACAAGAGAGGCGCTCATGAACGCCGACGAGAGCGCCATAACAGTGGCCACTTATTGGACCAATAAAATTTGACTCAGTCATCGACACGACGAAGAAGAATATCATAAAAAAACAGCAATTATAGACTGGTAATTAAATTTTCCTGTTGAAAAAATTGCATATCCCATTTGTCCGTCTCGGAAGCCCGAACCACCACAAAACCAACGAGACATTCTGTCTCATGAAGAAAGCAGGAAATATTTCACCCGCCATATCCTAACCGAATCATATATCAAAATTCGCGAGCAGCTCATTCATTCTGTACCCAAAACCGTACTCAACAGAGCGACGAATTAAAATCACATTAGGCTATTATGTAGTATATAACAGACTAGATGCCCTGCCCGGTTTTACCCGCGTCATATATAATAATATCTATGTAAAATCACATATAGTAATAATTTTTGTACATCTTAAGATTAAACTTACACTAGATTAGTATATAATCAATGTATTTTATTATTTAATAAAGAAATTTAAAAACAAAAAAACCCGCGTCATACATTATTCTGGCCGGTGCCCACAAGTTAAAAATATTCACAACGCCATCTATTGAATTTTTGCATTAGCTCACTTCTAACTGAAGAACCCTTCATTCACCCTCTTGGGAATACAATTTAGAAAAACAGAGAGATACAGAAATTCATTTATTTTTATTCAAGTTTAATGATAGGAAAATTTGTGCTTATAACTTCAAAAATGACGGACTTCCATACAACCGTTCATCCCCCATTTTACCCCCTTCAAAATGAAATTGCCAAAAATCCCTACGCCATGTTAGTACGCCTTCATTGAAAATTTCAAGTTACTAGCTCTAGCGGTTTAGATAGAGATAGATAGATAGATAAAACAACACAAATGTAGGTATTAAGGTTACTCCAACACTCATAAACACCTGCATGCATTTGTTTCTGTAGAGAGAACTAATTTACGTGTTTTGGCAGATATCTGTTGTGATTGCGATGTGAAATTGGTATAATTAGGGTTTCATATCGCGTAATAATGTATATTGATTCAGATTGCCGGTTTGTGGTTTGTGTAGGTAGATTTCAATGATGAATTAGCTTCCGTAACGGGCATTGATATATTCCGGGTATTAATCAATATCGAGGCCGCTCCACACAAGACAAAACAATTTGACACAACGATCACAATACGCTACAGCATATTTTTATAACATAACATCACGCCTATATTACCCAGAAAGGTGTGGCAAAGGTGTACAACACCTACATTTCTGTTAGGTGCCATGGGATAAGGCTTATCGCCATCCACCGGGCACAGATACAACTTCTTGCTGCTATTGTGAATTTCCTGATGGAAAGTTATTTTTAATCCCATCACACCTATTTACATACAGCACAAAACTCAACACACTCCTTGCATTTCAAAATGATAATAATTATAATGAATGAAATAATACGAAGTATTCTAACTCAGCCTTGTTAAAAACTAGACTGGGTCGCAGTGTACTTTAATTATACTTCAGAAGTCAGGGCGAATAATATGAAACAATGTAACTTTATAAAAATCACATATTTATCCAAAAATTGCAATTGATGCACTTTGAAACGTGTTAATTATCACTTCTTGCAGTACTGTAAGTACTTACATTATACTAAACACACATCACTTTTACACGTCTAAACTTCTTGACATCTAAGCACCTAATGACCCTAACCGCACTATCCCCTTCTAACTAACTTTAACACTATTTTACTACTGTGATCTTATTGGCTGGCGTAATGGCGCGCGACTAATGAGAACACAAATTTAAATACTTTTTGAAATTACAAATTAATTATAATAACATAAAATATGAAAGTAACTAAATAATAACAATTTGCAGCATTTTTTTAGAAATTATAAGCTAGTAAAAAAGTCAGAATCACAACATATATAATAGATATAATATTATTATTGAGAATACGGGTTACTCACGTTACTTTAGCCGGGATATGCCGACTAGTTTCGAATCCAGTACGTACATTCGAAACTAGTCGGCAGTCGGAGACATAGCAGCATTGCCACGTTGTATGGCAATGCTATACTTGTTGTTTATAAATATTTTTCAAAATCTAAAATGCTGAATGCAGTGATATTTTAATTACATTTTGAACATAATAGTTTTTAAATGATGTAAATATTTATAATGCTAATAAAACTGGTTAATTTATGATTTTCACCTTTTAATTTATTAAGGCGTAACAATTTTAAATGGAATCTCTTAACATATTCATTTTATCTGTTTAATTAATAGACAAGTAATTCATGTTTGATCGATGACCTCGTGACAGGCCGTTTGTCATTCTTATCGTATTGTTTAATAATGGGAAATTACTGTTATTTATTGGTGCCGCTACTAATGGCGATACGAAAACGAAATGTATTTATTAAAAGCTTTTATATATTGCAATGTGGGGTACCTATGTATGTATGTATGTGAGTTACAAATCTTGCACAGAATTTTTCGACCGCTTCTAGTTTCCCGATCGAGCTGAAAATTGGTATACTTGTGTAATTCCGGTGACAATGCAATAATTAGAAATGGTGTGATGATGCAGGCAGGACAGTCTTTTTAATGAGAGAACTCCTCAACGGTTTAGAGTATGGATACGAAACTTTGCAAAGTTATTCAATTTCGGTGATAATACACTTATATAATCGGAATGGTCTGATGCTGCAGCCAGGAGTGTTTTTCATGAGGGAACTCCTTGTCGTTAAGAGCTTAGATACGTATCAAAATATAAATTTAAAAAAGACAGCAGGAGATATGATGAGAACGTAACACGCTTTTATTTTGGTTGTGGATTGAATTATTGGTTGAAGATTTATTTTCACCTTTTAAGTACAATCGAAAAAAAATGGATTTTAAAAAGTTTATTTTTATAAAACGATTTAATAAATAAATTATATTTGCCAACACAGGGCATTTCCGACTCCTAAGTTTGAATTAAGCTTGATAAAGTTATAACTGGTTCAATGTGGGTGTTAATACATCTCTGCTCTAGCCTTTAAAATAAAAAAGGCGTAATATTATTGAAGAGGCTAAGCTAAACGTATTACACATAAACTTTTCTAGACGCGGCTTCATGCGGTTAATTTTAGTTTAAAATCCAAACCTCATTTTATTCAATTTAGCAGAATAACAAGCTGGTCTCTGTGAATGTAGAATTAATCACAAACTCATTTGGATGTCCAATCCTTCTCATCTAAAGCCCCTTATTTAATTAAAGCAATTCAACTGATTAGAAACTTTATAACCACATGTTAGCCGAGTCTCAGTCATTGTCATTCTTTGTAAAATTATAAATTAAAACTCTGTCTGTCGGTTTGTCACACGTTTACGGCCAAACCGCTGAATCGATCTTGATAAAATTTTATATGGTGCTGCTTCAAGGCTCTAGGAAGGCAATGGAATACTTTTTATCGACCTAGCAAGCAAACGGAGTCTAGTAAATTATTAATCAAAATGTCTGTCTGTTCAGGATACACTTAAAAACTACTGTACGGAATATAATGCGGTTTTTACAGAGAGATACAGTGATTCATCAGGAAGCTATGTAATTTGTCGAGATACCAGACGGCAATTTTAAGAACACTATTCAACAGGAAAAACATAAAATAAAGTCATAAATATCTCTAACACACCCCATTCAAATTACGTAGCTCATGCATGAGCTGTAATAAACTATTGCTTTAAGGTTGAACTCTTACTGGAGCTATACTATAATTTATCCTTTGCTTTTATTTCAAAGGTGATAAAACATTGATTTATATTTACTTGCCCTGTAATAATTAAAATTATACCGCCTTTATGTTGTCAGATTGATCTGATATTTGGCACACAGCTTTAATCTGATTACAATACAAATAAATATATTCAATAACTTTGTGATTACAAGATGGCCGCAACAAAAAAGCAGTCATATTTTTTTTTCTCAACTAGGTTTTACAATTTGAGTATCAAATGAAAGGACTTGATAGTAGAATAGGGTTTTTTTAGCTATAAGTACATTTATTTAAAAAAAACTTTAAGTAAATAAATTACAATTTCTTATTGCTTGCTGAAGAATTTATAGGCTGGCAGTAAATAATATGAAATAGTCAGGAAATGCTTACACAACTCCCTTTGATGTTACTTTCTATCTTTTTATCTGTATTTTTATTTGTAATATAATTTAGAATAACTAAACTCCTGTTTTCATGTGTAAAATTGACACCTAGAATGAATTAAAAGACCAATTGTTTTTGTTTTATTCGATATTTTTCAATAGCAAAAACATATTAGTATTTTTATAAGCTTTAAATCCTCCGCCCGCACTAGGAATAATTCCTGTCACGCGGAGATGTTCACAAATATAAATTTCGCACACAAAGTACACTCACCCACCAAATGTAATGTCGGCTTAAATTACTCGCTTTACTCGCGTATCTTTCGATACAGCATTATCTCGATTCTCTAACAGATAGGTTAATGCTAGGAGGCTGACCTGCGATATATTATGGAGTCGTGCGACGTCGCATCGATATAATCGGTATCAAATGCTGTGGAACAAAACGCGGGTATTTGCAACCGTTCAACTTGTCACTAATTGTACTTGTTTATGGTGGGTGGTAGCACTTTGTAATTTTCTCGTTGGAATATAGGCGCTAGACGTATGTAGTTTGTAGGATTGATTTACGAGTGCGAATAAATTCATATATGATCACGCCTATATTACCCAGAAGGGTGTGGCAGTGTAAAACACCCACATTTCACCTGTTATGTTTAGGTCCCATGGGATAGGGTGTGAGCCTATCGCCATCTACTGGGCATTTATGCTGCTAGTGTGAATTTACTGATGGAAAGTTCACAAATAACTCTTTGCCCGACCCGGGTATCGAACCCGAGACCTCGCGGTGATAAGCGCATCCGCTAACCACTAGATCAACGAGGCAGTCGAATAAAATCATTCAGCCGCGGACGACAATCACATATGATTGTCATCCGCGGCTCCTCTGCTAGCCTGGTACCTATGTCAATAATTAGAACTCCATAATATATTAATTATTACAAAATGTCATCAAAATCAAACCAACAGTTTTCTTACGAGAAAGAGAAATAAACCGCAAATAAATAAATCGCACTTGGCCGGTTTTTTTTAGTTCTTCACAATTATCTTTCTTTTTGTAGAAATTAAATGGGATAGATAAACCTACTTTAAGATAATATTGACAGCATCTTGGCTTACAGAGACAAAAGATATGAAGCAATAAATTACCGTAATTGGTTGTTTTCTTCCTTTACTAAATATTAATGAGCTGTCGTGAGCAGATCTAACTTTGTTTGTTCATTAGCTGCAAAATTTGTTTGGAACTTGGTGGAGAGCTGCCAAGCTGTGATAACAGTGAAAATACTAATAGAAAACTGCGATAATATCTACTAATAAAAAACTGCGATAATAGTAATAAAAAACTGCGATAGTACTGTTCTTTTTTATTTTTAAACTCCAGATCTCTCGAATGTGAACAATTAGAGTGCACGGTTGGCGTAGCGGTTAAAGCGGTCGCCTCGCCGCTTTCAACTACGCTGGTGTTGTGGGTTCGATCCTCACATGGGACAAATCTTTGTGTGATCCGCATAGATTTGTTCTGACTCTGGGTGTGCTTTGTGTGTGTGAAATGTATGTTTGTGAACACCCCCGCGACACAGGAGTTATTCCTAGTGCGGGCGTCCGTCGTTTAAAAAAAAAACAAAAATTGAAACTTAAAATTTTTATGAGTACGACCAATCAATAGTCTGGGTGTTTCTATGTATAATAAGTATTTATTTACAAAAGAAAAGTATATATGTATTAGTATCAGTTATTCTAGTACCAATAAAACAAGCTCTGCTTAGTTTGGGACTAGATGGCGTTGTAAGAATGAGTGTGATAATTATATTTACTCATATTTATTTAATGTAATGTTTACCACAGCACTATTTAGTTAGTGTTGTTCTTAGTTTAGTGTTAAATATAAAATGGAAATAACTTTCGGGTTTTTTCGTAAAATTAATGTTTAAAAATGATGTTGTAAATAAACACGTATGTATAATTATATTATTATGTTTCCATTCAATACAAAATACCTATTCCACATACAAGGCGACTAAGTTATGTATTTATTAAATAGCGGTTGCTATATATGCCCTAGTACGGATATGGGAAATACTCAGACAACTTCAGGCAAACACGCAATAGTTTGAAGTCAACAAGTTGGCTTTGGTGGTCTAATATAAATAGTTTTCACTATCAATTGCTCGCCAAAACCGATATAACGTACTTATATTTGACGACCGGATAGCGGAGTGGGTAGTGTACCTGCCTGCGACGCCGAGGTCGTGGGTTCGATTCCCACTCAAGACAAATCTTTGTGTGCATGAACATGGGGGCTTGTCTTAGTCTGGGTGTTTTTATGTATAATATGTATGTATTTACAAAAGAAAAGTATTTATGTATTAGTATCAGATATTCTAGTACCCATAGTACAAGCTCTGCTTAGTTTGGGACTAGATGGCGTTGTGTTTGAGTTGTGAAATATATTATAAAAATATATATTACATATTATATCATTACGCATTTGATTTTCTCCTGATGATTGGACTACAGTTGCAGTCTAAAGTGCTCGTGGCTAAGTCAAAGCTGTGCTATCGATCATGCAGGTTAAGCTAAGCTAACCGCGGTCAGCCGTGGATGGCTGACCATCATCACAATACTAATATTCCTCCTTGCCTCGGAAAGAAAATGAAATGAAAATGAAAATATTTATTTAGGTCCAACAGAAACAATGAGACACACATAAATTCAGTTAAAACAAATAAAAAAAAAAAACAGTAATTTACAAGGCTGTCAATGGGAAATGGTTCAGTATATACCAAACTAAAGCTTAGCGCTGGTTTTCAACCAATCCCCCAGTGTCTACACGGATGACAATCTGTTACTTATATAATAAATAAAATTAAACAAACAAAATGATAGAAAAAAAAGAAAACAAAGATAAAACATAAATATATATATAATTATGGCATATGTACAACGCAAAATAAATTCATAACATATGCATTAAATAAAAGATACATTTACATTTAACATGCCCATCTCCCGCTGAGCATTGATTAGGTATCGTTTTAAGTGTAGTCAGAACGTACTTAATGCTTAATGCTGAAAGCACGTTTTTAAGCCGTCGGTCCCGGTTGCCATTAGAAGGTCTATGGTCGTCTAACATCTTTTTTTTTTTTTTTTTTCGCCCTTGGGGGGCGGGCGGGGTGGTTATGTGGGACTCCCCGTGCCTACGATGGTAAACGGCACGAGTATACCCACTAAAACCCCGCGGTGTGCCCTCGTCGCCGAAAGATGGTGGGTCGGCGAGCCCCGGATAACATCTAGTTCAACCAAGGAGTCGTACTGGGTTGTGCAGTTCTGATGGAAGTAGCTCCCCGTAAAATACAGATATTCAGCTAATTCCGTTTAATTAGAAGCTGACCCCAATAAAATTTGAAAAAGCCGTATACATAGCATAGCATACCCGGAGGCAAATCTAAGCAAATCTAACAAATTTGTCCTTGTGGGGATCGAACCTACAACACCAGCGCAGTTATTCATAAATAGGCTTACTTATTACTTACTACTATTTAACTATTGAATATTCATTTTTGAGTTAAGTTCACCTTTTGTCATCACTACTTTTATGTAATTGTATTATTGTAATTTATGTGTACAATAAAGTATTAAACTAAACTAAAACTGGCCAGGCGACCGCTGTAACCACTACGCCAACCGTGCAATCGACCGTGCTAATCGTTACTATGTTTTGATCCTTGCATGTGTATAGGAACAAGATGTGATGTTCCTCCACCACAAAGGTAGGATCCTCCGACCAGGCTCGGTGGTATTGCCTGGCGGACAGCTGTCCAACGGTAGCGTATTGGAAGTGGTATATATATTATGTACACTCTCTGTGAACACTTCGTTATCGCGATTCAGCACTCGTCGACATATACGGGGTGGATGCGACATAGCGACATTTATTGAAACCACAGCTTCTATACATGGTAAGTATCAATTTCCACCGGATAAAAATTCTCTGGCGAAAAAAAAAAAATCACGTTCTCCGAACATTTTGAAAATTGCGATCGTGCAATTTGTTCGGAAGACGTGGATTTTTTTTTTCGCCAGAGAATTTTTTATCCGGTGGAAATGCATACTGGCCATGTATAGAAGCTGTGGTTTCAATAAATGTCGCTATGTCGCATCCACCCTGTATGTCACGTGATTATGTGCGGATACCGCCACACATGTAATACCTGTACTCCCATCAAAACTAGTTGACATTTGATCAAGCTAGGATTTTGAGCACATTGTCTGCTTTCCTATGTTACTAGGTAAATCCGGTGGCTATACGATAATTAATACCTTAGCTAACGCTTACAGAAGAGCTGTGTTTGGTTTCCTTAATAATAATAGTGCTGTGGTGAGTCGGCTATGTGCATTTAATTTACGGCTGGCAAGTATTGATAATAATAATATAGTAAATACAATCTATAGAGAAATCTCTGATTGTTTATATTGAAATGCGTTTTATTCCTTATAAAGGTTGGATGCGACATTGGGGCATTTAAAACAGATTTTAGATGTGATCAGTGATAATTTCCAGTAATGGTACCTATTGGACATAGGCACATACCATAGAAATCTTAATAACTAGTCAATAGAAATGCTATCGACTATCTTTTAACACTGGGACGCATGTCGCCGGTTTTCAAATACCACTACATAACCAAACAATAAAAACACAATTTCGCCTACACATACATTTTGTATTCCTGCAAACAAAATTATTCTTTTTGCGATGACATTAAGCAATATTTTCTAAAAACGAATAATCTTTAGGCGTCCCAAACAACACTGGTAACCACGACAACTCCTCGACTCGCACTTGTGTTCGACTAAACACATGCGCGGCGACAAGGTCACGCGTCTTTGACATTTCTATTGCCTTGTTATTAAGACTTCTATGGCACATACTTATCATGCTGTAGTTAACGTTAAAACATAACATAACATCACGCCTATATTACCCAGAGGGGTGTGGCAGAGATGTCCAACACCCACATTTCACCTGTTATGTTTAGGTCACATGGGGTAGAAGGTGAGCCTATCCACCGGGTACAATACCAACTCCGTGCTCCTATTATGAATTTCCTGACGGCAAGCCCACAAATAACACTTTGGCAATCGAACCCGAAACCTCACGGTGAGAGACGCATACGCTAACCACTAGACCATCGAGGCAGTTTAGTTAACGTTAAATTTTTATCATTTGTTTTTTTATACCACGCCTACAGCGAACGTACGTGTAGTCCATCTGATATAGCCCATGGAAATCAACAATCCACAAAGCAGATTGTAGATGCGTCGCTGCAGCTGAGGAATACGGTGTTATGCCTCATGTGCCAGTAATTTCAGGGCCTAATCTCACCACCAAACCGGAACGCAGTAATGGAAGCACCACTATTTGGCGGCAGGATAAAGGTGAGTCGGTGTTGCTGCCGCCCTCGAGCTCATTCACAAGAACTCTACCACCATTAAAATAATCATACAATCATAATCCAATTATCCGACTATAATTTGCATATTATTAGTGTAATGCCGATGATTTTAAATCCCTATCGATTTAGCTGAATAACCTCCAGGGATCCTCAAATTACGATCCAACATTTCAAATTCGAATTCTCCATGCATACGTACAGTTGATTGCTATAATTTAATCCTAGAAAAAAATTAAACATCAAAACTGAAAATGAAACACGAAACGTACCGAATTAAATATTTGAGTTTTGTTCATACAAAAGTGAACAATTGATACTCATAATGAGAAGGTATGAGTTATTAAGGCTGTTAATACAAAGGCAGGAAACTGCAGGGATATAAAGGTACTTAATTAGGCGAGAAATGGCTGGAGTGTGCTGATTAATGAACTAAGGTGAACAGATAGATGGATACTAACCGAGCGGAGCTTCGTAATGATCTGATTTGTTAACGGTGGCAGAGCAGAGCGAGCATTGAAATTTGTATGGCAAAATTTCCATCCTCGCCCTGCCAATCTTTGGTGTAAAAGGCTCAGCGTGGCGTGGATGTGTGCGGCGAAAATTGAAATAGAGGAATAGATAATTTACCAGCTTCAAATGTGTGACGTCGCGAGCTGGCACAAGCCGGCTCGAGTTAAAATACTTGTTAGTACGATATAGTCATTTATTGCTTTGGAATAGAGTATTTATTTACTATTTACGTGTTATATCGCTAGCTGGATGACGGCGCGGTGTAAAAGGTGCAGCGTGCTTTCAATTCACGCCCTGCCCATCCACTTATCGCCTCGCCGATATAAAACCACTTTAACAATGACTCCCGTATAAAACTTTTTGTTTAGTTTTTGTGTTGTTTTTTAGTCAATCTTTACAATTCAGTCAGATTTGACCAAAATTACTAATCTTCTTATTAAACCAGATTTTGCATCTCTCTCTGTCATTCAATGTTTGTACGGGGCAGAGTAATCTAAAGCTGTAGTAGCTTGGCATTAAACTTGAGATTAACACGTTGGTGAAAGCGCCACTTAATAAATTAATATTGATGTGAAGTTTCATGCTTGCTTCCTCACCTCAAACAGTCGATACTCATTAAATGGCAGAAGGCATAATCATGAATTGCCTTTGCCCGCTCATTATTTACAATTTAATTAAAACTGGTTAAACTTTTGCTGGTTCGGATAATTTGTATTTATTTTTGTGGCTGCTCATATATTTTCTTCTATAATCTGTTTCTTTTATTTTAATTTATTGTTATCAATTAAAATTAGTATATTTCATTTTATATTATTATTTTTATGTTAAGAGGAACCATTGCTTATTAAATACAATTGAATATTCTTCTTTCTAATTCTATAAAAGAGAATGAACTTTGTGAGCCATAATTAAAAAAACGCCTTTTAATTATTCCTAAACATGTACTTTAAATTATCAGTTTATACTAAGACTAGCGTAAAAAAATCATTTAAATTGTTTCATACAAAACGGCAATTTCATAGGTAAAGACCTAATATATTTCATTTTATATTACATTTTTAATTTTTAAGAGAGAACATTGTTTTTAAATATGATTGAATTATTTTCTAATTCCATAAAGGAAAATGAACTTCGTGGGCCAAAATTATAAAAACGTCGAGTTAGTTATGGCTTAACTAAATGTAATTAAATTATCTATTTATACTAATATGTACTAGCTGTTTTTCGCGACTTCATCCGCGTGTAATTCGATATTTCAATGGTATCCATGCTTTTTCCTTTAAAATTAAGGAACTGCCTTCAACCTAAAATATACCCCTTGGAGAGTGTAAAAATCCCGAATCACACTTTTGCCTGACCCGGGCAACGAACTCGAGACCTTGCTGAGACTGAGAGCCACGAAGTAATTCAATCACGTAAATGAAAATAATTGTCACTGTCACTGCGTGTTAACTCAGTACACCTCTGCGACCGTTCCTATTAATATACCTCGTGAGTAATTATGCGATTCATGAAGACAATTACAGAGAAGGTTAGTTACGCGTAGGTGTTCTGTTTATGCTATGAACTAAATTTAGTTGAGGTCTCAGATAACAAAGGTGGGTTGCCAGGTTATTATGTAAAGGGAGATTACAGAGACATTTTGACCTTATCCTACGCACATTAGTGATCATCGGCGTTTGGCTAAAATACAGGCCATAAGGTCTATACGCTTTTTACAATAAATATATCTGGTCATACGAGTACATAACTAATAATATAAATATCTCATAACTTTCACACAACGCCATCTAATCCCAAACTAAGCAAGCTTGTACTTGGACAAGTACGAAGTACACGAAACCGGCGAGCATATTTATGACGACCGGATCGCCGTGTGGGTAATGTACCTGCCTGTGACGCTGAGTTCGCAGGTTCAATTCCCGCTTAAGACAAATCTTGGTGTGCTTGAACATGGGGGTTTGTCTTAGTCTGGTTGTTTCTATGTATAATAAGTATGTATTTACAAAAGAAAAGTATATATGTATTAGTATCAGTTACTCTAGTACCTATAGTACAATCTCTGCTTAGTTTAGTACTAGATGGCGATGTGTGTAAGTTGTGAGATATTTATTTTATTTATTTATAATTGATAGAAATTTAAACCAGTAAACAGAAACATACATAACCGTATTCTATTATAACACAATCAACACAGAACTACAGCGCTTAGGCATAATTACTTAATTTTAAGTAATTGAATTAAATATTATGTGCTCGGCAATTACCCAGCATTTGAGTTACATTTAATAATCAAGTAATGGCGGATCTAATTGAAACATTATACAAGTTACCTCCGAGCCGAGGAGCGGCGTTATCAATTCTGGCGCGTGTCTTGTGCCTGACGTCAGACATTTAGTTCAATATAACGGGTGGCGCAAAAGTAAAGACCCTATTTGGTTCAGCTATAACATTTTTTCTAAATTAGAAAACTAGATTTAGATTTTTTTAAATGTATATTTGTGCCATTAAATTTCGTACCATTAGGATTTAAAGATGATGTCTTTTAAATGGTGACCTCCAGAGTTGATACACATTTGAGCCCTATTTATGACATTTTGCATAACTTGCCGTAACACTTCCTGCGATATGTTCGTTATTTCTTGACGAATGTTTTCTTTTAGAGCTGCGAGAGTCTGTGGCTTGTTCACATACACCCGAGATTTCAAAAAACCCCAAAGAAAGAAGTCTGAACTGGTCAGATCGGGTGATCTTGCAGGCCAAGGCAAATCGCCAAAACGAGAGATAACTCGGTCTGGAAAAGCGTCCCTCACTAAGTCCATAGTGTCGCGCGCTGTGTGTGCCGTAGCGCCGTCTTGTTGAAACCAGATGTGCTCCAGCCCCAATTCGTCCAAACTGGGTATCAAAAACTCACGTAACATGGTTCTGTAGCGTTCTCCAGTGACAGTTATCGCATTGCCTCCAGCGTCTTCGAAAAAATAGGGTCCGATCACTCTGTCAACACAGATGCCACACCATACAGTAACTTTTAGTGGGTGTAGAGGTGTTTCTTGAATAATGCGCGGATTATCAGTGCCCCAGAACCGAGTATTCTGCTTATTGACATGCCCTGAGAGATGGAAATGCGCTTCGTCACTCATAACCAATTTTGAAGGAAAATCATCCTCTTCAAGGTGTATCAACTCTGGAGGTCACCATTTAAAAGACATCATCTTTAAATCCTAATGGTACGAAATTTAATGGCACAAATATACATTTAAAAAAATCTAAATCTAGTTTTCTAATTTAGAAAAAATGTTATAGCTGAACCAAATAGGGTCTTTACTTTTGCGCCACCCAGTAGATAGGGTAATACTCTCTGTGGTAATACTGCTTATTGTGTAAACTGTTTGTACGGTATTTGATTAAACTATGTTTATTTTCGATTATGAAACGGTAAAAGGATTTCATGAAATGGTTTAAGCGGTCGCTTCGCCGCTCTCCACTGCACTGGTGTTGTGGATTCGATCCCCACATAGGACAAATCTTTGTGATTGGCAATGATATTTTGTTCTGAGACTGAGTGTGTTTGGGTGGGTGAATGTGTGTATTTGCTTTGTCATTGGGACCATTGGATAGTGTGATTGATTCTGGCGTTATCTAATGAATAAAATAAAAAATAAATAAAAAAAGTAATATGATTGTAATATAGATCTTTTTGAACAACTTCAAGGGTGGAAGCACAACCGTCTCACCTTTAACCTGCCATCAAATAGTATTGTTTGCGTAGTAAAGGTCCAGAGTGTTTCGGTTTGGTGGTCAGATTGGACCTTAAAAATTACCAAAGTCCTCAGTAAAACGAGTTAACGACGCATCAACAATCGCTTTGTGAAATGTGGATAATTGTGGGTATTTCTACTTAACAGCCTCGACGGTCTAGTGGTAGCGTGTGCGCCTCTCATCGTGGGTTATCGGGTTCGATACCCGGGTCAGGAAAAGTGTTATTTGTGAACTTACCGCCACCCACGCATATAAATACAGAAATGATGTATGCATTTTTTACTTTCATAGGCGCTTTTATGACACCAATAGTTAAATTTTAAAATTCATAGCTGCAAAAATGTAATAACGCTTTCTTAATATTTATACTTCTCTAGTTGTAAAAGAGTTATTTACAACCTATTCGGTTTCAACGTTACGAACAGTGTTATTTAGCTACTCTACTAATACCTGATACTACAGAAAAGGCTATACAGAAGTTGACCTAAATCCTAAATCCTGCTTTATCTGAGAGTCGCGTGACAGGAAAATCCAATAGAACTTTGGCAGATCAGGAAATGGAAAACGAAAGCTCGCGATTAGCTGCGACGTTTGCGGCCTAGGGCAACAAATAAAATAAGGAACGAGAAACCACTTACTCAGTGTTAAGTCTTAAAAATGTCTTAAAACACATTTGTTAACATTGGTAAATGTTTTGAGAATGAATTTGTAGTTTAGAAAGTGGTCACTATAAAAGCATAAACAATATTTACTAGGCACACCCAGATACACGCATGCAACGCACATACGCACACCCTCACACACACATATCTGCACCCACGCGCGCACACACACACACAAACACCTTACATACATGTGTATGTAGGTGTATTAGTTTTAAATTAAAACATTTAAAATTAAACATTTATTAGTATTAATAAATGTTTATTGAATGAACAAGAAGCCTGGGTGGTCTGACACAAATAATATTTTGTTGAAACGGTAAAGTAAGCGCGCAATAAATCAGAATTACCTTGATATTGTTGACAAGTCGCTGATAGAACCAATAAGGCTTAATGCAAACACAGTCAAAAGGTTTATAAATAAAATTAATTAACAAAAAACTCATAACCAACAAATCTATTAAGGCATCATATTATGATGAAATGTTTAAAATGTCCAACTTGAATCTTTAATACTTATAATCCGTCGTTGACATTCATCATAGACGCGTTAATCATTGAATAATGGCGAGATTGAAAATTAAATTTGAATTAAAGATTTAAGACTAAACTTACTTCTTACGAAATATTTATTTTTTATTGTGAACAAGCGGCTTGCAACAGCTGCGAAATATCGGAACACTCGCTACAACAAAATACATGGTAAACATCCTGTGATATCTAATAATCCATTTAATTATATTATACATACAGTAAACGCTCAGAAGTCCATAGGCACGCTAAGGATTACATTGCTTTGAACTGTACGAGCCCGATACAGCGAGTACACACACTAACGAAGTCGCGTGCGTGTATAGCAGTTTATAAGATAACACACACTAATGAAATGTTGTCGCATTCGTACTAAACGCGTCACAGTGGCGACCGGTTCTTTGAATTCGCATCTATCTATTATGAGCAGGTAGCTATATCGGGTAAACATTGGGATCACGATCAACTAAATCTGAGTTTGAAGCTTAGTTGATTTGTGGTTGTATTTTGTTTTTACGAAATCATAATAATATTTGTAACATTTTAAGCACAAACTTGTTAGGTATTCATGCTTAAATTGCGATACAATACCTGTATACAATACATAAATAATTACATATTGATATAATAACTAATAAGTTAAATATGTTATTATTATTTAACTATTTACGTATTTTTTTATTTTTATTTTCATTGTTGTAAGGTAGAAACAAAAAAAAGTCACGCTGAATGATGATAACAATGTTTGTTCGTTTTATTTATTTATACAATTAATACATTTTAAAGAAAATTGTGACGTCACATTCCTACCTAAATAAAAAAGTTCCCTTGTAACCGTTTATAAGATTTTTTATTGTTACAGCGTCTTATTCTTATTAGTAAAACCAAAACATCTTAAATTATAAATAATTATAACATTATTAATATTTCTTATAACCCCCATTATTTTCAATGCAGTCAAGTAGACGTTTGCGCATGGACCCTACAATATTATCACAAATACTGGTTCCTCTTAAGTTTTCCCACACTTCCATGCAATGGGTTTTTAACTGTTGTATACACCTTTCATCCCGTGACTCCCACCTTTGCACCATCAAACCCCATACATTTTCTATGGGGTTGAGGTCGGGTGACCGCGCTGGCCATGGAACAACAATTATCTCCGGATGTTTGTGAAACCACTCACGCACACTGCTCGCCTGGTGAATAGGACAATTGTCCTGGACAAATGTTAACTGTGTCAACTCATCAGCTGGGTAAATGTTGCGCACAGTAGGTAGCATTACATCCTCCAATACTTCTACATAAGTAGAACTGTTGGCACGCGGAGGAATAAAAACCAGTTCGCCTGGCCCTGCTGCACTCATCCATCCCCACATATTAATCGTAATTCGACCTGACTCTGTATTAGGGATAACGTTCCTATCACACCAGCGAGTGTTATCTTTGTGCCATAAATGAAGCCTACCCTTTTGACTAGATTTAAATGTTTTTTCATCTGTAAATATAGTTGTATTCCAGTCAAAATCTAAATACTCCCGTGCGAATCGTAATCGTTCTTGTTTATGTCTTTCTGTTAAGAAGGGTTTTTTAGCTGGTCTTCTATGATGCAAGCCTTCGGCATGAAGGGCACGACGAACAGTTTGCAATGAAGTGTCGAACAATTCCGCAAAGTGTCTCGTTGGTGTAAAACCATTTGTTTCATACTCGCCCACCATTTGTCGTCGCTGCGCCTCGCTAATGAGCGACGGCCTCCCACTTCGCTGTCGACTAGCAAGGCTACCCTCTTCTTCATATCTTTTGATCCAGAGACTAACAGTATTCCTCTAAAACAAACAAAAATGCAGCTAGAACAAAATACTAAAGTGACTTCATTTTTATAATACTAATACCGCCCTACGGTGTCACCCGCATAGTTCCCGATCCCGTACTGGCTGATAATGTAGCTTTCCATTGGTGAAAGCATTTTTAAAATCGTTTTAGTTATTTAGGCGTGAAAGCGTAACAAACAAACAAACAAAAAATTTATATTTGTATTTATATTATTTTATTTAGTATAATATAAAAATATAATATCAAAATTCTGCATTTATCATTATATATATTTATACAAATAATAAACACAAAATATTTATATTTTAGGCCTCCTGGTGGATTAACCAAATAATTTTGTTGTCACCAAACAATCTTAATCAAATTAGTTACAATGAATAAATATAATAGTACTTACATTCAATCCGGTTTCATCACATATTCGTGTTCTATTAAGTCCATTTTTATGAAGCGCAATAATAGTCGCCCTCGCATCAATACTAATATTTGCCTGCATTTTGAGAATAATCCGCTACCACACTTCACTAACGAACAATTACAACCAGTCTACAAAGTTTACCCCGATCTAGTTAAATGTTCATAAAATTTATGTCTACCTCAAAAAATTCTTAATTCTTAATTTAGTTTTTTATGGTCTACCATCTATATTTACAAATGTGTGAACAAAGTGAACAAGATAAAGAATACTATATTTCTGTCCCATTCCTTCTAATCAAGTAAAAACTTCAAAAAGTATAAAAATAACTAAGTGAGATTTGAACCTGCGCACATAGGAGTATTTAAGGTAAAAAACCGGACAAAATTATTAATAGTGTTATTGCTGTCTTTTATGAAATAAAAAACCATATTGCATCAAAATAAGACATAATAAATAAAATACGAACAATAAAAAAAAAAAAAAAATATATTATTACCACATAAAAATCTACTAGCTACCTAGAAAACTAACTAACTAAACTCAACACCTTCTAAAACGCACTAAACCCTAACAACTGACAACAGAGTATAGATTCAACAGCATCAATCTGAATCGTTACTGTCGTGTTCGTATTCTTCATCTTCGTCATCAATATTTAGTATTGTTGGCTCTAAAATATCTTATGCTTCCTTAGAAAACGGCTTCCTCCTCTTCTTTTATTAACTCCTGCTGCTACAGCTGAAGGATCTGATGTCAAAAGTAATCTATTTAGGACATTTTTATAACAGTCTTTTCTGCAAAATTTTCTTGCAAAGTTCTCTCGATATTGCCGAAAGTGTTTATTCCGAGATTCAGCGGCTTCTTCTGACAGCTTTCCTATGGGAAGTATGGCTTCAGAGATGACATCAGCACCATGCATGAGGATCTTGTGAACTGTAGTTGAGATGAGATACCAACCATGCAGTTCAACATATAGCTGTGCAGTTGTTAGGGCATAATTCTCAATTTTCGCCGTGTCTATTTCATGTCCTCTTGATAAAATTTCAAGTATGACTTGAAACTTTTGAATTAACTCGTTATCTGATCCCGTAATACGAAAAGAGCACTCTGGGTTTTCAAAACATCTGAAGTCAACTGAATCAGCTTTTTTTCTAATATTGAAAACTTTTCTTCTATTTTTCTAGCTTTTAATTCTTTAATAATGTCACATAATTCCATTCTGGTGAATTTTATTACCCTTTCCGTGATATCTGTAACAAAACAAAACAAATAATGATACTTAGTCGATTTTGGTAGTTGTGCATCCCTTACTTTGATGACCAATAAAACACTAAGGTGAAAGTTGGTGAAAGTTTTTCCTTTTGTATCTACGTGCTGAGAACTTATATGTTATGCTCATGTAAAAACTTTGAGGCGACAACGCCCGACACATGATCAAAAACATGAATATATCTCAAATTTGGCAAAAAAAAGGCGTTCATAAAAGGCTCTTCTGAAAATGTCCATAAAAGTTGAAAATAAGGGTAAAACTAAGATAATTGTAATTTAATATAAAGTACTAACCTTGTTTTTCCATTTTCAAGCCTTTTTTTTCTTCTTGATTCAACAAAAACACTTTTTTTAACATATAGATTGAGTAACTTTAACGAGGTTGCCGAAAACAGTGAGGTGTAGATAACACAACGTCTGGATTCCGACTGAACTTGAGGTGAAGTGTGAGTACTTAAGAAGGGCAGCTAGGCCCCCTTTAATGAACCGGTTATCAAGGATTAGATACCACATAGTTTGGGTCGGATTAGATTAACTTAACGATTTCCACTTATGACCGACTTTTTACCTGAAATACTCCTTTGTGCTGCGGTGAATTGATAAACGCATCTAACTGCATGCCTTAACCGCTCGGCCATCTTGTCACTTACTTAATGAGGTTGAAATTATCAACTACAATTATTTGTTAACAACATGTGTCTATTTCTTGGAAATAGAAGGTCGTAAGTCAAACTACACTTCAAACTATTGCCTTTTGAGATTGCTTAAGGACTTTTGGTCGCGACTGTACATTTCACATACACAAAACACACACAGAGTCAGAACAAATAGAAAGAAAGAAATAAAGAAAAAGCATTTAATTAGTTCATAAAAAGAGTACAATGGTGAAATAAGCTTAAGCAAAAGTAAATTTAAACAAAACAATAAAATTAAAAATAAGCACATGGTAAAGTAAACAAGTGGAACACTCCTGTATGAGCTTAAAAAGGAGACTACGAGTATCTCAGCAATTGCTGCAGTTTAAATACTACAGCGCTGATTTTCAGATAGCACGTTTCATGTATTGACACTCTGGTCAATAAGATTTATATATAATTTATAAGATAATATAATACTAGATATTAAAATATATATTTATATAAGAGAATAATAGAAAATATATTATCTAATACCTAAATAAATATGTACAAGAACTATATATAATATGATAACTGCCACCAAGTATTATCTGCTTAATCAAATCCATACTAGTGTCGTTACAAAGCTGGGATTTATTCTAGGTGTTTTGTTTTTGTAGAATTAATAAATATTTTTTAAAATTAAACTTAAAAGTGCCCGCAGTTTTAGCAGCACGTATCGGAGGTGGCAGATCGTTCCAGCAGCGACTAGCAGAGAATTTGAAACTACCTCGAAATGCTGTCGTTCTATGCTTAGGTGTTACTAAAAGGTAGGCCGAGGCTCTGGTGTTTCGTATATTATAGTCCCTTGGCCAGGAAAGTTTATTATATAGATAGGTAGGTTTTTTATTTAAAATAACGTCAAAAAGTAGGGTTGCAAAGTGAAGCTTTCTTCGTGCCGTCATCTTCATTAAGTTACCCCTATTTAAAAACGGCGTGACATGATGGCGGAATGGAATCTCATAACAGAAGCGCGCACAAGCATTTTGTATGCGATGCACCATTTTATCTGTCCTTCCAAGTATGCATATAATCTTAACGGATCACATAAAGATTTGTCCCGTGTGGGGATCGAATCCAAAACACCAGCGCAGTTGAAAGCGAGACGGCCGCTTTAACCACTATGCCAACCGTGCACTCAAATTGCCCAGCTTATTTTGTGGGTAACATAAGTGAAACCACAAAAAGTGCATTGGAAGTTTACTCCCATTTTTAGGTACTAGGTTTCAAAGGATTAAATATTAACGCAAGGATTATAGATAAAGATTCAAGAATATTCTGTTTTGCTCAAGGTGATGAAATACTTATCTGGTACTTCAGGTTCTTCAGAACCTAATGGGACCACGTTTTTGTATCGAATCTAATATTTGAAATAGACAATTACCATTTTGTTAATAATGCAATATTGCACCAAACTAATAAAATGAAATTCCGCGAAGTTTCACAAAAGTTTCGAAAAATTGAATGCGGCAAGCTTTTAACCAAATTAAAAACATTATAAAGGCAGCTTAAGTCAGACTAAGCTGTATGCATAATTTCAGCGCCAAAACGCAGAATTTAACAACACTGAATATGGAAAATGTTAATTATACTATTTCTATTTCAAAAATGAAATATGGAATATCGTAATGTGATTTATGATGTCAAAGAGTTATGTATGAGATTTGTGTCAACTAATTAACACCGGTTTGGATCATTTACAGGATAATAAAGTATAATAATATCATACAAGTCGTCTATTATAAATATTATAATAGATGTTGGTAGTAGGTACTCAAATTAATTGTTAACCTTCTGGGATCCTTTTTTTCGCATAATTTAGTTTAGCATAACACGTTTTTTTCTATAAATGGAAATATACCAAAAAGTTGACCAAAAATTTTCAAATGTTTTTGGACATTAATGTTACTCTTTCATTTCAAATTTCCTAAGAAATATATCCCCAAAGTTATGATTTTTTCGGCGAAAATTAACCGAAGAATCATGTACTGAATCACTGGTTCGACACTATGTCATTTACAACCATTGAATAGTAATAATAGCTCAATGTTTACAACCTGTATACTCTCCCCTAACTACTCTCTTTCCTAACTTTGACCATCTCGGGGTATAACCGAAACCGAATACTGTTTAATTATAACATGGGATCGTCTGCAGGAGCCCTTGTAATTAAATTCCAAAGTATCAGGACCCATCATCGCTTATTAAAAAATAATTATTAAGTGAGCTTCTCCTTTTTTACTTCGTGTGTGTTTTTTCAACTGAGAAATTGTATTTTTGTTTTGATAAGTATCTAGGTAACATTTTAAATCCTTTTTAAAGCGTTCACAATAGTATGAGATCTTTTTAATTCGATAGGAATATTAAACAAACGTGTAGTCCAGACTTTTACGCTGCCTAATGATGGTCTGTCTTGGCTATAGGCGATAGACTAGAAATATCCACAAAAAATGCAAATACCTACATCCCAACACCAGAGGACGGAACCAAAATGTGTCTAAGATCGTACTTTTTGATCCTGAAAATGTATTAAGGTTTCTATAATCCTTAATTCTGAATTCTTTATTGTGCACAATAAAATTACATCAGTACTTATAATATAAAAAAAAAATGCCATGTACAAAGGCGAGCTTAATTCAGATTAAATTTTCTCCCAGCAAACCTTTAATAAAGAGAAAGTAACATAAAGAAATAACTAATTATACCTAAATCAACCTAAATATTAATATATTAAAGTATACTATATGTATACAATTATTATACTGAATAAATACTCTATACACAAATAAGAAACTTACTAATAATTAAACAAAATAGATATATTTAGACGTAAATATCATCAGTATGTCATTCATCATTATCCTCTCCCAATTTGCGGCGCAACACCCGGTTCTGCGCCTTCCGCATCCAGTGTATCCAGCGACCTTCTTCAGGTCGTCCGTATTTTATTTATTTATATTATAAGTATATACCTACTCTTAATATATATTAGGTCCAGAGAGGGGCTATTACTAGTACTTTTGTAATTTTTCTATATTTTTATCATGATTCAGTATTTATCAAATTAAGAAAGCCAGCAAATTTTAAAACTAATATTATTAAAAATTGTTATTAACTATAATGGTTATCTCTTCCGCTTAACATCGGGTGGTGCAGGAAGTGAAACATAAATCATATTCGGTTTTCTTTTATCTTATAACTATTTAAAACTAAACGGTGATCAGAAATTGGGAAGCCACCGCCTAATGGTAATAATATAAAATCAATAGATTTAAGGTTGTTACGCACTGGGGCTTGTTAAGTAATCTTAATGTCCAATTTGAACGAAAAAATCGTTTTTTTTGTTATTATTCTACTCCTATTACACATCTATTTCTACTAATATCATAAATAAATGCGATAGTTATAATTTTCTTAAAAAAAAACGACGCTCGCTATTGGAATAACTCCTGTCTTGCGGAGGTTTTTCACAATTATACACAAAGCACACCCAGAACGAATCATTGCGGATCACACAAAGATTCGTTCCGTGTGGGGATCGAACCCACAACACCAGCGCAGTTGCCCACTTTAACCACTACGCGAACCATGCAGTTTGTGAGGATGTGCCTAGCGACAGCTAATAAAATCAAGTACACCTCTTGATGTAGGCAAAAAAGCACGAAACAAAAAAAAACGCGACAAGCTACCGCACAGCTAACAGGAAGATTTCGCTTGCGGCAATACTTCTCTTGAGAGTCTCTGGTTCAGTGTACAAGGGTGTTTAAAGTAGCATTGTTTGACGACATCAAACGAGTCAGAAAGTTGCACCGGTATTTCGGGAGTAAAAAAAGTTTAGAAGCCAATTTTATTATAAACAAAGATTAAACGAATAAGAGTAAATAAAGAACATTTAATATATTAATTTTAAGTAAAATATAAATATGAGACTGTATAACTATAGTACATATACCTAGTGTATGTGACTATAGTTATATATTTTATTTTATATGTACTTCTTTAGAATTTACAAATATAATACACTTTCCCACAGACAAACAACGAAAGTTGTTTTGTGGAACTCTGTTAAGTATATGTTATGTGTTAATAATAAATAAATAAATAAACATAAATAAAAGTTGTAAGTTAGAGCAAGTAAGGTTGTGAAACATAACCTAATTGTAGTTTTTCTAAACACTCTTGCACTGTAACTAACAGGTAATCATTTGGAATTTTCTCACAAGTTAAATCGGCCGTGGCGGAATGGATAAGCCATCCGTCTTACGATTGAGAGGTCGTGGGTTCGAATCCTTTCTACAATTCGGACATGAACTTCCTCCTAAGACAAGCGAATGAAGCTTAGCTGGAACAAGAATACTAATAAATTGTATTTGCAATAAATACAATCTTACAAATAAAATTCTCGTGTCACAATGTTAGTTACTTTACTACGATTTTTACCAAATTTTATATGCATATTCAGTAGGTCTGAGAATCGGCTACTATCTATTTTTTATACCCCTAAGTTATAAGGGTTGTTCACACTTAATTTTTTTTTTAATTGTTGGACATTTTTTTTGTTTTTATTTTTTTAAAATGTGGCATTAAAAATTACATACAACCCTAAATTTTTACCCTTTTATCAATAAGCCCTTTTTTAATAGCCATTTTAGTAACCTTAGCGCTTTTGACAATAATTTATGAACTTTTTGAATGTACCTTTATGGGGTTTGACATAATGCATGCTGCAAATATTGTCTGTATGCACATTGACTACATAAAAAAAAGCAGGACATAGTCTCTTGAAACACTTACTGAAGCACCCATAGTAAGTCACACGTACACACAGAACACACACATTGACACAATAGTAAGTCAATCGCCCGCCATTACGCTTTGGACTGTGCTGATGCTCGGATCTTCAAGAAAAATAATTAAAAATGCCGTCTTGTGTTGTGTAAAGCTGCCGAAACCATAGCGCCTCGACAAAAAAAAACCAGGGGATCACTTTTCATAGGTAAGCAAGTAATATATTCAGCTTATTGCCGAAATTATATTGTTTTCGTAAAAAAATATACCAAAACTATCAGTGTTGACAGTCAATAAATATTTTCATTTACCCTGAATTTGGGTAAATATTTTTTAGTAGTATAATACATTTAGTATAAATTATTATTCTATGTTTTATAGATTTTCGGCTGCAAACGACGCATGTAAATTTTTTTGGGTAGAAATAATTAGAAACTGCAGAAATTATAACAGTTGGTAAAATTAAATCAGCATAAATAAGTAATTGAAAAGCACACCACTGAACATTATTATTAACTGTAAAAAAATGGAACGACACAATTAATTTTACTATGCTAATGTTAAAGCAATTATTGCTTGAACATTTGCACAATAAAATTAAAAATAAATGTTAGTAATAATTACAAAAGAAGTTAATTTATAAAAAAACAATTTTACGAAGTCAAATTTGATTTAAATTGTCCTATTCATAAGATTAAATGTCTGTGTCTGCTGTACGGGGAAGACGTTATCTCCTGCAACCCAGTTATTACTTGTGCAGGCGTTAGGGGATTCACAAGTTAAGGATGATAGTTTATGTCAATAAAGATTTTTATTTTTGAAATAGTCAAAAAAAGTGTTAATAAAAATGAATATTTCGTTGATTATTGTGTAAAACACATGTACGATGTGATGTAACAAATGTAAGATTTCTCACATTCGCGAATACGAATGTTGACCTTCAAATAAAGGGCCCGCAGAATGTCATAGGAGTTTGAGATTTTGTGGCAGCCATGTTAAAACGAAACGATAAAAGAATTTAGGTGAAATGAAGCGGGAAGTCCGTCACAGGGTGTAAATTTTCTCGATTATTTTAATTGCCAATATTTCTTTAAATATTGAAAAATCACATGACATGTAAGTGAATATAAGCTCCGCAATTTTTTTTTATTTTAACTTAGATATTTTATTTGGTTTGTACATTTTGTTGACGTTCTCAAGCACTTTCTGATAGTTTATGTAATAAAGAATTTTTGATTTTGAATTGTTTTTTATTTTTTTGCTTACTGCCATAACTTATCCTACTATCCGATTTCGGCTCCAAGTCCTAAACTGGGACACCCTGTATATCACTAAAGCATCTTCACCATCTAAGAATCAGGAAGCGCCGTAGGAGTCGTAATTTTAAAATATTTTCCAAAAACTGGGTAGCTGCACTAAAGCATCTTCGCTGCCTTGCGTCAGGAGTGCCCAGAGCAACGAATTTTGTACATATTCCCTTTTAAACAACTTCCACCTGCAGGCCCGCATCGACTGCTAGAAATATAAAATCAACTTTGTTTCGAAATTCAAACATAAAGTTGTTTTATATTGTTTGGTTTTTGGCTACGGTAGTATAAAACTACCTATATCATGTTTGATGGTAAAAAGCAGCAAATAAAAAAATATAAGAACTAAACCTCTAAAATATTTATTTAAATTATTGTAAAATTGTGGGTAATATTTCTCATGGCTGGTAACCCCTAACACACGCACACATAAACAGACCGCCGCCATTTTGGTGCTTCCATAATTTTAAAAGTGACATTCTCTCCTGCTTTTTTTATGTACTCTATGTGTATGCATAGTTAAGACAGGACAACTTCTGTCGGGTCAGCTTGTATAATATAAAAATACAGGTTTAATGCATAGTCTTACATACGGGTTTATGCAATAGTTTTACTCCAAGACTAATAAAAATTAACATGTGGACAGCTAACAACTCGAAGCCCGCTCCTCGATAGAAAAACACCACACACTCTTTAGCACCAGTTGTGTGCACTCTTACTCAACGTTTTGATCAACCGATTTAATCTGTATGTGAGTACGGAGCTATATAAATATGTTCACTTTTTTGTACATTTATTGTTTCGTAAATTACGTAATTCGTATTGGTTGATTTTTTTTTTACAAGCATTGCCCTACAATGTGGCAATGCTGCCAGCCTTGTAGGCAGGATGTCGTCCTTTGACATCGACGCGGAGGAGTTTTTTGATGCTTTATAAAGTTTTGTAAATATCGTTTTATATATTATTGTATATAAAAATAAATAATAATAAATATTTTTCTTTTTCAATATGTACCTATTGTTGTAAATATGAACATCTTAAAACTGTGGCTTGAATTTACGCCAAGAAAAGTCATCAAGTCCCGAGTTAAGTAAAAGTTTTCTTTGGAATCTTTGTTATTGAGACAGGCGCTGCTTCAATCTCAAAGCTCTTCTCTTTTTCTTTCACCGATTAAAATGTCTGCCATTGTTCTCTTTATTATTGCACTGCATAAAAACTAGGTAGATTTTTATTCAGATCAACATGAATATTCGTACCGTCAACAACTTAAGTCGTTACAACAGGTGAAGTGTGGGTATTGTGCACCTCTGCCACACCCTTCTGGTCAATATAGGCGTGATGTTATTCTATGCTATCTTTTCAATCACAATACACAGAACAAACACTCACTGGTGGTAGAGCCCTTGTGAACGAGCTCAAGGGCGGCAGCACCACCGTCTCACCTTTAACCTGCCGACAAATAGTAGTGCTTGCATTACTGTGTTCCGTTTTGGTGGGTGTGAGGCATAAAAACGTAGTTATAAGCTGCAGCGATGCATCTACAATCCGCTTTGGTGGATTGTTGATGTCCATGGGCTGTACTTCACTTCACATCAGATGCACTACACGTTCGTTCGCAACAGGCGTGGTATGCAAAAAATAAAAAAAAACATAAAATTTCCTGGCATAACTCAATTGACTTTCCTACAAAAATGTAAAAATCAAGACGGACGTCACATCTTTCGATATCGGAATAAAACGGAACGGTTACGGCCGGCACTCACTTTTGCCGCTGAATTCGTCGAGTCAACACGAAAAATTTAAGTGAGATTGATTAGTGATAAAGTGTCGTTCTAATTTAATTGTTCAGTGTAATATATATTTAAAATCTACTAATTGTGAATTACTACGTAAGGTTTAAGTTTCGTGATGTGCTACGGTTTTTACAATAAATTAAAGTGGTTTGCTTTGTGTTAATGCGATTATAGCTGATTTATATAATTAAAAAAGAGTATAATATCTAACATAGTTGTTTCTTTTATAACTTGATCATAAATGGGCATTTACAGTTTGAAATGATTCCAAAGAACAAGAACTAACAACTAAAGTTGTACATCTCAATTGTCGTGAATTAGTCTTGAGTGAATCGGACGATCCGTAATTGTAGCGGTTTGCAAGTCGCTGAGGGAATCGGTCCGTTCCAAAACGCATTATCTACACAAATAATGGACGCCAAAGTCCGTTATTTAAATTGATGTAATTGAAAGCGTAGCTAAATGTCTGGCTATGTACGACATAGCAAGTAAGTATCAATTTGAGCAGGACAACAATAAAATATGTTGTAATAAATAAAATAATGTGTTGTTGTTGTTGAGGGGTTAGTGGGTAAGTCGAAGCAGCACGGACCGATCGATCTAGCAGGTTAAGCAATGCTAACCGCGGTCGGCCGTGGACAGGTGACCATCTTTAACGTTACGAGTTTTCTCGGAGAGCACGTTAAGCCGTCAGTCCCGGTTGCCATTTGAACATCTATGGCAGTCGTTACGGGAAGTCAGAGGCCAGAAAGTCTGACAACTATTCTAACAAAGAGTATTTTATTACTGTTGTGGACTTTTTTGGTTGACTGACACTGGCTGGCGAAGCTGGCCAGTTGGACTGACATAATATTTAAATTTAAAAGACGAATAGAAAAAGAATAGGACGACAAGACTGACTTGACGAGACAGCAGACCGATTCTGTACGCGGCCGAGTGTGTTTAAGCCACGGAATAGGAATACCAAAGGAAATGGTATAAGACACAATTAGTATGGAAACTGCTGTCGCCAAACTCACACAAATAAACCAATAATCATACTTCGCACTACACACAAAGAATTCATTTGATTGGTCGTTTTTATTTTAGTAAAAATAAGCATAAAGCACATGCTATAAATTTGAAAATATACTTTCACTGCTATTGATAAGCTTTATTTTGATAAACTGCAAAAAGTACTTACGACGTTTTGTTATCTAAGTAATGTATTACATTTGACTGACGAGATAATTCCGCTACTTGAGTAGAGATGGCAGTATTTTAGATGGACGCAATTTTAACCTTAAACACGTACGACATAAGGATGAGATTTTGTTTCAGAGATTGATTTTTAGCGCTATTCACCCAGTGATGCGCAATATTGAATTTTATAATTACATTATCGATATCGATAGATACACTCCGTCTATAAAGTCGTGACATTAATGTTTGAGGAACTAACATTAATCATGTGTCTGGCAACACCAAACATAAGTAAATCAGCTGTCATCGAGTTTGAGTTGTGGAACAGTTTTCCCTTTGTATTTTTATTGCTTTGGTTAAACTGCAATTAATTAACAAGTAACTACGCAGAAAGGAATAAAAATGAATAAAGTAAATCGGAGTGGCACGCGGGAAGTGATTTTTAAAGTTTTCCAGCGATGTTTCGCGGAGTACCAAGCTGGACGAATTTTGTACGATTTGGATGATATTTATGGGCGTAAGGCATCTATGACGGGTATGTAATCGTGTTATTGTTTGTTTTTAATCTGCCCGAAGTTACAAATTTACTGAATTTACGATTTGGAGACCAAAAAAGGCATTGTTTACATTGCACATTTTTAGGTTAGATTGACATTGTGAGTAGGTCATATTATAGTATGACCATAATTTTTGATACATTATGATGGTACAACAAAATCCATTCAGGTTTAATACCAGTTTTGAATTTGAATTAATTGCTTCATGTCAATAAGTTATTGGTTCCATTCCAGTACAATTTTTTTACTTTTTTTCAGGAAAATCAGTGAGTACAGTTAGGCGGATAGTCAACGAAGGTTTTAAAAATGATAGAAAGTTAAAGGTCTTCGCTCAGGAAGCGAAATTTACTGCGTTTGGTGAAAATAAACAAACCTCGCCCCATCTATGCCATTGATGAACTTTTAGGAGAATACGGGCACACAGTGTTACGGCTTCCGCCGTATCACTGTGATTTGAATCCCATTGAGCTCATTTGGGCTAACCTAAAACAAAAAGTAGCAGCACAAAATATTGGGTCACGCGATGTGAAGCAACTTGCTGAAGACGCCTTCAACAGCATTATACTTGAAACATGGAAAACTGCTGCCATCACGTGGAGACGTCTGAAAAGGAGTACTACGAGCGAGGACGTCATCTGTATCGAGACATAGACGAGTTGATTATTCGCTTAGGCGATGATAGCAGCAGTTGTGACAGCAGCTATAGTGATGACAGCGCTGCTGATGAAAGTGGCAACGTAACGTTTCTTAATTTTGAATATTTGGAATCCGATGATGAGTGAGAGTGATCAATCAGTGTTTTATTTTTTAACTTTGTGTAATAATTTTATTTTGGTTTAATTAAAAATGCTTATATATTAAAACGTTATGAAGCCCTTACTTTATTTACCTTTGCTTATGAAAAGTTTAACCTACTGTAAATAAAAACAGTAACAAAATATTACTTTAATGTGTCTAATTTATTTACTCTTTACTTGGACAAACTGCTAGTATCAAAATCATTTTAGTCACACTATATAGGGTTGCTACATGCAAGTCAGCAGCGCCATCATTTAATGTCACGACTTTATAGACGGTCTGTACATGATTTCTTATTTGAGCTAACGAGTTTTATATGTGAAAATGTTGCATTTAGTATAATATAGTTTCTTACTATTTTTTATTAATAGACTCGACACTCGCACAATGGTACCAGTAGCTACCGCTCGCGTTTTTTAACTGAATCTTTTTGTAACAATACTTAACATGTTGTGTCGCTCATTTTAAATAATCTGGATAAAATAAGAATACTTTATTTTTTAACCCCCGATAACCGAACCCAGCTAACTCTATGTCAGATCAGATTGAATGTAAAAAGGTAACACTGTTTGTTACCTTTTTACATTAAAAGACAGAATAACTATCGAATTTGTAATATTATATTGTGATTACTTTTCTTTTTTAAGTCTATCGATAAACTCAGTATTGTACGAACTCACACATCACTAAACGAGTAGCGTAGAATCATGGTACAAAAAACTCAGATATGCTCAAGACTGACATATGCCACCATATTTGTGCCAGGTTCTATGAAAATTTGACAACACTCATACATTCCTGGCACAACATACTGAACTGTCATCGTGGTGAGGAGACCTATCTTATTATATCATGCGTAGAATATTCTGTAGAATGTTCTAGATGTTTTTAGTAAGTTAACGAAACATGATTTTTTTATGAAATCATACTTACCGATGGTATGAAACACCTCCATTCATGAGATTTTTTCTTCTACTATCATTTTTACACTCCAGAATAGCACAATACGGCATGGTTAAAGAAATATAAAATAAATACGCAAGATTAGCAACTTGACGCGCTGTCAGAACACGACTGGTCATAGACATGGATTGATTAAGCGTAGCTACGCTTAATTGTGGCACGCGAACCACGCCTACTTCACATTTCCTTTGGTATTCCTATTCCGTGGTTTAAGCTGTCAATTAAATTGTTTAAAAATCCTGTGTTTCTCTGCGTGTCGCCCCATCAATTACCTTGTACTGGGTTGTGGAAGTCTGATGGCAGTCATTCCACGTAAAATACTGATATTCAGCTAAATCCGTTAGAATAAAAACCGATCAATAAAAGGCTTGAAAGATTGATTGACTTGTATTCATTATTCTGCAAATAACATAATTATTATCAGTAGAATTCAAAACCACGGTATCATATTTGGTCATCGAACTGCAATAAATCAATCAATTATAACAGCTCATTGCATTACAACATCTACAACTTTGCTCTCCCACAGACTGTCACTAAAATGTCAAAGCAAACAAACTATGCAATATTGCATCAATTCAGCAAAAAAATAAATATCACATATCACGTCTATAAAGCTTTAAATTGAGCACAAATTTTATTTTTATCTATTATTTGATCGATTCGAAACATTTCGATCAATCGAAACGATACGCATGCCGCTCGGTGTAATAAAGACTTATTTGTTTCTTGGCATTAAAATGTAATAAGAAACATTATCAACCTCCATCATTAGATATAATGTAAACAAGAAATGTCGATAAGATAATCAGGTAGGCATCATCAATCATTATCGATTGATACGCTTGCTCAGTTAGAGATACCTATCGTGATTACGTAAACTAAGTAAAGATTAGTACATTGGACACCAAGGGATGAAAGTAGTCGATTTCAATGAAGGTGTAGTTTGAGACCCGAAGTGAAGCTGCGGGCCTTAATACACCCGAAAGAAATCTAACTTTCTCACGAGTTATAATAGATAGTGCTTTATACTACACCTACAAAGAAACAGAAGCTACCAAATACAACAAAATCTGTAAAATATCTACAAAAAATTACAAAAAATACCAAAAACATCATAAAAGGAGAGAGAACGGACTTCGCCTTAGTAGCAGAGGGCGTTTTTTCTACTTTTCCTCTCGCTGCGCTCTGCAGCGGAGAGTAGAAAAGTCCCGCTTGAAGAACTCGCCCGAAAACACTTTCTTTCTTTGATTGATATTCTCCGTATGACATACTGCAATGAGGTACTTTCTAAGTAGGTGAAGTATTAAATAATTTAATGCAGTTTGTCATATATTTGTAACAACAATATTATTTGCTGATTACGGGTACGTATTTCGGGACTGTGGAGACTCAAAGCGTGGGGCCGAATCCAGCAGCACAGGGGTAAGATATGCTGTTTGTCTGTTTAACAAACAATATTATATATTATTATTATATTGTAAAAAACATTGCCAATTTTGTTGATTCATAGGAAAAAAGAAAACGTTGCAAAGAAACTGAAATCATATGAATATGCAACAAAAAATAAACTTGAAGTAACTCTCGCAGATACCAAGCCAGTTTATATTTTCATATCTCTTCTAGCAATGAGAATATACCTACCATTTTAATTATCTTGAGGCCTTGCAAACTGTAACACAGGTATTTTCAAATACCCATTCTAGGCACCAGTCACTTGCAAATTAACCATCTTAAATTGTTATAAATATAATTAGGCACTAAAAACAATTAGTGGAGAAAAAATAAATGATATTGTATTAAAAGCTTATTTGTTTTACTTTTAACAGAATGTTAGTTTTTATAACTGGCATATATTATATTATTATAATAATATATCACTGATATTATTGTTCTTTAAAAATAACTTTCAAAAGGTTTTTTTATTTTTTTTATTAAATTAAAATAGACGCATCAGTAAAGCACACAATAATTAAAATGAGTAGAAGAAGTATATAGTTGGAGTTGGAAAGTATGTATCTTTACTTCCTTCCAAAGCAAAGCGGGAGACTGAGTAATGCCAAATATAGACAAAGTGTATATATGGAAAGAGTGTAGACACCACGGACAGTGACAAAACTATGGGGCCTAAATTTGATTGCTATAATAGATATGGCAGAAACGGCTAAATGCACGGCAATTTATTCTGTTCGATACTAGTAAATGTATTTTTTCTGATTATGATTATTTCTATATATACGATTAATATCTAGTAAATGTATTTTTCTGCGATATACGTTATTAAATCTGTCTACTATGTATGTATATTTTACTGATTAAGTGTTGAATCGAAGTGCTTTGCGAAACTTAAGTGCGCTCTTTGTTTAGTTAATTCATACATAACATAATATAATATCACGCCTCTATAGAAGGGTTTGGCAGAGGTGTACAACACCCACATTTCACCTGTTATGTTTAGGTTTAGGTTAGGTTTATAGGGGGTGATCTTATCGCCATCCACGAGGCATAATTTTATTCCAACTCGGTGCTGCTATTAAGTATTGCCTGACGTTCACAAATAGCACTTTGTCCGACTCGGGAATCGAACTCGCATACGTTAACCACAAGACCATCGAGACATTTTAACGAGTAATTGTTACCAGAATAATTAAACTAAAATATTCTTTAAATATTAATAAAACTTTAACTATCGTATTAATGCATTTCTGTGATTAAGTTGTTCTCAAATATATGATTGTTAATTGCTTTTTACACTAATAGATGGGGTTTTTATAAGTTAATAAACGTCATATTTGTATTTAATAACCTCTTTTCAAATCCACGTAGTGAGTTATAAAAGGAAATTTTTATGAAAAATGATTACGATCATTAAATGTACTTTTTGGATTTCAATTTGTGAGCAGGCGGACTTGATTACTCAAAAGAATTATCTTTATTACTCGTTTTAATGAAGCTAATATCGTAAAAAGTATTTTTCTCGTTAGCGGTAGGTAAGTAAGCAATTTTGTAATGTAGCTGAGCCGTTTAATGTTTCCGCACGGCATTTTAAGATGTGAGAGAAGCCCCTTTGATGATATTGTAATCATAACATGCGCAGCTGCGGCCCAAGATAACTAAAATTTAGTTTTAGATTGAATTTGCAAACCTCGTTGGGACCCTTATGTTATCTAGTTTGTTTGTTTAATTTTAACGCCATTGACTTCTTACAACTAGGTAGATACGTATTTTTTTCTTATAAACATTAACATAACTTTAAGCCTATATCACCCTGAAGGGTTTGACAGAGGGGAATAACACCCACATTTCACCTGTTATGTTTAGGTCCCATGGGAAAGGGGGTGAGCCTATCGCCATCCACCGGGCACAATTCCAACTCCGTGCTTTTGAGAATTTCCTGACGGAATGTTCATAAATAACACTTTGTCCGACTCGGGAATCGAACCTGAAACCTCGCGATGAGAGGCGCATATGCTAATTATCAACAAGGCAGAAAAAAATAGGATAACCTGAAGTGCCCAGTAACAAGTTAAATGAACCTAAGGATGATAAAATATAGACAATTATTAATATTTTGTAGACATTTAAAAGCCTTCCTTATACCTAAATAGTTAATAATAATTTGTCGACATTTTAGTTCGCCAATATTACAATTGTATCACTCAGCTGAAAATCAGTATTTCTATTAGTTATCAAAAGTCACATAAGAAAAAAATAATCTTAATAGAAGCACGAAGTCCGTAAACTTATCAATTTTCTAGATTAACAACTTTATACTTAAATAAAACGAAAGAGGTGATAAAACCAAATTAAATATCAATTAAGAAGCGAGTACGGACGGTTTAATTAAAAGAAATGCCGTCAAAGATAAGCTTATCAATCAATCGGCCAAATGAACTTTTAAGCCCAATTCACACTAAACTAGGTGGCTAAATCTGATTCTTTTTACCCTATGAATATAAAAGACACTAGCACAATGACCCATTTTTATCAAAAGGTACTTATCTAGACTGAAATAGTGCTCACATAGTGTTATTTGAGTAGGTATAATTTTTCTTCAAAAAGACATCAACCAGCTCTGTTTAACCCTACAGATATTATTATCATTTCGAAAGTTTATGAAGGAAGTTTTTAAGGGGTGAGTCTATTACTATACAGGACATTATTCCGTATTAATATTTAAAAAATTCCAAATAACACTTTCGTCCGACTCAGAAATCGAACCTGAGAGCTCTCTGAGATGAGCGGTTACAAATTATATGGCGCGAAACAGTCCGATTCTAAAGCGTGAATTAACCTTTACCATAGTGAAACTGCAATATAAACCATATCCAAACGGTACAACGCAGCGGGGAGATAATACCATCACCAATGGCGAGTATGGGAATAGAAACCATAGTACACATTCGAATGCTAATAGACAAACACCATCGTCGGTCAGTCGGCCGCGGTTATATCAGATAGAGATATTACGTTTGAATGGTTTTATAGATACCATGGGTTAAGTGTTTGTGGGACAATGCTCCCGTTGCAATCCCTTCTAAGGTGTACAATAAAATGTAATATAAATATCGATCATAATTTACAAACAACAAGAGAACTTTTACAATTTTTTAAAAGAAAACTTATCTCTGGGTTATTTAAAAAGTGCTTTTAAACATTACATGTATGTTATTCTCTATTAATTCAGTTATTCCGTTTATCAGTTTTTAGTCTATTCAATAGATAGTTTAAACAAAGAATTTGCTTGCCTACACACTAAAAATGAATATGTCAAGTAGCATGCATTAATCCACCAAAATTTCCTACATTAACTATCACAGTCAAAATAAACAATCATAATTTTATGATGTCCATTCTTCCATTACCAACCTCGAATGACGTTTTCCATTTTCATGTAATGCCCGTTCATTTCCGAATTTAATCCCTCCGATCCATAAAATTGAGTCAAATAATATAAAAATGTCACAGCGTGTTCCGGATGTCATAAAGAGCTTTACACGTCCCCGGAGAAACCCTATAATTATACAATTTTAAAAGTAGGCTAAATGAATATCAAAGAATTGACAATATTATTTAAAATTCATATTTTTGCTTACAATAAGATAAAGAAAACGTTGGCTGTTCACATAATTTAAAATTGTACCTAATAAGTTTAGGTAGTAAAAGACCTATCTTCAATCTCTTTGGGGTATAAAAATCTTTTTTAAAAAAAACACAATTTGCAAATGATTCTTGCGGCTTGATTATAACAAAACAGAACACAACATCACGCCTAAGCACCTAGAAGGGTGTGGCAGAGGTGTACTTCACTCACACTTCATCTGTCATATTTAGGTTCCATGGAATAGGGGGTGAGCCTATCGCCATCCACCGGGCTTGATTATTACTTTCTAAACCAGAAAATACACAACATAATTAAAATATTATGCAGTATATTCCCATTATCAAATGCTGGCGGAATTCATTGAATCTAGTTTATAATCATCTATTGCTACAAAAAAACGTTATTTTTAATTTTACAATAAAATATTCTTCAAACATCATGATTTATGGTCAACCTACTCCAGAGATATGCTTATCAACTATTTAATGACATATCAAATGACTTTCTAAACACAACGTTCGTGAAAATATCACCTGATATTTACGATAAAATAGCAGTTAAATGGCGGGTACTTTGATACAATCAAAGGGTCAAAGATAAATTGCTTTATATCTGCCCGAGTCAAAGATATAAATATAATTAAATATATCTGGTTATCTATGGTTCTATTATGGTAACTATAAGCTGAGCATTCCTCAGTGCAGGTTTGTTATTGTTGTATTTTGTAGTTTTATGTTACATAAATCTATTTAAACAAAAAAAAACCGACGAAAAAGAACTAAAAAGTAAAAAAAATAAGTAAACATTTTAGGTCTTTGGTATTGAACTAAGTTACATAAACTATAAAATATTATATTTTATAGTTTATGTAACTAAATATTATATTTTTAGTCGGCGCCAAGCAATAACTAATTAACTGTCTATTTATTGCAACTACGAGTACGTAGACACGGAGAAAACTTAACGTGGTATTCATTTTACTAATTGTCACTGACTCAAAATTAGTAAAATATTTTTTTTTTTGTTGTTTATTTTTCTTTTATTTCTGGCCACTATTCTATGTATCTGCTGTATATTTTGTTGTTTTGATATGTTTTATTATTAAGAAGCATATTGATATCCGTGTTGTCACTTAGGCCTGATTGAAAATCAGCGTCAGACCTGAGTCTGACAATATGCTGAATCAGGACCTATTTAGTGCAACCATGGGGCATATTTCTAACTAAATGTTGTGTATTTTAATATTGTTAACTTTCTGTGTCCCATTTGTTTGTTTGCACTAAATAAATTTATTTTCTTCTTTCTTTCTAAAATATAATATTTTTATTAGTTGATAACTAAAGTTTTGTGCGCGGCAGAACACTCACATTTCTTCACCAAGTATTAGGCAAGTAGACTATCAAAAAATACTTAATAAGATATATGTAATAATATCACTAAAAGTTTAGCTTCGTCTAAGTTGATGTACTAAAACTTTTACTTTTTCTCGCTAGACTGTTTGTATCGGTAAATTAGTTTAGACAAGCAGACTGAAATAATAACTTTGAAACTTTAATGTAAAAAATTGTTTAATGCCTGTTTTTTAAGCTTATTGCCTACATTACTTCTTTTTTCCTCCCTCATAAATTGTATTACAAAAAGTTTGAATTCATTGTAGTAAGGTAAGTCATATTCAAAAGAAAATGTCTAAATAAAAGTTGTGTAATTTCACAGATTTCAATTAAGTTCATTATGATTATTTCCAAGATAGTCGTGTCAATCTCTTGTCAGTAGCACACCGTTAAAGATTGCCAAATAATTTGGACACAGCCTTGAAATTTCGTCATTGAGAAAACCCTTTAGATTGTTTGTTTATTTTTACCCCTATAAATGATTGCATAAAAATTATAGAGTAACAATTTTTATTAGCTTTTGATGTCTGAATTCCGAACACCCGTTTCAACATAACGACTCTCTGTCAACCTCTACCAAGTCGTTCCGACATCACAATTGAAATCATTATATTCAAATTAGATTCCTTATGCCTCTATTGCAATAAACGTAGACCACACAATGATCTTCACACAAGCTGGCAGCCATCAAAACTACCTTTCAAAGAACCCCACTTACCCAATAAATATAAACCTTATTTTAATGAAATGAAAGTTCAAATTCACTTGAGTGAAACAATAAAATTTACAAGAATGATGGCTGTAACTCCGATTTAGTAGACAATGGTAATCGGAAAGCTATAAAGAGTTGCTGGAAGGCTCGTTAAACAGTACTTTGAGCTAAATTCAGGAATCTAATTAAAGGTCTCGACTTTACAACCCTAGGACGTTTGTGATAGTTGACACTTAACCAACTGTGTTGTTACGTCATTAACGGGTTTTAAGGGCATGATACACACGGGCAGCGGTAAGGATAATAGACATGCATATTTTGCGACCTTAACAAAATGTTGATTATTCAAATTATGAAATACGGATGTTACTCACGTAATGTTGGTCTATTTAGTCGACCGCGGTTTCGCCAATACCTCTAGGCATTATCAAGAGAGTGCGATACGTCGCGGCTGAGTCGCAGCCCGTCTTGCAAGACTCTCTGTTACAAACTCACGTCAGTTTTAATAAAAATGCTGATTGTTAAAAATGGATATACCTTCTTTATTCAGTACAATATTTGGTAAATTACTGTGTTATTTTAGCATAAGCCCACAGCTATCTCCATACCAGTTTTCATCAAGATTGATTCAGGGGCTATGCTGAAAGAGAGAGTGTGAAACAGATAGACAGTTTTACTAAAATTAAACGTGTTATAATTAAAAAATACTTGTTGCAAGAACGTGCGTAGGGACTTTAACTACTTCTGCATAATCTGCATCCATAATATTGTAGAAAGATTTAACAGATTGGCTCATTAGCACTGTATATAGTTTTAATTGTAGAAATTCACAGAGTACAGTCAGCAATAGCAGAGTAACGGCACACAAACATATTTTAAGGTAGCTTAATTCCGAAACATAACATAACATCACGCCTATATTACCCAGAAGGGTGTGGCAGAGGTGCACAACTCCTACATTCACCTGTTTTGTTTAGGTCCCATGGTATAGGGTGTGAGCCTATCGCCATCCAATCAAATCAAATCAAATGCTTTATTTGCCATAAATGGGTTACATAGGTGTAGCCGGTGTGTTCATATACATATATTATTAGGTACCTCCATTTTTTACCCATCAGGGTGTAAAAATATTTGTATTATTTTAAAATTAATTTCATAAATTTACTTAATTATTTTATTGAATTTAATTGTATAAATAAAAGATTTAAATTAAATTGATTAAATGACATTCATTATCCATAAATTCAATAAATAAATAAAATGTTACATCATTATTAAATAAATTACAATTCACCATACACAGAGCACAATTCCAACTCCGTAAGAATTGAGAATTTCCTGACGGAAAGTTCAAAAGTAACACTTTGCCCGTCCCGAGACCTGCCGGTAAGAGGCACATACGCTAACCACTAGACCATCGAGTCAGTTAATTCTGAAAATCTTAATTATTTCAAGATTTTATGAAAAAAAAAATATGGTAAAAATTAAACGCGGGTTGTATAGAAGTTTGAAATTTTTAAAGTGTTTAGCTACTTTTGTTGCTGACTGTACTTAGTCGGTGAAGTACTAAGAGAGTTTAGTACATTTTACACCCTTCACCTACCTTGCGACCTAACTTGACGAGTAATTGTGAATTCAAACATTTCATTGCTTTAGCTCTAAAAACAACATTGACACAGAAAGCTCACTACGTACTAAGTACCTGAATTAGAGGTTATTTACAACTCAAGGTGAACCCTAGTACCCCTTTTCTTATAATAATATAATTATACTATGCCTGTTTTAAAAGGTTACTCAAAGTTGAACCTTTCTTAAGAGCGTGTATTCCTTTTCAAAATGTAACTGTCAATTTTTGTAGTGTTTTGGGAATATTTCGTAAAAACTGAATGAAAGTATGATTTTATTCAACTAACTTTTTAGAATGCAAGTTTTGAAAGGTAAATATAACAATTTCATTCGTAAATACAGCAAAATTTTGTAATTTATCAACTTAACAGTTAATACTCTTTCAACTGATAAAATAGAAAAGTATGCTTTAGTTATTAAATGTAATTGTCATATTTACCTTTTAAAGCCCACATTCTAAAAAGTTAGTTGAATAAAATCATACTTTCATTCAGTTTTTACAAAATATTCCCAAAACACTACAAAAATTGACAGTTACATTTTGAAAAGGAATACACGCTCTTAAAGCTTACAAGTAATTTGCATACTATATTATTATACAAATTTCTAGTAATCTTGTAAACCCCCTCCAGCTAAACTTAACTCGCTTGTGTTAGGAGGCAGTTCACGTCCGTGTTGTAATGGTCAGGATTCGAACCCACGACCTCTCGATTGTTAGACCGATGCCTTATCCATTGCGGATAAATAATAGCACTACAAATTGAAGTATCAGCTGGGTTTGTTAGGGTTCCGTAGCCGAATGGCAAAAAACGGAACCCTTATGGATTCGTCATGTCTGTCCGTCCGTATGTCACAGCCAAAATAGAAAAAAAAAGCAATAAATTTTTGGGGTTCCCAATACTTAGAACTGAAACTCAATTTTTTTTTCATCAAACCCATACGCGTGGGGTATTTATGGATAGGTCTTTATAAATGATATTGAGGTTTCTAATATAATTTTTTTCTAAACTGAATAGATGTGTCGCCCCCCCCCCCGTAACTTCTAAAATAAGGAAATGATAAATGTAAACATAATATGATGTACATTACCATGCAAACTTCTAACGAAAATTGGTTTGAACGAGATCTAATAATTAGTTTTTTTTAATACGTTATAAATCGTAAACCGCATTTTACCTTTCATTCAATCAACTCAAATATAATAAAGAATAAAGAAAAACAGTTATTTAGATGTATAGTGGTACGGAACCCTACGTGCGCGAGTCCGACTCGCACTTGGCCGGTTTTTTTTATGTTTTAATTATCTCAATTTTATATTTATTTTATTTTTATTTTTATTTATTCGGGAAACAAACAGAACTATAAAAAACTAAAAATACAAAATATGGGTTTAACCTAATCCAACAAAGTTTCCACTGTAAATTATAACATACACGAGCAAGTGAACTAATTTCAAAGACAATATGCGCATGCAAAACAAAAACAAAATAAAAATTATGAGATACAAATATATATATTCGGTCAAGTTAAAATAAACCTGATGTTTTCATCTTACTCATTCTTTTTAAACATATCCTTAGCATTATATAACATCATCTTTTGGATAAAGTACAGTTTAAGGGTAGATTTACGAATACCGTGTTTTTATACTAACGTAATAATAATTATGGGTCTAACTTTAATATTATTAGGTTTATAAAAATCATATCTTAAGCACTAAAATGAATGTTTGCTTATGGCCATTTTGTCAAAATTGTTTTAAACATTAATTGAGTAACATACAAACTGAAAAATTAAAATAATAATTTTGAAAACTGGGCGTTAACTCTGCATTTTAGTGTTTCAGGTATGAATTGTCTACAATAATAAATAAAAACATAATAATTATAAAGAAAAACTCATATTACTTTTGTATGAAAAATAGCCAAGCCATCTTTTCTTTTAATGGTGGATAGGCACGCGTTTCACCATGATGCTGTCCACGGTGGAGCACGTTTACCTATGAGACACCTATTAACTCTTGCTTTGAAGAGATCCAAGTTATACTCATGCGGAAACACAGACTCGGGCAAGGCATTCCATTCTTTGGCAGTTCGCAAAAAAAAATTCTCCGTTAAGTGAAATCTCATCATGCGATTCTTTCACGAATGCGTAATTAGACATAATGATTGATAACTTCCAACCTTCTGTACATATTAATTGTGACATAACCAAGCTATATTTATATATAAGTGGGTAATACACAGATTTTATAGGCGATAATGATGAGTTACGCGATCATTAACCGCCTGCAGCTATCTCCGGAACCGTTACAACTAGTTATCAATCAATGATGGCTGTTTGACGATGGTAATGCATTAGCGGCTTGTTTTGTTCTTGTGAACGAGCCCAAAGAATTATGTTGAATAAAACAAGGTATACGTATATGCGCCTCTTATCGTGAGGTCTCGGGTTTGATACCCGGGTTGGGTAAAGTGTTATTTGTTAACTTGACGTCAGGCAATTCACAATAGCAGCACGCAGTTGGAATTGTACTCGGTAGATGGCATTAGGCTCACCCCTGCCCCATGGGACCTAAACATAACAGGTGAAGTGTGGGTGTTGTACACCTCTGCCACACCCTTCTGGGTGATATAGGCGTGATGTTATGTTATTATGGCTATGCTATGTCTTTTTGTATAATATACAATATTAAGGTTTCGAATCTAACAGCATACGTATCCATAGCTACATTGGCAAAGCACCTTTGGTGTTTACTAGGGGGGTGTAGGTTCAAATCCTACTGGATTATTTTTCAACCTTAATATTGTATAAAATATAATTTATGAAGAAAAAAACTTTATGTTAACTTTTCAACATTGAATTGATATGTTATTTTCTACTCTAGTTCCCATCATAAATTAAAACCTAAACTTCACAGTTACACACCGAATCCCAAATGTAGGTACTTGTCACCTTTCCACCTGGTATTAATGAACTCTCAATTCCATTAATTTAACTAGCTGTCGCTAATTGTATAATTACATTTCGCGAGAGAGGAACGAGCTTAGACAATTTGTTCGGTAAATGTATTTAGAATTGTGAACTTTCGCAATTATTCAATTATTTAATGGGTTAAGTCTCTCCTCTCCCGCAGGATATTTTTAACATTACATCAAATAGACAAAAGACAAATATTTATTTTTTTCAACACAATAATAATTTAAAATACAACAGCCATTAATTCTAATATACATATATATCTTTATTCAATATATCACTGTGACTGTATTATCACTGTAGATTGGTGCCTAAGCTAGGTGGACGCCTGTATTTCAGGTCACCAGGTCACTTCACGCCTATATTACACAGAAAGGTTAGGCAGAGGTGTAGAACACCCATATTTTTTCTATCTGTGGAAACTTGTAAATGGCCTTCATTGTGTTTATTTTTTCTTTTAATCTGTAAGTTTAAAGCTGTAAGTTTTCCAAATAAAATAAAATAAAAATAAAACATTCAACTGTTATGGTTAGGGGTGAGCTATCTATCAGTCCGTGCTGCTACTAAGAGGTTTTTCTGACGAAATATCCAAAGAACACGTTCAGCCGTGGTTCGAACCCAAGTCCTCATGGTAAGCTATCCCTTACACTACCACCTTGTCTAAGAATCATTTTTGCAGGTTTGGGTAATAAACTAATAAGTGACCATCCTTACAAATCTTATAAATGCGAAAATTTGCGAGTATGGATGTTTGGATCTTTATTACTCTCTTACGCATAAACTACTAAATCGATCTTAATGATTTTTTGCACACATGTAGCTTATAGCCTGAATTAACATATATACTACTTTTTATTAAGATATCATGCTGGTGTGCCACTTGACCATCATTACAAACACACATCAAACCACCACGTGACAGTTTGGGTATAAGTGACCTATCTATATATTCTTATTAAATTTTATGATTTGATATTATATTATGTATATGTATAGGGTATTTATTGTATGGTTTTAGGATTAGACTTTTCTCTTTATTGGAACATTTTTACTGCACCTACCTTTGTTATCTCTGCACCACCTTACGGTTGACTGGTAGAGAATGCCTATGGCATTAAGTCCGCCATTGTACACTTATTATGTGCAAGAAGTTTTAAAATAAAAAATAAATAATACTACAAATTGTGGCTCATGACTCATGAGCCTTGGCGACCACGACAACCCATTGATATCAGTTGTCATTTGAAGATCTATGGCGGTCGTTACGGAAGTCATAAGATAAGGCAAGACAATTTGCCCTGACTATCTCTCCATAATATACTACAATAGAACTCCACTGCCTCAGTACCTGATTTATGAATTAATGTGTTTTAAATAATTCAATCTTACAGTTTTCTCGATCTTTCATTCAGTATTAATAAAATCGAGTTGGAAACAAGATTCCTTTCTAATACAATATTTTTGTAAAGAATTGCCGCAATAGAGACTCTTATCCAAATTAAAACCAATTCGATTTAACCCCAATACTATTTTATAGCCATTTATTTCAGAATTAAAGGATAGAATCCCGAGCGCAATGTTTTCATACTAACGTAATATGGGTTTAGCTTTAATATTATTAAGTTTTAATCTATTTTTATCATATCTTAAACACTAAAATGCATGTTTTTTCGTGGTCATATTGCTAAAAATTGTTTTAATCATGTTTTATACACACTGAAAAATAAAATAACAATTATGAAAAAGTGGGCACCAACAAACATACATTTAAGTTAAATATATATCATTTGTCTATAATAATATAATTATATTTTAAAGCGACGCCTGCTGTAAAAATAACTCCTGTGTCGCGAGGGTGTTCACAGGCATACAAAACAAATCTTGGTGAAACACACAAAGATTTGTCCCGCGTGGGGATCGAACCCACAACACCAGCGTAGTTAAAAGCGGCGAGGTGACCGCTATAAACAGTACGCCAACCGTGCTCTCAATAATAGATAACATCTTAATAATATTAAAGTAAAACCCATATTACTTTTGTATGGAAAACTGCCAAGCAGTTCCTCCTCCTCAAGCAAATCGTAAGAACCATCTTAAATGCATTTCTTGCAGTAGTTTTTATCTTAACTGTTTCATTCTACCGTATAGATATAACTATTTTACAAGCAAATGCAATCAGGCAAAGTATTCGTTGTCTCTTTCCCGCCTATGATTTTGATATTCTTTTCCCTTTTACACCATGAAATTGCTGGATTGGCGTTTTCAACGTACTCTGCATTTCTCATGCTCAATAATCAGTTTTTTAAATCTCTAAATTCAGTTTACCAATGAGTTGGTTAATTAAGACGAAGTAAACAGAATTGCTTGAATATTTTTGATGTAATCTATGTCATTTACTGATCTTTAATTAGGCTATGGATCTTGTATATGTAGCATTGACTAAGCATGCACGTAAGGAATGTTTGTCATGGATGCTTATCACAAACAAGATGAACCATGTCATCCACAATTCCTCATGATGTATCATCAACAAAACAACTAAAACGAATCTAAAAAGTAAAGAGGAAAGATTCGATTATTATTCGTTTGTTACAATTGATGAATTTAAAAACCACTCTTATCAATATTTTCCACCATTAGAAGAATAGATTATGACTGAGAAACATAGGTTCATAGGTTATATTTGTTTAGGTATCACGCTTGCAAAGTCGCGCTCAAAAGCAAGTCTTGTAAAAAAGGAAATATGTATCATTATATTAAACTTATGCATTGCATAAAGCCCATTTACTGTAAATTATGCTGTTGTCGTTAATTTTCCATAAAAAATTAGCGAATTGAGAGGGGAACATATTCAACGTTAGTCATCATAATTATTTTACTCATAAGAGTGTGGAAGAGGTATTTAACAGTATATAAAACAGTCACATGGGACACACTTCCTATGACATGGGACATAAATATAATGTTTGGGTCCTATTTGATGGGGTGCGCCTACTTCATCCAACGAGAAAATAGATTTTTTAATTATATTAGTTAGGTAACACTACACATCAATTCATCTTCATCTTCCTTTCTCAGTTTACACAGTCTGATTACGAGTTAAATAACTTAAATTAAAGTGGGTCAAAATAGCGTCCAAAGGAGTCGGTTACATACAAACAAACAAACATACAAGTGAAGCTAATATAAAGCGTGTTAAAATATCTATTCCCTGGATTCACACACGTATTTTCTTGCGATGTTACGTCTGGCTTTCGGTACATAAAATAGTTGTAAAAGTATTACCATTAACGAAACTTACCATTACCGCCACGATAAAACCTTTGGTTACATGTAATGGTAAAGTTCTGCCGTTAAACTTCACACAAGTTTTCGGTCTCATCATCATGTTTGTGGGTTAGCTAATTACTTATTTTATTTTAGAATAACCAAGGTATCCTTTGAACTAAGACATCACGTTGACATCTTCCTCCTTGCTTCGTTATCCTCAATTCTAAGGGTCGTGATCTCTTTTCTGGATCATCATATCCCGTGTAATGGTCCGCCACCTTTGCCTGTGTGTAGTGCGGTGTGGACCGTAGTGTCAAGGGTAGTGCAGACTTGGTCAAACCAGCGTATCGAGCTGCGGCCTCTAGGACTTTTGCCTGCGATCTTCCCAGTAACCAACAGAGTTTCGAGGTTGTCGCCTTCTCATCACGTTGACATAAGTAGATCAAAATAAGTAAATCGTAATGAATGATGCCTTTAATTTCAGGTTTATTCTTTAGTTACTGTGTAAAGTAAATCGTTATAATATCCAACACAAAAAGTTGTTTGTTGAACTAAAAAATATATAAAATATATGTATGATTTGCGGGACCTACTTCTAGAAGTTCGTTAGTGATAGTAAATGTTAGCAATGTATTTATAAAAATTCTATCTATGATAATATTGTTATATCTCGTTTCATAAACTGTATGGAGTATCCGAGTGATAGCCAAACATTATCTAAAGCGATGTTGTTGAAAAGCAAAATGCATGCAAATTACGAGTACATCGATACCCGACACTAACTTGAATCGTTTAGATTTCAAACCGTTTTGAAATGACGCTGTAATTTTACCTTTATTTTGTAATATAAACAGTGTACAGCTTCGCTATCTAAATTACCATACTGTAAAGTTATTTAGAATTTAGTGGTTTGTTTAGCATCTAAATTGCATGTTTAGTTTAACAACTGCTATGTGTATAATAAACCTGATATCGAAACAGTTACATATTATTTATAAAATGTTTATGTAGAAAATTATAGTCTTGTTATGCATAAAAAAAAACACGTTATTTTTTATATCCAGTGGGATACTAAAAAGCGGGAGCCCTTTCGTCAATTTAGATGGCGTAATACGGCTGCGAAGGCTGGTCTGACCTTGGATCTTGGATCATCAAGTGGTTTAAGAATTCTGATTCAGTGGTTATTGAGCTCATAGCTACATTTGCAAACCCACTGAAAACGGAGATCCTATTAGGTGTTAGCTAAATTTCACTGAAATCTAAGGCTTATAAGCAGACTTCGTGTGCAAAATAGTAGATTTGAAGAATGCCAATTTCCTATTTATTTTATAAATCATGCACTAAGCAATATTATTCATTAAATAAATGTGAAACTGAATAATTTAACTATCTCTCCACGACCACCTTTTCAAGTTTGTACATTTACTTAACTTTTTAAAAAAAAATAAGCTAAGCTTAATTAACTTGTGTTAGGACGAAATTCACGACCGTGGTGTAATGGCCAGGATTCGAACCCACGACCTCTCGGTTGTAAGACCATTATCCATTGCGCCACGGCCGCATAAACATAGAATCTTAAATGACGGCTTCAGCAATCGCTTTCAAATTATAGATATTCAGTATTCATTGGTGTATTCACATAGAGCTGTGTTGTATACTTCGTGGTCGGGAGGAATACTTTGCTAATCTCTCCTTTTGAGAAGTATTTTCTAGTATTTTAAGAGCGTGTATTCCTTTTCAAAATGTAACTGTCAATTTGTGTAGTGTTTTGGGAATATTTCGTAAAAACTGAATGAAAGTATGATTTTATTCAACTAACTTTTTAGAATGCAAGTTTTGAAAGGTAAATATAACAATTTCATTCGTAAATACAGCATAATTTTGTAATTTTATCAACTTAACAGTTAATACTCTTTCAACTAATAAAATAGAAAAGTATGCTTTAGTTATTAAATGTAATTGTCATATTTACCTTTTAAAGCCCACATTCTAAAAAGTTAGTTGAATAAAATCATACTTTCATTCAGTTTTTACGAAATATTCCCAAAACACTACAAAAATTGACAGTTACATTTTGAAAAGGAATACACGCTCTTAAGTACTTAATTCAATTAAAAATTTGATTAAATTTTTATGATTTGTATTTACATTTTTTTTTATTGGCAAATCGGTCTTGCTAACGTTTTAGAATGAGAATAAGCTATCAAAATCACTTTTGGTTCATTATTTACATGATTTTGAAGCTCCCAAGATTTAAAAAATGTGACATTAAACATCGAAAAAAAACTTTAAATTTTTCGGGTGAAATCTGAAAACAGCGTCGATAAAAATATATGAAGATAATAATTAATTAATTTATTTATTTATTTATTCGTGCAATATGATTTACATTTCGACCTCAAAAGTTAACATAACATTTATCAATTTACTGTTTTAAGCGAGATATATATAATGTTTGCTAGTTAGTTAAAAAGTAATCGCCATTTTTATTTTTTGTATTTTAACTATAAATTTTATAATATATTTAAAAATACTAAAAATAATAAGAAATTTATTTATTATAAATGATAAAAAAAAACAACTGTCGATGGTCTAGTGGATAGCGTATGCGCCTCTGACCTAAAGGTCTCGGTTTCGATTCCTGAGTCAGTCAAAGTGTTATTTGTGATCTTTCCGTCAGGAGATTCAGAATAGCGACACGGTGTGTGTGAGTCTAGTGGATAGCGATAGGTTCACCCCCTATCCCATGGATCTAAAACATAACATGTGAAATGTGGGTGTTGTACACCCTTCTGGGTAATATAGGCGTGATGTTATGTTATGTTATGTAATAAATATATTTAAAATTGATATATTCTCTGACTGCTTTACTCATCGGTAACAATATTTATCGAAATTTCTTGGAAGGACACACAAAATATTTAAGAGCCCTTTTTCTAAGAAAATAGCTGCAAACAGTTATACCACAGAGTAACGAACAGAGACTAAGCTGCATACAACCACGCTCAGATAAGTCCACTCACACAAGCATAAGACGTCTGTGTGCGTGAGCACTTGCGGCCCTATCACGTACGAGGCGAAACCGGTTTCTACCGGCTCGTAAGTGCCTTAGCGAAGGGCTCTCGCACGCTCTCGGCGCGGCTCGCGGACACTACCGCAGCTCACATAAATGTACCCTGTGCAGTCTACAGCAGTCCAGCGCAGCCGCGGTGCGCGCACGCACGTATGCTCACTCGCAAATCTCGTCCTAAAGGGCACGACGCGCGTTATAATTTAATAATACAAAATGTACTGTACTGTGTGTAAGAACAATAATCGTCGAAATAAGAACATATTTTTTTTTTCTATCCCAAAGCATCTACTAGGTGAGTAGTAAATTGATAGTAAAAGAGTAGCTACTTTTATTATATACCTATTCAATTTATTTTAGTGGGGTAGATAGATACTTCAAACATAATTACATAGGTAGGTACCTAGTGTACCTACATCAATATCAAAGCAAATTTAAATCTGTGCCGTGTGAAGGTCAAACACAACACTTATTGACGCAGTACAGCGTACTGCACTGCATGCGAGACCGTTGTCGCCACATCGTCGCCGCGTCGTTTAAAACACCAGTATGCCGCCAGTGTAGTAACTGTACTTGTCACATGGTTAGTCCTGTTGTGCCAACACTGCCAAGTGCCAACCCTAGCAAAATAGGTAAATATTTTAGACGTTCTTTAAAAGGTTAGCCTCTGTTCGTTACTCTGTGGTTATACCTTTAGAAGTTTACTAGACCATAATTTTGGTATTAATCCTGCGAAACATATTATTATCAAATTCCAAGAAACATTCGTAAAGATACGTGTAGTACCTACTACTACGTAATAAAAGTTCCGAGAAAGGTTTAAATAGACACGGCTGTTTTCTTGGAAATTGTTTTCATTTACTAAATCTTATCCTCTTTTTATATATAAAATTCTCGTGTCACAATGTTAGTTACCTTACTCCTCCGAAACGGCTTTACTGATTTTTACCAAATTTTAATTAGCTACTATCTATTTTTCATTCCCCTAAGTAATAGATAAGGGTTGTTCACCCTTAACATTTTTTTTAAATTTTTGGTGAATATTTTTTTGTTTTTATTTTCTATAATGTGGCATCAAAAAATACATACAATCCTAAATTTGTACCCATTTATCACTAACGCCTATTTTGAATAGCCATTTTAGTAACCTTAGCGCTTTTCTTAATATGAACTTTATGAATGTACTTTTTTGTGCCATTAGGCAAAAGCTACTAGGTCGTTTTAATTACATATTTCATACATGACATACATACTTATATGTTATAGGCTACTTTTTATCGATAAACCAAACGGGTGGACGGAATATGTTATAAGTATATATCTATTTATTTATTTATTTATTTATTTGGGACAAAAAACAGTTACATGATACAGTTTATACAAAAAGAGATACAATGGTTAGCTTTGTTTATCACATAACCCACAACATTGTCCACGAATTGAAAATATATATATATATCATAAGAAAATAAAAAATAGCACAGGTAGCTTTAAAAATGAAATGTCTAAGATATTAGATAAGTATCTAATTAATACAAAGGAAACGGATCCTCTAATTATTTTTTAACTGATTAAGAACAAAAGCCTCGATGGTCTAGTGGTTAGCGTTACCTCTCATCGCAAGGTCTCGGGTTCAATTCCCGGGTCGGGTAAAGTGTTATTTGTGAACTTTCCGTCAGGAAATTCACGGAGTCGGAATTGTGTCCGGTGGATGGCGATAGGCTCACCCCCTATCCCATGAGACCTAAACATAACAGGTGAAATGTGGGTGTTGTACACCTCTGCCACACTCTTCTGGGTAATATAGGCGTGATGTTATGTTATGATTAAAAACAATGGTCATATTTTATCTAGGACTAACTACGACAAAGCTTTACATTTATCTTAAACTAGGATTAACACACAAAATTAAATGACCACTGAAGAACGCTTCAGGCATTTTGAATAACATTCTCGTTGAGCAAAAAGATCCGTGATTGCTCTATCCAACGATATCCACTCGTTTACCGCTGCCATTTTGTAAAAACCACCAAACCAATTATATCGCACCTCTATTTTGAAACCGTTACTAAACAAAAAGTTCCAGAATGGAGTTATAAATGCCATCTACCTTAATATTTTAAATTAACAGAATCTTCAAAAACTAAAAAAAAGGTGATTTTTATGTTATAATCTGAATGCCGTAGTTTTCTTGCGACGAACGATATTATGTTTATACAAAGTGCGACATTCTCAATAATTATTTTAATAATCACACTTTCGAATGTACTGCCACAATTGAAAGAGACTAAGGCATTCCAAAAGAAAAGTTTTACTTGTTTTCCAGTTGGATACTGACAACTGAGCCAATTCGTTTTTGGACAATCACGATAATGAATGTGTTAAGCCACGTGGACTTCCTTGATTGTAAATTATTTAACGACTGCTTACCGCCAATTTTACAACCCAAATTATGTCGCCAGATGAAAATGCCGGCAAAATTTACATGGACATCAATAAAGTCTGCCAATTTTCACTTTAATGCTTTATTACCACAGTTAACAGGAATTACACACCTCGTCACATTTATTTTTTTACTAGTGAATAAACCTTTATATAGTTTAATTATCATTTGCCACCAAGAAATTTACAATAGCGGTAGAGTTTGAATTGTGTCCGATGGATGGCGATTGGCTTACCCCCTATCCTATGGAACCTTAACAAGACAGATGAAATATGGGTGTTGTACACCTCTGCCACCCCCTTCTGGGTAGTATAAGCGAAATGTTACGAGTATGTTATGTTAGTTTTAGACGCTTTGGTAATGTTCTTTTGTCTTATAGCAGAGTGAATAGTGTATTTTTTGTTTTTTTTACAACGACAGGAGTTATACCATGTGCGGGCGACATGGTTTAACTCCTGTATCGCGGGGTTGTTCACATAATATATATTCATTTCACACACACAAAGCACACCCGAAGTCAAATGATTCATTTTTCTTTCTTACACATTAAATTGTGATTTGTATGTGAGCGATAAACCAAAACCATTTTTGAATAATGCATTAAAGGCCCATTTTGAATTATGAAACCCTCGGGCCATGTCAGAATATTGTTTCAAAAAGACGACCATTTCCGTAACAAGTTTCGAATTTGCGAATAAGTTATCAGAGGAATAATATTGTAACTTGCCACTTGATGTTAACACTAGTGTTGCCCAAATGCAAGAACAAGACGAGACTTAGCCAGTCTTGGTCTTGCAAGTCTTGCAATTACCTATTAGACTATTGGTATTTATTAAAGTTTACTTTAGATCTTATAAAAACGTATCAGAATAGGAACATTTTGAGCTTGAATTAACATAGCCATAGTAAAGACCAACCAGATTAATAAATGTCTAAAGATTTTATGAGAAATTCGAAAAATCATCTGCCTCATGGTTATCAACTGAGCCATATACGAAGCGGACAAGCGCGCACCCTACGCAGCCCCAGAACAATTATCACGAAGAGAAGAAAAATCATCTAGCAGTAATCGTAGAAACCATGAACGTACGTATTTATCGAATGATTCAAATAATAAAAAGTGCCCTGTGTGTAAAGCAGAACACTTACTGATTAAGTGACCTAAGTTTTTAAACTATGATACGAACAAACGATGGAACATAGTACGCCAAAATAAATTGTGCTTTAATTGTATAGTAAGCACGCATCGTCGTAATACATGCATGAAACGAAGAAGTGCGGTAATAACGGATGCGAACAACCGCATCATAAATTATTACACGCCGAACGAACGAGCGAAACCACGGCGCACGTATGTATGCATCACGAACCATCGAGTGAGCGCAAGCAAGACGCCAGCGCAGCGCCCGGCCACCCGGCCGCCCCGATACGCCGACCTTCGTCGCCGCTGCGCCCGCGCAAGCCCCGCCCACACTCGTACTAAGCGCATCGAACACAGCGACAGCGATACAAGGTCATGCGTACTCTGCTTGACTTTGATAAATAATAGAATGATGAAGGAAGCACAGTTACATTGTTGGACCACGAAATCGCGAAGACAATTGGGACTGCAAGGTAAAAAGGCGCCAATGCATGTACAAGGCATAGGCGGCACGGAACGTGAGCCTGTGTGAGTATACCTAGGCCCTGTGGCGGCAATGAAATAGTGTCAAATGTTGTGCGTTCGGCGCGGAAAAGCGTGCCGAAAAGCTGCAAAATGTCTTTGAGAAGTCAGTACAAAACCTTTGATGATGCCAACGACAAGGCGCCGCGCATAATCAAAGTGCCGATGGTTAAAACTATGAATGCACTCTGTTTTCTTTTAATGGATATTTTCATTCGCTATGTATGTTTATGGTATTGGTCGTAATGCGCATAGGTCCAGTTTTTCATATTCTTTAAAACAGTTTTTTTGCGTCTCATAGAGTCCCTATGCGTACATATACCCTATACCCCAAAATGTTATACCTACCTACTCCGTGAAACGGCGCTCAGTCCTAGCTGCAAGACGCAAGAGTCTTGCAGGCTTAGTCTTGTTCTTGCTTAAATCTTGCAGTCTTGGTCTTGGTCTTGCTATAATTAGGAGGTCTTGGTCTTGGTCTTGGTCCGGCAGCAAAAATGCAAGAACAAGACCAAGACTGCAAGACCAAGACTGAATTTGGGCAACACTAGTTAACACAGAAGTTTGCGAAGGGTCAGTCAGTATCCGGGATGGACATAACTTACGAACTTAATAAACTTAATATAGCAAATTGCCAACGAAACTAAACCATACGGAAGAAAAAGCGATATGCAAAAGAAAAAGTAAGATATTCTAGGTCCGGCTGAGATTAAAGAGATATTCGAAAATAAAAAGATAAAGAAAATGCTCGTATTTTCTTGGTACGGTTCTTATTTTATACGGTAGTAATATCTTGCTTTGTAATATTAGGTATTCAAGTAGTATTTATTTTTTAAGCCTGTATTTTCATATTAGAATTTTAGCTGATTCTTCTTCTTTGCGCGTCAATGGAAAACGCATGGATAATATTTAATTACTCGTATATTTAAATTTAATGCAATAATGAAAATGCATTATTAAAGAATTTATAAAATAATAATGCATAAATCTGATGAAAATGGGAGGATATTAAATGTTGCCAGGCGTCATTTAACGTGTTACTTTTTGTAAAACACGCTTCAAAAATTTACTCAACAATTACTGAGGCGGCGGAATTGTTGAGTCAATTTTTGTAGCGTGTTTACGAGTAATCTGAGTCTTTCTAGTAAGACGTTAAAAATTTATCAGAATTTTGTGGATAAACCGCTTGGCTAAGTTAATATCCTTAAACCTTGCCAGCGTCTGGCAGTGTATAATAAGTTACCATCCCTTATAAGAAACGCTTCAACCGGCTTTAAAAATCAACTGAAGCGATGGCGAATAATAATTTTGACATGTCAAAGAATGCTTTATAATTTGATTAATATTTTTTAATAAAAATCACATTGCTCATATTGAGACATTGATTATGATTATTATTTTATTAATTTATATTTAATTTTTAACTCAATCTTATTATTACTATTGCTTTGTTATTTAATTGTGTTAATTTTATCATTATAATATTACTAATAAATTAGTTAATGAGCTTACCTAAAATGAATACGTAGTCTGATAATATCAAATGGAACAATTCGCTCAAACATAGATCACCCAATTAACTTCCACCGCAGATATCTGATAACATCATCCACATCCACATACATTATTGTAAACAATTCCCACAACTGCCCACCACAACCACGTCAAGTGGTCACTCTAGTCTCCAAATAGATTTGATTTGTCATTGACACTTAAGTGGAATTTACAATATGCTCACACATTACTTCTGTGTAGGTTTGAATGTACGGCAGATGTAGTAATAGTACATTTTTTTTTGTATTGTAAGATATCACAAATATCTTATTTTATTACAATCTAGCCCATAAAGGCTAATGAGTAATTCTATTTTAACCTAAATTAATATGTACCTAAACATAAATCTAAGAGGCGTTCAATAACACTTTACTTAGTTTTTATTAAGGCGAAGACACTTTGTTCATGTTGTCTTTTGAACTATCACTGTTTTTGTTTGTAATTTTTCACTTAATCACTAACACTAACTAGCTCATATGGTTTTGTCCGTTTAAGTCTTTTCACTATGTCCGTATTGTCGAGGAGCTGGTATTTATTTATATATTATTACATAATTATATTAATTGAACATAATTACCCACGCCTATATTACCAGAGACGTACAACACCCACATTTCGCCTGCTATGTTTAGGTCCCATGGAATGGTGGTGATACTCCGTGCTGCTATTGTGAATTTTCTGACGGAAAATTCACAAATAACACTTTTCCCGACCCGGGAATCGAACCCGAGACCTCGCGGTGAGAGGCGTATACGGTTACCACTTACCACTAGACCATCGAGGCAGTATTTATTAATTTGCGAAGAAAAATCACAAAAAGTGTTTACCCTATAATGTTGATCCAATCTTTAAGCATCTTTGTGTGCATGAACATGGGGGTTTGTCTTAGTCTGGGTGTTTCTATGCGTTTCTCGCAAAAAAATAGAACACGCTTCTATTCACTTTACTACACAGCCAACTAAGCACTCGCACTAATCAGTCGCTGTCCACACCTTGTCACTAAACACCTGCACTAATCACTCGCACTCGCACTAAACAAAGTGTATACCGGGCTTTAGTCATACAAAGCTAAGTTTCTATGTGTATAGTATCTAAAAGTGAAAAAATCTGGTACAGACAAAAGCACAATTTGAAACAATTTTGGTTCGTAATGTGACGAAAATGTTAAAAGAACATTTGAAAAAAGAAAAAAAAAAAAAAAAGTCGCAATTTTTTTCCGATAGATTCATATCGTTGGTCAACAAACCACACACACACATCACAGGCATAAACATATTATTAAATCAAAAAGTAGCCAACCGTAGATTATACAACAATACATTGTATTGTGTAAGATATTCGAGAGCCGATTCTTTATAAAATATCTTTACCAGTAGCGGTCCTTAGCAATCTCATATCGTTATTCAATATTGATCAATACCTTGTATACACAATAACAGTGTGTAAGATATGTCATCCACTCTTAAGAGCAAGTTATGATAACAAAGGTACTACAAGATATATTCAATAGATTGTGGTATGCATTAGTGATCCTAAACTTGAACCATTGTGTGAACGGATTGTTTATTTTTCTATCTATCGATATTTTCAATACGTGCAACAGAAGCATTATAATAATAGTAGCCCTGTATCTTATACATGTCCCACTGCAGGGATCGGAACTCTTCTTATGTTGAGAAGGGTTAGGCCATAGTCCACCACGCTAAGTGTGGATTGCTAGACTTCACACTACCCTCGAACACTTTTTAAGCACTCTCAGGCATGCAGGTTTCAGCACGATGTTTTCTTTCACCGTTAACAAACGACAATTAATATGATAAATACACATATCTTCGAAAAGACGAATTTTAACGCATTATTGACAGAGGTGACTTTGCAGTCTTACGGTCTCCCACTCGACTATCGCTGTTTTTAACACGCTTATATTAGCTTCACCTGTATGTATGTATGTATGTATGTATGTATGTATATATGTATGTATGTATGTATGTATGTAACCGACTCCTTTGGACTCGATTTTGACCCACTTTAAACGGACAGATTTTATTAAAATTTTGCACACCTGTCAAAGATCGATGACAATGCAATAATTCGATAAAAAAAAAAAAAGCTCTTATAAATAAACCAAACTAAAAAGTAGAAAATAAATAATAGTTTATTAATAATAGTAATTATTTATTAACACAGCAAAACAAAAGCATTACAACATTAACCCGGCCAAGTGCGGGTTGCTATTTTTTTTTTTATACAACGCCCACAGCGAACGAGCGTGTAGTCCAACTGATGGTAAGTGGAGTACAGCCCATGGACATCAACAATCCACAAAAGCAGATTATAGATGCGTCGCTGCAGCTGAGGACTATGGTGTTATGCCTCATGTGCCAGTAATTTCAGGGCCTGATCTCACCACCAAACCGGAACACAGTAATGGAAGCACTACTATTTGGCGGCAGGTTAAAGGTGAGACGGTGGTGCTACCGCCCTTGAACTCATTCACAAGAGCTCTACCACACTCTTCACTCCCTCAGGCATATTAGGTATGCGCTCTCAGGTATACAGGTTTCCTCACGATGTTTTCCTTCACTACTAGCGAGTGATAATATTCATGAAACATAAAAACACAACATAACCTAACATCACGCCTATATTTATATAGAAGGGTGTGGCAGAGGTGTACAAGCAAGAACAATTCCAACTCCGTGCTGAAGGTTCCAATTTCTGAAGGTCTGCTCTTTTCTGAAGGTAAGTTGACAAATAACACTTTGCCCAACCCGGGAATCGAACCCGAGCCCTCGTGGTAAGAGGCGCATACGCTAACCACTAGCTAGACCATCGAGGCAATTCATTAAACAAATATCTTCTAAAAGGCGAATCTTAACGTTTTATTATTAGAGTGTGTGTGCCGTAATTGCAGCCCAAGGATCTTCCACTCACCTATGGTGTGCTTTTATGATAGTTTGGCAGTAAAGTCATTTGACATGATATTTAATAGGTAGGTACTCAACGTAATGACATAATTATTTATTTCATAAAATAATTTTAAATAGAGATATAAAATTCATTTAGGTATCTACTCGAATATTTATGTTTTTCATTTATATTTAATGGATACTTTAGATTGAAATTATTTTTAATAGTTTGTTGATTACTTGTAATGATATTGCACTTTATAAGGGTTTTATGATAATTACGTAATAATCTTACGATTTTACTGCTATATACAATAAAAATACATGTTAAAATATTCTTTCGGTAAAAGATTTACTGGGTTAAAGCTAATGAACTCAAATTTTGGTAATTATTAAATTAAATTAAATTAATTAATAATTTATTTCAGGTAAAATCCATATTCAGTACATAATATCACACAAAACACATAAAATGAAATATAAATATAATATTAGGCAGAATTAAATTAAAATCAAAAATATAAAAAATGCAGTCAATAGGTAATATTAAAATCTAAATAAAATAGAGCTAAAGAAAAATATTACTGAAAAAAAGAAGTAATTTTGAACATAACATATTAAAAAATATTATATTCATTAAATAATTTATTAAAAATAATTTTATATGAATGTTTATTAAATGTGAAATATGACTTTTCCTTCTTGGAAATATTTATGTATGATTGTTTATATGGGATCATAAATTAACAGCCTTTATTTTCTCATGACACAAATACAAACCAGTAGTCCAATACAAAATATTAGACCCCTGTGGCTTCATAGCCAATTTGCTATACCATTACTGACAAAAAGCACCATAAATACCACCACACCTTAATTCAATAATCAGTTAACCCAAAAACAAACATTTATTAACCACTAAGATGTCATAAGTACCATTTCCTTACAAGTCAATTTGCTCTAATAGATACGATGTTTATCCTGGGAAGTCATACGGAGAAAGAGGCTATCTTCCTATCTCAATTGATGGCAATTGTTTCTGGTATTATGGGCAGTACTTATTTAAGAGCATTTTACTAAGAGGGTAATCTGTATTAATGAATTTGCGCGTTTTTATTGCATTTGTGTGGTAGTGTGAGAAGCTGGTATCTTAATATGCCAGCGAGAACAATACAGAAAACATAACATAACCATAACCCATTTGACTATAGCCTATTCACTGGTGGTTTGTGTGTGTGACTACTTAATAATATAGGGTGATCAATTTCCAAGTTAGGAGAAAGATGTGGAAATGATTGTGGTATTTCTTTTAGGCAACTCTCAGTAGCAATACGGAGTGCAAAACTGTGTCCATTAATAAACTGGCGAAGGTGTTAAAACAGGCATTAATAAATGGTACACATGATTTAACTCGTAGTTGAGCTACTCTGGACATTATTATTATTTACGAACAAATGAAAAATTCATTCGTTTTTAACTAGTAAAACTATCAGCAGCTCTAAACTTTAAAGTTATCGAACGCAAAGAAAAACGTATTTTTTGTTGTTGGAAAAATGCGCCCTGTCTGCACTAGGGATAACGCCTGCGTCGCGCACAGAGCACACCCAGAGTCAGAACAAATCTTTGCGGATCACAAAGATAACAGATTTGTCCCGTGTGGGGATCGAACTCACAACACCAGCTCAGTTGAAAGCGACGAGGCGACCGCTTTAACCACTATATCAACCGTGCACTAATTTATGATGAAAATAAATATTATTTTAAATACTGATTAAAATTAAATACTAAATAAACTCAACCTATCTATTAATTAACGCTACATCTAATTAGGTTAAATTAACAACCAAATTTAAATACATGACAGGTAGTATAATTTATTTGTGAATAATGCAAAGTTTGTGTGTCAAAACACAACCTGTATGGTAATTAGAACATAAACACACTGTATGACGCCGGGGCCTCGAAGTAAAACAGCATAAGTCATAAAGAAGAAAATTACATGACTTCTTTGGTGGTCTTCCCTCGAGCGCCGTTGTTGACTTTGAAGTTAATTTTAACGAACTATGTTACTTATTAAGCCTTTATTTCACCACCCACGTTCAACACTGAGTTACAGTTTTCGTCTCTCTGTTCAGTTCAAACATTGAATCGTTAACCACGGATTATTAAGTTTGGTGGATTTTGTTTTAATAAACCCGGAGAGGCGCTTAGACACGTCAACAAACATTATAAATACCGACCTCTTTTCCATGACATTTGCATCATACAGACACTTCTTGACAAACAATTTTAATTTATATGAATAATACGTTCAAATTTAATAATAAATATAAATAAATATAATCAATTTTATAATATAAAATAATTAATTTAATAATAAAATTTGGATTTAGTAATTAATTAAAAAGAGAAATTGTTTGAATGTACCTAATGCATTCCTGTGATTTGTGTAATTAGTAATTACTATAGGTATGATTTACCTGTACATTATTATAATAGTTTGTATGGCTCTGTGTAATTATACAGTTGGTGTGCTTATTAAATAAAATAAAAATATAAATAAAAAAACAAACTGGCTGCTTCGATGGTCTAGTGGTTAGCGTATGAGCCTCTCACCGCGAGGTCTCGCCTTCGATTCCCGGGTAAAGTATTATTTGAGAATTTCCCGTCAGGAATTCACAATAGCTGCACGGAGTTAGAATTGTGTCCGGTGGATGGCGATAGGCTTACCCCCCTATCCCATGGCACCTAAACATCACAGGTGAAATGTGGGTATTGTACACCTCAGCCATATCCTTCTGGGTAATTTAGGCGTGATGTTATGTGTGTGAAAACAAAAAAACAAAAAACTTTTTAAAATAATATCTATGATTCAAATTACCGAACTATCGGTCAATGTTTACTAATTTTGACTCTTTAAACTACTGGTATTAACCTTAAAATTATCAATTACCAGCTGACATTTTCTTCCAGCATATATTAATTAAAAACACACTAATATACGTTAATGGATTAATTCAGGTATGAGTTAATTGGATTACACGCTCACATAATACATTTCGAAGGTAGCTTTTCATCTTACAAATTCTACATTAACCGAATTAAATCGGAAATGGAGGATAAGATTGTGAGAAACATTGTGTGAAAGTTACTTATACATTGGACCTTTGTCAACACGTGTGGTGTAGTGGTTTAAGCGGTCGCCTCGCCACTCTCCACTGCACTGGTGTTGTGGGTTCGATCCCCACATTGGACAAATCTTTGTGTGATTCGCTAAGATTTGTTCTGAGTCTGTGTGTGCTTGTGTGAGAGAATGTGTGATTTGGCCTTGTCATTGGGACCATTGGATAGTGTAATTGCTTCTGGCGTTCTATCTAATGTAAAACAAAATTCCAAATTATTATTATTTATTATTATAGACATACATAACAATCACGCGTATAATATAAATAAATAAATATATAAAATTCATTTATTTTGAGTAACAAGACCCATATGAAGCAATATCAAAAGAAAACGTTACAATTTTACACAAATTATAGTTATAAAACAATAAGGTACATTAAATTAACTCATTTGAAAGAAATTACATAAAAATTTAATTGAGAATTTAAAAAGATTAACTTTTAAACTTACGCGTTGCATGATTAAATAAAATATAACGGGAATTAACGCGATCATGCAATTATTTACCTTTTAGGCTTTACGTTTCGGTTAACAGGTTACACTGGCCATTTTCAAAGTGATTACAAAAGCAAAACCTCGCTTTGATTCGCAGTCGGTGAAATCCGCGAATCCGGACACGGTCAGTGTAGTGTGTACTGGACTTTATAATGAAAAAAGTCAACAAGTGAGGGTAGACAGAAAATCATCGCCCTCACGAACGGAGACGGCGCGCCGCTAGAACCAGTCTGCTTGAGATTTTAAATTTATACAGGGTGAGGATTGAGGTGTAATACCCACACTTCACCTGCTATGTCTAAATCCCATGTGATAGGGAGTGAACTCTTCGCCATCCGACGGGCAACATCCAACTCCGAGTAGCTATTAAGTAACGGAAAAATCCCAATTAAGACTTTTGCCCGACCCTAAAATCGAACCCGAAACCGCGCAGTGAGAGGTCACATACGCTAACTAATACAAGACCGACGAGGCCTTCATAGATCATCATAAAATAACCGAAAGTAATTAAAAACAAACACGCCCATTCTAAACAAAATAAACATTATTATCTCGTATTCCCTTAATAAACTAAATAAATCTATCGCCCAACATTTGTAATTACAATAACGGATGTTTGTTTATTACAAATAACTAATAATTATAATAACAAATGTTGTAATCCCAAGCCTCGTTATACTAACATTAATAATAGTTATAAAATTTTGTAACCTTTCCTTTGGTGCTCTGCCCGCGTAGTACGTTGATAAAAAAAAGCTTATATTATGATACATAACATCACGCCTATATTACCCAGAAGGGTGTGGCAGAGGTGTACAAAACCCAAATTACACCTGTTATGTTTAGGTCCCATGGTATAGATTCCTATTGCCATCCACCGGGCACAATTCCAATTCCGTGTTGCTATTTTGAATTGCCTGACAGAAAGTCCGACCCGGGAATAGAACCCAAGACCTCGCGGTGACAGGCGTATACGCTAACCACTCGACCATCGAGATATTATAATATGTTAGTCCAGGCCATAAGCTACCCGTGCGCCAAATTTCATTAAAATCCTTCGCGCAATTTTTGTATGAAAGAGTTACGAACATGCAGACCACACATTTTCACAAACTTTCGCGTTAAAATATCAGCACGATAGGAAGTTATGGCACATGACCGTAGTCTATTATTAAGAAAAATTGTTCGAGTGTAAAATAAACTTTACCGTGGAAGAATATATTGTTAGGCATCCCGCCAAGTGGATATTAGGTTAGGTAAGGCTATTTGGCAAAAGTTAGTCGTTCGTATATCTAATCATTTCGTCAAATTCAAAGTTAACTTAAAAGATTATTAAAAGAAATAAATAAAATTGAAGTTTCTTTTTCAGCTGGTGTAGTTGTTTGCACAATAACTTTACCTGAAAAACAGTTTTAAAATTTTCGTCTGTGTCTGTCTGTCTGTTTGTTTCTATCGGCTAATCTTCGAAATGGCTGGATCGATTTTTAGATGCAGGTAACTGACTACAAGGCGCGTAAAATAGGCTACTTTTTATCTATGTACCTACCACGCAGACGAAACCGCGTGCGAAAGTTAGTTTGTTTGTTTGATAGCGCTAATCTAGATAACTACCGGTCTAATTTTGATTTTTTTTTTAGTTTGATAGTATAACTCTCAGTAAAGATCTTAAGATATTTAACATTACGCTTAACTCTATCATTCTATTCATCGGTCATTTACTACTAAATACAATGACGAAGTTGCGGTTAAAAGCTAGTATAAAATATCTACGCCTATCTATCAAAGTGGCGAAGTTCAAACTTCCTCCATTTTAGAGTGATATTACGTCAAAGCAGTGCCGGATTAGCTATATAGCAATAGTAGCAAATGCTACGGGCCCCACGAATTGAAGGGCCCCTCGCTTCAACGCCCGTCTGGCCATAAAAATAATTAAATTTAAACAGGAGCGTAAAATATCTTGCATGCCTATAACGCGTATTAAAGCATAGCATAAAAATTACTTGTGGTTTTGGAGTATTTCGGCAGCTAAAATCACTTATAACAAAATATATTCTGGAAAAATCGTCAGTAATGGTAATCTAGGCAATGAATTTGTGCAGTTCGCTGAGTTGCTGAAAACATGCTGAAAACCTAAAGCAACCTAAGGACCCCTTGACAGATTTTGCTACAGGGCCCGCGCTTTCTTAATCCGGTACTGCGTCAAAGCCTACGTTGAGATTAAACTTATATGAAACCCAATTAATACTATAACGTCTTACTTTAAAGTTGATAAGTGTGAACAATAGATTTAGTTATGTATACATGATTGATGTATTTCGGTGTTACTTTTAATTTAAGGAATTTCCGCGCAGTAACAAAGAACCTATCGGTTACGTCATCAATTATCTATTTTATGTTATGGTAATAATAACAATATTGTGTACTTGCATACAAAAATAATAATGTAATATATGGCTACTAATAACCACTAATTTTTTTTTTCACCATTTTATACGTCTATAGAATTAAATGCAAGTTGTAAACGATACATACGAATTAAAATGAAATACCAAAATGTTGCGTTAGCCTTAAACTGAAAATGACACAAACAATTAAAAATGAACATACAATTCCAGAGCAGATACCGTAGACCCTTGCTTTGAACGTGTGTATATTACGATAAAGTCGTTTTTATAAGTGGCCTAACGCAATAAAGGACTTTTTAACATAATTACCCACCCGTAAAGCGTAAAGTGCCTATTGACTTTAGAACGCTCCTGAAACAAATTGAGAATTTATGAGAATTAATCTTGTGTTTGATGGTCTTTAGAACCATTTATATCAACGGAAAATGAAAGTTAGAAGTTACCTAGGTATAATGTTTCAGAAAGATATTTCTCTTCTTCTTCTTTATGCCCTTATCAATGGGATTATTTTTAACCAACTTCAAAAAAAGGAGGAGGTTCTCAATTCGGTTGTATTTTTTTTTTTTTTTTTTTTTTTATATTTGTTCGTCGATTACTCGTACCGGCGAACAAACATAAACGGCACCGACTTCAGAATTATAAAATAATTATTTAATAGTTTCTATTTAACTAAATGTATAAACGTATTATTTTGTGCGAAGTAAATTTATTTTTTGCTTTTTAGTTTACCTACTTTTTGAAGTCGGTTTTTTTTTTTGTTAAAAATTATATTTATTAAATATTTACTTATATTTAAGTACTTTGTTATGTAGATATTATGCATATATATATACGCACATATTTTCATTATGTATTCATTAATTGTATTGATTTTTGTGACCTTTTATTTCAAATCAAACGCTATATTTTATAGGTAGGCTGCCAAAGGTAGGCTGACAGAGAATGTTGTATACAAATTGTGTATATGAAGTTTAAATAAATAAAAAACAAAAAAATATTGGATATTTGGGGTCAGCGCACAATGTCTTTTTCCTCCATTCTCCTCTGTCAGCCGTCGTCAGCAGAAAACTCTATTACTTATAAATCCATGGTTAAACACATTTGTAGTTTGTACTACTGTTACCTAGTTTGCAAAATAACAATTTTGTGACCCTCAAAAGGTCTAGCTGTTCGATGTTCGATATTAGAAAACTAATATAATAAACCCTCAATAAACCTAAGAACTAGGCTTAATAATTAACTGTCATCATGTCAGTGGGCTAAGTACCTAAAATGCTAGCCACATTAATGCGTTGAATTGTATTAAGGTAAGGTTGTTGTAATTCACAAATAACACTTTTCTCGACCCGGGAATCGAACCCAAGACCATTGAGGCTGTTTGAAAGGACTTATTTTGCATCATGCTATTATAATTATCAGCATACCTAGGTATTAAATATTAGTATTCATTTTCCGAGCCGACTGTACTTAACTAAGTTATTTTAACTACCCATTGGCGGCTTGCAGTTTTCGATTTCTCACAATTCAATATTCTAGGAACAATTTGTAGCTGCAACACTATGAAGCGTACAACAACAACTTAAAAGGCCCCATTATTAAGACCTGGTGCCCTACACTCACTCATTTGCACAAACTCATCCAAGTCACAGGACATACATTCGCACTCACGCAACTACTCACTGGTCATGGATACCACAAACACTACCTCCATCGATTTCACATCACGGACAACGACTCATGTCCTTGTGACAATATAACCACCCAAACATTCATACACCTCATCACACAATGTCCCAAATACACGCACACAAGACTACACCACGAACAATACTGCCACCTTAAACAGCTGAACCCTTACGACTTAGATTCCATACTCTCCAACAACACAGCCACTGACACCTTCATGATACATCTCACACACATAGTAGACATGCTCAAAAAATTCAACAACACCTAATATTCACCACATGCAACACTGTACACTTACATATTGACACACACAATATATATTACACATACATAAATATTTATACATAAATACCCGAATTGATTAAGAAATCAATAATGTACCAATAACTTTGTAAACATTGTACCAACTGTAACTTAAACTGTAAAAAACTCTGTATCAAATAGCAGAGCACAATAAACTGCTCCTCGGAGCGGTTTTACCCTCTGGGAGACAATATTAAAAAAAAACACTATACAACGTATTTCCTTGGATAGATATACAATATACATTGTGAAGTCTAGCTAACAACGTAACTGATTCTCAATATTTGAGATGATTTGCGTGAGTCTAGCAACCCAAAGGTATCAGGTAGCGGACAGTTTGACATACGACGAAGTGTAAGCTCATGTGTGCGGAACCCCATCCTGACAGGTTAAATATCATTGATTTGAAGGATATATCTGGGTTAGGAGAATGGAATATCATGGTTCAGGGAAGTTATGAATTGTTTAAATAAAACGGAGGTGTTATGAACGCCGAGCTCTGAAGAGGTTGACACACCATATTGAAAATCCATAGAGATTGACACTCGCCTCTATACACGAACGTCATGAAGTTTAAATTTTGAATAATCGAAGATGCATCGAATAATGTTCCTTCATTTGTTACTGGAAGAGAATCAAATGAAGGAGCCTACACCCGCCTTTATAAGGGGCTGCGAACGCGGTTCGAGGTGGATTCGAAGCTAGTCAGTCTCGCCGTGAACTTCTAATCATCGCTAATCTTGTAAATAATAAACCAGTACTGTTACTCTGCCCGAGGGAGTTTTAATTCATCTAGTCGCCACGAATACCTATACCACCACCACCTACATTAAAACCTATAGGAGGGTTGTAATATATTGTAATTTGATTAAGCGTCGCATGGTTTGTGAATGTTCAGGATGGAATGGATTCGGAAAAAGATGATACGACCGTACCTGTTTTCTCGACTTGGCGAAGTCACTCTATTATGAACATTATACATCAATCTGTTTTTTTGTACGAATACCATTTAATACTCATATTGCATCACTGTGGGCAATATTATTATAATTCATTAATTAGTTTAATCTAAATGCAGTGTTCTTATGAATGAAAAGTATTCTCATTCAAGTATTTACTGTTAATCATTTACTATAATTGTAAACCATTTCTGAATGTCATTTGCATAATTAGATGTGTGACTTTTCTGTTTTGCCGTAGTACATACGGCTACCTGATCAAGCTATACATTTCCATTGTAAAATTGTATCGCGATGTATAGCCTTCTCATGCAATGTGAGACCAGCTTACACTGGAAATGTATAATTTGATCAGAAGGCGTGTTTTTCTTAATAAATATTTAGATTTGACCGGAAATATGTTATGTTAACTGTAGACATAATTTAAATGGTTGCATCTAATTTTGTGTAGTTATTTATGGTCTATTATGTATTTGAGTGCATATTAGATTATTAACCTTAATTTAAAAACATTGTGATGTCAACATATACGTTTTTGGGCGTCATTTCACGAAATTTAAAAAAAAACGTGTGTGTGTGTATTTGTGTGTGTTGTGTGTGTGTGTGTGTGTGTGTGAGTGAGAATGTTGACGTGTTTGTTTATATTAATAATATTATTTATTTAAGTATTCTACAATTTAACCCGCATATTTAATTTAACCTCTGTTCTACCAAATATGTTTTAAATATAGCGTTCTTTCATAATTGCTTTGCACGATTATTTTAATACATTTCGGAGAAATGTGAAAACAGAATTATGGTTATGAAGCCAGAATATTTACGCAAATTCAAAAGTACATTTCAAAAGCAAAGCCTGCTTGTGTATTAAACCCGAGAGTGTACAGAAACGGAGATGAGATAAGCGAGGTATAGTAAAAAAATGTTAGCATGTGGATGCTTGACATTGAATGACAGCAATAGTTTGAAAGTCATCTTATATAATGCTAACTTTAATCTTTTTTATACCAATGGGACGTAGTTAAGCGAAAACGTTCTAACCCACAAGTTACACAAAATTAAGTTATAATATTTTGAACCACTTATACAAATAATTGCATTACGTCCATAGGATCTTTAGTTAACTGAAGAATTTACTTGAATAAAATTTTTAAGTATGATAAATAGTTTTTGTAGTTAACGAAAGTCTGCCGAACAGCCAAATCTGTTGGTATATTTTTTTCATATATGGTATATCGCAAAGTATGACGGCACAGATAAATTCAAAAAATATTTTATTTACCTGTCCTTTAAAAGTGAACTCTGCTCAGTAAAGTTGTTAATGACCTTTATTTTGCGCCGCTCATCTTCATTATAGTCGTCACCTTACCTAAAAGCTATTATTTTGTGACATATTTACATATGTGATTATTTTAACGTCAACCTGCGAAACGATTATTTTCTAAAGCTGGGTTAAGGCCACACACAATGTCACTAAAACAAAGGGCTCCATAATTTGTTTGCTGTTGACGTTCTTAATCATATTTAAGCCGATTTTAATATCTATGGATTAACGGGTGAAGAAAAGAGCCAAAGTAAAGTTAAAAAATAAATAATATTGGTGTTTTATATTCGAATCTGTAACGTTATATTACAGGTATATGCTCGCGGTCTGGGTGCACCTTTAAGGATAAAATCCCGAGAACAGTGTTTTCATACTAACGTAATATGAGTTTAACTTTAGTATTGCTAAGTATTTATCAATGTTTATAGACAAATAATATCTAAAACATTATTAAAATTATGAAATACGGGTGTTACTCACGTAATGTTGGTCTATTTAGTCGACCGCGGTTTCGCCTATACGTCTAGTCATTATCAAGAGAGTGCGATACGTCGCGCCTGAGTCGCAGCCAGTCTTGCACTAAATTACGTGAGACCAACATTACGTGAGTAACACCCGTATTTCATCATTTTAATAATGTTACAAACTCACGTCAGTTTTAATAAAAACATATCTAAAACACTAAAATGCATGATTTTTGAGGGCCATTTTAAAATATAATAATTATACTTTAATTTAATTAATAATAGCAGTCCTGTATCTGATACATGTCCCACTGCTTGGCTCAGACCTCTTATCATGATGAGAAGGGTTAGGCCATAGGCCACCACGCTGGCCAAGTGCGGATTGGTAGACTTCTCACGACATCTAGTACTTTTTTTATTATAGCTAAACTCATTTAACTTTTGTGTGGAAAACAGCCAAGCTTTACCTGAAGTAACTAGGTCGTAAGACTAAGTCTACTAGACTTTTTCGGGACTACGAATCGAATTCTTCGTACAGTGAAGTTTAAGATAAAATTATTTAATCTACTGATGCAATGAATAACAAGAAAGTTATGAATGAAAAGGTCACGGTTTGGTGAATACTGGAATAGGTCCCTTGGGCCTTGGGGCAGAGTTTGAAAGAATCCTTTCAGGATCGTTTGTCGGTACGCATTCTAAATGTAGAACTTTGAATAAGGGTTGTAATTTCACGGAAAGTGTTGAGTACTAGCTTTCGCCCGTAGGCCCGGTCGCGTGGCACGTTGGTTAAAAATAACCTATATGTTAATTCAGTCTTTAAGCTACATGTGCATATTAAACCGATAAATTTGCGCTTAAAAGAACAACAAACATACTGCGCCGATCCCCATTACCTGGGATCGGCGCAATAAGTTTTTCCTTTTATACTTTTCTGTCAGACGCCATCTCAATTAATGCTCCTACCTATGTTGCATCCAGCCTGTATAAATTAGTGGTAATGGGTATTTCTCATCGGCACCCGAATTTGATGGTCACACAGGTTTATATCCTAAACGGTATAAGTTAGAAACATAAAATGTATATTAAAGGATAATACATTTAATAAGCTACTAAATAAATAACGCTTGTCATAACCAAAGTATAAATATGTATAAAAAATCGACATAGACTGTCTAAAACGGGGCCATTTTCAGCATTCTCATCGTGTCACACTTCCCGCTGCAGTTAAATATTTTGTTATAGCTTCAACAAATTTCAGTACATTTGTTTGTAACATATACTAAACCCATCGTAATTGATTACACTTTACGCACAATAGTCTAAAAAAATGTGTGTGGCGTTATTTTGATGTAAAACCACAATATACGTCGGTCACACGATTTTAGTTACTTGAGATGTGTGTTGTAAAAATGGCTTTCTGTGAAACACGACTGTACTAACCAATCACAGAGCTCGGTATAGTCGAGTGCTAGTCGTGCTCTATCGTCAATGTAGGTAGACGTGTGGCTAGTGTTACGAATGAAAAAAATATTTGCAAGTTTTAATTTTCTCATAAGATTAGCGATCATATTCGTGGACAAGATTTTTATGCATTGTATTTGAGCAATCAGAATTAAAGTTAGCTTATTGGAACCTTAAAATGCTGGATATATGCATGAGGTATTTGATTATAAACGTTACACCTTAGCTTTGGAGAAATATATAAAAAGGAACATTTTCGTCACTTTTGTGGCGTCATTTTCGTGGCGATTTGTCCACGAATGTGATTTTAGTCCACGAATATGATTTTTATCAACCATTATCAAGGAGTGGTTATGTTTTTCGCGCTTATATTTAATGTAGGTTGTATGTAGTACGTAATTTTGTAAATTTTTTTCTTACTTCATCTCTTTGAAATGGCTGTGACAGTAAAGATATTGTTATTGTTCAATTATTTTAAATATTCAAATTTTAACATGACAAGCATATTCTCTTTGAAGAAGTAAGTAAAGGAGCCATCATCAAAAAAAAATCTTAATACAGTGGAATCTGCCTGATTTCAAAGAGACGATGAAAGTACATCAAGTGATTTGGGATCATAGAAGACCTAATTTATTAGCCAACTGAAACTGGGCTGCGGAGTTAACGATTGCGCTCTTTCTTCAATCAAATGTCAACACGGGAATCATTCATCATCATCATCAAAATCAAAAAGCAACGTAGCTTCTGGTCTGCTGACGATTGGGATTAATATACCAAAAGGTTTTTAATCAGGCATTCTTCTTTATTTCCGTTTTAATTTGATATTATTATCACAAAATATATCATGATGTTATCAACGATATATTTCACATAATACAGATTTAAAAGGTTTGCTATTTTGTCAATCAACGCTTCAAACATTACGTTTTAAACTTTTGAGAGACAAAGTAGCAACTTTAGCTCAAATAAGTTAGGCTAAGTTTTTGATACCAAAGCCTGGTTATGTGAATTTAAAAAAGTATTTGTGATATAACAATTAAAGTATCTTAATTACACATTATTATGTGAGATTTTTGTAGTTATTGAAGTCTGGTTATTTTTGTATTTAAAAATAACTTGCGATATTATTATAAGTAGTATACTAGAATTAAAGTACATACTAAATTACAAAAAAAAATGTTATATAAAAGATAGACCACCAATATATACAATAAATTGATGACTGACTTTGTTAAAACCACAGTTTTAACAAAGTCAGTGTTCATTTCCACTAGTTATTATTGTTCTAAAAAAACAATTTGAATTTACCAAACAATTTGCATATTGAGATTACTCAATTGGTTTGGAAAACACGACCATTTTTTTGTAAAAAAATATAACTGCTTTAAATTGACATTAACCAAGTCAAAAATCTGTAGTTTCAATAAATGTCGTTATGTCATAACACCGTGTTTATGTATATTTATAGATACTTAGGCCTATTTTCACCAGCTCCTGATAGTTTCAATTTAACAATATCTATATTAATTGTAAAAGTGTGCAATAGGCTCTTAATTAGAACTGGGCCTATGGATTTTTATTTACTTTGCATCACCAAAGGTTGATTGTTAGTAAAAAAATAACTTGTAATATTACTCTTCAAGTACCTAAAATACACACAATTATTATACTTAATACATAGTTGTAGTTTGATGTTACTATAGGTATCTCTACTTAATTATTACGATTAAAAATGACATAAAAGTGCCTGTTTTTTATGTTGTATGATTATGTTTTCTTAACAAAACTTTTGATTAAAATTGTGCAGTTTTTATGAACATAATTATAATTATAATCTTATTCGAAGGATGATTTATTTATTTTATTTGATTTATTAAAGATTGTCAAAGTTACTTACATCCTAACCTTATATAAGTATTCATTACATCATTGTCATGATTTCATTATTTTGGACTAAATAATAATATGTAATTGTCTCTTTTAATTATTAATGATAAAAATAAGCTGAAATTGTGATTACAAGAATATTTTATATCATAATAATAGAGAATTTGATAAATTATTAAATGTAAAGTTACTGCGTCATTTTTGTGGACTATCGCGTCATTTTCGTGGGATCTTATATTTCAAAACATTATACCTGCCGAACAAGACCGCTGATTAGATTGATTTATACATAATTTAATTCATCTTTTTAATCGCTTTAAGTTGCATTACAAATATAGTTCAAAAATGCATTTTTAAAATTTCCCACGAAAGTGACGATGAGAATCGTGAAAATGAGAAATACCCTAATAACTGATTTAGAAATCATACGATTACCAAGTCGAGATCACTGCTTTTTCGTTTACCTACTCTACAAGCAACGGCAGCTAAATGAACTCAAGTGGCAAATGGACTTAGCTATCTCTCAAAGATTACACTCGAATTCCAACCATTACATGGCTGACCAGAGTACATTACGTTCATACATACCCTGTGGGTATCGTTTCACTTCCTAGAAATAGCGCCATCTATTGGACATTTCACAATTTATATAAATTGAAGTGGCTGCAAGAAGTTCGCCCGTCTAAAGTGGGCATTAAAATATTTAATACAGTGGTGACCAGTAGTATTGCGTCACAGATGTAGTTTTGCCCTACATTTAGGTAGCATTTTATTAAACAAGTTGGGAGGAAATGGACTCGATTGATATTTTACTAAACTTTATGATCCTACCTGACTAACAAAGTTTGCTTAACAGGTTAATATTACTTAATACAAGAATTTTGCTAGAAATTAAATCTATATATCTATTAAATTACTCAAAATAAATATTAATATACCTAATGCATTAGACCACGTGAATTTTGAGTAATCAACAATCACCAACATAATACCGATACTAAAATATTCTATTCTTATTTATTTATTTATTTTAAAAACACTGAAGAAATATTATAATGTTACATTAAAGATTAGGAAAATAAATTAAAAATATATACATATGGAAAATAAAAAGGCAAATATTTACATTAAGTTAGGCGTCTTAGTATTCCTCCGCATCGATCTCGGTTGTGGGGACCGTGTTTAGAAGGCTGACAGCATTGCCACGTTGTATGGCAATGCTAATTCTTTGTGCTAATTATTTATTTATTTATTCTTTCTATTCTTATTACGTATCTTGGTATATCGTACATTGGAAATAAATAGAGCCTTAGAGTTTTACTATCTGCTAACCATGCTACTTAACTACCTTAAATTATAAGACTATCGAGAATCACTCGCTTCATAATTATAACATTCTGCCATAATTGCAACAGACTTGCGCCTCAAGCGCACTTCTATACTTTACGGGGAAGCTACATCTAAATGATAAGTCTGATAGTTAAGTTTAAAGAAATGTATTTAAAGTCATTACACTAAAAACTTATGTTAATTGACCGACACGTGGCGAAAGAAACTTTGGATGTTACCCGAACCTATTGATTGCAACTACTGATTATTATGTTGAATGTATGTATTTTGTTCACTTCGCTGCCCGTTGATGTCAGCATAAAAATTTTACTATTGCGATGTACGGGTTTGCTCGTACATATACGTTCCAGAATAAAAACTACTACTATGATGTAACTTAGACCTAAATATACAGTGGATAAGAATTCCCAAGAATAGGTATTATTTACTGCACCAGTATTCATGCACAATGTTTTTAATGCGGCGTTGTATTTTTGGCTTTGGGCACGCTTCCAAATAGCTAATCTTTTGAAAACGAGAAATGATAAAATGAACTATTTCCGAGTTACAAATCATAACATAGCATGACGCCTATAATAACCAGAAGGGTGTAGCAGGGGTGTATAAATACGAAAATTTCGGCGACCGGATGGCGGAGTGGGTAGTGTACCTGCCTGCGACGCCGAGGTCGTGGGTTCGATTCCCGCTTAAGACAAATCTTTGTGTGCATGAACATGGGGGTTTGTCTTAGTCTGGGTGTTTCTATGTATAATAAGTATGTATTTACAAAAGAAAAGTATACATGTATTAGTATCAGTTATTCTAGTACCCATAGTACAAGCTCTGCTTAGTTTGGGACTAGATGGCGTTGTGTGTGAGTTGTGGAATATTTATTTATTTATTTCATCTATTCATGTAATGGGGGGTGAACCAATTGCTATCAACCGGACACAGGTAAGGACTCCGTACTGCTATTGAGAATTTTCTGACGGTAAAACTCTTTTTCTCGTGATACTCAGAAATCCTAAAGGAAAAATCCCTGATACTACTTTTAACCGAGCAGGGGATTGAACCCGAGACTTTACGGATAGCAGTACACAAATTATACCGCTAGACCATAAGGCAGTGTTTTGTTACTCAGACAAATTCCCTTGTTCGCAATCTTGAGATGACATAATTTCGTTGCTGCCGGGCCAGCATAACGACCGCAAGATAGGTCTTGTCGTGTTTTTCTCATGTTTACCGATACAAAAATATGACAAAAATCCTATCTCGCCCACATTATGCTACCCCTCCTGGAGGCTCAAAGTCTCCATACATGAGATTTATTTGAATGAAACGAGACTGTTATTTTAATGAGAGCTCTGTGCCAGATGGGAAATTCGTTTTGAATATGTATTTCTTGTACGGAAAGTATCAATAATGAAAATCCTTTTGTAATTAAGTAGTATTATTGTAATGAGGGTGTATACCTACTACAAGTAAGGCATAGCCATTTATACTCTGTCCATTCCTTTATTTTCTTTTTGACAGATTACATTTAGGGATGCCTTCACACGTTGCTGATTCGATTTGAAATCATAATCGATGTTGTCTAAGAAGAACTTTCAATCGATTAATTACATCGAAATGGTTTTAGTTCATTATTAATTATTCGTTTATTAGTAGTTTTTATTAGATGAAATAAATATACAAAATAATAATATAATAATAATGTCACATACTTAGTCTATGACGGTTTCCTAGTTACCTTTGTTTACATTTTGATATGTCATTCCAAGATTTCGACTTAATTTCTTGCAAATAATTATTCATAGAATCATATACTATTATTATATTCTTTTTTTTTTATAAAAAATACAGACAATACACAAAAAAAAGTCAAATTTCATTTCACGATTTGATTTATAGTCTGTGGTTGTTTGTTACAAACAGTGAACTTCCCTAAAAAGTGTCGCTTGTCAATAAAGTACATTATTATTGTAGTACATTAATCTGACAAAAAAAACGGTAATTCATAGGCGTGATCTGTCAAAAAGAAAATAAAGAAATGGTCAAAGTATAAGAGCTCCATATTTATGATTGTTATGGGAAAACCATATTAATAAATACTTCTGGAATATGTAATAGACGCTCTTCACAATTTCAAAATATCAGGTCAAAGACTTCATGAACAAAGAATTACCTAAACCTCATTTAATTTTCTTACTTAAAGTACTAAACTAAGCTGAACCTAAGTCCCGAGATATAGTTAGTTAAAACAAGTATTTCGATTAAACTTTCAGACGAAAATTACATTTCTGAGAAACATCGACGCAGCAAGAAAAATATTTCATTTCCGAGGTAATTGGTCCGGGCTAATTTACTTTAGTAATAAGATTTGTTCCTGGTTTTATACCGTTTCCTTGGATTATATTTAACTTCTGAAGCATTTCTTCAATTGAAAAACTAACTTTTACTAAACTGCTTCAGCGGCAGCGATAGCCAACTTTCAACTTAGCAGTCCTACGGTCTGTAGGATACCGTAGGACTGCTAAGTTGAAAGTCACGGGTTCGAACCCACAACACACTCCTCTGTCAAAAAATTGTTATGATTCGTATTTTATAAGATATATGTGTATTCTTATTGGAAATTAATGAACGCTTGCTAACGCTGGAAAAAAACATCGTGAGGAAACCTGCACACCTGAAAGTACTCAAGGGTGTGTAAATTCTACCAACCCGCACTTGGCCAGCGTGGTATACTGAGGCTTAACCCTTCTCCGCCCATGCCTAGCAGTGGGATATGTATATGTATCAGGGCTGCTATTATATAACTACTTCAGATTGCTACCTACTATCTGCTTTATTAAATTGTTGATGTCCATCCATACTTTCCTAATAACATTAGGTGGACTATTCGTCCGTTCACTACATGTGATGTATTCAACTATTTAGCCATGTTATACCCATATCATCTTAAATCATAAACAGACAACGTGTAAATCTATAAACTTCAAAGCTCATCGCATGAACTGACGAATTGATTCGTATCACACATTCTGTGTTCACTACGGTCACCCAAATTGTAAAAGTAGGTGCACGAAATCGCCTCATAGGAATTTATGTCACAATGTTGTGGACAGCAAATTCGTATTGTAGCGATTCAAATTGTATTGTGACCCTTATGTGGTTACGTATAAAGTCCTTTTGATCAAATTGAATTCTAAGAATATCATGAAATTGCTAATGCTTAGTACTCACAAACGGTTTTACTCTAAAACGGGTAATACTGAAAGTATGGTCCGAGAGGCTCCATTAGAAACAAATGAATATTTCTTCGCACTGAATGTGTGGTCCCTAAGATTTTACTTGATCGAGTAAAACACAGTTCAAAAATGTTGGTTAGTTATGAACAAACAAGATTTTGATATCACATAACAGCGAAAAAAATTTAATCATACATAAGTCACTTGAATAACTTCTAATTACCTTCAAAATTAATGAGCAGAGAAAATGTAAATTTGTTTGGCATAATTTCCTCTGTAACCAGTTCGATTATGGCAAAGTGATTGATTAATGGTGAATTGAGATGGTCATTTTGTATAACAGGTTTTGATGTACCTTGATAACAGGTAAAGAGATGCACGGGGATCTAAAATGCTGCTTTATTAAGGGAAAGTTTCTGCGACTTCGCCTACGTGGTATTTCTACGAAAGTAGCATATTATGTTTTTCCTCAAGTCTTGAACTATCTCAGTAACAGACAGAGTTAATTTCGCATTTATAATTTGTGGTTAATTGAACTTACCTTAAGTGAACTTCAACCAAAATTATGCGAATTGTTGCATCCGTAGAGATTTAATTATACCATGTAGTCCGTTTTCCATTGTACTGCATCATCACACGAATTTTAGATAAATAAATCAAAAAAAAATAATAAATATCAGGAGCTGTCAACACTACCTAGTGCTTCCACTTGAGTGTAGATGGCGCTGCAATCATTAATTTTAGAGTAATTAAGCACATAATCATTTTGCAATGAATTTGGGGTGTTTATTTAACTGGGAGGGTAGGGTTCTTAAATCTCTACGGATGCAACAATTCGCATAATTTTGGTTGAAGTTCACTTAAGGTAAGTTCAATTAACCACAAATTATGCTACATTGTTGCATCCTAGGAGATTTAATTATACCATGTAGATGTTCAGCGTTTTATTGCAAAATGATAATCAAGAAACACTTAAAAAAGGCAACTTGTTGTATTTTAATTATATTTATTTACCAACATAAGTAGGAACTAGGTTTACAGATCATTTTACTAAATTAAATGAGATCACCATTTATGTATCTATATTGTTCTATATTAATATTAAGTACAGCCTCAGCAAAAGCTCTATCCTGTCGTACCTCTGCCAATGGCAAATTAAATTGATGACATCTATCGAGACTCCCGCACGCTTTGCCGCAGAAGTCGATGCGTGTCGCGTGCTGTGTGACGAATAAACCGTCATATCAATGCCACTTTCCTTAAGGACTTGTTTGATCCAGCGGCTTACGGTTTGAGAACTGGCGTTTCGAATGGGTTTTTTAACGGTTAAAATAAGCTTATCTGTGTCAGAAAGGTTGCGAAATTCCTGGGTCTTATGCATATAATCAGAGAGAGCTTTCGCTGGGCAAATGTTTGACTGTTCATGAAAGAAAGGTATCAACAATTCCGGATTCCTCCTATTGGGTGTTGTTGTCTTAATAATATCATCTATAATATTATACGAGCACCCCCTGCATAGAAAGAAATGTTACAAATTTTAATAAGTGCCAACGTCTGAACGCGTTGTCCACTTGACAACGCGAGCAGAGTAACCAGTTTTTTAGTAATCACATCCAAAGTTATTGAATCATTATTTTCTTTTGATAGGTAAGACAATACCAAACTAGGATCCCATGATTGTTGATACTTAGGTAAGTTTGGCCTACACCTAAACACACCTTATAAAAATCGACAAACGCTGTCATTTACACATATTTCCTTACCTTGCGATAGTGCTGATCTAAACGTATTTAAAGTGCTGTATTTTGCACCTTCCTTAAATCGACTAGTAAGGAATTTAAGTAATATTTCTACTGGAATTATATATTATATAATATAAAATAAAATAATATATATTATAAAATTATTTTGTTTACAAAAATCGAACCATTGTTTGTACACTGTGTTGTACTGTTGTAAGGTGCTCTTTAGACAATGATTGAATCATTATATCAATTGTATCATCATCTAATTGTTGTTTGATGAAGGCTTCCCGGATAATACAGCACACACCAGGGTAAATGATGTGCTTTTTGAAACTGACTTTCTTATTTGTGTACAATAAAGAGTTATCTATCTATCTATCTATCTAAGTTTGGGCCATAGAGGATGCACCGTTCTGGAAGGAGAGAGCAGTATGTTTTCACCTGGTCCAAAATATAACACTTTAGAAATTATCAGGGACATATATAGTGGGAACCATGGTTGACTTGGCCAATATGGTGCTACCAGTACTCCAGTAGCCTGGTCATTAATTATTTTTCTAAGGCATTTTAATATAATTGAAAAACGAGGGAAAGCGTAAAATTTAAACTTATCCCATCTAAGAGTAAACGCGTCAATCTCATACGCATCTGGATCTCGTCTCCATGATACGAATTTTGAACATTTTTTATTAATTCGAGAGGCAAACAAATCTATGTCTGGTTGACCAAATTCAGTTGATATGTTTTCAAAGCAAGATTCATGTAGTTCCCACTCAGTGTCAATATTTGAAAACCTGGAGCCTTTATCAGCTTCTGAATTCTCACATGATTTAATATAAGATGCAAGTATATAAATTTGCCTTTGTTCGCACCACTGCCATATCTCTCTAGTTATTTGGTTTAAATGGGGGAACTGTATTCTACCCATCTTATTTATATATGATATGGCTGTGGTGTTGTCAATTCTTAACAACACTTCAGAATTATTAATTGTTTTACAAAAACATTTGAGTGCCATAAAGGCAGCAAGTAACTCTAAGTAATTAATATGTCTATCTCTTTCGTCATGTGACCAATAACCACTAGCTGATTCGCTGTTGCAAAAAGCTCCCCATCCCGAAAGAGAGGCATCTGAAAAGATCTCTAGTTGAAAATGCCCAGTTCTAATGGGATTTGCTGTATTGAATATGTTAGCTTTCCACCATATAAAGTCATCTTTGAGGTAAGAGCTAATTTTCATCTTTGAATCATAACTATGATTTTTTAAAAGAGCTAGGTATTTCTCTCTCTCAAAATGCTTGGTGTATAGCCAGCCGTAGGCCACAGCTGGACATGCAGCTGTTAACATACCTATGAACTGTGCAAATTCTCTTATTTTGATTGTTGATTTTATAGATATGTTTTTAATCATTTCACTTATTTTCAATCGTTTTTTAGAAGGAAGTTCTAATTTCATACACTGTGAATTTAATTGAATTCCCAAGAATTTACAAATTTTACTAGGTATGCGAACACTTTTTCTTTATTAATTATTATGAAACCTAATTGTTCTAAAATATTACTTGTTGCTGTAATTGTATTCATGCATGAGACATAATTATCTGCTACACACCACAAGTCATCTAAGTAACCTACTAATATGTGGCCTTGACTACGAAGATATGTTAGCACTGGTTTCATTAATTTTATAAAAACATATGGAGCTGAACATAATCCAATCAAGATTTCTGAATGGGTACCAAAAAATATGCATCTTTAAGATCTATTGTAGCCATATAGGCATTGCCTGATAATAATTTAGAAGCTGTGCGAATGCCTTCCATCTTAAAATGTTCCTGAAATATGTATTTATTCAATGATTTTAAATTAAGAATAAAACGATAAGTACCGTTAGTTTTCGGTATTTGAAAAATAGGGGAAATAAATTGACCTTTGATATCAATACACGGCACAATAGATCCTAAATCTATCAGTTCCTGAATAGAATTTAACATTTCCATCCTCAAGTACAGTGGATTACTCGGTTCTATTGATTGCCTAGGGATGTTAGTAAGCTATAGTTCATAGCCTTTTACTATGCTCAATATACGGGGGTCAGAAGTAATTTCTTCCCATTGGTGTAAGAAATATTGAATACGACCTCTAGCGTCTGCCGCGACGGTCCTGCGAGCGGCTCTGCTGCGGCTGCGACGGTGGCGGTGGCGCACGGCGGCGCGTCGCAGGCGGTGCGCGACGGCTGGCAGGGTGGGGCGGCTGCGAGTAGTATCGAGCAGGCTCGTTGTGTGCTCGCGCCGTTCCCTGTCCGCTCGCTTGACGGAGAGGCGCTCGCACATTTCCTGGCGCGTTCGGTTTCCGAGTTTGTACTGGAATCGATTTTTTAATCTGCAAGCTTGATTTTTCTATTGACTTAGTTGTTTTGATATTTTCAGTCAAATTATCACCAAAAAGAAATTTTTCTCGTTTAACCCCTTGAATGACAGTAATGAAACTTCTATCTAACATGGGGATAAGCAGCCTCCTGCTGTTCATAGTTTCTTCATAATGGAGATCCAGTAACATCTGATTTACTTCCGCTATCTGTTTGATAATATCCATCTTAGCCACATCTTTACTTATTAGCTCTGCAGTTAAATTAGCTAGACCCGCAATACTTAAGCCTAATTGGTTCTGCATTTTTTCCAAACGTTTGTCACGGTTTCTGGATGGTTCATTGAGAACTGATGACACCTCTGCATTCAATTTAGAAGCTTTAGCTAATTGAAAGTTTTCTGGTATTTGGGTTTTCGACAGCAAACTCTGCTTTTGTTCTCTCTTCGAGTAGGATTTTTCCCCAACGTTCAGAGACTTCAGCTGGCATTTTCGGTCCAAAAGTTTCCTCTGACTGTTTCGCTTCGCCTAGCAAGGCCAAAACCTCGGAAGGAATTGAATCGCTGACTTGAGTCTTGAGAATTTTCGAGGGGCCCCTCTGGTAGAATATCAGAGTTAGTTGGGTCGGGTGTACGTGACGGTATCTCTACCACCGATTCAGGCCACCGCTGAACTGGAGTGTAGGTATCATCCTCCCAGGCCTCACCACCACTGCTTCCATCAAGGGCTTCTACTTCGGCTTCATTCTCAGCGGAAAAGTTGTATTCAGGATCTAGTAAGAGAATAATTCTACATCAGCATGATCTTTTACTTCCAGAGTGACATCTCGTGTCACCACTTATAGGAAAAAAAATATTTCCGGATGACATCACGTGCCATCACTTAGGAAATAGTAAGGTTGAATTTTGAAAATTTCATTTCACATTTACTTCCTGGATGGTATCACGTACCACCACTTTAGGAAAGTATCCACTAAGGTAAGAACATACCTTAATACTGTTGTCGAGCGAGCGAGTATCGAGTGGCCAGATACTGGCTTTAAGTAGGTATAACCTATAATATTTCCGGATGACATCGCGTGCCACCACAAAGGAAATAAGCTCAGTTTAGCACTGTTTTAGGTACTAGTGCATGTAGATTTGATGTTTAATCTAGATACCACTCATATTGTTTCGAAAAAACGAACAACAAAACATCACAGACCTCCATATTGAATGACCGGCGCCGGCGGCTCATATCTTGATTTCAATTCTTTCTCCAGACGTCTAATTTTGGTTCTTAACTCCTCCTCCGTCTTATCCTTGGTTCTTTTTCCCATTTTCACCTTCGAAGTTCACTAGAACTCAATAAATTCACAAAAAAAAAGGAATAATTTAACAGCGCGCGCGCGGATGATGCACACACAGAAAACGAATGATTGCAGCGCCATCTACACTCAAGTGGAAGCAGTAGGTAGTGTTGACAGCTCCTGATATTTATTATTTTTTTTTGATTTATTTATCTAAAATTAGTGTGATGATGCAGTACAATGGAAAACGGACTACATGGTATAATTAAATCTCCTAGGATGCAACAATGTAGCATAATATTATATACTAGCTTCTGTTGTACGTTAATAAAAAGTTGCTTTCATTATAATCGGTCAAGTAGATTCGAAGATATTTGTGATCGAGAAAGATTTTTGTGGTATTTTGTTTGCATGTACCCATGCAAACAAAATACCACAAAAATCTTTCTTCGTCATAATATTATAAGTAAGTATAAGAATAAATGAGTAATGATTTGATTTTTTTGTAATGTGTGTTGCACTTAGTGACATTTTAACACCGAACATTAAACATCTACCTCATTAATGATAAAATTAAACACTTTTACGACAGCTGATTTCAAACAACATCATTCACTAGGCCCTTTCTGTTCAGGGTTATCGAAACCAATGAAATTTACTGTCATCAACTGGTTTTAAATTGGTATGTTCTCATGCTACTAATCGTTAATTAATTAATTAAGCATGTCTTGTCTTTTGTCGCCTAGAATTTATAATGTTGATAGATGTATTATATATTTATTATTATATATTTTTGGGTTCAAAGAGACCCTGATGTAATATTATTATCCCAGTAGAACTGTAGATAAAACGTTTTGGGGTACTACTCGTTTGCGTAGTGCTGGCCGCTTATCTCCCCCACCTCATACCGCTAAAACTTACGCTACGCTACTTTGACGAATGATATAATACAATGTCGCAATAAGTTAAGTAGAATACGTCAATAGTCCAGCCATTCAGTATCTATCAATACATATTTACATAACATCTCGCCTACCTATATTACCAAGAGTTTAAAATAATGGTAAGTGATCATAAAATAACCAACAGGATGAATACTGAATGATTCAATTCCATTCCTGTTTTTAGAAAAGCAAACTTGCCTGGAACTTGCACTAAACTAATACTACAGCATCGGGATTGAAAAAGGATGACCAACCAACCTAGTATTCCAACTAAAAGTCAACTTTAGTTTCTTCCTAATAAATATAGAACTAAGTGCTTACTTTTACAACTGCTTCTATATCAAACTTACAGTTTTATTTCAATTTCGTTTCTATCTATTTATGAGGTGGGTACACAAATACAGCGTGTTTTTCTGAAGTAAGATCGATTGTATTATTGATCCCAAATTAGGCCATTTTTATGTACCATATTTCAGGAGGAGGACTCTCCTTCATTGTCATATATTCAGATTTTTAGATCAAGTGTCTTAATACTTATAAAGAACAAACCAAAACAATTTAGGTAAAATAAATATTCAGTTAGAAAATTCACAATAGCAGCACGTATTTAAAATTGTGCCCGGTGGATGGTGATAGGCTCATTCCCTATCCCATGGGACCAAAACATAACAGGTGAAATGTTGGTGTAGTCTTCCACCACGCACTTCTGGGTAATATAGGCGTGATGCTGTTACGTTTAAAAAAATATATGTTAGAGCGCTCGGGTGATCCATAATAAAATACGGTAGAGATAATTTGCAACTGTGTTTATTCGTCGACAGTTCAAGTAGGAATGACTCAATAATACAGACAGCTGGTATTTATAAGGCGACCAAAACAATCTGTTCAAGCGGTGGGGCAAGCGCACCTGTTGTTATGATTGTTCGACTGCACGTGGTGTTATTGTCGTACGACTGCAGGTGGTGTTTTGATTGTTGAAATGCAGATGTTTTGCTCGCCCTACATCACAAGACTTTCTTAATAAATAATTAATAAAATAGTACAGTAATTACATAATTATTATAATCAAATAATAATTAGGTTGTAATTTATAATACTAACACAATCATTTCTTTGAGATTAAACAATTAACTAATTGGCACGCTATCACGGCCATTCTGCCAAAAAGCTCGTGCTCTTGAGCGCAAATATTCAAACTGAAAATAAAAAGTTGTAAGTTTTTATTTGCCCAGTTACCAGACTAAATCTTTCAGGTGATCCGTAAGGTAAGTGGCTAATTATGATTATTCTGTCCAGTTGCTAGACTAAATCACTAATGTGATCCGTACTAGCAAGTGACCAATCTTAGTTATTCTGTCCAGTTGTTAGACTAAACCACTTATGTGATCCGTACTAACAAGTGACATATTGTAATTATTCTGTCCAGTTGATAGACTAAATCACTAGTGTGATCCGTACTAACAAGTGACATATTGTAATTATTCTGTCCAGTTGATAGACTAAATCACTAGTGTGATCCGTACTAACAAGTGACATATTGTAATTATTCTGTCCAGTTGATAGACTAAATCACTAGTGTGATCCGTACTAACAAGTGACATATTGTAATTATTCTGTCCAGTTGATAGACTAAATCACTAGTGTGATCCGTACTATCAAGTGACTATTAAGTTATTAGAATATTTAAATGTACATAATATGTTTGAAAATGAATAAATTAGTGACTATTCATTTTCATCTTCATCTGTTTCGATAACGCTATCACGGTCATCTAAATTAGGGTTCGGGACAATCCTTACATGTTCATGTGGTACAACAGTGATATTATCATTTCTTAAATTTCTTACTTCGTAGCGGTCATTTTCGAGTATTTTGGTAATTTCGTATGGGCCTAAGTACTTGGGGCCCAATTTGTTGTTTGACCATTGGGTATCTTTACATAAGACAAAATCCCCTAATTTAAATAATATAACTGCGGCACATTTTTTATCAAAACGAATTTTATTTTTACATGACTGTTCGGTCATTCTGATTTCAGCCTCTTTACGAATTTTGTCACGATCAGTATTGGTGTCTAAAATGCATAATTGTGCAATGCCAGGTGGAGCGCCAATTTTACCAATTAATAATTCTAATGGGGAGTACCCGGTCGTTTTAGATTTTGTACAATTAATGGCAAGTTGAAGCTCACCTAGCTTAGTAGCCCAAGCTTTTTTTTTCACTTTGAGCTACCGCACTGAGGTGATCTTTAATAGTACGCATCAAACGTTCAACCTGACCATTTGCTCTAGGTACACCTTTACCGATAGCATGATGTTCAATACCACTGGATGTAAAAAAGTCTTGGATTTCTTTGCTCATTATTGCCGGTTCTCTATCAGATATTACTCGTTTAGGGGTGCCAAAGAGATTAATTATTTCTCGAAAATATTTGTGAATGAGACTAGAAGTCTTATCTCGTAACGGGTGAATAAGAACAAATTTAGTGTAAGCATCAATAGCTACAAATGCGTATGATTTTTGTGTACTACCCGTGAGATTACCAATTAAGTCTACATGTATAGTGTGAAATGGGCTATTGTTTTTGTCAATTGGGTGAAGGCTGATTTGTTTTTTACCCGATGCTTCTTTACCAACTTTACAATTTAAGCAATTGTCGCAAAATTTTCGAACTCTTTTAGACATATTCTTGAACCAGTGCTGTTCCCTGATTTTTTGTAAAGTTCGTTCCCAACCGGCGTGTAAAAGAGAATGATGGTATTCACATATAAGATTACGGACCAGAGCATCTGGTATGACTATTTTATTATAGGATTTACCATTACTATCTTGAATTTTAACAAATAAGATACCATTTCTCAATGAATATTTTTTATCATGCTCTTCCTTGTTAATTATGGACTCTCTAATGTTTTTCAATGTAAAATCTCTCTTTTGTTCTACGATAATCCAAGATGAATCCTTCATTATCATATTTACAGGAGGGTTTCTACTCAAAAAATCTACATGCGACATTTCCTCACCCTTTCTGTATTTAATGTCAAATTCAAAATTTTGTAAAAAGGACCACCATCTATGTACTCGTGGTGTTAGTTCCTTTTTTGTGCGACTTGCTTTAAGAGCGTTGCAGTCAGTGACCACCGTAAATTTTTTACCAAAGAGGAAATGCCTAAAATGTTTTAAAGCTTTGACAACTGCAAGAGTTTCAAGTTCGTAAGAATGGTATCTAGATTCAGGTTCTGTTGTTCGTAAACTGAAATAACTAATAATTTTGCGACGATTATTTTCAATTTGAATAAGCATTGCTCCGTAACCGAGAGAACTAGCATCAGTGTGCACTTCAATAGGCAAATCATTATGGAATATTGAAAGTATTGGTTCTGACGTTAGGTAAGTAATAATTTCTTGTCTAACAGTTTCGTGTTCTTTGGTCCATTTCCAAGTGCTATCTTTTTTTGTTAATTGATAGAGTGGTGCCATTTTTTGCGAGAATTTTGGGATAAATCGTCGAAAATAACTAGCGAGTCCATTAAATTGTCGCAATTGCTTAACACATGTTGGAGGTTGAGAGTTTTTAAGTGCAATCGTTTTCTGTGGGCTAGGTTTGACTTCACCGTTTGAAATAATATTACCCAAATATTCAACCGATTTTTTTAAGAATTTACATTTTGAGATGTTAAGTGAAAAGCCAGCAGCAGATAATTTTTCAAATACTAAGTTCAAACGATGCAGACCCTCCTCTTCAGTTTCAGATGGAATGAGGACATCGTCCATATAAACTAAGGCAATTGAATCTTTATAATCTCCTAGAGCCTTATTAATAGCGCGTTGATATACAGAAGGAGCATTGCATAATCCAAACGGCATTGTTAAATACTCAAACTGCCCATCGGGTGTAACAAAGGCTGTTTTTTCGACAGATGCCTCATCAATGGGAATTTGGTGGAAGCCAGATTCCATGTCTAAACTAGTGAAAAAATTGGCTTTTCCTAATTTATCAATTTGATCCTGGATCAAAGGCAGGGGGTAGTTGTCTCTTACTATATTCATATTTAATTCTCTAAAGTCGACACAAAGACGATCTGTACCATTTTTCTTTTTTACCAAAAGAATGGGACTGGAGTATGGGGAACAGCTATCTCTAATAATGCCTTTATTTTTTAGGTCCTGAATGATTTCTTTAACCTTTTCCCTTTCAGTGGGAGCTAATCTATATGGCCGTCGTTGAACTATGCGATTAGGATCTTTTAAACGAATTGATAAAACACCAGTGGCTATTTTACGAACAGGGTCCTTCATACCGAACATATCTTTGTGGTGATCAATAATTTTATTGAGTTGAACCCGATGATTGTCGGTTAGATCAGTTTCAATAGAGTCAAAAGAATCCTGAAGGGTAAAGTGGCAAACATTTAATTCCCTCTCAACTGCTACGCCATTAGAAGTAATTGTAATTTTGAGACCGGGTGTTTTAAGTGTGTCTATACCAAGGATAACAGAATATGGTAATTTTTCTACAATATGCAAACTGACGTCGAATGTTACTCCATTTAAATTAGCTATGGTATGAATTGCCTCGCTAGATATCAGTGGTTGATTTGTGACACTACGCAAAGTTATTACTTCTGTTGTGCGTTTTCCTGGAATAGATCCAGCAACTTTTTGTGAAATCAAGGAACATTCGGCACCAGTGTCAATTAAGCAAGATAGAGTTTTATTACCTATGTTGATTTCCGTGCTGCCGGGTGTTTCACGCTGAACTAGGTTTGCCTGGGCTTCGCCCTTGTTGTTGCCTATCTTTGGCTTGGAGCGGCAATCTTTTATCAGATGTCCTGTTCGCTTGCAGAACTCGCAAAATAATGTTTTACAATCTCGTGCACGATGTCCTGGTTTTCCGCATTTGTTGCATGTAAATTCGGTTCGTGGTTGTTTTGCATTTGGTTCATGACTTGAAGTGGATTCAGCGGGACGTTTTCTATAATGATGTAGATTGGCAATCAGTTCAGCTTGTGACTTGGGAGCTGACCGCATCAGTTCTGCTTGAATAAATTTCGGCCGGATTCCTGATATAACAGCTTCAACCATCAAATCTTCAGGAGCGTTTGGAGATATTCTTGAAAAAATGCGCCAAGCTTCACTGACGTACTCGGAGTAATTTTTTGCGTCATTAGATGTATATTCACGGAATTTGTTGACAAAATGGATGTAACGGGATTCTGCTTTGAATTGCGTGTGCAGTTCATGCTTTATATCGGCCCATGATGCATGTTTGTGCGCGTTAGTGTCGGCCCAAAGTTTAGCACGTCCTCGTAAACATGCCAATGCTTTCATCATTGCTGTTGTCATTGCGTATCCTCGAAGATTGATTAATGAATCCACTTGGTTGCACCATTCTTCTACAGTCAGTCGACAATCATCTGGATCAAAGTCAGGTAAGTAAATTTCGCTTAACTTCTGGTTTGTCATTGTGGCTCCAGACTTTGTCTTCTGTCCAAGAAGTTGTTGTAGTAATTGAACTTGAAGTCGTAGAAGTGAGATGTCGTTAGATTCCTCATTGTTCCTGTGGCGGCTTTTAGACTGCGATCGCCCAGACTCACATGGTAGAATTGGTGAGTGTCTGCCAGGATTTGGGCTGAGGGCGCGTTCATCCTCTGCTTCTGATGTTAGAGCGCTCGGGTGATCCATAATAAAATACGGTAGAGATAATTTGCAACTGTGTTTATTCGTCGACAGTTCAAGTAGGAATGACTCAATAATACAGACAGCTGGTATTTATAAGGCGACCAAAACAATCTGTTCAAGCGGTGGGGCAAGCGCACCTGTTGTTATGATTGTTCGACTGCACGTGGTGTTATTGTCGTACGACTGCAGGTGGTGTTTTGATTGTTGAAATGCAGATGTTTTGCTCGCCCTACATCACAAGACTTTCTTAATAAATAATTAATAAAATAGTACAGTAATTACATAATTATTATAATCAAATAATAATTAGGTTGTAATTTATAATACTAACACAATCATTTCTTTGAGATTAAACAATTAACTAATTGGCACGCTATCATATATGTACCTACACTAATTAAATAAAATAAAACTCGTAAAAAGATTAGGTGTCATAATACGTCCACATCGATGTCGACCGCGGGTAACGTGCTTCGAAAGGCTGGTGGCATTGCCACGTTGTTTAGCAATGCTGATACATTTTCCAAAGTAAAAGCCAGCCTTCGTTCCATTTTTTCTAATACAAAAATGTTATAACATAAAAAATCGATACGAAACGGTTATCAATACTCAGCAAACGTGTTATTTTTGACCGAACCAATTTTCACTAAGAACCATTCAACAAGTTAAGTTTTTTTTTCCTAGTTTAGTGTTCCTGAAACTCCCAGTATAAATAGATGGCATATTTTGCTTCTGCCAAACGTAGTTTCTCTTAGCTTTGGCGTTAATTGAATGGTATTTCTGTTTGCTTTGTTAAGGCAGCCTACAACAAACACAAATATCGCTTTGTTTGATTAAACTTCAATACGGAATTGCGAATATTCTGTATGTATAGTCAAATTAAATTTCAAGTATGTAAGTATGTATCAACTAATCGCTACACACACTATTGTGCTCAAAGAGTAGGCAATTGCTGTGTAGGATTTATATTATTGAAGTTATAGAGCTTTTAAAAGCGGTATTGATCTCAAAAGCTTACAAGAAGTCTTTTTTATAGCCTTCCTTAGGAATAAATCCTGTGTCGCGGGGATGTCCATGTCAAACATACATTTCACACACACAAAGCAATTCATAAAGTAAGATATCGTTCGTAAAATTACTCACACATACAGTAATGAATTTAAAACTAACATATTCAACTCAGCTGTACCAGTTCTTCTTCTTCGTCGTGTCGATGGCTGAGTCAAATTTTACTTTGACTTGCCATCGTGGTGAAAGGATTAGCCAATTCGCTTTAGAAAACTCGCGAATTGCCCAGGGTGCGCCGGACGTAGTGAATCGTTGTGTATGTCACTCGGGGAGCCTCCTTTCCTTTCATGCACCCCAAAATGCTGTACCAGTGATTAGCTCTTTCGTATCAACAATAGGTAGAAACCTTAGACAGCCGGCAGCGGTTACGCTCCCAGCGTTATATATTTGAACGACACACCTGCTAGTTGTCTAGGGGGCAGTTATACAACGAACTAGTGAATTTGCAGGCTGATTTGCAAATTCCATGCTACAGATTTTACAAAGTGGAATTCGGTCTTGATCTTAATAATCAAATACAACATTTTTCATGTAATACACAGTTAAACAGTGTGTATAGTTTTCAAACCATTCAATATATACTTATAATAAGACTGTTGAGGGTCTAATTCTGTACATTAAAGATGATTTGAATTCTTTCATTGGAGGGCATTCTACTATCAATAGGGTAAAGGCGGGATACATGCCCCAGTGGGATTGATGCCTCATTTTCAAAATACCTAACTTCCCAAAGTCGCCACTAAAAAAATATATTATAACTAAGAGCCGCAGTCACCCTGCACCTCGGGTAGGCATTGGCCGTCGTGCTGTGAATACGTGTTTAGCTTGTGTGTGCATTCATCTCCGCGGCGAAGTTTACAAAGACGTCAAAGTTTTAAAGGTAAGTTTTAGCCGTTGTGTAACTTTTAAAGTAGTCATTAATTCCGTTATATTTTTAATTACGTCGATGTACTGATTCATCAATTATGCATCTTGATGCAAATAATTCGTCATTTGTTTTTAATTAGTTTAAAAAATACTTGGGGCATCTATCCCTATCAAAAAGGATAGTTGCCCTGATTTTTCGAAGGATAGGTGCCCCTAGGGGCATCTATCCCTCTATACAAAATGTTTTAAATTTCAGGCGATTTTTGTTGCTTTTGGTAGTTTTTGGTACAATTCGTTGTTTTTTGGAGTATAGTTATATTGGTAGAAATTTGTAGTTTTTGATAATTGTTGGTAGTTTTAAGTAGAGTTTGGTAATTCCACTGGTTAATTTTGATAGAATTTGATAGATTTTGGTGTATTTGGTAGCATTTGGTTGTTTTTGTTGTTTTTTATTAGTTTTTGGTGGCTTTTGATACAGTTTTGTTGTTTTTGGTAGAATATTTTTTGTGTTTTGTATATTTTGGTTGTAGTTTTTGTTGGTTTAGATGGATTTTGTTATATATGGTAGTTCTTGGTAGTTTTTTTCCATTGTTGTACTATGAAGCACTTTGTATAACTCGGGTGACTGTTCTACTCATATCAGGTGTATTAAAAGCCCTCAGCTATGATTCGGGTCTCAAAATACACCCGCTATGAAATCGACTACTTTCACCTTTTGGTGTTTTATATATTGTACCTTCAATTATGTGTTTACGTGTATTTAGGTATATTGGTATTTCTGATTGTAGTTTAAACATGGCACAAAAATATAAAAGACATGTTCCTTGACTATAGAACAATTGCAGTCAGCTTTCGACGAAAAAGACAGAAATACCATGGGGATAAACGAAATATCCCGACAGTTTGGGATTCCATCAAGAACATTGCGAAGACGTTATGCTGCTAAGAAAACATTTTATTGTTTTAATTAGAATGTTTTTTATGATTATGCATGTTAAAACCTAATAATTCATATTTAATAATAAGAATTTAATATTCCTATTTATGTTGAAATTGCTTATAAAACTTTATTAATGTAATTTTATTTGATCTCATAATAGAATTATATTCTAAGACAATTAAAAGACTTTAAAAACTGCAAAATACTTTTCATTATTAGGGCCATGTTTCTTGGAAACAATTTCTGTTTTAGGGGTAGCCTTCTACTTCTAAAACACTAATTGTCCTCTAAACCTTATTAAAGTTTGGTTAAGTTTTTCGTTAATACATTATAAAGTGCATCTATCCCGCACCGCAGGCATCTATCCCTCCTAGTATTTTCATGGTGGGGCATCTATCCATACAGGTAGGCATCTATCCCCAAAAAAGGAGTTCCACAAAAAGCTAAATTCTGCAAAATCTGTAATTAATAGGTCTAAAAAACCAAATCACAGTTAAACACAAAGGACCAAACTAGCTGAATTCATACTCATTATTTATATACAATGAATATTTTCAAAATTAGAAGGTAATTTCAAAAAGTGGGGCATCTATCCCGCCTTTACCCTATAGAAGCAAAAATTAAAAAAAAAGTACATTTAAATAAAACTTGGCATGAAAGTGTGTTTCTTTGAATACGCCAATCTCGAAAAGTATTAAAACAATCCTTTTTGTTGGATAGCCGTTTCATTAACAAAGGTTATAAGCATATAGGTTATAATAACATTACTGTTTTGTTAAATAGCCCATTTATTGATAAAGGTTATAAAATATAAAACATACATATACATACAGCAGTGAAATAAGTAAATGGGAGCAGTAGGTAGCCTATAACGCGGGTAGCATATCGTATGGAAAGATCCTAAATCACACTTTCTCCACCCCAAACCCAGAAATCGACCCCGTTACCTCGCGGTGAGAAGCGCATGCCTTAACCACTAGAACATCAAGGCGCGTTGCAAAAGGGGGCTAGACGGAAAAAAATATAGTTTAAAAAAACTAAAAAACACGCTTTTAAAGTTCTTCTATATTTTTATTTTCTACTTTTTAGTTTGGTTTATTTATAAGAGCGTTTTTTTTTGTTATTTTTTTTTTTATCGAATTATTGCATTGTCATCGATCTTTGACAGGTGTGCAAAATTTTAATGAAATCTGTCCGTTTAAAGTAGGTCAAAATCGAGTCCAAAGGAGTCGGTTACAAACATATATACAAGCGTGTTAAAAATTAAGGCCAAAAGTTGTATCGACACTTTTTGCTTTAGTTGTAAGCCGTGCGGCGAGCGCGTATTTCTCTGTCTGTCTCGCTCTCTCTCTCTCATAGAAAGCAAGCCAGTTATTTTCGTTTCGTCTTTCTATTTCGCATTGCACAGTGTGGTGTCGCGACGATTATTTTTGTTGAGTGTATACAGGTTTTTTGTACATAACAAATAATAACAATAATGAATCCTGACAGTGTTTCTGCACAAGTTTCGGATATTGCTGATGGATCAAAACTTCGTTCCATTCGGGTGTCCCTTGACACCTCTCAAGTTTTTGTTTATTATATCGAAATCCACGCGGGTAACAGCTACTTCTTAATAAGTAACACAATCTGGAACATCTAACCGCTTATCAAACTATGTAAGCACTTTCAGTCTACCTTCATTAGCACAACCAGCAAAATGAATCTTATGCCCTTACAATAAGGTACAACAAATGTTTCTTAACACAAATGACTAGTAATCCTTAGATAAGTTACTTATCGAGGCGGTTACATCTCTATCAGTTTGTAGTTTCGATGTCTAAGCATAAATAATAGCTATGGGGCAAGCTATGGGCACCATGTTTTTTTTATTATGATGTTCGGGACATAATGGCTGTAAGCCGGTCTTAAGTAGTTCTGAGGAACAATATTTATTTAATGAGTTATGAGCTTAGACAATTTAACCAATAGGACTAGACATTGTCAGTCGTTTCCTGCTGCCAAATGTGAAAGAGCGTCACTATTGTACGTCAAAAATCAATACACACAATATACCCTCTCCTCCTCCCTCGCGTGTTCTGGCAGACTTATTTACATAGATATTTGCTTTCATTTCCTCTCCATTGATTAAGTGCTCTTTGGATATGAGTTTTAACATATTTTAAAATATTAGTTGAGGTTTCTATTACCTAGGATTTATACAATAATTACATTTAATGAATTATGTTTAACTTACATAACATAATATAACATCTCACCTATTTTACCTAGGAAGCTGCTATGTTAAGGTCTCATGGGATAGAGGGTGAACCTATCGCCATCCACCGGGCACAATTCCAACTCTGTGCTGCTTTTGTGAATTGCCTGACGGAAAGTTCACAAATAACTCTTTGCCCGACACGGGAATCGAACCCGAGACCTCGCAGTAAAAGGCACATAGGTACGCTACCATTAAGGTAGTCAAACAGAAAAGTCGTTTTTTTAATTGGTTAGAAGTAAATTCTTTTGAGATGGATTCTTCAAATGGTTTTTTCTTTTTTTTTTTTTATACAACGCCCACAGCGAACGAGCGTATAGTCCACCTGATGGTAAGTGGAGTACAGACCATGGACATCAACAATCCACAAAAGCAGATTATAGATGCGTCGCTGCAGCTGAGGACTACGGTGTTATGCCTTATGTGCCAGTAATTTCAGGGCCTGATCTCACCACCAAACCGGAACACAGTAATGGAAGCACTACTATTTCGCGGCAGGTTAAAGGTGAGACGGTGGTGCTACCGCTCTCGAACTCATTCACAAGAGCTCTACCACCTGTATCAGCCGTAGACAAAAGTTAAAGAAATGCGGTTAAAAAGAAAAGCAGCCGGCGAAATTGTCTCGTTTTCGTAGATACGAATAGACAATGAGGACAACAACTGTTGATTTCCCCACGGGACGAAAATTCATTACGAAAAAAAGTAGCATCCGTGTTTGGGAAAATTAGATTTTTATGAACGACTTTCTACTCCATCTTGTAAAGGTGTTAACTATTTCCAATTAACTAAATGTTTAATTTAATGAACACGTATATTTTAAAGTTAAACTCACACAATACAAATCAAATCAAATCAAATCAAAATCCTTTATTTGTTAAAATGTGGTTTTCACAGGTGTTAGGTTAACATTAAATTTAGCACTGCACATTTGCTATCTTACTTGTATACCATACAAATATAAAATATAAAATTAACTTATAAACTAAGAATAATAATAAAAAATTTAAACATATAATTCTTAAAGCACTTGTTATTAATTAGTTACACAACACAATATTTTACAGCATACAACATTATATTTTACAGCTTAAATATTCATTTACAGTATAAAAACATTTTTCATTTAAAAATATAAATAATTGGTTTCTAAATTTATGTGTTGGTACAATTATATACTTAATAAATTGCAGGTTCAGACAGCACAGGTACTTTAAAAATTTAAACATATAATTCTTAAAGCACTTGTTATTAATTAGTTACACAACACAATATTTTACAGCATACAACATTATATTTTACAGCTTAAATATTCATTTACAGTATAAAAACATTTTTCATTTAAAAATCTAAATAATTGGTTTCTAAATTTATGTGTTGGTACAATTATATACTTAATAAATTGCAGGTTCAGACAGCACAGGTACTTTTGTACATAAATTGTTTGGTTTTTAACCGACTTCCCAAAAAGGAGGAGGTTCTCAATTCGGCCGGTATGATTTTTTTCTATGTATGTACATCGATTACGTCGCGGTTAATGGACCGATTCGCGTAATTCTTTTTTTGTTCGACGCGAAATAACTGCCAGGTGGTCCCATAAAAATTTCTTTCAGTTTGGTTTAATAGTTTTTATTTTAAAAGCATTATTAGTAATTGAAGTCGGTTTTTTTATTGGAAAATTATTTTGTTGTAAGGTTAATGTTTTTAAGATATTTCTCCATTTACATTATATCGTATTGAACAACGGAAACTCAATCTACTTGGTTAAAATGTTGCACAAAAACCTGTTATAACATAACATCACGCTTATATTACCCATAAGGGTGTGGCAGAGTCGTAAAACTCCCACAGTTTACCTGTTATGTTTAGGTCCCATGGGGCCAGTGCAGGATTAGCCATATAGCAATAGTAGCAAATGCTAAGGGCCCCGCGAATTGGAGGGCCCCGCGCTGTCTGACCGTAAAATAATTACAATTAAATAGGAGCGTAAATATCTTGGAAGCCTTAGAGGCATATGAAAGCATATCATACAAATACTAGTGGTTTTGGAGTATTTCGGCAGCTAAAATTACTTACAACAAAATATATTCTGGCAAAATCCTCAGTTATGGTCAGTGCTTACAAAGACGATTTGGAGAACAACCTAGGCAATGAAATTGGGCAGTTCGCTGCGCTGCAGAAAACAGATGCTGAAAACCTAAGCAACCTAAGGGCTCCATTCAAGATTTTGCTACAGGTCCCGCGCTGGCTTAATACATAAACATAAACATAAACATTTTATTTATTTCTCTCATAAAGGGATGTACAATTCAAACATAAATTATTGGTGATGCCCGAAGCCCAGCCAGCGCTGACACCGCCCAACTTGCAACTTTAGTACCTAGTCATACAATGAGATGAATTAAACAAATAATAATATTTAGGTATCTAATACTAAAACAAGCAGGGCGGCTCAACGCTAGCCTGAACCCGGGCACCACGAGCAAATAAAAGCTGAATACGGTACTGCATGGGGCAGGGGGTGAGCCCATCGCCTCACCATCCACCGGGCACACTTCCAACGCCAATACAAACACCAAACTTACAATAAAAACACTACATCAAAATGGCCAAGAGAATAAACTGTCAAACGTTAAAATGCTGTCGATAACTCAAAATAAAACGAGAACAACCAAATTTTCCGCCAGACTTACCATTTCCTGTCGCAAACTTACTGCCAGTATTCAATGGCTATAAATATACCGCAAACGAATTCATTAGGTACTGTGTGTCAAACCACTACATTGTTCTTTCGCTTCGCTTGTCGCCGGCCTTTTGTGAAAAAGTATTGTATATTTAGTATTCCAAACAGCTTAGCGACTTAAAACGTGTTCTGTTTACATTTTCTGGGACTAAATCGCAGATATGACCTTTTCATACATAAAATTTCGATTGGATAATAAAGTAATCAGCTTTTCTCTGAAGCCTGAAACGTTTTCATCGAACGAAGATAAAGATAGCTTGACTTAAATAGCCCCTATCGCATTATGACAAAATATCATGCGCTGACGTTAGTCTTAAATTTTCCTTATCGGTTAAAATAAGGAAAATGTAAAAAAAAAAGTCTCTTACGATGTTAAAACATAATAAAAAAATAGGCCAAAGTACTTATCTCATATTTTTTAACCGACTTCAAATAAAGGAGGAGGTTCTCAATTCGGTTGTATGTTTTTTTTTTTTTTATGTTTGTTCGCCGATTACTCAAAGACGCCTGGACCGATTTGAGAAATTCTTTTTTTGTTTGGAAGGATATACTTGTCATGTGGTCCCATTTTTTTCAAGTCACGTTCTGATGATGGGATCCTAGAGAAATCGAGGGCAACCCTCAAATTTAAAAGGCTTCTATATTGTTTTTTGTATATTATCTAAAGCTACTCGGATATTTGCATCTAGTAGTCAGCATTTTTTGTTGCTGAGCTGATGCTGGAAGGTACAACTCCTCAACGGTTAGGAGTACGGGGATTATTATTAATAAGTTTTCCGTCTCAAGTAACCGTCGTCTCCTCATTCGAGAAACATTCTTGCTCGGTCTACCCATCACTTAAAATCGTAAAATAAAATAATTTTTAACAAAAATAAAAACCGACTTCAAAAAGTAGGTTAACTAAAAAGCAAAAAATAAATTTACTTCGCACAAAATAGCACGTTTTTTCATTTAGTTAAATAGGAATTATTAAATAATTATTTTATAATTCTGAAGTCGGTGCCAAGTAAACGATAACTCTGTATAGATAATATCAATCTTTCTAAGAACTATTTTCTGACTGAATATTAGTTCTTAATTATCCGATTTACTTGGCACCGACTTCAGAATTATAAAATAATTATTTAATAATTCCTATTTAACTAAATGAAAAAACGTGTTATTTTGTGCGAAGTAAATTTATTTTTTGCTTTTTAGTTAACCTACTTTTTGAAGTCAGTTTTTATTTTTGTTAATTTATCATACTTCTTGAATAAAAACCACAATACTAGGATTTTATCTTACTAAGGACCAGTTTCATATAAAATGACCGAATTGTAAAATGTCACATGCTACACTTGAAAAAAGAACACAGCTGAGACTTTTATATATGTGTGTTATACGCTTATCCTACCCATAAGGTTTATCTAACACCTGTGAAATTGGGGCTGAATATTAAAAGTAAAACCAACTGAGTTCTGAGTGCACGGTTGGCGTAGCGGTTAACGCGGTCGCCTCGCCGCTTTCAACTACGCTGGTGTTGTGGGTTCGATCTCCACATGGGACAAATCTTAGTGTGATTCGCAAAGATTTGTTCTGACCCTGGGTGTGCTTTGTGTGTGTAAAATGTATGTTTGTGAACACCCCCGCGACACAGGCGTTATTCCTATTCCGTGCAGGCGTCGTTTTATAAAGAAAAAAAGAAAAATAAACTGCTAGGACAGGACGCCTTTAACTAATAGCATTTAAGTTTTCGTTAAATTCTGTATCTTCCAATTTGAGAAGCTACATTTTAATCGTAAGTCTGGATGAGATAAAATGAAAGCCTTACTTGTGTCTAAAGAATTATCAGTGATAAAACTAGGTCTTCATAATATTACGAAGTCTATCTGACAGATATAACTAAGAACTATCGTAAAGAACAAATCAAACAATTTCTATTGTCTGTATAGTTTGAAACTTGAGCATCCAATCTCGATCGCGATGAAAACGTTTCATTTGAACGTTTTAGTGAATGAGTTGAATGTTTTTATTATTTAAAGATATTCTGAGTATTGACTGTGTATTGTAATTCTTTTCTTTTCTTTTTATTTATTTAACTTCTCGCACAAATACATGTGTCAAAGGCGGACTTAATGCCAAAGGCATTTTTACCAGTCAACCTTAAGGAGTGCATAAATAGAAAATTTAATTATTTTTTAAATAAAACTTATACAAAACTACAATGCCAATACTTTAATATATAAATAGTAAAAAAATTAAAATTATTATTTGTGGTTTATGTTTTTTTTTTTTTATACTTCGCCCACAGCGAACGAACGTGTAGTCCACCTGATGGTAAGTGGAGTACAGCCCATGGACATCAACAATCCACAAAAGCAGATTATAGATGCGTCGCTGAAGCTGAGGACTACGGTGTTATGCCTCATGTACCAGTAATTTCAGGGCCTGATCTCACCACCAAACCGGAACACAGTAATGGAAGCACTACTATTTGGCGGCAGGTTAAAGGTGAGACGGTGGTGCTGCCGCCCTCGAGCTCATTCACAAGAGCTCTACCACCAGTTACCAAGTGTGAGGCCGAAGTCAACAGCACAGGGGCCCTAAATAGTAATAAGATAAATACTTTACTCTAAATGTAATGTTATTATTATTAAATTAAATAATAAGAGCTTTCGTGAAGTAGCTTTTGTGTAGATCGTCTCACCTATTAAACCGCCTGCTGCGCTTGCAAATTGATTAGATAAACACACCATAACGTAACATCACACCTACATTACCAGAAGGGTATGGCAATAGGTGTTCAACACCTACATTTGCATGCAAGGAGCCTCCCCGAGTGACGTACACAAAGATTCCCTGCGTCCCTGGGCAATTCGCGAGTTCTCCAAAGCGAATTGGCTAATCCTTTCACCACGATGGCAAGTCTAAATAAAATTTGACTCAGCCATCAACACGACGAAGAGAGAAAAAGGCCAACATTTTACCTGTTATGTGTGATTTGTGAATTTTACAACATCGACACTTCACCTGTTATGTTTAGGTCCCATTGGACAGGGGAATGAGCCTATTGCCATCCACCGGGCATAATTCGAACTCCATGCCGCCTTGCAATTAACTAACAATTAATTTCAAGGCGGAAAGTTCACAAATAACACTTTGCCCGAGACGGGAATCGAACCCGAGACCTTACGGAGAGAGGTGCAGACGCTAACCACAAGACCAGCGAGGCAGTTAATAGATATCGGAAAAAATATAAATACTCGTTAGAGTTCTCAGGTTGTTCTCGAAGCTCATTAAAATAATTACTCGACCTTGTTTTAATAAAAAGGGTTTCCTAAAAATCTAAGGCTATTGAAAACAGGTGTTAATTATCTCTTTGTTTTATTTAAAGCAAAAAATATATTCCAAAGCTTATTTAAAGTACCTTCCTCTTCAACGCTTCCGTGTAATTAGCTTATTTAAGAAATTATTTTTTAAAATCCTTTCAGAAGCTTGCCCAAAAATTTATGAAAATTTTCACCGCGTTATCTATACAGATCTAGGTCATACCTATACCTACCTTCTATATTATCTGTTAATAAAGCTCTAAATTATAATTAAGTTAATATTACACAACCTGCCACCCACTGTTTCAAAAGTAACCTATTTCTAATTCATTTATATCCTTACTAATATTATAAAGGCGAAAGTTTGTATGTATGGATGTATGGATGGATGTTTGTTACTCTTTCACGCCAAAACTACCGGGTCGATTTCGATGAAATTTTGCACACATGTAGCTTATAGTCTGGATTAACATATAGGCTACTTTTAATTGACATACCACGCGGGCGGAGCCGCGGGCGGAAGCTTGTATTATTATATAGCATTAAGCCATGTTTAGCATCCTAATAGTATACAACAGTCGAAAAACAAATCTTGGTAATATAGGCGTGATGTTATGTTTATTTATTATTTACACAACATACAATTGTCCTTACAGACTAACCCTAATGCGACAATGATGTTAAAATGTAGACAAAATGTGTAGTGTCACTCTCTGGAATTCCGCCAATGAACATGTAAAAATATCAATTTCTACAGCAACCTTATTTATAATCCCCACAGCTCTTGCTACCGGGGATAATTTTAAAATATTAGTTCTGGCTACAGGAACCTCCAATGTCCTTTGTCTAGGTCCTTGCCTAAGCATGGTGTTAGGCACAAGCAGTTCCATTGCTTCTAGCACTTGCGGATTATCTAATTTACCACGAAACACTAAAAAATATATATTTAACTAGCGCTAAATTCCGTCTAACCTCCAATTTATAATACCCAACCATTCCTAACACAAAAAGGGTTCGATACATGAGTGGGTAAACGTACACGCCGTATTCTTTTAAATAAAGGTAACGAGTACATTTGATTTGCATTTTCTCCACCATGAGATGTTATGTTATTATATACAATAGGTACGCCTATTTTCTCGTTTATCAACTACTTATATATACATAAATATTGTCCCACTGGTGACCTAATAATCGCCCACCTAATTTAACAGAATTTTTCATTTGACAATCAACCAGGGCCCCAAGTCTGCTATTTCCATACCTAATGTTAAAATGATTGATAATTAAATAAATAAATAATTAATATTTCACAACTCACAAACAACGCCATCTAGTCCCAAACTAAGCAAAGCTTGTACTACGGGTACTAGAATAACTGATACTAATACATATATTATTATACTTTTCTTTTGTAAATACATACTTATTATACATAGAAACACCCAGACTAAGACAAACCCCCATGTTCATGCACACAAAGATTTGTCTTAAGTGGGAATCGAACCCACGACCTCGGCGTCGCAGGCAGGTTCACTACCCACTCCGCCATCGGTCGGTCCGGTCGTCACACCATAATGGCTATTTAATTAATAATTTTGTTAGTTTTTCCGCTGTTGATTTGGTGATGGACCATCGACTGACACTATTAAAATAGCAGACACGGGGTTCAGTGTTTCACGCAAAAGGAGGACAAAAATTCTCTCCGAATAGTGATGTGTGACGACAAACACGCTTGACCACTTGACCTGCGACTGCAGCATTATGTTTGATAAACGCACGTTCACATAGCGACACTTCAATCTATACATTTCCAGTATAGTGCAATACGAGGCCATAAGCTTGAACTGGAAATGTAAAGCTTAATATGTAGTCATGTCTACTTCACAGTATAACGTCCTAAGCGTAGTGTTAAGCAAATAACGTTTTATGTGTATTTTGTTTTGTTAAGAGTATCGAGTTACAATCGTGAAAGGGTCATCAATGGATTTAAGGTAGGGTCTACGGAATGCGTAAATGCATTTCCCCGCGAAAAAAAAAAAAAAAAAAAAAAAGGGTCTACGGAATGAATGAAAAAAATACAGTAAATCAACTGTTAACTGGTGGTAGAGGTCTTGTGAATGAGCTCGAGGGCGGCAGCACCACCGTCTCACCTTTAACATGACGCCAATAGTGCTTGCATTATTGTGTTTCGGTTTGGTAGTGAGATCAGGCCCTTAAATTTCTGGCATATGATGCATAACACTGTAGTCCTCAGCTGCAGCGACGCATATACAATCTGCTTTTTCGGATTTATATACTTTGAGGAGCAATATAAAAAAAATGTTTGTAACCACGTTGCAAGAGAGTTAAAAGATTTAAACTACCCATTTCATAATGCACTTTTATTTGTTTTGTTTTTTTTTCGAAGATATTTCTACCCGCATGCAAGGAAATGTAGTGATTTCAATTATTATTTTATTTATTAAATAATAAAAAATAAAATTGTTTCGCTAAATCGTTCGGAAGGGTAATATAATAAGTGTATATTCTTAGTTATCTTAAATATCCCAAAAAAATCCACGAATTTTATATTATTTACCAGTTTCAAGAATACCTTTTGAGGCAGTCCTAAATACTTTCTTTTGACTCGCTTGTTAATAAAAAGGGGCACATTTATCAACTTGATGCCAATATTATGCAGCACCATCTTACAAATGATACTACCTCAATACTACTCAATGTTAACTTTTACGATATTTTTATTGCAGCTTCCCAAAAGTTATGAAGATAAGTATGGGTTTTATTCGCTAAAGTATAATTGTGCGCTCCTACTTAGGTATAATTTGTATCTGCATCCGTTAGTTAATAAGGAAAGCCCTGCCCAAAACCATCAAATGATACGGTAACGGGAGCAGCTATAATCATTACGCAATACTTAATGCTGCAATTGTAATATCTTTGCGTAGTTACGTGCTGAAACACCTGAATACAATTTCATTCTCAATGAAGATTTGGCGTCAGGCAAATTGCATTGCAACTTAAAAAAATAACGACTCTCGCCGGGAATCGAAGGAAATGAGGAGTTTGCACACATTGAAATTGAAAACACAAAGTACACACACATGTATACGTTGTCTATACTTTGTAGTACAAGCATCTGCGGATTGTACAAACTTTTGTTTGGAAAGGAAATCGGAACAACGAGAAACAAAGCTTTATTGATAAATACTTGCCAATATTTTATGCAAATGTACGACTAGAGAATTTCGAATACATGGCTGAAATATATCCGTGTCATGTGATAAACATACTTAAAATCAGAGTGGCCAAAAAATCATTACATGTCATTTTTAACCGACGAAAAAAACGGAGGAGGTTCTCAAGTGAACGTGTATATATTTTTTATATATTTTTTTTTTGTTAGACGCGCATAACTTTTTGACTGAGTGGTACGATTTTGATAATATTTAGATTTTGATAGAATTAGTTAAGTGTTATTTTAATTTTATATTATTTGTATTTTGATGTTTGTTTTGACGTATTCAAGCGCCCCTTTTGGTCCATGGAAATAAATGATTTGATTTGATTTGGAGTAGGAAGCGTGCCCGGTGGATGGAGAAAGGCACACTTCCTATCCCATGAGACCTTAGATTACAAATGAAATGTGGGTGTTGTACTTACACCCATTTAGATATACAGGCGTGAAGTTATGTTATACTGACTGAAAACGTGTGACTTGGTGGACTAACCTTGTCAATATATTATTAAACGTGTTCTCTTCTTTGTAATAAAAATAAAAACCAAACACGTCAAAACAAACATCAAAATAAATAAAAATTAGCTAACTAAATTATAATACTTATTGTAATAAAATGATTTGACACCGGAGCTTAGATTGACTTTAATTCAACTTAGAGATATGAATTAAAATCAATCCAAGTACCAGCTCCGATGGGTATTGCATCATGAGAAGAGCTGGTGAGTAACTCATGTGCACCATCTTTTCAAATAATTCATACAATATTTGTTTGTTTTTTGACAATAATTCTATGTGTAAGTTATAGCAACCCAAACAACATTATGGCTAAGGATGGTTATAAAGCGAAAATAAATCTCCGTGGTACTATTGTGAATTATCGGACGGAAAGTTTACAAATAACTCTTTTCCCGACCCGAGAATCAATCCCGAGACCTCGAGGTCTTCTTCTTCGTCGTGTCAATGGCTGAGTCAAATTTTATTCTGACTTACCATCGTGGTGAAAGGATTAGCTAAGTCGCTTTGGAGAACTCACGAATGGCCCAAAGCGCGCCGGACGTAGGGAATCGTTGTGTACGTCACTCGGGGAGGCTCCTTTCATGCACCTCCAACCTCACGGTTAGGCGCATACGCTGACCTGACCACTAGACCATCGAGGCATTATCTGTCAGATAATTGCAATAACCTTTGTTTTACTACAGAACTCCCACGTAGAATACATTAACACATTTGAAGAGCGTAGCGCAGTAAAGTCACTGGCCCCGCAACTCAAACAATCAACCAACACCGTACAGTAAAAGCGAAGCTCAGCTGTGTCTGTACGGAACCTTTAGAGGGAATAATTGCTTGTCTGTTTTCCATACAAAAGTATTATGGGCTACACTTTAATCTTATCAAGTTTGTATCTATTTCAATATACAAATCATATCTAAAGCACTAGAATTTGTTGACGCCCATGTTTCAAAAAATATTATTTTACTTTTCAATTTGTAAACATGCATTTCTGTGTTTTGCTTTTTTATTTTAATAATGACACATGTACTATGAATAACTCCTGTGTCACGGGGGTGTGCACAAACATACCTACATTTCACACACACAAAGTACACCCAGAGTCAGAACAAATCTATGCGGATCACACAAAGATTTGTCCCATGTGGGGATCGAACCAACAACACCAGCGCAGTTGAAAGCGGCGAGGCGACCGCTTTAACCACTGTATGCACTCATTTATTTGGTTTACATATTATGATTTGTCTATAAAAATAGATACAAACTTAATAATATTTAGGTTAAACTTATATTACGTTAGTATGAAAACACAGCGCTCGGGAGTCTACTCTTAAACGGCATTCCAAACAAAATAAGCTGTTATTTATTGAGTGCAACTCGCAAGGCGTTAGCACTAAATCATAATGTCCATTTGTCGACCATAAACCGTGTATATTGTACGAAATAACTCTCACTTCACTTTTGAAATCACAAAGTTAAAGTTCTCGCGCGTTTCAAAGAACTATGACCATAAAACCTTGTAGCCAGGATTGTTCCCGAGCGGTAGCCCAGACTTCCCATAGCCCCAAGAAGGTTATGGCGTTTTTATGAATAACAAATCATTTCATGTGTGTGGATAAGCCAACGGACTCACGCATAAGTAATGTCCGTATTCCGGTATTTGTCCCGCAAATTTATAGCCTTCCGACCGAGAGACCAGCTGTTAAAGTTCCGAATATAAAATTAAACTTGATTGTTGACTATTAATCAACGGCAATTAATAAAACGGGGAAATCAGTTGTTTGTTAATAAATATTCAGAAAAGATGATATATGGATGTTTTTGAAATTCAACGTGGTCGAAGTTATGAATAAAATATTGATGAGTTTACTCGACGATTTATAAATGTTTGAATGTGTATTGAACCGATATACAGCTTGTATGTGTCAAATTGAAATGTGTAGTTTCCATTTTGTCATAAAATCTTATGGGCAATAAACTAAATCATATTTATTTAGGTATGTATTATACAGGAGTCGATTTTCTAAGTGTGGAAATATTCGATATAAAACTTTTGCTCCTAAGGTGAATCATGATACGTCACGATTGAAATTTACATCCTGTATACATTTAGTGTGGTGTGTTCTCGAGTGGCGACCGCGAACTGGAAGACGCAGTGTGGGGCGGCCTCCTACCAGATGGACCGATGACCTGGTCAAGACAGCCGGGATTAAGTGGATGCTTGTGGCCCAAGACTGTCAGGTGTGGAAAAGTTTGGAGGAGGCCTTTGCTCAACATTAGGCGTCCTTATAGGCTGCGCAAAAAGAAACATTTAGTGCATCATAATTATGAAAAGCATAGAGCTTTTACAAATAACATCGCAAGTAGAGACACCGTACTGTGTTTCGAGGTGGAGGTAAGATTTGTCACTGAAATGACCAGCATTTTCACTAGCTAACACAATTTTTATAGCCACTTACCTAAACTTTAAGCAATATAATAAATACGTCTCATAAAAAAACAAATACAAACTACCTGGTTGGTCTGGTTAGCGTATGCGAGGTCTCTGGTTCGATTCCCAGATCGAGCCAAGTGTTATTAGGGATTTTTCGTCACGAAATTCCCAATAGCGGCGCGGAATTGGCATTGTGCCCGATAAATGGCGTTAAGCTTGTCCTGTATCACATTTGACTTAAACAACAGATGAAATTCGGTTTTTATTACCTCTGCCACACTATTTTTGCTAATATAGGTATGACATTATAAAAAAAATAAAATAAAAATGAATGAACAAACCTTTTTAGTACCATTTTTACTGATATTTAAATGGAGGACTTAAACATGGTGACACGGCGCGGGCCGCACCTTGTCGCTTTGGAGATTGATTTGAATCAAACCCTTCTCATTGTCACCTATAATTGTAAAACCAATCGTACAAGCTTCAAATAAAATGACAAACAATACTCAAATCATACTGAACAAATATACCGTATGCGAAGCTGCAACTTTTGTGTTTTTGAATAAGGTTATGTAATATTTTTTTGTTTTTTTAATTATGTTGATCTCTTTTTTTATTTTCTTAACAGCTTGGTTCTTTTTTTTCATTATATAACCTGATATTATATGGTAACAACAGTCCATGCACACTAAGAATCCAAAAATGTAGATTTTGGAGGCGTCGTTAGATCTGAGAAGGATGATGTTATGTCTCACGTTCCAGTAATTTCTGACTGGAATATTATTAGTGCGAGCACTTCTATTTGGCGGCAGATTAAAGGTGAGACGGTGGCCGGCGGCGGGATGCGGGGGTGGATCGAGTACTTGCAGGAACGGGCGGCCGCCCTCGAGCTGATTACAATAGCTACCACCTGATTAAAACGTTGTTGATGTTTATCACTGGATCCAGTGATAAACAGCACAAAAGCTCGCCCGTTCCTGCAAGTACTCGATTAGTGTTGTGTGGCCACACACAACACTATCTAAAGCTGTACGTAAATAGCGGTGAATTCGAGAAAATAACATAATATCTATGTGCCTCAAATGGGGTGGGTTCAGGACCCTAGTTTTATACCAGTAGCAAATCAAAGTACCTTGATATTCGACTTCGTATATAACAAAAGAGCATTTAACCAATATGGAGAGGAAATTAAAGCAAATATCTATGCAAATAAGTTTGCTAGAGGTAGTATTGGAGGTTGAAATGTTCTGTTCATCTATGATTAGACAACAAGTTTTTAAGTCGTGTAAAAGCAGGTCTCTTCCACATTTTCCAGCAAGGAACGCCTGACATATAAGTCTGTTTGGTTATATTGTCGAAGTATTAAACATAAAAACACTACATTTCATTGGCACATGAATATGCAAAACCGTAGACAAGCTGTAGGTAGACACGACTAGACATTCTTCTTCTTCGTCGTGTCGATGGCTGAGTCACATTTTATGTGTCCAATAAGTGGCCACTGTTATGGCGCTCTCGTCGGCGTTCATGAGCGCCTCTCTTGTGCAGGTGTTAGGGCATTTTGGACAGTCAGTAAGGTGGTCAAGGTTTTGACTTGCCATCGTGGTGAAAGGATTAGCCAATTCGCTTTAGAACTCGCGAATTGCCCAGGGTGCGCCGGACGTAGGGAATTGTTGTGTACGTCACTCGGGGAGGCTCCTTTCATGACTAGACATCAAGCTATAATTTCCAGTATAAGCTGGTATTGCATTGCACGGAAAACCTTTACAATGCGCGACCATCTTATACTAGATATGTATAGCTATACTACAGACAACGAAACGAGATATTTTCATGATTTACAATTATAAACCGAATTTACAGGCCATAAAGTTAAATTTCTATTGCAATTGAGATTGTTTAGAACATTTTTAACAGTTATTTTTATACGAAAATCAACTTTAATAACAAAGCAATAGAATTTATATTCGTGTGATTTGTAATAGCATAAATTTATCTTGTTTTGTAGGCTTTAGTATAGATGTGTAGCGGGGTGTACGCGCTGTTTGTTGGTTGTTTTTCATTTAAAAAATAATTAATTTTGAGCTAATGTTTACTTTGGTAATGTCCACTCTTCTAAGCTTTCAGGCAGGAATTATGATGTTGGCCATCACTTTGTGTCTTTTTCCTGTTGCAAGCGTTTGATTAAATTGTTCTACCGTCAGAATTTTTATTATAATACTAAATTCTGAGCGCGGTTTCGCCCGCGGGATATGTCGGAAAACATGTAACCTATGTCTTTCCTCAGGTTTTCAACTATCTCCATACCAATTTTCATCTAAATCGGTTCAGTAGTTAGTTTAGCCGTGATATTGTTAAATACAGGCATAGAGAGTTACTGTGTCATTTATTATATTAGTAAGGATTAGGATTATAAAACTGAAGTTGTCACAGTTGATTGATTTGAAAAAAAAAAAAAGTTTATAAAAGATATAAGATTAAGATAAGAAGATAAGGTTATATATTAATCAGTAGAAGCAAAGCAGCAATGACGTATGTTGAGAAACCGTTGAGAAGAGAGAAGTATATGTGGACGAAATCGCGGCCATCAGCTAGTATAGAATAATTTTAATGAAAATATGAATGGGAATAAATAGTTCTGATTGATTTTGTTACTCAATAATGAAGGAAATAAAATGTAATAAATGTTATTGTTTATTTCGAGAACACACAATAACATTTTACTTAATAAATACAAGAGAAAATTAAATGTTAACATTTCGCACGGAACGAAAAAAAAAACAGATAATTTGCATGAACCGGATCTTGTAGTCCGGCAGTTTAATTCTCGTATTTTATTTTACTTACACATCTCGTTATTATTCAAAAGATAGTTCTATATTCTGTAAATGTTTTACAGTTTTCATGAAACAATAAAGAGGACTCGTGATTTTTCTCGATTTCAGTAAATTATTTTATTTGTTATTAATCGTGATATAATATTGTAGAATAAATTAATAAATACAACAAGGTAAACCCTATTTTTATCATACCTATTCTAGACGGTACCCGACACATCCCATTCATCTTTGCATCACCTAAGGTTGACTGTTAAAAATGCCGTTTGTCATTAGGGCTGAGATCTATACAGCGTCTAAACTAACTCTTAGTCTTAGACTAGAGTTAGCTTAGACTTTGCCTTTGTGACAAAAAGACATTTTTTTATTGTTTTGTTCAAGGTGAACCTAAGCTAAGACTTAGCCCAATTTTGTGCAGTTTGATGTGAGAAAGCTTAAATGAATAAAACGTAAAATAGAAAGAAAAATAATTGTAAAAAAAAATCTATACATCATAATCATCTTTAAAAAATTGTCTACCTGTATGTTTGTACGCACATCACACTATCACAATTTTGTAGAAAATAGCGTGAAAATTTCGATCTTTACGCGAAAGAAGTCGCGGGCATAAGCTATATAGTCTATCACACAGTCAGAATCAATGAATTCTTAAATATTGCCAGTTTCAGAGAATTTAACAAAATTAGCAAATCAAGATCTGAAAAGACCTTTTAAAACCACTTAATAACTTTAACTTCTTTGACGAAACAACTCGTTATATTCAAGATAAATTAATAATGTTGTCGAGTTTTCAATTACGGAGGTGCTTTATTAATTAAAGTTCTGTAATATAAATGGTACACTTGTACCACAATGACATGAGTAGATAGTGTACAGAGGCTAAACTTAATACAACCGCGCTCTGATGCATCTGATAGGTATACACCACTACTAACTTGTCCGTGTGTCCACTAGCGGCTCTGTCACGTACGGAGCGAAAGCAGTTTATTCCGGCTCGTGCTAGTGCACTTGCGTAGGGCTCGCAGCATGCGATTTTGTTTTAAAAGAGGTATAGTATTATAGTCGTGTTCTAAGTGCACAAGTGATATTATTATAGTTTTTGTACTGTGTATATGAAAAATAAAAATATCTAACCATTATTGTATTGTTACTTATTACGTAATTGTTATTTTATGCCAACCCTACAAATATAAAATAATAAATAAAAAAATATGTGCCAAGATATTTACATTTTCTTTACATTCAGATTTTTAATACGTACCTACATCAATATCTAGTACAAATGACAGATCTATATAATGTAAAAAAGTTTGCAATTATCTAAAAAACTCCTACACTAGGCTTAGCCTGTCCTGCAGGAGGTTTGAAATGGCGGTAATTTTAGTTTTTATTTAGGTTTAATACATCTTTAGCAATAAAAAAAAACATTTTAATGGTTATATAAATTATATTAATGAGATATAGGTACAATATAACAACGTAACATTTTGCTCGCTCTTTAGAAGATTAGCATCTGTACGTTATTTAATCATAATAATATGCTTGTACTGTACAGTGGTATCATGTTATTTAATTTCAACTGAGGCCAAATCTGTACATTTATCATGGAACTAATTCAGGTTATGGCGGACAAAAAGTAATCGTGAAAAACAAAAACATAAAACAAACAAAAATAAAAAATAAAAATACCACTAATGTCAAATAAAAATAATAATAATAATAATACAATGCAGAATGTCAAATGTAGTTAGTAATCTCACTAGTTTCGGGTAATTTATTGTAAATTGTCGGACCCATGACATGACTTGTCTTGGACGTTTTTGTAAGCGTTCGGAATACAGCGGATAGATACTCTGACATCTTGAATCGAATGGTTGTTTTATTCGTTTAAATCCATCAACATCTTGGTACGGTTCAACACATGGAACTAATTCAGGTTATGGCCGAAGTTGATTATTTTTTTCTAACATTAAGAAGAAAAGTGTTATTAAGAAGGTTGCACACTAGAATATGCTAGAATGGTTGTTAACCGCGCGCTTGCCAGATCGTAATGAACACAAATCGTTATTTACGCTTGCCTGCAATTCATGAAAGTGTGGGTCTTACTCTTTATCAACATTATGTTTAAATATAAGTTTAGATTAGAAGACATATTAATATATTTGTCACAGCATACTATATTGATTAATTAAAGAAAGTATTAATTTTGTTTGATTAAAATTAAATGTTTATGCAACGGATGTAGGCTTAGAGCAAAAACTCAAAACTCAAATCATTTATTTTATCAACCACAAGGAACGCTTGAACACGTCAACAAACATTTTAATTACAGAGCAAATAAAAAATTATCAGTTATCAAAATAATATGATTTAAATTACCGAAGCTTAGATCAATTCTAAATACAAATACAAATACTTTATTTGTCAAAATGTGGTTTTTACAGGTTTTATGGTAATAATTTAGTTCTACACATTTGCTATGTAATATTATGGCATACAAATATAAACTTACAAACTTGAAATAACTTACAAACTAGAAATAAATATAATTTTAATAATTTTAATCGAACTGTTCTGCTGCCTGTAGGCACCTGGAAATCGTTAGTTCAGAATTAGTATCCAAACAAATTCTACTAGTTTTAACAGTTTAACTTTTTGACTGTTTGTATGAAAAGTATGATCTTTTTAGTATTTTCTCGTCGATCCGTAGTGTAATAGATTTGGCTACTGATTCTAAACAAACAAGTGTTAGGTTTCTGGTTAAAAACTTGAAAAAAGGTTGTAGATAGAATGTTTGATACTGTAATACGTGAACTCACGTCTCACGTCTAGTGAGCATGGACCATAACAAAAAGTCAATTGTGATTATTTATTCGTGATTCGTCTCACGTTTTTTACGTCAATGCAGTGATTACAGACCTGTTCCATTGATTAAAACTTGACCTTAATGTGACCGTTATTTGACCAAGGTGTTAGATAGGCCCTCTTTTTTACTTGATCGCGTGGATTCTGTGACATACCGTGACATTGACAACGAAATGTGAAGAAAGACGTATTTAACTGTATTGTGAAGGGGAAGTCAACACAGTACAGTGGTTATTTGTACTGTGGTCTCTTTTTAAAAAACTGTGTTCTACGAACTTAAACGGTAAAAAATATGGGTAATTAAATTTGATAAAGTTTTTCAAAGATTATCAGGGAATAACCCTTTTTTATTCAAGAGAAATTGAACAACTGCAAGCGTACCTTCTAAAATTTTCTTTGTAGCTCAATTTATAGCATAGAAGATCCTTAAAGTATCAACTAAATCGCTACTTCATTCAAACTTTCAAAGAACATAAAATGCTTGGTAAAATTGTGGTAAAACTCACTTTATAAAACAAGTTTCATCGTACATTTAGTATAATACAAGTCCTTATTTTAAAGCAAATTTATTTAATTTTTTAGACTTTTTGTATTTTATACAATATTAAGATTGGAAAATTAAGAATCCAGCAGGACTCGAACATGCACCCCCCCGGGTGTACACGGTGCTATGCCAATTAAGCCATGGATTCGTATGCAACTATATCCTTTTAGATCAAACTTAGCCTAACTTATTAGGTAAATATACCTGTTAAACAAACCTTAAGGTACATAATACACGTCGTTGCAGGTTATTCATAAAACGAGCGTCTTATACACCGTAAAAAGGAAGCGGTAGTCGAATGAAATACCGGCCACATACTATTTTATTTTATTTTTTGCACCTGCACCTGGGGCGTTCACCCAGGGGTGCAGGTTCGAATTCTAATATTTTTTATTCTATAAAACTCTGCATAAGGTACATTCTAATTGCTCCAGACTTTTATGCAAGGATTTATTGTATGAAAACCAATGGACAAACTAAAAAACTTAATAACTAACAAGTCATGTGGAGTATTTTACTGTCAAACAAGAAAAAAAAAACATTTACAAAGTATTGCACATGTTTACAATGGTCAATTTCATTTATGTCGCAGCTAAATTGTTTAAATCACCGTATTACTATTTGCATAGAAAAGGACAGATATTTTCTATAAATTATTATAATCATTAATTTACCGAGTGAATGTTTATATGAATCATTGTGTCTAAATACACGAACGACTTTCTGAAAAAGATGGGTGTAACTTGCTTAGTATTTTATTTTTATAAACCTCCAGATCATAGTAAATTATTCTGTATCTTCAATAAAACTTTGTTTGACTACCGACAATTGTTAACGAGTACCCAGCACAGCATCATCCTATACTTTCCCAGTATAAGCTTGTCTTACATTGCAGAAGAAGCCTATACCACGCGAGACCATCTTATTCCAACTGGAAATGTTTAGGTTGATCGGAATCAAATTGCACGCTTGTGCAAGGCAACGCCTAGTGTGAATTTGTTTAGTACGAGTTGTTTGCTCACCGCACCGTTCAGCCGCGAGGGATCTACGAGCTCGGTCTTGTCGTGTTTAATTTGCACGCAATGAATGGAACGATTTGCCAACAAGTCGATGTTTCAATTTCAAATTCATTAAAGTCTTCGTAATTAAGGATCTCTCGAGAAAGTACAAAATTGTAATCTGAACTAGCAAACGATAACTTAACAAATTAAACGATCAATCGATTTGGTGATTATTAGTGGTGGACAACGGTTTGTAAGTATTCATTACCATCATCTAAACGGGCAAGACTTTTTACCAAATGTCAGATTCTAACTTTCAACAGCAACATCACCGCCCCATTGTATGCAGCAATAGGGGAGCCGGGCAGAATAAAGCAATTAGATCGTTGATAGCATTTAGGGCTTGGAAAAAGCCGACCATTTAAAATGTTTATGGCTTATGGAAGAATAGCCTCTGTAACGACTTAATTATTGAAGATTGTTGGAAGTATTATGATGTCGTGAGGAAGTATTGAAATGGTCTAGAACTACAGTCAGCAACAGAAGTAGCTACACATGAACAAATTTTCAAGTCACGTGTTTCTTAAAATTGTATTTATTTGTGCAACAAAAAATAGTTGTATTGAAGTTTAAAATTTAAATTCTGGAACTTTTTTGCTGATTGTACAAGTGCCTTTTGTATATTTGGCATCTGCGAAAAGGTGTTAAATATTTTCCTAAACATGTTTATAAGAAAAGTCTTAAGTCTTTTCTTTAGTCTTTTCTTCTTTTCTTTTTCTTTTTTTCATCATAATCGATTGCAAAAGTACGTGAAAAGAGTGAAATCAAGGCAAAACGATGAAAGAAAATAAATATAATAATGTAAACTATGTAAAACTATTATGTGTCCTTTAATGTAACGGTTTCAATAAACAGTTGGGTTTATGTCGTGACAAGCCTTTTGCCAAAAACATAAATAATAGGAAACAAATGTTGATGAAGGTAGAATTTTTAACCGTAATAAAATGTATGATGCTGCTTATAAAACATGATAATTATTTACAACAACAAATTAGGTAAATAAATTCCATTTAATTTATCTTCTAAGTGTTTGCAAATGTATGGCTGTTGTTTTGCTGTTTTGCCATAACTATGAAAAATAAGTAGGTACACGCAGCTACACTGAAGCCATACATTCCCAATATAAGCTGATCTCACTTTGTTTATGCTAGCTAAGCAATGAGATTTTATACAGAAAATGTTTAGCACGATGTGTTGCCATATGAACGTATTTTTTGGATGTAATTTTGTTTATTTTGTAATCTCAACCGTCCTAAATACCTTCTCTTTTTTTTGAAGTCGGAAGAAAATAGAGTCCGATTACCGTTCAAATAAATGATTGACCAACGCTATAAAACTTGGATTTTTAACTTTGTTTTATGTTCCAAAGAGCTTAAAATCAATTTAGAGAGTTGTGTGTTTGGTAGTAGATTACTATCGTGTTTAATTTGAACAAAGAAATTATTTGTTGAGTGAATGTAAACACAGATTCCACACGTCTTCAAGTAGCGTGGAATCACGTACATTAATGTGTGCTTTGGGTAAATAGCTCATTATCTTTTTATTGAGCAATTATTGGAGGCTTTGAGAAATCAGCAAAGAAGTCGTACGCTACGCGAACGAAAGAGGCTGTGTAGCACATAGCGTGCCATTAATATTAATAATTCAAGGTAGCAAAAAAACTGCTTTATTGTTATCAGTTATTTTTATTTTAAAGTTTACTAGTAGTTTGCAAATACAAATGACTAGTATTGGTTAACCCCCTCCAGCTAAGCTTAATTAGCTTTTGTTAGGAGGAAGTTCACGTCCGTGATGTAATGTCCAGGATTCGAACCCTCTCGACCGTAAGGCCTTCTCCATTGCGCCACGGCCGCTTCAGTTATCAAGTTGCATTTATTAAGTAAGACACAAAGATTTGTTGAGTTTTGACAGCAGTTAAGTACCAAACAATATTTTATGGTACGGTACCATTGTTTTTGATGGTAGGTATAAATCCATCCATCGTACGAGAAGAATATTTTTATTTTAATACACAAAAATAAATTTTGTGGTGATTACAATGTCTGAAAGCAAGTAAAAACTGTCCTCGCCGCGGAAACGTACTTTGTCATGCTCTCTTTCAGTAATTGAGAGCGTGAAACGTAGTTTTTGCAACGTTGTCTGACACAGATCTAAAAAGTGTGGTAAAATGGTGGCACTGTTAACCTAGAAAGGTGTCTTTCTACATTTTTATTTAAGGGAGAACTCATTTGTAGCTTTGTGTCTTTAGTTACAAATAGAAATGGATTAGATCAAGAGCGCTCCTAGGCAAGCACCACATCGCTGCTCCTCGTAATATCAGAAAAGGCTGTCTACATATAACATAACATCAGAATATCAGAAACAGCATAAGAAAGTCATATATTCTGCAAATTTATTGGGTATGACTCAATAAATAGATATACAATAGATTAAACAATCATTTACCGACGACCTTACTAGAAATTTGTATGGCCTCTGGTTACAACAGCTTACCGTTTAGACTTGTATTAGCTAAATATGTAGCAAACATATATTTTGGAGCTTCTTACCAAAAAATCAACAACATGCAAAGAGTAATTAAATAAAGGAATTAAAACGCTCTTAGACGAATAATTCATATTTAAATAAATCAAACATAATACAACATTACACCTACCAAAAGAATGTGGCAGACGTGTATAAAAGCCACACTTCATCAAGTTCCATCTGTAAAGGGCTATCGCTAACTACCGGGTATTATTCTTCGGTCTGCAACTGAGACTTTTCCGGCAAAAAAAAAAACAAATAAAGCTATTGCCCAACCCAAAAATCGACCTCTAGACCGCGCGATGAGAAGTAGCAAACGCCAACTAAATGAATAAAAAGCTTATTCTTTTTCAGAATAAGACAAATAGGTAGAAGTTTATCACTAATCATTATTTAAGCAAACATCAACAATCATCAAAGTTTTGTTTATAAAAGTCTAAATAAATATGACGCTACCTTCATATTTGGCAAGTTTGAATGCCTGTATCCCAAAAACCTTAAACAACAGTACTACACTTTTGCCCACATTCCATCTGATAATAATAATATGTTATAATTGACAGGCAGGTACAACTAAAGACGTAGTTATAAGCTGGCAGTGTTAATTTTCATATAATCATCCCTTTAGACCGATGCCTGCCGACCCCAATTAGTTGGGAAAAGAACTCCTTGGCTTCACGAGAGATGTAAACATACAGTAAATTATACACTCTATTGTATATATTTATATAATACAATAATATACAGACAGACAACAGACAGAGATACAAAATTTTGTACAGCATCAAAAATTTCCTCCCTATCGATGTCAAAGAACGACATTGTGCTCAGAAGGCGGGCAGCATTGCCACGTTGCATGGCAATGCTTATTTTGTTAGCCAAATATAAACCAGTCTTCTGGTCACGAGTCGCATCGATAAGTCTTTTTGATATTTCTTTAAAAAGCAGCCGGGTGCTCAGACGGCTCCATAGTTTGGAACCCAAAATCTCAAATATATAATTATATTTATTTATATTCTGATAGAAAAATATCGTATTTAAACTGGTAAAGTTCAATTTAATTAGGTAGGCGCTTTATTAACCCTAGAACGTACTTTCAATTAATTGGTCCATTTTGATTAAATAAAGGTAAAAACCCGTTGATCGGGCAACGAGCTTCCAAATTCACCTTCAATTAAAAACTTATGAACAGCAGATATTAAAATCATTTATCGATATACCCTTCAATTATTCTCATAATATTCAACAATTTGAAATTTAACTGTAGAGCACAACTTGAGATTAATAAAATATTTGTCGAGAATTTAAATTATAAAATCTGCTACATTATAACGTCGACAGTAAAATGGCATCAAAACTGTCAAAACGAACGTTTCCAAACCGAGATTCTAAATTCAATTTTTAAATCATTGAGCACAGACGCGCGATGTTTCTTTTTTAAATCTGGAAATGGAACTGGCTAGTGAATGCAACGTTGCTAAAGATATTCTAGGAATAGAGGCTTTAGACAACACTGGTTTGGTCTGGACATTATTGAATAAAAGCTAAACCTGGCCTTGTTCAGCCACCTCATCACACTTAGGGAAGCTAAGAGTCTAGGTGGATATTCAATCTGATACCTGTTTATCTTATCTAAGTATTAATAGATAAGAACCTTGATTTTGAAATGTGATAGAGAGTTTAATACTAATAAGGGAAATAATAATATTCGTCTTAAGATGGTACACCTGGGTATTGATGAAAATACCTAATACATTTTTAGATAATTCTTAGATAATTTTTAGATGTTAATCAACGTACATATCAAAGGTCCAAAACTGCAGCAAAGCGTTTAAAAGTTAGGTAATACAGCACATACTTTTTGTTTTTTTTTAGATCGTGTCTTATGCTACAGTCACTGGGGGTAAAATTTATGACATCGTGTCGTAGTCGCTTACCTACCAGTGATTCAGTTCATGATTCTGGGACCTTTGGTGCAGAAAATTACATCGGAAATTTGTACACATCGAAAAGGCTGTCTTGGCAAACTTTAACACGTCGCGTCGTAAGAAAACCGCACTTATTATCTCAATCTTTTAGAATAGAAGGAAAGAATAGAATACCATTTATTCCTGAGTATATGGTATTACAGGTTTTACAATTTATACAAAAGGTTCACATATACAACCGTAGTCGGTGTAGAAATATTAAAATTTTTACCTTAATAATCTATTTTTATTATTTTACATATTATTAAAAAAAAAGCATTTGAATAAATTAAATAGATATGTTATTATATTAATATTTGTTCTACCTTTTTTTATTTAACATTATAATTTATAATCTTTGATAAATGATAAAAGAAGTTCCCAGAAACGATACAATTCGAAATTCGAATTATGATTTTCCGTGTTTTGTTTCTTTGCTAGTTTTTTATTACGAAAGATCGTACACGTGCAAGTTATTGTTACAGGGATTGCGATTTTATTTGTTAGGTGCTACAGTAGTAAATACTTTGTTCTTTAAACGGCTTAAAAACATTGTTTTCCGTTTATTAACATGCAAGTGTACGGACAGAATTTTGTTTGAATTTGTAGGCGACAACGAATCTTTTTCTATTATTCATCAAAGTTTATAATCCATAAAATCTTTAATAAAGTAGAAACATTTGTCCAAATTGTCCATTAGTTTATACGATCATGTTCATTTATGTCCAATGTAGGTACCTAAAAAAAAAAAGAAATCCTTTACCGAGAAAAAAGGGGAACGGGTTATTAAACATTAAACAAAGTAGAATTTTAATTACCATACATATAGACCTAGAGTTAGTACGATTGTGATACCCATTACGTAAATCTACTTAATCATTATGCCTCGTCTCCAACAGCGCCCCCTATCGTGAGGCATAGCTTTGCAGATAAGAATCTCTTGGGTCCATTTGTCGGCAGGCTCGGGTCCTGTCCTGCTTCATTCATATTCTTTATCTTTTAAATAGACGCCAGAGACAAATAGACGGTAATGAGAGTATTAGATCATATTAGATGTAATGAGATGCGTCCATTTTGGATTACATTATAGATACTAATCAGGCAATGTCGCTCTTGAATGGTCTGACCGATAATTATTCCGAAGTAGACTTGTTCTGTACCAAATTATTTTCACTGGTGGTAGAGCTCTTGTGAATGAGCTCGAGGGCGGCAGCACCACCGTCTCACCTTTAACCTGCCGCCAAATGGTAGTGCTTTCATTCCTGTGTTCCGGTTTGGTGGTGAGATCAGGCCCTGAAATTACTGGCACATGAGGCATAACACCGTAGTCCTCAGCTGCAGCGACGCATCTATAATCTGCTTTTGTGGATTGTTGATGTCCATGGACTGTACTCCACTAACCATCAGGTGGACTACACGTTCGTTCGCAGTGGGCGTAGTATAAAAAAAAATATACATGTTACAATATGTTATTTTTAAGCGATTACCTATAATCTATGTCATCTAATCTGAGTGTAATTTGTCATGTACTTGATTGGCTCACTGTGCGCATTAGGAAACTGTAAGCACGGTGAGCAGCTGTGTAAAAATGAATAAATAATACTGCAATGGTTTTTAAGGTTCAAGTCTTTTTAGGCCCAGTTTCACAAGTGTCAGATAAACATTTTTAGCAAATACAAATTAAAAAAATCGGCCAAGTGCGTGTCGGGCCACGCGCAGTAGGGTTCCGTAGAAAAATATTTTTAATTTTACTTTTTAACTAAATGGCGTCCTTCAGAAAGGAAATGTTTGTAGTACACGAAACCAGCTAGCACGTATGACGAGATGTATGAATGTTGAGGAAGCGAAAGAAGTATGTAAGGAGCGAAGCACATGGCATTCCATCGTCTCTGCCTACCCCCGTGGGATAAAGGCGTGATTTTTTATATGTATTATGTATGTTTATTTATATTTCAAGAATTTTGAACGAAATATTCTGAGTAACTGCATCTGACATTTCGGACCCCTATTCCTCTTGAACTAATGAAGTGAACTAATCCGCTATAGTTTTCCTTTAAAGTTCATTACATGTACTACCGACACAATTTTTTTCAGATTTTGGGATCCAGTAGTTTAGCTTTTAGAGGGGGGGGACGCCCTACTCGAACAAAAATTTGCTCTTTAAAGTTAATTATCTCGCAAACGGATCTCTAAATCAAAAAACTGTCTTAGCAACCACTAAACGTTTTTAAAAGGCCTATCTAACAATACCCCACACTATGGGGTAGGCGACAAAAAAAAAAAACATCCCTACTTTACATGTAGGGGAGCTACCTGAAAAAAAAATATTTTTCCAAATTTTATTCTACGACTTTCTTTGTTTAGTTAACATACATGTTCATGCAAAATTTCAGTTTTCTAGCACCAACGGTTTCGTCGCTATGCCGTGGACAGACAGACGGACATGGCGAAGCTATAAGGGTTCCTTGTAGGTACTACGGCACCCTAAAAAGTGACCATAGTGTTCGATATTTAAGTGTAAATAGTGTCACTTTTTTATTTGGTCAGGTTATTTATTAAGTAGCATATATAAATTAAACAGAATAACATAACAACACGCCTATATTACCTAGGTATGTCAGAGGTATACAACACCAACATTTCACCTGTTATGTTTAGGTCCCATTAGATAGGAGGTGAGCCTATCGCCATCCACCGGGCAGAATTCTATCTCCGAGCTGCATTTGTGGCTTTCCTAACGGAAAGTTCATAATTAACTCATTGTCGGATCGCGGAAATCGAACCCGAGACTGTCTGAGGCAGTTCCATCCGGAATATTTTCATAATATGTTGTGAAACTGGATCTTAATTATCTACGAAGACGATGTTATGATAATAATATTATGGAGTTCAGAATAGTTCAAATATATTCGTGGGGAAGTTTTGGTATATTTCGTGAATTATTGACGACCGGATGGCGGAGTGGGTAGTGTACCTGCCTGCGACGCCGAGGTCGTGGGTTCGATTCCCACTTAAGACAAATCTTTGTGTGCATGAACATGGGGGTTTGTCTTAATCTGGGTGTTTCTATGTATATATTATATGTATTAGTATCAGTTATTCTAGTACCCATAGTACAAGCTCTGCTTAGTTTGGGACTAGATGGCGTTGTGTGTGAGTTGTGAAATATTTATTATTATTATTATTATTGATGTCCAAAGACTGTACTTACTTCATCGGTCGTTTAACAATAAAACATCATTTAGAAGCACTTACTCGAGAGATTACGCAATTAACTAAAAATAATTATGTCTGACCCGTGATTTAGTTCTGTTAAGAGTCCATTAATAACTTTTTATTATGGAATATTGTTGTATGAAGCTGGAGTAGATAAATCACTAGATAATTGCATTGACGCCAGAAACGCGCAGCTTTAATGAGAGCCATTCATTATTTATTTGAAGGGCCTGTCATGGAGGTTTGATAGAAAGTAATACAGTGCGAAGCGGCTCAAGAAAGTATGGGTTGAACTATATTATATTATATATAACACATAACATAACCACACACCTATATTACCCAGAAGGGTGTGGTAGAGGTGTACAACGCCCACATTTCACCTCTTATGTTAAGGTCCCATGGGATAGGCACAATAACAACTCCGCGCTGCTTTTGTGAATGTTCTGACGGAAAGTTCACAAATAACATTTTACCCGATCCGGGAATCGAACCTGAGATCGACGTTACTGTTTTTGAGACTTATTTTACATAAATAAATAAATAAATTATAAATTTGGATTTTTTACATTAGATAGAACGCTAGAAGTAATAACACTATCAAATGGTCCCAATGACAAGGCCAAATACACACATTCACTCACACAAGCACACCTAGTCGCAGAGCAAATCTTTGCGAATCACACAACGATTTGTCCTATGTGGGGATCGAACCCATAACACAACATAGCATACATTTTATTTTGTCCAAATAACCAAAAACGTGTCATAAAAAGTCAATTACGAGGATAATCTCTGATTGTCGCTCATCTATGCTGTTATCGCCTGTACTACAGCACAGTAATTAAATTAAGAACTAATCATTTAATCATCTTCCGATGGGAACTGTTCTGGCAATAAATAGTTCACTTTATAATTAATGAAACACGTTACATTTCTAAAAGGAAATTTGTCCATTGCCTCCAGGGGCTTAGTTATCTTTGAGCGTGGCGTAACTTCAACTTTAAAGAACCCTCCGGTGTGCAGTTTATTTGTTCGTTTCACAACTAACTTTAATACGTGGGAGCTTCACTTAATAAGAATCCCATGTTATTACTTAATTTACATTATAAAAGAATATCGCAAAAGTGTAGACCCACTTTTTTTTTTTTTTTTTTTTTCTTTAAGGTTGTGTTCTAAACTGCCTCGATGGTCTAGTGGTTAGCGTATGTGCCTTAGGCCGCGAGGTTTCGGGTTTGATTTCCGGGTCGGGCAAAATATTATTTGTGAGGCCGTCAGGCAATTCTCATTTTCTTCTTTGAATCTTAAATAAGATTTTTCTGGCTCCGTGATCGAAACAGAAAAGTAAAAGTAGATGGCTGTTCCATCTACTTTTACTTAGTTGTCTATTTTATATGAAACGTCAGTGTCGCTCAACCCACACATATTAAAACAGAAATGATGAATGCATTTTCGACTTTCCTGGGTGCGTTTTTGACATTAAAGGTGAATTTTGACATTTATAGTTGCAAAAATGTTGCTACGCTTGTGATAAAAATAAAAAAAATATATTTCACAAATCACACACAACGCCATCTAGTCTCAAACTAAGTAGAGCTTGTACTATGGGTACTAGAATAACTGATACAAATACATATATACTTTTCTTTTGTAAGTACATACTTATTATACATAGAAACACCCAGACTAAGACAAACCCCCGTGTTCATGCACACAAAGATTTGTCTTAAGTGGGAATCGAACCCGCGACTTCGGCGTCGCAGGCAGGCACACTATACACTCCGCCATCCGGTCGTCGATATAATAGAATAATTTACAATCTCTTTAGATCGAACGAATACAAAGTGACACGCATGCAAAAATACACTTTCATTCGTATGTGCTATTGAGTTTCAGTTATTTATTAAGCCCGAATTCCACCAACTTGTTGCCTGAAGTTAAACGAAATAAGCCTCTAAGAGAAGTTTGGTAAAATTGGGCCTAAGTATAAACTGTGATCATAGGCTACCACTTCATATCGAATACAAATTTATATCCTACATTTTTTTTACAAAGCTTTAGTAAACACATTTATGTATCAAAAAAAAAAAAAGTTAATATAGAACAAACCTTATTTTTTTTTGTTCGCGGGTGGTTATGTAGGACTCCCCGTGCCTACGAATGGTAAACGGCACGAGTATACCCACTAAAACCCCGCGGTGTGCCACCGTCGCCGATAGATGGTGGGTCGGCGAGCCCTGGATCGATCTTACATCCACAGGGCTCGCCGCGGCGACCGTGCCCGGTCCGATAGAGAACAAACCTAAACTCACCCAACTTATGGTCTAGGAGCCTATTCTAAGAGACCGCAGTCAGTGTGCAACGTTCCCAAAACGCTGGATGGCAATGTTTATCCGCTGTCCAAAATAATGGCTAGCATTTCAGGCTCGTGTGCCATGAACAACTATCATTATTCTTTTAATATACAAAGTGTTCAATACTCCTACCTAATGTCGAATATACATGTAATATGTAATTAGCCGGCGGGACTGATTGAAGGTAATCATTATCTCTAACTAATTCTCGCTATTGTGTAACGTGATACGGGAGTCATAGTTAATTACTAGCGAATAGATGAATGCAAACTGTACGGTATTGTTACAAATACCCTGAGGGATTATGCGACTAATATTGGTAGATGTAGTGTAGATTATTGTTTCTGCTATACCTATGTAGGTATAAATTAGGACTGAGACAAGAGAAGAAGGCTTTTGATGGTGAATTTTGTGTAATTTTCTCTTGTGTAAATTTAGTTGTATTAATCGTGTTAATGTGTGTTAATGTTTGTATTCTATGTTATATTTAAGTAAAATATTATGTTTCAACACCAATGTAAAATTTGGTTATGAATAAATGAAATTGAATTGATGGTTGTGGCTCTTGTGAACGAGATCGAAGGCGAAAGCACCACCATCTCACTGTATATTGTTCTGGTTTGGTGGTGAGTTCAGACTGGCATATTACTGGTATATGCGATATAGCACCGACACGCGACGCATCTACAATTTGCTTTTGTAAAATATTGATGTAGTTATCACTTGCCTCCGTTCGCTACCTACGTAATATATAGAAAAAAAAGGAAATATTTTACTTTCCTTTTTTAGGGTTCCGTAGCCGAATGGCAAAAAACGGAACCCTTATAAAATCGTCATGTCTGTCTGTCTGTCTGTCCGTCCGTCCGTATGTCACAGCCACTTTATTCCGAAACTATTAGGACTACACAATTGAAACTAAGTAAGTAGATGTATTCTGTTAACCGCTTTACGATTTTTACACAAAAAAAATAAAATATTAATATTAGAGGGGGCTCCCCATACATTGAACTGAAACAATTTTTTTTTTATTCTACCTATACGTGTGTGTCTATAGATAGGTCTTTAAAAATTACATTGAGGTTTCTAGAACCATTTTTTTTTAATGTCAATCGTTCCAAAGATAGACACTTTCAAAGTGCTAAAATGAGTGTCCCCCCCCTCTAACTTTTAAACCACTGGAGTGAAAAATCTAAAAAAATATATATTATAGGTATTAATAAAAACTTTCAACTAAAATTGTTTTGAATGACATACAGTCGGCAGTGTTTGAGATATATCACTTTTTCAGCAACCGCAAATTATAACTTTGTTATTGATACAAATTCCATAAAACACTATGAAAAACAATGTTATTTTTGCTGGCGAAAAAATGTTGGTATAGTGGCTATTTGTCGGTAATCGGTACGTTTATTTATTTATTTATGTTTATTTACGGAACCCTATAGCGCGTGGTCCGACACGCACTTGGCCGGTTTTTTGGAAATTGTCGGCAGAATTAAATACAATACATTGTTTCAAATATATCTATGCAGAAGTTTAAAATGTATTATTATAGATAAATCCATCTTTATCATCTTCTGAGTCTTGGCCTAACTACATTAGCAGGATATGGGCATGGATATTTATTATATATATATCCATGCTAATGCCCATATCCTGTAGGCTTCAAGCAGAATATACGTGCCCTCATTCAAGGTGGAGCGACTGCTATCAAAACTTCACAACCCAGTTTGAGGTGACACGTTAAAGCAATATTTATGCTTCTTCGGGTGATAGATAAACATCAGTGTCATGCTATCTTTGAATTAATGACTTTGATAATACGTAACTCATCTTTAGATTACTGAACTAGGACAGACCTAAATATACCTTACAACAATTCAGATCAATATCACCTAAGAAGTGTGACACGAGACAAAACCCATTAACCAATTTAGTACAGTATAATTAACCACTCACCACTTGTCAGATCTCATAAATATTTTAGCCACTTCACACATATGATCAATATCAGTAGTCATAGGTGTGGCTTGTGGCAACCATTCATATTAAAAGCCCATAAATAACTCGTAAACATTACAAATTCTAGGGGCTATTTGGGTCCCGGTTTGTTAGGGCTGACAAAACCGTAGAACAAAACTTCAAGAACTCGGTACGGGTGAAATCGTATTTTAACATACGTAACTAGCCAGGTGGACTGACGATTTTAAGAAAGTTACTGGTGGAACTGGATTAGGAAAGCGCAGGACCGGGTATTGTGTTGCAAATTAGAAGAGGCAGCCTTGGTAAATCAGAAAAATAGAAAACACCTAAAACAAAATGACGATGTGTATGTACATATAGCTCGTTCGCTGTTATGGAGGGGCGCCAGCTGAGAGGATGGTATCATATTATGGTAGTGTTTTCATTGACAAAATGTATTTAAAGCAAAATCTTACCTTTTTGATTAACGCCGAAGTAATGATCAGTTTGCATTGCATCGTTTAATAATAATAATAATAAATCTTTATTTCGGACAAGTATCCATAACTTTGTTAGTAACACGATAAATCTTAAAAAACTAGTGTTAGTAAACATTGATTAACTAAATAATAAATAATAACATAAGAACACTGCCCAATGCGACTTCCCACAAGTTTGGTATACACTATCATTTGATGGCATGTAATTTCACCCATTGTCTGAGCAGCGGGGAGTCCCATCGGTTAGCTAATACGTACAGGATGCTATTAATTTAGGTTAAAATATAATTACTCATTAGCCTTTATGGGCTAGATTGTAATAAAATAAGATATTTGTGATATCTTACAATATAAAAAAAGAAAAAAAAAATCATAACAACAAGGAGGGAGTGACGATAGGCTCACCACTATCCCTCTGCCCCACCCTTCTAGGTAATATGGGCTTGATGTTATGAGCCCCGAAAATTTGGACATGCGACAGCCCTGTGGCAAACCTATGGTACTAATACTACGCCTAGTCTAGACAGGAATATTTCTAGCCCACGAACTGGACGTCCGACAGTGAGGCGCCAAGCCAATGATCACTTTGCATTTTCTACCGTTGCTGTTGTAGGCCTGAGGGTTTACAAGTCAATAAGGAAATCTGCTTATTTATTGAATACTCAACAGAAGTTTTCAAAGTGTTTCTATTTTGTTTGTTTGTTTGTTAAATCTAAATTAATAGAACATATCATGGCACTTTAGAGTTGTGCAGTGAGAATGTTTAAGAGCCTGTTAATTTTTAAGTTTATAGTTTCATATTTTTTTTATATTTTGACTTTAGTTTGACGTGTTAAAGTGCTATGGGCCCATGGTAATAAATTTTGTTATTGTTAACACCTTAGAATCGTCATTAATATAATTCACCTTGGTTATAAGAAGACGATAAATAAATAACACTTTCTTCTTCCACCCTGTATACAATTTTACTCCAAAGCATTAGTTAAGCCGCCTAAATGTAATTGCTATTTTATTACCATTTGCCCTGCATCTCCTTGTTGTTATACTGCTTTGAACAGTTTTAATTTCATTTGTTGTTTGGAAGGATTTACGACTCAAGAGTTATATTTGGATTTAAAGCCTGATTGTATGGAAGTTGTCCATAGAGAATTTCTTGAGATACTCTTGGTGGGTATTGTATTTTGTATTTATAACTGCTTAAGATCCCACACCGCCCGAACATTTGCCTGTAATGCAAAACCAAAATTGATTCATTCCTGTTTCGACCACAAAGTTTCGACCCACTCAAAAAATTCCGCGTTCGTCTCAACATGTGTTCCGCGTTCGACCCAAAATTTAAAAATTATTAATATTAATAAAAAATTTCTTGATTTGCCCAACTTTCTATTCCTCGTTCGTCCCAAAAATAATTTGTATAGAAAAAATACTGTCAGCAAAATAAGTCGCTCTTTTATGATTCACTAGGTATTGAAATGAAATGAAGGATTTGAGTAAAATGTAGTATAATAATCCATATAAGAACAATCTCTAAGTTATTTCAATTAGGGTTTGGTTTCAATGATGTAAATGGACTAACGTATAATTTTTAAGATACATAAAGATATTTTAATGAAAATATACACGAATTATTTAATAGACAAACAAGCTAACTTCAGTACGAGTGGACAATGATTTAAAAAAAAAAAATCTCTTATGTGTCTACAATGGACTCTTAGGTTACCAATAATGGATATTTATTAATGGTCGAATATAATAATATACAACGCAAACGACAAGCCGCTTCTTAAAACTCTAAAATCAGTTAACAAAACTGGTTCTTGTAAAAATGATTTATGGGCGGATTAACGTAAAGGATTAGCAATTTTAAGCAGGTAATACACGGACCAATAAACTATTGTTTAGAATGTCATAAAAATCAAAATTTGTCAGAATAAGTGCAAGTGTTGCCTAATCCGTAGTTTTGATGCAGAATTGCGGTTTCGGTGAAATTAGTGAAATTATGATAAAAATAATGTATGGCTTTGAAAACAATACATTGGGTTATTTGCACATTTTACCGAAACGATATATTATTATAACAAAAGAGATTATTTTTTCAATGAGTGGTGAGATATATTGTTATTTGAAAAGTCAGTTACTTTGTCAGTTATTAGCTAAATATTGCTTGGTTAACACGTAAAATACTCCGCGGTTCGAAAAAAATGGATGCAACCGATGATGTTTACCATCTACTTCTACTTCTTTTACTTCAAGGGAGTTATATTTTGTAAAATCAAAAAGAGGCGGGCCGATTCTACTCTACAATGGATACGGGTTATCAAAGAGGCGAAACAACAAAAATGGCACAGTACCATGGAGGCGTGTTAATAGAAGATGCAAAGGAAAAGTGGTCACAAATATTGGCAAGCACATAATCAAGGTTTGCCCACACAACAAATGCATACCTAGCATTGCAAAAAATGAAATTAAGCGAGAATTATATCGATGGCAACAAGAAGCTGCATCAGCGGAGGGGAAACCAATCCCAAATATATTCAACAGAAGCTAAAACATTACCGGATTTTGCCAGCATGCAAAATTAAAAATTTAAAGTAATATTTTTTGTTTTATAATAGATGTAGTTTACTTGGCACACTGGCCTTATTTCTAAGCAATTTTTAACATCACACGAAAGCCCGAAGGAGGGGCAAGTCAACACTTAACACTGGTAAAACCGGGAAGCACCTAGCCCGTCACTAAGGTTTGCAGTTGGAAGCCGGCGTCAGCGTCAACGCTCGACGTACTCGTACTTTTTTGTATCAAGAAAGTTCACACGGCTACATCAAGCAACATTACCAGTATAAGTTGAACACGAATGGCACGGGAAGCCTATAAATTGCAACACTATCTTTATATATCATGATGCGTAACCGTGCCTACCGTGTACCAATGTGCAGATTGAATCTAAAAATACACTTGAATATCAACCTAAAGCTATGCAAATTGCAAAGGACACGACATTTATTAAAGTGTTTGCAATTATATAGCCAGTTTAACTAGCAAGGAAGTACTATCAGTCTGCTATTTACATATAATATATGCATTAAAATTATAAGTGCAAAACTGGTTGTAGTTTCTATTTATGAATAACCGCATCCTTATAATACTGGTGGCAAAGTGGTTTTGAAATAAAGTTCAATACCAATCTGAAGCCCTTTCCCAATTACATTGGGATCGGCTTTTAGCCTAACGGATTAAGCTGAATATCAGTATTTTACGTGGAGCGACTGCCATCGGACTCTCTCCTCTACAACCCAGTACGAGGTGTTATGATACTCTTTGTTAGACTAGTTGTCAGATTGTCTGGCCTTTGAATACCCGAAACGACTACCATAGATGTTCAAATGGCAACTGAGACCGACGGCTTAGCAAGTCTTTAGCTCATTAGGCAGCTGTTAAAAATATTAGTTTGCACCTAATCACTTAGCAATCGTGTCAAATTAATCCACTATCACCAAGATTGGCTTTCACTGATTGGATACATTGTATATGATATTCTTCTTCTTCGTCGTGTCGATGGATCAGTCAAATTTTATTGGCCCAATAAGTGGCCACTGTTATGGCGCTCTCATCGGCATTCATGAGCGTCTCTCTTGTGCAGGTGGTAGGGCACTTTGGACAGTCAGTAAGGTGAGCCATTGATTGTATTGCTCCACATTCACAATTAAGGTTAGTGTTAACCAGATTTTATTGACAAAACCAGTTACTGCCTCGTTGGTCTAGTGTTTTGCGCATGCGCCTCTCATTGCGAGGTCTCGGGTTCGTCTTCTGGGTCGAGCAAAACTGTTACTTGTGAATTTTTCGTCAGGTAATTCACAATAGCAGCAAACAGTTGGCATTATGTCCGGTGGATAGCGTGGACTCACCCTCTATCCCATGGGACCTAAACATAACAGGTGAAATGTGGGTGTTGTACACCTCTGCCTCATCCTTCTGGGTAATATAGGTGTGATGTTATGTTATGAAGCTAGTTGCATAAAAACGTGTCAATTTTTGACCGCCCCATGTCATTAATTTCATCGTTAATTATACCATGTAAACATTAAATTTTACAATGCATGCATTGATTTCATGCAACTAGTTTGTTTCATAATGTAAACTAGGCCTTATAGTTATGTCTGCACGTGTGGTGTAGTGGTTTAAGCGGTCGCCTCGCCGCTCTCCACTGCACTGGTATTGTGGGTTCGATCCCCACATGGGACAAATCTTTGTGTGATTCACAAAGATTTGTTCTGAGACTGGGTGTGCTTAAGTGAATGTGTATATTTGGCCTTGTCATTGGGACCATTGGATAGTGTAATTGCTTCTGGCGGTCTATCTAATGTAAAAAAAAAACAAATTTATACAATTTGGAGAAATAGCTCTATTACTTGCAACGATACAGTTGCTTGCAAACTTTCAAATGTAGGTACAGAAGGCGATTAATGCCTTCTCTACCTACATTTGAAACTTTTAAAAACCCTTCAGAATTAATAACAACTAACACGCCTTTTCACACTAATATTGCTTTATCAAAACAAAACAACAAAATCGCTATCTACTAAATAAACATCGGAAAGTTAGCTTTGTCACCCTTTTAGTATCACCCTCGGGCTTGTTCAATAATAATAGACAACCTTGCTACCATTAATTTATAAACACAATAGCATTAAAACAACTAAAGCGTTTTGTAATCAGTAAATTGCTTTTGTATTCAGTTAAAATTGCTTCTGTATTCAAAGTACGAACCGAAATAACGTAAAATAGAAATTAAAGGGGTGTTGGCATTTTTAGGTAAATAATATATTTCTCTACGCGATACATTTTGACAAGATTTATTTGAAATTGTTTTTCTGCTGGTTAGAGCGGTCGTCGGCTAGAATACCAAGGAGGTAAGTTCTTTTCCAATCGTGCTAAACTAAAAGAGATATTATTATTCAAACTCTTGAGCCTCCCCGAGTGACGTACACAACGATTCCCTACGACCGGCACACCCTGGGCAATTCGCGAGTTCTCCAAAGCGAATAGGCTAATCCTTTCACCACGATGGCAAGTCAAAATAAAATTTAACTCAGCCATCGACACGACGAAGAAGAAGATTCAAACTCTTAAAAATCACTTTATCAGTTGCGCTAAAAGTTAGATAGGTCCCAAATATCCAATTCGGAAGCTCCGAAAGTTTCTTGAGAGATCTCAAAGATTTAATATCAATAAATAATAGTTTAAAAGAACACGCTTTTACTTTTTACGCTAACTAAAAAGTGAAAAATAATTCCTAAAGCGCCCCACGCTTTTTTCAGCTTATATTAGGAATTATTTTTCACTTTTTAGTTAGAAGTACTTTAAAAGCGTGTTTTTTTAGTTTTTTTAAACTATTATTTATTTTCTACTTTTTAGTTTGGTTTATTCATAAGAGCATTTTTTAATTTTTTTTTTTAATTTATTATTTTTTTTTAATTCTTTTAATTTTTTTTTTTCGAATTATTGCATTGTCATCGATCTTTGACAGGTGTGCAAAATTTGAATGAAATCTATCCGTTTAAAGTGGGTCAAAATCGAGTCCAAAGGAGTCGGTTACATACATACATACATACATACATACATACAGGTGAAGCTAATATAAGCGTGTTAAAAAGGTAATGTTAAGTCGTGTCAGATAATTATCTGAAACTATATCTAAAACATTTAAAAAACGGATTGAAATAGACTACTTCCTGTAGCTTGTCTGCCCTACTTAAGCGGCGCTCACATAACGTGTTATGATGGATGGTATTCTTCATGGATATTCCACATTACGAAAGGGGCACAGTTTTCCCAGGAGTGATAAACTAAAGTGTACTTTAATATATCCGGAGTGCTGTGGCGCTCTATAAACTAACAGAGTGACAGTTTTCTGCTATTTCGCAATAACTTATATCTAGAGTATTGCGAGTAGCATTTCCTACTTCACATATAAAATTAAGGTAACTATTTCCTTCTAAGGTTCAGGCTATAGAGGTTGTAAATAACTCTTTTACAACTAGAGAGGCATAAATATCAAGAAAGCGTAGTTATAACTTCTAATTGATTATTTTTATAGCATTTAGCTATGCTTAGCAAATTATACTAAGAAACAGTTGAAAAAGATATGGGACCGGCAGGATTTGAACCTGTGACCTTACTGCACACCGGGCAGCCGCTTTAGCCATCCAGCTACGATCGCCTCTTACCAGAACCCTAAATTTCTCAACTGTATGATACGTCATTTCGTGACGTCACGTTATAGGAACAAATGGATGAACGTGACGTCACGAAATGACGTATCATACAGTTGAAATTAAGGGTTCTAGTAAGAGGCGACCGTAGTTGGTTGGTTAAAGCGACTGCCCGGTGTGCAGTAAGGTCGCAGATTCAAATCCTGCCAGTCCCATAATATCTTTTTCAACTGTTTCTTAGTATAAAGCGTAGTCAAATTTTTGCACCTATGAATGTTAAAATTCAGCTATGAAAGTCAAAAATGCATACATAATTTCTTAAGGCATACTAAGTCGTTCTATAGCTACTTCTACTTTTCTTTAGTTCAGGCACACTCTACGTCACGGGGCCTTCCGTGTTTCATTCACAATAGAAAGTAAAATTAACTCTTGACTTACCAATTGGTTCTTGTTGTGACGAGGCACTTTAGTTGGCGGTGAAAACAAGAAGATAGTCTAGGTCCTCAAAGAGAACAGTCAGACTAACACTAATAACAATCAAAAACATTCTAAGTGTTGAAGCACGAAATGAATCCGTGGTCATTGGATAGCATCCAACCGCTCTACCACCTGAGCTATTCAATTCTCGCTTCACTTAACTCAACAATTTTATTAGATTTTAAGTTTTGGTTCACCTTTGATCTTGTTGCCATCAATTCTGCCGATGAATTATATCTGTAACAAACAAAAGTGTACATTAAATCATTATTCTATCATGTATGGTCAATGTAAGTTTTATGAGACTGACTAATGGCTAGAAAACATTAAATTGAAGCTAGCAGGTACTATAAATAAATAAATTAGCGATAAGTAATGCCCTTTCATAAATTATATAGAATTCACAGAGAATATCTAACATAGACCACAAGATAAGTTTTTACTACGTAGTTCGCAGACAGAATTTATTATTATCTTCTTAACTAGATCAAAGATAAAGTATCAAAGGTATTAAAACAAGAAACAAAAAGCTTAGACAGAAAGTAAGATATTACGTTTCCATCTCAAATGTATTTAAATCCCAAAATCTAATGGAGCTTACAAATTACAAATCTTTTTATCTGAGATCTGAACTCGGCATCAATCCATCTGATGTTTGAGAAATATCTCGGTCGTTACAGAATTAATGGATTTGATGGGGGAATTGTAATTCTGCCCGTTGATCTTATGCTGATGAAGCTTGCTTGTAAGTGACTGTTCATTTTCATTGTTTAGGAAACCTATTTTTTGCTTTAGATTTAAGTGTTCAGTATTCAAGTATTTATTGCACTCCACAATGTTAAAATGGTCTTATATATCTTTTACGTCTTTTCCCTACATACATAGTTCTTATTTGTAAGTACTATGTAAGTAGTGGGTAGGTAACCGTGTAGTCCATTGATGGTAAGTGGTGAGTTGGTAACTACAGTCCATGGACATCAAACAATTCACTTAAACAAACTGTGGAATACGGTGTTTTGTCTCACGAGCAGGCCGCCTCAGGTGTTTATCTCACCACTAAACTGAAACGCATTACACACAAATATTTAGTGGCAGGTTAAAGTTGAGACGAAAATATGAACGATTTGAGGACGTGTGGTGATTATGGTTTAGTATTACTCTTAAAAAAACTACAAAATGAATTTCAGACCCGGATTGCTATAATTTTATAAGTCACTTTTACTAAGGTAGGTAGGAACTATGCGGCCGAAAGCTGGTATTCTATAAAAAGCAGTATTATACGTGTGTCTTTATTAGTAATACTATAGTTTTGTCAACTGACAACTTTTTAGCTTCTGTTTATACGTAGAAAGGTATCTTTATTTATTTTTATTTGAACCTCAAATTCAAGGCCTAAATCCTTATATCTTGTCTATCTTTGCGAAATACAGACTACCCTGCCATTTTCATTTTTTATTTTTGTTCACAAATTTAAAATGTAGATCCATGCGGTACGGTAACAAAGGGCTGCTTATCTTGTGTGGTATTATTTCTGGCAACGTCGCTGTGGGACAAAAAATATTTTTAATCTCTCAAACTCCTTTCCAAGCTGTGATTCAGTGCTGAATGTAAAACGTACCAAAAGCTAAACTGATAAAACCACGAAAACTGCGAATGATGTGAAACATTATGAATTGATTTCATTTCATTTCATTTTTTTTCTCATCTCAAAATTATAAAATAAATGTTCACGAAGCATCCGTCAATTAAACCGTTTAGTTCACGTTTTCACGATAGATAGCGTTATCATTGAGTTAGATCGCGCTATCGAATGTTACAAACATTTAGAAGGGCAAATCATCTGTGAAACAAATAAATTAACCTGCATAGATCAGAACGCAATTTAGTGGTTATATTTTCAACCCTATTAGTGTTCACATAAGGTCAGCGGTACCTATTAGTTCGGTACCAAACAATAACTAGCCTCCCCACCACGGTGGTTCATCGATTAAGTAGGCCTTCCTTTCATTGAGACTTGAACCACTTAAACTGTTTGTGATTCAAGCGCATTCACTAAATACTATTGTGTTATTTACATTTGGACAGCTGTATTAATCTTGGTATTTGTTGATAAAAACATTATACTTATCTGCATAAATCAAAGTTTAAAAGAATTGAATACAATATTAGTTCTGTATTGTAAACATTTATATCTGTAATGTTTTTTGAACAAGAACATAAAAAACATAGTTTATTTTGTTTGCTTTGGGATTAACAAAACAAAAATTATATTCATATATTTTGATATGTAAATTATATTTTCTTTTTTTAAAAGTAGGAGATAAATTTTATTTGCGTTTACATTTTGAACGACCAGTCGTTCTGTTTAGCGGAGATAAATGTAAGCACGCGTGAATGAAGTACCTAATAGGAAACAAATAATACTTTATTAGACTAACAGCGATACAATGTTAATACTAAAACAATAATCAACTTAATTCTAAAACTATTGGCTATTTATTATACTTAATTGCTTAATTGACAATATTAATTAGTACCTAACAAATGTTGGTGGTGTAGTGCTGAAAGCTGCTGTTAGTCGAGTCAGCAGACTTAAGTCGTATAACCAACAGAGACGTCAGATTTTTGGAGCTGCTTCAGGTGGATTACACGTCCGCTTGCTACACACATCGTTAAAAGAAAAAAAGCATGTAGCAGTACCCGCACATAATAAATTATGGATGACATTGACAACGTCAAAAAATTACACTTGATACGAATCAGAAATGACACACACGTTACAAATGTCAAAGGGATCTGAATCGCGATTACGAAGTGTTCACAGCGAGTGTACATACATACTTTTTCCACTATTTCCACTCACTGCCAAGATGCTACCGTTGGACAGCTGTCCGCCAGGCAATACCAACGAGCTTGGTCGGAGGATCCTTCCTTTTAGGTGGAGGAATATCACACCCCGTTCCATTTCAAGCTACATTATTTATCTTTTTATTAACTACTAGCGACCCGCTCCGGCTTCGCACGGGTATAATGCTGATACTAAATACACTACAGAAAAACTGTGAACGTTGTATATAAACACAGCGGCCCGCTCCGGATTCGCACGGGTATATAATAATAATATATTATAGCCTATGTCACTCACTGAAAAAATGATTAAAATCGATCCAGTAGTTTTGATTTATTCATTACTACCCGTGGCCCGCCCGCGTTAAATTAGGAGTAAAACAATTCCCATTTCCCTATACCATGAAGATTTCCTGCTATCTTTGGAATATTCATTCACAACATTTTTACTTATTTACTTTTTACATTTCTCAGCTCTATTTTTATCCCGAAGCTGACTGAGTCGAGCCTCACGCTCTATTGACGATTCTCTGTCCCTCTGAACAGGCTCGCTCCCGCGCCGCCCCGACCGGCCGATACCGCCGCAAACTCTACGTCCCGCAATTTTTAAATCTGTAATATCTTCGAAAATATTCATTTAAATCACATGCTGTAAAGGGCAATTTTGATCTACATGAAATGCACAACGTATCTAATGTATTTAATTGGATAAGTAATGATACTGTATCGTTTAAAATAGCTTGGTAAATAACCCATATTTTTTTTGTAATATGTAAAAGATAAAAATGGTTACTGTGGGTTATCTTTAGGAGATAAACATATGCTGTCGCGGATTTTTTTATTCATCTTTTCAAGATATACAATTACGTAGTACATAAATTTGATCTATCTCGTAAGGTTTAGCCAGCGTTTGCAATGTAAGTGCAGAAAAATATGTTTGTTACGACATCACATTACAAATCTTTAAATTTCTCGGCTTTTCTCTACTATAATATGCATGTATTATACATAAAAACCTTCCTCTTGAATCACTCTATTCATTAAAAAAAACCGCATCAAAATCCGTTGCGTAGTTTTAAAGATTTAAGCGCACATAGGGATATAGGGACAGAAAAGGCGACTTTGTTTTATACTATGTAGTGATACATAAAACCTTCCTCTTGAATCACTCTATTCATTAAAAAAAACCGCATCAAAATCCGTTGCGTAGTTTTAAAGATTTAAGCGCACATAGGGACAGAAAAGGCGACTTTGTTTTATACTATGTAGTGATTTTTATACCATTTAAGTATGCTTACAAATTATACTATGAAACAGTTGATTTAGGGACCTGGCAAGAGGCAACCGTATCTGTTTGGTCGCAGGTTCAAATCCTGCCGGTCCCATATTTTTTCAACTGTTTCTTAGAATACATTATTTATATCAGTGAGAAACATAGCCTATATTTTATTTGATCCCACGCCGACAGTCGCGGTAGACAGATTTTTAATACTTACGTAATTTTGTGCCGTGCGTGGTTTATATCAATATGAGTTATGTCTTCATAACTGTTGGCCATATATTTATGTAAATACAAATATTAACAACACTACAAAGCAATGAAGATGAATGTTTACGAACTGACATGGGTGCGGCTCGCCATAATAAATCATATGAAAATAAACAATCCACAAGAGATGGGGTATTTTCATTCTCTAGAAATCTTTGTTTTTTTGGTTAAGCTGCTATTATAAGTGTTTTGGTGGAAAATACCTATCAGTATCTTTAGAGACTATATTTTTTTATTTTTTTACTTTAGATAGAACGCCAGAAGCACTTACACTATCCAATGGTCCCAATGACAAGGCCAAATACACACATTCATTCAGACAAGTACACCCAGTCTCAGAACAAATCTTTGCGAACCACACAAAGATTTGTCCAATGTGGGGATCGAACCCATAACACCAGTGCAGTGGAGAGCGGTGAGGCGACCGCTTAAACCACTACACCACACGTGCAGACATTATTATAATCGCTTTGAGTATTTGGTGCCGAGAGGTAAAGCCTGTCGAACTTCCTCTTCTCTCTTACTCAGTACTCCTCTCCATTGCTCTAGCTGCTATGACAACTCTTTTACCATCCGAGCAGTCAGATTGTGGAATTCACTGCCTCACGCTATACGCGACAGTTCTTCTGCAGCTGTCTTTAAGAAAAATATTAAAGAGCATTTTCTTTCTTTCTCATTATAATGAACATAATATAATATGTATTTATTTATATATACTTAATCGGTTTTTGATGTATTTATATTTGTATGTTTATAATATATAGGTAATTATGTTTTAATCATATGTATTTATGGACCGAATACATAATATATGTATACTTATTTAGGTAATAAGGTAGAATTAAGATAGTAATAGGTTGTATACCTATTACTATCTTAATTCTACCTTTTCATCATTTATTTTCTCTGCGTTGTACACTTGACTTGACCTTTTCTATCATTATTTCCTCTATGTCTCAAAGGTTTGCTGTTAGAAAATTCATGTTGAATTAAACTCGCCTTTGTACATGAACTTTAATATTAATGTTGTCATCTGTAATTTTGTGTGTGCAATAAAGAATTTGAATTTGAATTTGAATATAATAATATGCTTCCATAGTAGGTACATAATTATTTTATTACAGATAAAAACGAACATCTAGGTGGTAGTGAAGTAGACTACAGAAGGCTATGCTGGAGCGTAGACAATCAAAGCAAGCGCGTGACACGTGATACTTCGTTTGCGGTCAACGTCACAACCGCCTAGTTGATTGATTTTATCCATATACGTTTTAGTATCAGTTATTCTAGTACCCATTGTACAAGCTCTGCTTAGTTTGGGACTAGATGGCGTTGTGTGTAAGTTGTGAAATATTTATTTATTTATTATGGCATAACAAAATATCAGTAAAGAAGATAATATCCTATGCACAGGCAACGAGGGAATATTAAAAACACGTTATTATACGGGGTGGATGCGACATAGCGACATTTATTGAAACCACAGCTTCTATACATGGTAAGTATCAATTTCCACCGGATAAAAATTCTCTGGCGAAAAAAAAAAAATCACGTTCTCCGAACAATTTGAACATTGCGATCGTGCAATTTGTTTTTCGCCAGATAATTTTTTATCCGGTGGAAATGCATACTGGCCATGTATAGAAGCTGTGGTTTCAATAAATGTCGCTATGTCGCATCCACCCTGTATATTATACCAAAATGTGTTAAATGAAACCATAGAAGGGACGAACCTCGGGCATTAAAGCCTTTGATTCTGTGAAGTTCCAATTAAACTTTTGGGTATATTTACTTTACAGGTAGGATCAAAGTATTGCTTTGTATACATAACCCTTTTTGTAAAATTATTTTTCCTGTTTGGTGGGTGGATGTCACACAGTGTCATGTATTGTTTCCTCAGTTTCAGTGTTCCATTCCATTCGACGACCGAATGGCGGAGTGGGTAGTGCACCTGCCTGCGACGCCGAGGTCGTGGGTTCGATTCCCACTTAAGACAAATCTTTGTGTGCATGAACATGGGGGTTTGTCTTAGTCTGGGTGTTTCTATGTATAATAAGTATGTATTTACAAAATAAAAGTATGTATGTATTAGTATCAGTTATTCTAGTACCCATATTACAAGCTCTGCTTAGTTTGGTACTAGATAGCGTTTAAAAAGAAAAAAAAAAACGATATTTTGTTTAACGAAAAATTAATACGTTTTCCGATACAAAAATTGAGGTCATTATATTTATATTTTCGTAAAAACTGCCTTGATGTTGTAGGGGTTAGCGTATGCGCTTCTCACTGCGAGTTCACGGGTTAGATTCCAGGAAATTCACAATAGCAGCACGTAACTGTGCCCGGTGTATGGCGATAGGCTCACCCCCTATCCCATGGGACCTACATGAAGTGTGGGTGTTGTACATCTCTGCCACACCCTTCTGGGTAATATAGGCGAGATGTCATGTTATGTCAAAAGAAAAAGAAGAAAAGAAAAACTGCTCGAAATGAACACAGACCTCATCTAGAATGTGTGGTGTTAATAAATGTCGCCATGTTGCATCGAGACAGTAAATTTATTTTAACTGTATAGTTAACAGTATAGTTTAACTGAATAAGCTCAATGGTATTAAACTGCTGACTCACCATGTACCTGATCGCCAACAAATGGTAGGTTCTTGATCTAAGGTTATGTGGTGTGAAACTACGTTATTTTCTAGAGCGTCTAGAACTTTTAAGACTTCACGGTAGCTATAAGATACTAAAAAATATTGTTACCATTTATAACAGGCTTCTATGCGAGTTTAACGAAATGATAGGAATACGGGTGTTACTCACGTAATGTTGGTCTATTTATTCGACCGCGGTTTCGCCTATACGCCTGAGTCGCACTCTCTTGATAATGCCTAGACGTATAGGCGAAACCGTGGTCGACTAAATAGACCAACATTACGTGAGTAACACCCGTATTTCATAATTTGAAATGATAGGAATTATGAAAAAAAAATCAAATTAGCATGTCTTTATTGAAGGCACGAATTAACGCCAAAGCGATTGTAGTGATAAAAGGCAGATAAGTCGTTTTACTTGGCAGGTGCGTAATAAAATTAAATAATGTTTCATTTAATCACAAAAGAGGTATTATTAAAGCACATAAAATTGCGTGTATGAATATTTTATAAACGCTGACATCTTTAATTGCTTGCGTGCCTTTCATTTGTGCTTTAAATAATATAAATATTAATACATTGAAGTCAATTAGTTTTTTGTATCACAAAGGCGATTGAGCTAAAATGGTGGTCGTTTTATGTCACCTTATACATTTACTTTTCCAATTATTTTAACGAGCACAATATTTGGTATTTTAATTTAAAATATTACTGTAATATCTTTGCATACTGATAAAATATTGCTGTAATAACAATTGGTAAACTGTTTGAATAACCTATCCTTGGATTTCTTTTTTTAGCATTTTTCACGTTAGTTATAATTTGAAAATAAATTACTCAATAAAGAATTTAATTCAGTGTTCACACTTCTTTGTCAAAATTTGATACATAATTGTTAGAGCCGAGGTGATTGTATAAAACACCGTTATGATAATTTGAAACTATGGTTACATGTCGACAGTTCAAGCACGAATGAATCAACCATACAGACAGCTGGTATTTATAAGGCGATGAAAAAAAACTTTTTAAGTAGTGGAGTAGGCGCACTTTTTGTTTTGATCGTTAGACTGGACGTGGTGTTTTTGTCGTACGACTCCTGTAGTCCTGGTATTCGATTGTTGAAATGCAAATATTCTACCCGTCCTTCAGTACAAGTCTTTCTTAATAAATATTAATAAAATAATAAAGTAATTACATAATAATCTATTATTTATTTATTATTACAGTCATTTAATATGATACAAGTGAACATTTAAAATTATACTATAATTATTAAATTCGTGAAAACTAAATATATACCTAACTATATACATCAAATAAAGAATAATACATATTTATTATAAAAATAGATCTAATAAAAAGTGAAGGTGTCAAAAAATACGTCCGCATCGATGTCGGCCGCAGGTAACGTGCCCAGAAGGCTGGCAACATTGCCACGTTGTATGGCGATGCTGATCCTAAGTCCAAAGTAGAAACCAGCCTTCTGGTAAATCATAATAATTACTATAAAATAATATTAAGTTGTATTTTATAAGTCTAACACAATCATTCCTTTGATATAATCAATTTACTAATTGGCACGCTATCATAAGTGGTATTATCTCTGTAATGAAATCATTTTAGAGTATCGGCACAAGTCCAAGTAAAATGAAGAGGTAGAAGGTACCAAACTTGCTACTGCAACTTATTTAAAAGCTTCGTAAGCATTTCCTCTTCAAGCTTACTCTATGAGGTACCTACTTTAGTTTGCCGATTTTTTGGCGAGCCTTTGAATTTTAGCGAAAGTTTGTGAGTATAATGGATCCGATTTTGATGAGTTTGGCACATAGATAGCAAATAAATCAAACAAACATAATATATATTATTATGTTGAGGTTTAATTTTTACCGACGTAGTAGGTACGCGGGCTATGCCGCGCGGGTGGAAGCTACTCTGTATAGATATAATTATCTTTCGATTATAGAGAGCGACCATGTTTTTGTCTCAGTTAAAATGTTACATAACATAAGATCACACCTATAAACAGGCTTTAAATGGGACAACATCTGAACTTCCTGCTTCAATGGTCTAGTGGTTAGCGTATGTTATTTGTGAACTTTCCGTCAGGAAATTCACAATAGGAGCACGGGGTTGCAATGTGCCCTGGGGATGGCGATAAGCTCACTCTCTATACCATGGGACTTCAACAGATGAAATCTGGGTGTTGTATCCCTCTGCGACATCCTTCTGGTCACAATATTTGGTAAAATAGGGGCTGGGAAACACAATTCTCGCTACACTGTCGGTACAGCCTTTATCTACGTAAGTGTGCGCCACCTACCAACAGAATCTCTCAAACCCTATGATTACCTACTACCACATTACCTGAGAAATAACTAGAACCCGCACCTCGCGTGCTCTCAAATAACACCTTTATCATAAAATACTGATCATTAAAGTGATGATTTGAAACAATTTTCTACCTCACAGCCTACACTTACTCGTGTCATAATATTAACCTTTGTAACAATTCATACCGTTCTGTCGTACAGGGTGCTCCTAGAATCCCAGATAGGTATGGAAATATATTGACGAATAGTAGAATATCAACGCTAACTTATTTGTCTTTGAATTTGTAGGTAGAAACTCAAACATAGATAGTAGGATAAATACATATTATTAGATGGCGGAGTGGAAAGTATACCTACCTGCCTACGACGCTTCTTTGTGTGCATGAACATGGAGATTGGTCTTGGTGTTTTTATGTGTAATAAGTTATATAATATTTATTTACAAAAGAAATTAATATTAGAAATAATCAGTTATTCTAGTAGCCATAGAAGAAACTGTGCTTAGTTTAAGACTAAACAGCGTAGGTAATGTGATATTTATTTATTTATTTTATTATTTTTTATTATATTTATTTTTTTATGATACAGGACTAGCTTTTATAGTGCTTGTGCTAAGTATATTATTATGACTTATTTTTATAAATATTGGTAACATTCTGTATGTACATTGTAGGTTGAGATTGGGTCTACAGATATAACAAAAGCGTTCGAGGATCGATTTTGGGGTTAAGCCAATCTTGTTGCGGTTAGGGTACTCATATATAATGCATCAAGAGTGTATACCTCATAGAATACATTAATCTATTATTTCTTTTATACGGTAGAAATCAGAACAAACATCAAAATACAAAAAATATGAAATTCAAATAAAACTTAACTAATTAAATTATAATACTTATTGCAATACAATGATTTGACACTGGAGTTTAGATTGACTGACTTAAATCAACTAAGCAATTTGAATTAAAATCAATCCAAGTACGAGATCCTATAGGTATTGAAGAGAAGAGCTGGTGAAAACCATCTTTTCCAAATTATACAATATTTGTTTGTTTTTTGACAATAATTCTATGTGTAAGTTATTACAACTAAAACTCAATAGCTAAAGATGTTTAGCTTAGTATGGTGGTAAGTTAAGTATCCGACTGATAGAATAAAGAGAAGTGACTCCAAAAAAGATTTACAAAACGATTGACATCATGTAAATTAATTATATTGTTATTATCCGTAATCTTAACGAAGTCATTAAAATCTCTTAAGTCATTAAAACGGTAATCTTTAGAAAATATTAAATTTTGATGATTCATGAAATTTAAGTCCTGAAGTAATTTCTCATTTAAAACCTCTTCTGTGATGAATAATTTAATGAGTTATTAACGATTAAGAGTGCTGCAGCAAGATCACTTTAAAATCAAATGTTTAATTATTTTACAATTTCGTATTTAATTTCAAATCAAATTAGAGCTCTGCTATTCCTTTTTAGTATTATTTTCAATATAAGGGTTAAAATATGCTAAAAATGATTATGAATCCATCAGGACTCGAACATGCACCTCTCGTGTAAACACCTCAGTTGCAATGTCAATTAAGTTACGGATTTGTATGCTGCTAGATTCGAAATTTCTCATAACGAATAAACCAACTTATTGTTCATAAATTATAGGGGTATATGCCTAAATATATTAAATTTTTAGCTACAATTAAAAATAGATAAAAAAAACCCGCACTCACTTTAAAAACATCCTATATTAATTTTGGGTCGGCATTATCTTCCAGCCTCGTTACGATAAAATATCGCTATAATGAGCCCTCAGCGACGGGTTAACAAGCTCTTTCATCCGGCTTCGTCCGTGAAATGCTGTCTTTTTAATTATATTGACAGGTGATGATGTGTTTTGTACACTACGTCTATACAAAGGTATACATGGCTACGGATCAATCGGACGTTGCCAGAATAGTCTGGTCTCGCAATATATGGGAAGTCTAAACAACGCGGGATCACCTTATACTGAAAATGTATAGGTTGATCTGAACACACATGTTCGATATATTAATTACGTGTTGGAACCTTACTACCTTGCCATAAGGTTTATTTTACCTTGTATTTAGTGTATTAATTCCTGTTTTCATTAAACCTCGTTGTTAGCGTGTTCTCTCTTATTATTGAGTCGGTATAATAGAGAGGTGTCATTACGTAATTTTTGTTCATCAATATTCAAATGTCTTTCTTTAAATGTTTATTTGTTTTCGAATTTGATAACTTTCTAGTTTTAACTGTTACTTTTGAGATTCCGGAACCTGTAATATAAAAATGTGATAGTTACAATACTTCGTTACTTTAACTGTAGACAAAACAAAACTTGGTGAATGGCACATAGCAACATTTTATTGAAATCACAGATTCTAGACGTGGTCGTAAAAATATTTTCATGTTTGAGGTGATTTTTTTTCGTAGAAATATTTATCTGGAGGAAATAAACCGACCACGTCGCATCCACTCTGTATTATTATAAATTGCCTTAAATAAACATTTAAAAAAATATAATTAAAAAAAAGGAATAGAAAGAATCATTTTTGCCGGCATCAGACAAAAAAAAACATTTACAAGGCGTCTAAAACTAAATATTTTTAAATATTATTTATAATGCAGAAATGGTACGAATTTTAGCACAATATACTGCAGCGCTAATAGCAAATGTTTTACCATATTTAAAAAAAGACACCGAATTTGATTAAACTTACAGTCAGAAAATGAAATATTTTTTTGTGTTGGAATATTTATTAAGATAGCGATAACTCTATCGTTTTTATGTCCAGTCTATTGGTACCTTATACATAAAATTTAGTTGTTATTCAACAAAATGCAAAACCTTAATATAAAAACCTTAACCTTTCCAAAGTAGAGCAACTTTACATCCAAACATTTGTTCATTCCGGTTCACGCCGGCACATCTAGTACGCACTTCGTCAGTTTTACTCAGTAAAAATAAAACAAAATGTTGGTAGTGACGGAGTACTGCAGAGTAATTGAAATAATAACCGATCCCTACAGTTACTGTGTCGGTAACGATCGTCGGCTAATGGAAGGTCCGGGGAATTGACGGGATAACTGACGATAAGCTGACGTTTGCATTTGCTTCTTTGCCGGCTTGAATTTTGATGGTGCGAATGGAAATTCTTATAAATACCGATGTTAATGTACTATGAAAAATATAGCTAAATCAAAAGTAAGTAGCTAAAAAATAATCAATTAGAAGTTAAAATAACGTGCGCGTTTATTCTTTACAACATTTGTGCTGAATGTAATTTCGCCATGTTGGTTTGTCTCCTACTTAAGATAGGAACAAATGAATGAACGTGACGTCACGAAATGACGTATCATACAGTTGAGAAATTTAGGGTTCTGGTAAGAGGCGACCGTAGCTGGATGGCTAAAGCGGCTGCCCGATGTGCAGTAAGGTCGCAGGTTCAAATCCTGCCGGTCCCATATCTTTTTCAACTGTTTCTTAGTATAAATCAAAAGTGTTATAAACATTTTCTAATTGAATTTTAAAAAGCATTTAGCATTAAGAAACACACGATTTTTTTTTGACTACTACTAATATATAGGTACTATAGACGACACGAGATTTCCGGAAAGATGTGCATCATGCGAGAGTCAAAAGTTTCGAGTGAGGCTTGGATAGCTTAGATGGAAGAGCGCTAGAATCAATCCTAAGATCACGGGTTCAAACCCCGCTTCTAGTCCAAAAATTTTTTCGACAGTTTCTTAGTCTTAGATGCTTAACATGGTTAAATGCTATATTCAAATGAATTAGAAACTGAAAAAACCGATCGTGTTCATCGATACAACATTTGTATTGATAGTAACATCAATCATGTTGGTTGCTATCTACTAATATGTAGGTACACAATCATGACACGAGACGTCCGGAAAGACGTGCATCATACAGTCAATGATTCGAGGATTTGAAGTGTGGCTTGGATAGCTCAGATGGGAGAGCGATAGAAGGAATACTAAGGTCGTGGATTTAAATCCCGCTTTAAGTTCAAAAAAATTTCGACGTATTAACTCGTACTGGGCTGTTGCTGCACGTATAATACTGATATTCAGCTTAATCAGTTAGACTAGAAGCCCACCCCCATTTAATTGTGAAAAGGCTCAGAAAATTTAATATGAAGTCTTAAACGAAAACTGTTGTTCCTATCCACACACGAATTTAATTAATTACGTTCCGAGAAACGGTAACTAAAAGGTGTTTCACAGAAAGTTGTGGAAACGAAGCTTAACCCATATCATGTGTGGGTATACCTCATTACTTAGTTGAAAACAGTGTCGTTTATTTGTGTTTTCACTGCTGTAGTAGCCATTTTTCTTTACGTTTTTGTTTTTGTAAACCTTTGTTTATAGTCAACCAATTTACTGGAAATGGTATTCGTAAACAACTATGAGAAAAAAGAGGACTGTATATTGGAGAATTTGGGAAAATATCTATTGGTATGTTTAGGATTAGAAAATAAAAGGATAGATAAAACGCGATATTTACCAAGTATATTCGCTGAATTCAGTTTCCAAAAACTACCTTGTTGTTTTAGCGGTATAATTTAAATATCGCTGACCGCAAGGTCACGAGTTCAATTCCTGGGTCTGGCTTAAGTGTTATATGGGATTTTGCCGTTAAGAAAATTGTTAGTAGCAGCACGGAGTTGGATCGTGAACCTAAACAGGTGAAATGTGGGTGTTGTTAACCTCTGCCGCCCTTCAGAGTAATATGATGTACATATTAATTACATAAGTATATTATGTATAATTTTAGGGTTCAGACACTATAGGTACGTAGTTTATTTCTGTATTATTTATATTTTATAATCTCCATTGTCATTATCATGACGTTTCATTTTACTTTATTTTTCTTTAATTAACCCACCAACAACTGCCCATAACTTTGCTCATTACTTACTTGTCCATCCTAAGGTTGCCTGTAAGAAATTGCTTATGCGATAAGGCCGCCCATTGTGCAACATAATTTTTAAGTGCATTTGTTTACATAAACTTCTTTGTTAATTTTGGTGTACAATAAAGATTACTCTATCTATCTATGATATGTTATGAGTTTCCAATATTTGCGGGCACGTAGCTTAACTACTTTTTTTTGATGGTGGATAGGCACGCGTTTGACCACGATCTCACCTGATGGTAAGTGATGATGCGGTCTACGGTGGAGCACGCTTACCTATGAGATACCTATTGACTCTTGCTTTGAAGAGATCCAAGTTGTACTCATACGGAATCACAGACACTACTATGTGAAGTAAACGTCATTACTTAGTTTAAATACGTGTCGTTTTATTCATGTATATTTCTGATGTAGTTGGTGAATGAGAGCTGTTCCCATTCCACGTTTAGGTTTTGTTTTGGATCTGTTCTTTGCAGGGCATTGTTAAGCGTACGAATTGGGAGGGCCGTATTTGTAAATGACTGCGGCTGTGGGACGATTAAATACGAGATGGTGGTGAATTTGTAAATTATTCATCTTATTTTGCTGCTAGTTTTTCGAACACGTTTTGTATGTAGTACGTTTAAATTCTTTCTATGAAAAAATAATTTTAAAAATATTATATTTTTTTGTATACTAAGCCTGCAGCAAACGAACGTGTAGTCCACCTGGTGGTAAGTGGAGTACAGCTCATGGACATCAACAATCCGCAAAATCAGATTGGAGATGCGTCGCTGCAGCTGAGGACTACGGTGTTATGCCTCATATGCCAGTAATTTCATGGCCTGATCTCAACACCAAACCAGAACATAGTAATGTGAACGGCAAGTTAAAATTAAGACGGTGTTGCTGCAGCCCTCAAGCTCGTTCACAAGAGCTCTCCCACCAGTAAACTAACTATTGACTATTGGTATCTAAATCATAATATAATATCACTTGATTACCCAGAAGGGTCTGGCAGAGTTGTACAACACCCAAATTTCATCAGTTACGGTTAGGTACCATGGGATAGAGGATGAGCCTATCGCCATCCACCGGGCAAAACTCCAACTCCGTGCTGCTATTGAGAATTTCCTGACGGCAAAATAACACTTTATCCGACTCGGGAATCGAACTCGGGACCTCGTAGTGAGAGGCCATGATTTTCTAAATCATTTCAAATAAAATGCCTTTATATCCAAAAACCAAGTTGGACCTGTCGAAATAACGTAGTACCTTCAATATTTATTTGTAAGTGGCCTCAATCTCCTAGCGTTGGCCTTATTACTGCCACAAATAACTAGGGAATGAGGAAAATTGCTCACTGTCACTTCTTATTGGAACTCCCAAGTATTACTACACTGCGTCATTTTGTCTGTTTGTAACTACTTTGTATCTTCTCTTGATAGTCGCCCTAAGTATTTTTTTTAAAGGACAAGGTTGAATAGTTGTCTGTGTAACAAAAAAGCAAAGTTCGTATTTTCTTCTAATGCTTATTTTAAGTCCCGAATAAGCGAATGATTTAATAGAACGCTACGCTCGTGATTCTATCTAGGTTAAAATCTTGAGCGTAGATAGATAGATAAAAACTTTATTTGTGCATAAGACATAGGAAATACATTTTGTACGAAAGTTTCAATAACAATATTATGCACAAAGGGCGGCTTTACCGCTTACTTCCAGGCAACCTTTGGATGGACATTAGTGTAAAAGATTTACAGAAAGGTAGTTTAGACAGAAATGAGCGTAGTGAGGGATTCAAAAGCACGAGATGTAAATAACATTGATCTCGTGTCGCATATACAACTTTTCACCTCAGCAACAAGCTATAATACAAATAATGCTTGATGCTTAGTTCAGGATTAGATGACGAGGTATGAAAGTTGTGTCACATAAAAGAAAAGCAAAGGCGAGTAGTGAGCAAAACTCAATACTGCTTCGAGCGAGAGCAAAAATCAAAGCAAAATCGAGTTTTGCTTACTGTTCTCATACGACGATAAAAAACGACTTTTCGAGCTGCTGAGGTGAAAAATCGGTCTATAAGTTTCCTATATTATTAGATACCGTTGTTTTTAGTAATGATGTTGAGATTGTTGCCCTTGGTCTGTTCTCCGATTTTTCTTTAATTAAAATACTTTAAATTACCAAATCTACATACATAAAACGTGCCATATACATATATAATAACTTCCAGTTCTAGAGTCATAAGGTAGAATACAAAGCCCTAATTTTATTAATTCTTTTGAAACTGCGGTTAAATCTAACCCGGCTTTCCATCTCCCTCTCTCATTCAATGTTTGAACTAGAAACTTGAAATTAGGCCAAAAAATTACCCTAACAGATCAACAAATATTTTAAATTCTGTACCGATCACAAAAAAGTCACACAAGCGAAACCGCGGCTATCGTTAGTATTTAATAAAGAGGAAACACATAATAACGAGTCTCTCGAATTGATGAGTGGCTTACAGGAGTGAAGGGTGGGTCAAAGCCGATTAGGAAGGAAGACGTTACTACTAATGAACGTCTCATTACTACCAGAATGGAGGAGTGGAGGACTGGAGGAGTTCCGCTACTTTTTATACCGATCGGATTACAATCAACATTGGAATCTGTTTGAGTACTACTTCCTTTAGATAGTATTATATTCAAATAAGTTTTTAGTATAGAATTTAAAGATATATATAACTTAAAATTCTAGACATACTTTCTTATAGCATTACGTATGTATTGCCCATAAGAGTCTGGCAGAGGATTTAGACCTTTGTCAGACCCTAAACTAACCTATTACACATGTGGTAGGGGATAAACCCACAGTATCACAGTATTACTATCTAGATACTGACACAGTTCTAGACATCATGATGTTTCTGAAATTCCCGTGAAAAAAATTAAATTAAATGTATGTATACATTATGTAACAATGTGAATAACTACTGTACGTATGTATGATGTCGATGTCGCCCTGAGACAACGATGCGGAGGCGTTTTCTGATGCTTCATAAAGTTTTGTAAATATCATTTATAAGTTATTGTAGGTGTGTATTTTATTATTGTATTATGGTTTATTGTTGAATGGTAAATCTTTACGTATTAAAAAAATAATTAATCGAATTCCAAAACTCATTAAACGGCGTTATTTTAATATTTGTGAGTTTTGAAAGTTGGTTCAATTTATTTTAAGTATTTTTTTTTGTCTTTTAAGTGGTTGCAATACTATTAGAAATACTTATGTATCCGATTGAAGTAATCGATTTGACGTTATGTCATGAAATGGCTAAAACAATTTACAGACAAACGATGGCACAATACACGGTTACAAACAGTTATGTTTGTTTTTGAAGAGTTCCATTGCCTGTCACCGAAGATCTGTATTAGATCCTGATAAATTGTATACTAAAACCTTTATTAAGCCATAATCAGAAAAAACACCAAAAACCGCATCGAAATCGGACCAGTACTTTTCGAGAATATCGTGAAGATACAAAGTTACATACATATACATCGAATAAAGAACCTCTCTTTTTTTGAAACGGTTAAAGATGCATGCGAATTTTTATTTGCGCTTGTAAGATTAAGCGTGCAGCCGGCAGCCTGTTAGCACAAACTATTTCCGCAATTTAGATGGAGCGTACAGCCGGATCCTTATGTTCCGTAGGAATTCACTACATTTACTGCTGTATAACGTTCGCCTTTCAGCTAAAGTAAGTCAAAGTTTCGTTTATCGAAATTGTAATAATCAAGCGACAAGCGAAACTTTATAGCTTAATTGCTGGAATCTTTAATGCCAGCCACCAACCACTTAAGGCTAGGATTTGTTTTGACTCCGTATCCAGTAAATTTTAACTAAAAGAATATGTTTTCTTACAGGGCAAACAGTTTTCATCCCGTAAAATATTTATTTAACCTTCCTTATTTCGATAAACTGGGTAAGATCACATCAAATAAATGCTTATTGAATTATAGCGAGCAAAGCAAATTTTAAAAACCTTTCTTACGCCATAAGAAGTAAAATACTGAACGCCACATCGAAATCGGACAAAAAGTTATCGAAAAAATCGTGAACATACTAAGTTTCATACATACATAAAGGTCGAATACAGAATCTCCTTTTTTGAAGTCGGTTATAAATGCACGCAAATTTTAATTTACGTTTATAAGATTGAGCGTGCAGCCGGTAACCTTACAGCACAAACCATTTTGGCAATTTTAGAGGGAGCGTACAGCCGGATCCTTATGTTCCGTAGAAATTCACTACATTTACTGCTGTAACGTTCGCCTTTCAGCTAAAGTTAGTCAAAGTTTCGTTTATCGAAACTGTAATAGTCAAGCGACAAGCGAAACTTTATAGCTTCGTTGCTGGCTGGAAACTTTAACGCAAGCCACTTAGGGCTAGAATTTGTTTTGACTCCGTATCCAGTACATTTTAACTAAGAGAAAATGTTTTCTTGCAGGGTAAACAGTTTTCATCACGTGAAATATTTATCTAACCTTCCCTTTTTCAATAAACTAGTAAACATGCCATCAAATAAATGCTCATTGGTTTAAAATAAAGCATAGCATATTTTAATAATCTAATGCAGTTATAGGTATATACTCGATGTTACTTTAAATAATAATTAAGTAATATTTAAAATTAATAATTGAATTTCTTACACTTACTTATAATAAAGCCTTCTCGATTATATCATAGCGTGTACTCGATGTTACTTTAAATAATAATAATTTAATTTAGTAAAATTTAAAAATAATAATTAAATTTCCAGGTGTATTCGATATTACTCTGATCTTGTTAATAAATTAAATACCGCATATCCGTGCACTGCCGTGGAACTCTCTAATTGGCTTACTCACTTCTTGTAAATGTAACCAGCTGAGGCTGATTGCATCTTAAAAGCATGTAACATGTATTATAGCTGTTGAGTTTCCTGAATAAATAAATAAATAGGTTGACTGTTAGAGAATGCCATAAGGCATTAAATCCGCCTATGTACTATTTTTATGTGCAATAAGTTAAATAAATAAATAAAATTATTTGATTTTCTTTTTCCTCAGGTTTTGTCGATGTATCGCCGTCAACCTGCAGGCTTGTCTGGTAAGAAAATAACTATAACCTATTTAGATACTATTACCCAAATCAGTGCTAAAGGCACCTAGTCTTTTTGTAAGTTTTATGTTTGCCTATATAAATTGCTCTGTAGGCAAAAATCAAGCTCCAAAATGTAATTCACAAATAATAATTAAATTGTGGACCTTATTTTTTTTTTTTAATTTTTGACTAAAGAACGGATTTATTTTTTAATTTTTAAAAATGGAATGTTTACTTTGAGACATATTAGCCATCTCTCTATGGCGAGGAGGTATTTATTCTTTAGGTGGCAAATTACACCCTGTATGAAAAGGTTCAAACTTACAGCACATGATGTAGTTTAACTTTAATTACTCGCGGTATTACCTAACTTCTAAACACTTTGCAGTTTGCTTCAGTTTTGGAGCTTTGATACATTTAATAACTTCCATGTACTTTGACACAGGTTAATTTATGTATGTATGTATAGGTATATTCGGCAGGATAAGATCGGGTGTATGTAAGTTGGTGCAGTCTATATATATAAAAATGAAACCCGTTTGCCGTTGTCACGGCATCACGCGGGATCGGCTGAACCGATTTCGCTGATTCTTTTTATGTTGTGTTTGTTATAGTCAGGAGATGGTTCTTATGAAATAAAAGATGAGGCAACTTGCGTGGAAAATTACAAAATTGAAGAATACTTAACCACTACCTATATTAAATTTTCTAATGATTTTCTAACGTAACCTTAGCGCTTTTGACAGTATGAACTTTTTGAATGTACTTTATGGGGTTTGACTTAACATTGACAGAAGGCGTGCTGCAAATATCGTCACAGACAATGTATTACATGCATAGTTAGGACCCTGATTTTACCCCCTTCAGACTGAAATTTCCAAACATTCCTTTTTGGGGCGCCCCTCCGCCATCTAAGGAACCTTCATGGCAAGTATCAAGTTTTCAGCCCCAGTGGTTTAGACTCTGCATTGATAATTCAGCCACTCAAGCGAACAATTATATTTTTGTACAGGAAATGATAGATTTCTTTTAGTGAATTAAACTCATTGGCCGACTACTGTACTGATACAGTAGTCGGCCAATGAGTTGGGTATGCAGGGCAAAAACTTTTAAGTCATAGTAAAGTCTTACGACACCACTTATGGATAAATCTAAATAGTGGGTATATTACACTTATTAAATATGAAATACAAACTTGCATATCTATTGCAGTTAGTTTTTACTATGGCGTAGAAGTTTTTGCCCTGCATACCCAACTCATTGGCCGAATTGGCCGAATTGGCTATTTGGGCGAATTTTCTTGCTTTGATTCAGCAGAAAGAGAACTCCGAGATTAGTTTAAAGTAAAGATAGTTATGGCCAAGTTGAAAACGTAAAATAATTACATCAATGTGGCCCGGGGTAGGCTTCACGGATGTAATTCGCTAGTTGAAATTTAATAAGAGCTGAGTTGATTGGTGAGAACTATAAAACGGGATTCAAACCAGTAATTATGAGAATTGGGTTCATTGCATAAATCCCAACAGTATTTACTTGACCGAGGATATTGGTGGTAAAATGTATGAAGTAATAATTTGTTGATAATAACTACTAACATATTCGTTGGCCCTTAATCAAATAAAACACAATTACAACCTTTTTGTTGACTTTTTAACCGTCTGCAAAAAAAGGAAGAGGCTCTCAATTCAATTGTTTTTTTATGTTTGTCCGACGATTAATTGAAGACCACTGGACTGTTTCAAGAAATTCTTTGTTCGTCTGAAAAGGTATGATTGTCATGTGGTCCCATTATCATCAGGTCACGATCTGATGATGGGATCCTAGGGAAACCAAGGGCAACCCTTAAACTTTGAAGGCTTTTATATTGTTTTTCGTATATTGTCTAAAGCTACTCGGCTATATGCATCTAGCAGTCAGCATTTATTGTTGCATGTTTCATGCTGGAAGGTACAACTCCTCAACGATTAGAAGTACAGTAATAATTCTTCAAAACAGGCCTTAAGGCCGTTTACTGAATTCTTTCAAGTTATACACAGATAGACGTTGAATATATTTAGATAGACTTAAGTATTTCTTACTTTTAAGTGCATTTCTTGTAATTGAAATTAGTTTTTTTGGAAAATTATTTGTTAATAATTAGAAAATAACACTCTGCAAAGTTCAAGTAGTTCTTACGTATTTAATTTAACCAACAAAGCAAGCTTAATATCTATTGTCATAACCAATTAAATTGAATACCAAAAGACTCGTAAATATCATGGAAAACTTAGTCCTAATGGCTCATTTGCTGATGTGAATGGGCAATTAAAACCAAGTTTCTAGGCTAACTTGGCTCCTGCTAAAGGCGCTTTATAACACAAAGGGCGATTACATTTAAAATATGCTGAAAAAAGATAAAACCCATACAATATAAAATCTTCTGCCCACGGCACAACCCGCGTCGATACAAAGTAGTCGTATGTCTTGAAAAATTGTTGAAAAACCTTTCAATTACTTTCCTAATATTCAATATTTTGAGGTCAGTTGTAAAGTATAAATCATTTTTATATATGCACTTTTCGAAAAATAAAGTCCTTTACAAATCATCATCATCACCTATATTACCTAAAACTCAGTCAGAAGTCAAGGTCAGAATGGAGTGGAGTATATCTTCAATACTTACATAATTGTTAACTTGACTGACTGGCTGATTCATCAACGCAGAAATTTAAACACAGGGGGCTAGAAATTTAAAATTTTACACGTGTCGAAGGGGCTCACTAAGAAGGGATTTTTGGCAATTTTACTTTTTTTAAATTCCTTTAAATAAAGTTTAAACCAGTTCGACAGTTTTGAAGTTCAAAGTATGAAATTTAATATATTTAATCGAACTTGAATAAATATAATTAAAATTCTTAATCGGGGTTTTCTTAAGTTTTATTGCCGAGAGGGTAAATTTAGGGGTTTAAGTTAGTAAGCAAAAAGATCAAAAGATGGCTCTGTGTTTATTTTTGGTAGTTGAGCATAGTAGTGGTTGACGCGGATAATGAATGAATTAATTAATCGAGGGGTCAACGAATCTCACGCAGACGAAGTCGCGGGCAACAGCTTGTTATATTATAAGGATTTGGAAAATCGGGTCAATCAAAAACACCACATACATATTCAGGATGAAACGTACCTACATTTCATAAATTCACTCCACACTTTTAGATGTTCATCAGACACAGGCAACGTTTCAAAAACTGCTTCCCTCTCAATTACTAAGCGAGAGCATGACAAACTAAATTTCCACGGCGAGAAAAGTTTTTATTCGTTGGCAGACGTTGCAATCACCAAAATATTCACGTGTACGTAAACTGAAAAATGTTTTATGCTTGTACTACACTGCAAGTATACTGAAGCTTAATTACATTACGAACTAGTGGTATGTTGATCATACTCACCGAAACGAAACATCAGCTTACACGCGTTGGTGATGAAAGTAATGTAGCAATATTAATTTCATGTTGTTGCAATTAAATCATTTAAAACCATTTAAACCATTTATTCACCAAACATTATCTTACATTTAAAAAAAAATAAAAACAGTTGACACAAAATATAAATAGTACACAGAAAATGTACGACAAGGGATCTAGCTCAGTATTTGCAGCGCGCAATGCACAGCACTGATTTTCAGCTAGTCCCTGCCAGAAAAAGCAACACAGTAGATCAACGCTCACAAGAAAATATAAAGAAAGAAACATTACAACCAAACATACAATAAACTAAAAATTTAAAATTAACGAAAATTGGTAGATACAGATACAAAGCAAAAAGGAGAACAAGATAACATTATAAATGAATTATTTATTAAAAATAATTGAAAAACTGAGGTCAGCACCCATAAAACCTGCACCAATTTAATAAAATATATATTTAAAACAAAAAAATAAAAATAACAATTTAAAAAATTCAAATCATTTATTTCCATCAGGCCTAAAGGGCGTTTGAACATGTCAAAACTAACATCAAAATACAAAAAATATAAAATTAAAAACTAAACTTAACTAATTCAATTATGATATTGATTGCATTAAAATGATTTGAATCACGTTACATAAGTAACATCACGTTAGTGTATTTGCCTCTCACTACAAGGTCTCGAGTTCGATGCCCGGGTCGGGCAAAATTGTTATTTGCGAACTTTCCGTCAGGGAATTCACGATAGCAGCACAGAGTTGCATTTGTGACCGGTGGATGGCAATAGACTCACCCTCAATCCCATGGGACCTAAAAATAACAGCTGAAATGTGGATGTTGTACACCTCTATTTATTCTTAGTGCTAACGACTCAATCTAAGGTATCGGCTACACGCTCCATCTTACTTGCACAAAAAGGTTTGTGAAATTTGCAAATGTATCAAAATTTAAATTTGCACAAGTAAGATCGAGCGTGTAGTCTGTTCCTAAATAAATAATAGTTAAAAAAAACTAAAAAACACGCTTTTAAAGTACTTCTAACTAAAAAGTGAAAAATAATACCTAATATAAGCTGAAAAAGCGTGGGTTGCTCGATTAGACGAAAAATATGGCACAGAGCGCCCCACGCTTTTTCACAATAATATTAGTATTTTTTGTTCATTACCATTTTCAGCTTATATTAGGAATTATTTTTCACTTTTTAGTTAAAAGTACTTTAAAAGCGTGTTTTTTAGTTTTTTTAAACTATTATTAATTTTCTACTTTTTAGTTTGGTTTATTTATAAGAGCGTTTTTTTTTTATTTTTTTTTATCGAATTATTTGCATTGTCATCGATTTTTGACAGGTGTGCAAAATTTTAATGAAATCTGTCCGTTTAAAGTGGGCCAAAATCGAGTCCAAAGGAGTCGGTTACATACATACATACATACATACATACATACATTACATACAGGTGAAGCTAATATAAGCGTGTTAAAAAGGTAAAATAAAATGTTCAATGATTTATCGCAACCAGCTTCCACAGCAACTTACTGTTTTACACTAGAAGCACACTCAGAACTTGTGCGCAGTGATTGCCGACAAAAAATGTAATGACTTATTTACCCAATGCATACATCATGTACACACGGCTACAGACCAAGCAATACATTGCCTGTATAAGATGGTCTTGCATTTCATTGGCTGCCCGTGTAATGTGAGACAAGCTTATATTGGGAATGTCTAGCTTGAAGTAATGTGTACATACGTAATTCCACGTTACTTCTGCTCGAAGGCAAGCGTGTAGTTTCCGTGTTTACATTACTCAGTAAATAATTTCTTTGTTCAAATTAAACACGATTGTAATCAACTACCAAATTTCACAGAACTTTTACAAAAGAATTTAAACTTTCTGGTTAAAGAAATAAGGTTCAAAAAACTACTTTATTTTGGATTGTGCTCGATAATTGTGTTAGAACAGTAATCGGATTCTATTAAATTTGAAATTTGCGATTACAAAATAAATATAATTACAGGCGAATTAAAATGCGGAATATTTCGACTTATTATTCTGTAATTAATTATATATTGTAGACACGAGTCTAAATCGCGTAAATATTTTTAAAGGTATAAATACCTTTTTAGTTCGACAGTTTCGAGTTTCGTGGTCACGAGCCGACTGGTGAAGGCTCAGCGTCGTCTCCAAGAGGCGAGGATTTTGTCTACTACCCTCACTTGGTCGTCACTATTTTTATTTTTGTCCAGATTGTTGGTATTTTTACACACAACACTAACGACGTCTTTACACTGATGCGTATAATTACGGCGGCGATTGCACTTGTCGATGACAGGAGTCCAGGCTGTTGGGAGTCTGTATCTATCTTCACTGTAGAAAGTTTTGTACTTCTTGATCTCAACCGCTTCACGTACTATTCTGAGTAATAATACCGCTCAGTAGATAGAACCTGTGGTTTATGCAGTTCGATCCAGTAGTTGGTTCCTGCTTCCAACAAAATGCTCCGCAATGGCCGACTTGTGGATCTGTCGGTTTTTAAAAGCGGTGATATGCTCATTGCGATTGTTCTTTTGGTCTGTGCGAGCTACCACAACTGCAATCCTGAACCTATGAAAGTTGTCAGATACTGTAACAGGCAAATTTCACAGATTAGTTCGCCAGCAAAGTGCCCTAACTTACAAAGTAAAATAAAAATATACTCATTGCTTTTAATTTGAAGGAAAACCTTTGAGTAAAACAATATGTATTTTAATCTCCACGACCTCATAATTATTCTACCAATTTTTATAATTAAGTCATTACTGAGGCTATTCTTCCATAAGCCATAAGCCATAAGCCATAAACATTTTAAATTGGCGGCATTTCCAAGTACTAAATGCTATCAACAATCTAATTGCTTTATTCTGCCCGACTCCCCTATTGCTGCATACAATGGCGTAGTAACGTCACAGTTGAACATTAAATTCGTCTTTCAGCGAAGTGGCTGGATCTTTCATAAATGAGTTTTAAACTTTTTAGTGCAGTTCAAGTAGTTTGCCACACATTTGAAACATTTTAAGGAGACCATTAAAATTTACACGCTAGAGTTAGTATATATGATGTTATTACAGTATTTTGTAATTATTGCTGACTGATAGTAGAATAAATAAAGATTTAAGATTTCATAGATACCTTTTTAACGGCCTGTCTTTCGACGAAGGCCTCCTGTGAGGCTTTCCATTTGTTTCTATCTTTCGCTATACGTAGCCATTCTTCCCATCTTTTAGGCTGACTTCCTCTGCTTTCTCTAGGGTGCTGAATACCGAAAATGAACAAAGAGAAGAAACATGATAAAGTTCCAGTTAGATTTAGTTCTCACACCTCCTTTATTTTTAACATTGTTTAAGAATATGTATAAGTTACAAACTAAAGGCAATAAGATGCTTATTTTAATTTTATTTTAGACAGCTTTTTACATCAGGGGCCGGAGTATTAACTTTTAGACTTTTACGTTGCATGATTAAAACTTATATACAACGGGCATTAACGCGATCAAGCTTAACGTAAAGCCTCAAAGGTAAATATGGCATGATCACGTTATTTTCCGTACAGTTTGAGTTTTAAGGAGTCATAGTTTTACCTGTTTTACCATATAAATAGGATTCTATATCGAGAGCCGCCAACATCATTTGGGTGGCAATAAAACGCCATGATACCAAGTCAGAAATGCTGCAAATTAATTACGAAACTTCAAATGGAAATGCTTGGCAAACAAAACCGGTGACTTGTTCGTCTTGTTACCACCAAATCACTCCATTTCTATTTAGTATTGCGTGCAAATCAAACAAGTCAACGCCGATAGCTCGCAGTTCCCTCGCGGCTGAACGGTGCGGTGAGCAAACAACTCGTACTAAGCAAATTCACACGATGCGGACGCGTGCAATTTGATTCCACCACACGTACTGTGTACTCGTTAACGATTGCCAGTAGTCACATTTTTTTATGCCAAAGGTACAGACAAAATAATTATACGGTTCTCCAACCGTTTTTTTCTTTTTGATATTTCAACATTAGTTATGCCTTTACACAAAACCGATTTGATTTGAAATAATAATTGATTTCATTTGAGGATAACTTTATATTGATTAAAATGCATAGACATATTTTTAGTTTAGTATTAATAATTAGTTAGGTTTTTTAAAGAATAGTTTGATGAATCATTGTAGTAAATTATATTTAATAATCATTCTATTTTTAATTGCACATTCCAAGATTCCGACAAATTTTCTCGCAAATAATTAATTTTGAAGTCATGATAATATTTTTATTTTATTCTTTTAATTAATTTACAGACATAATACATAGACAAAGTTTTTTTTCAACATAAAATGACCAATTTATCTTATTTCAAGACCTGATTTATGGTCTGTGGGTTTTTTTATGACACACGGTCATCACTAAACAGTGTTCAGTAGGGCATTACTGTGCAATATTATTTCGAAAAAAAAACCGGTACCGGCGTGAGCTGTCAAAAAGGAAAAAACGAGCGGACAAGGTTTATCTAAGTTCTCACTATAATTTATAGATAAGATACATGGAGAATAGGTTGGATAGTTATCCTAGACACATTTTAATATGGCGATTTATAATAATTTGCTGCGACATTGTAAGCAAGTGAGTATAAAACTTCATTTTTCTTTTTCTGCAATAAAATACTCCACTAGACTTGTTACTTGTTAAGTTTTTTTTAGCATCTGTTTTGATGTCATAAAACTTTGCATGAAACAACTTTGATTAATACCAAATAGAACTGAATCGTAACAAAATAAATGTTTGAAGTTTGTAATGTATTATGGGTGCCCATACTGTGACCAATGTCCTGTAATGTAACGTTTAGAAGTTCTATGTGACGCAGATGAGGAATAGAGGAGTGTATGCGTGATAGTAAAATTTATACCGACTTTAAGATTTTTTATTAAAACTGACGTGAGTTTGTAACATTATTCAAATTTTGAGATACGGGTGTTACTCACGTAATGTTGGTCTATTTAGTCGACCGTCTTGCACTGCAAGACTGTCTGCGACTCAGGCGCGACGTATCGCACTCTCTTGATAATGCCTAGACGTATAGGCGAAACCGCGGTCGACTAAATAGACCAACATTACGTGAGTAACACCCATATTTCATAATTTGACTTTAAGATTACAAACATCTAGCAAAAAATGGCGGGACAAATTAATGTTATTAAGGTAACGTTATGTATTAATTAGATCATATTTAAGTTCAAATGACGCATTTCTTGACATCAGTCAAATAAAGATACCTTTCCTTTTGCCTAGTCAGAATTTCGATATTTGTTACGGAGGTTAGATAAATGAAACCAAAAAATTGTCATCAAATTTGATTCAGAAATGGTGCAGTTATCTCGACCTTATGCAGGCCAACCAAAGAAACCATATGTACCTATAGACGAAGAAACAATTATTATAGCCATTGGTGCGACAACAAGAAGAAGATTAACATACCTGCACTATTCCGATGTTATAATATTTTCCCGCCTTCATTTGAAAGTCGGTAAAACTTGTCAGTGAACACCAATAATATCTTTTTCACGTTTAGACTACCGCTTCTTTTTTACGATGTATAAGACGCTCGTAAATATATCTTGTGAGGCATTGCGCCATCGCGGCACTTTGAATATGATTTGGGTCCCTTGTCACTCGTTTTATGAATAACCTGCACCGAGTTTTATTACACAAAATGTATGTATACTTAGTATAGATTATTTTTCGCTTCCAAAATGCCTCTGAATGTCATCTATTTAAGTTGTATCTATGTATGACTTAATACATAGACTTGATAAACCTATTCTAGAATGCATCAGTACCGAGAAGTTGAATTTAAAAAAAAACTGAACTTTGATCAGCTGGCACTGGCAAAGAACTGGTAAAAAAATGTTATCAACACCTAACCAACCTGTATTTTGTAAATGTGATATTATTATTAATAGATGTAGTTAGATTTTTCATGAATGAAAAGCTGCATTCAAGTATTTTTACGTTTCGATCCGTAGAATATTGACATATACTAAAGAGCACAGTCAAATTATTTTAAACGCCTTTTATAAAGTAAAAGCTAAAACCACTCGCTTTGAACGTCCAATGCACTACGCTATTGAATAATCAAACACAGTCAAATCTCGGGTTATCAAAATATAACACTTGATCAAGTTTTTTTGAAGCTTTATTTTTAAAGGGGGTGTTTTCAAACATGAATATGTAACCCCCATAAAATCAACGGTTACAGAGAACACTTATGACTAAAAGTTGGTGCACAGCGAACCATCCCCTCCCACATCAGTAGCATCTATATTATTCTTGGCCTATTCTTAATACCTAATTGTGTAAGTCTATACAATAACTTAGCCGCCGCCGACATAGGAAAAGATAAAATCCTGTTACACCAACCGGCATCTTTAAAATCAATATCGAGGTGAGACTGAATTTTTGTGTCATTACATTTATGCTTCGCATGAGCGTGTGTGGAAAAACACATGCGCGTTTTTTCATCTACGTAGGCGATCGGGTAAAAAATCAATCCATTCGAGCGCCCGTAGAATTAAGGTGCCAAGTGGTGCAATTCTTTAAAGGAAATGATTTAAAAGTTTTAGTGCAGTACCCCAAATAAATACAGTTGATATAATTTGATTGTATTTTTTTTCCTGTAATTCCATTTATGTAAATCGCATGGGGAACGTCGTACTTGACCGGCACATGTTTACCTGCACAGGTAGACAAGAGCGTGTGTGGCCCACATTGGTCAAATAACGGTCGCATTAAGGTCAAGTTTTAATCAATGGAACAGGTACAGATAGATAGAACAGGTCTGTAATCACTGCATTGATGGAAAAAACGTGAGACGAATCACAAATAAATAATCACAATTGACTTTTTGTTATGGTCCATGCTCACTAGACGTGGGACATGAGATATGCGTGTAGATGCACATTTCTTTAAACGCTCATAAGACTCAGAACAAACTAATAAGAGCCTTTTTAAAAATGTATATACATGCTGCTATTTCATTAAAATCGATTGACATTGACCTATAGATTGGACATTTAAAGAGCCAATTATTATATTATATTAATTAAAGAGACGATTGACATCGATCAACGTCAATCGATTTCGTTGTAATATCACTCTGTATACATTCTTCGTATACGGGGTGGATGCGACATAGCGATATTTATTAAAACCACAGCTTCTATACATGGCCAGTATGCATTTCCACCGGATAAAAAAATCTCTGGCGAAAAAAAAAATCCACGTCTTCCGAACAAATTGCACGATCGCAATGTTCAAATTGTTCGGAGAACGTGATTTTTTTTTTTTCATTATATTTACCATATTTACCATGTATAGAAGCTGTGGTTTCAATAAATGTCGCTATGTCGCATCCACCCTGTATATATTTTTAAAAATGTAAAAAGATAAAATAACACGTGTATCACCTCAGTAACAATTTGACTATGTGACAAATACAAATGAATATATTTCTGAGGCAAACATAAGAATGATATATGTTTTGTTGCGGTATAGGTCGCGTCACGTAAAAAGAACGCTGGCTGTCAAGCTGCGCATTAGGCGATTTTTCGATATCCGTTCTCAAAATACCATCGCGCACAAAAGTTTTTATTTACGACATGGTTTTACACAGAAAATTGAGACAAATGATTTATGACGTATATTGTTTTATGAAGAGAGAGGCTGATAATAATGCAGTTGATAATTTAAAACAATGTATGAAACGGACCGCAGTGGCAACAAAATGTTCTGAGCCTACAGTGAGACGAATTGTAAAAGGTTCAAAAGATTCAGAATTCCTTACTGTCTTCGGAACTCCCGGCAAAAATAAAAGAATCAAACAAAAACCAATAACAGATATTGACAACTTTGACCAGGGTGTTATAAAAAGAATCATCCACAATTTCCACGTCACTGAAAAAGAATTGCCTACCATAGGCAAGTTGCGAAGACCGCGTCCTTATCTGGTTTTCACGTCACCAACGACGACTTAATGGAAGGAGTATCAATATTACTTTAATTTTTTGTAATTAGATTAAACATTTTAAACTAAATTAAACATCATTTAAATTCTATTTAATGATATTTTACCTAATAAATTTTGCAATGTACTTCCCGAAAACCAATATACGAAGCCTCGAGCGACAGCTAGTTCAAAAATAAAACAATAGGTAACAACACTCGCGTACGAAAGTACTAGCACTTTCGTGCGCGAGTGTACCAATGCGCAAACACCCCCCACCACCACTTTCTTCCAGCGTTCTTTTTACGTGACGCGACCTATATCCGCACGTAATAAATTATCGATAACATTGACAAAAAAAGTGACACACACGTTACAAATGTCAAAGAGCGCTGATTCATGACAGCGAAGTGTTCACAGTAAGTGTATATAAATACGCTACCGTTGGCCAGCTGTTCGTCAGGCAAAACCACCGAGCCTGGTCGGAGGGTCCTCCCTTGTCGTGGAGGAACATCACACCTTGTTCCTCAACATGTTCATTACGATCTGGAACAGAACACGCAGATAAAATTTGCTCTAGTGTGAGCGCTCTTTTATAACCCCAATGTTAGAAAAAAACAATCAACGTTGGTCATAGTGTGAATTAGTTTCGTTATACTCTACAATTACAGTTATTAGTGATATGTACTGATTTCACCGCTTTTCAAATAAAGAGAAACATGATACCGCTGTTTAAAGTGTACAAATTGCTATACAGACCTTTAAATTAATAAAGCACTATTTTAATTGAAAACCTCGACAATATTATTAATTTATCGAACAAAACGAGTTGATTCGTGAAAGGAGTTTTAATTATTTAATTGTTTTAAAAGGTATAGGTACAAAGATCTCGGTTTGTTAAGATGCTGGTAGAACTCTTGTGAACGAGGTCGAGGACGGAAACACCACCGTCTCACCTTTAGCCTGTCCCACATAGAAGTGCTTGTATTACTGTGTTACAGTTTGGTGCTACCAAGGTGGTGGGATCAAACCCCGATCTTTCTTTACTTTTAATTTGCAAATACAAATTGTTAGGAGGAAGTTCACGTCTGTGGTGTAATGGCCAGGATCCAAACCCACGATCTATCGATCGTGAGTCCGATGTCTATCCATTGCGCAACGGCCGCTCCAATTACTGGCACATAAGACGTAAGACCGCATCGTAGCCGTCATATAAAGCAACGCGATTGGCTCTTGTTTTTGTTGATGTCCATGGGCTGTACTACTGTAGTTAGCACGTACCACCAGGTGAACTACACGTTAGTTTGCTACATACATATATAAAGAAAAATAACGTACTCTAAAACTAGACAAAAACAATAATGGCAATGGTTCTCTCTTATTTCTTAACAAATTAAGCTATATTAAATTAAATATTTTTGTTATTTTCAGATTCCATAGACCCACGCATAGATAAATACCTTAAAAACTGAAGTATATATATTAATATAGTTATTTATTATATTGTTTTGCACGTTGAGATTGCGACGCGCGGCGCGGTGACTTGTAGCGTTCCTCGGAAACGCCGGAACACAACACTTTCGACCAGAAGTTCACATTTGTGTATGTTCTAACCGTTACATTTTGTTGATTATGCTTAATTTAGCTGGATAACTTTATCTACTAGGCATGCATTCCAAATAGTCAAAGTTTGTTGTAACCTTAACCCAGCTATTAGAAATCACATGATCATTTTTCAAAGCTGACAGTTTCATGCTTCAAGACATTAAAATTCGGTCATTTCCGCCCGAGGAAACTCGATTATCACATTAATGGCTAAACTTTTAATCGATAGTGTCTCGCTCATATCATTATTATATATATATATTATCTGCCTGAAGTTATTTTATTTAGTTGTAATAATTTATAATAATATGTCAAAATTGTATGAGATCTAAAGATCTTTATTTTTCGTATTCATTAAAATCATATTATCATATTATAATCTTATTTTTTTATGAAAACAGTGGACGATTTTTATAGCATATAATATCATTCAAATATTTACGAGAAAAGTAAGTGAAATAAAATACAAAAAATACATTGTATTAATTTTTTGAGAGGCATGCGAGAATTAAATTTCCGGAGTACAAGTTCCGGCTCATGCAAATTATCAGATATGTTTTATTCCTGTGTAAAATGTTAACATTTCTCTTTTATTAAGTAAAATATTATTGTTTATTCCCGATTTAAATTATAAAATTTATTCAATCTATTTTATGTTTTTTTTTTAATGTTGCAGTTATGAACTTGGCGTGCATAATTGAGCACATCGAACAGAATTATTAATGTTATAAAGCTTTTGAATTGAAAACAAAATAATGATTAAAATATTCAATTTTGTCTTCTTTTTACAATATTATTTTTAACCAGGAAATTAACACTGACCACGTCTAGAAATTTTATTATATGTGGTTTCAATAAAAGTTATGTTACATGAATCCACCCCATATAATTTTGCTGCCTTTATTTATTTTCATATCCTCAATTTTCGGAGGTCACAGTGAGGGTGTAAAATGATGACCGTGGTATTTTTTTTTCATATTTTTCGTTACGTAACTTTTTATTTAAAATTTTATTCAAACCCAGAATAAAATAACAAAATATGATCCGTAAATGTTCACACCTGAAGCTTTACCAGAAAGGAAATTACCAAAGTAAACATTGGTTGAGTTTCGATTATTTTTTGAATGAAAATAAACAACCAACATACAGTTAGAAAATTGAGGATTATCATTGTCATCTACCAATTTATATCAGCGATGTCACGTGTTTTGGTTTTTTTGTTCTCTATATATCTCAGTACCTATTACTTATGTATTTTTACAAATATTTTTCCATGTTCTCCTGGTATGACTGCCTTGATGGTCTAGTGGTTAGCGTATGCGCCTCTCATGGGTCTCGGGTTCGATTTTCGGGACGGCAATGTGTTATTTGTGAACTTTCCTTCAGGAAATTCACAATAGCAGCACGGAGTTGGAATTGTGCTCGGTGTATGGCGATTGGGTCACCTCCCATGGGACCTAAACATAACAGGTGAAATGTGGGTGTTGTACACCTCTGCCACATCCTTCTCGGTAATATAGGCTTGATTTAATGTTATGTTTTTTCCATTTGTGTCATTAACCGTGGCGACGGCTAAAAATCAGCGCTGTGAAAGACTTGCAGAAATGTAAAACTCCACAGCATTGAAGCTGAACAACCGCCACTGTTTCCTTACACCTGTCAACATTAATTAAAATGTTCTATTTTATTAATGTCAAAAATCTTCCTATTCTGTTTTTTCTATTTTCTTTCAATCCATCAACCACTGTTAGTTCATAGGACATAGGCCTCTTTAAATTTGTGCCTTTTACATCTAGTCTTCTTTAGTTCTCTAAAAACTTCTTTAGGTCGTCAATCCACCTGACTGGAACCTGCCTAACAGTCGGTGTTTAATCTATCGACACCAAAATAAACTTTTAATCGCACTATATTCAGAACATTTAACTCCAGGATGAAAAGTCGTCGAGTATTATCGGCCTCGTTGGGACAGTTTGCAATTACTTTGATATTGCGCTGACATGTTGTTTACAATTTGCTTCATCAAAAGCGCTTAAAAAATCTTCTTACGCAAAATACATGCAATATCCATGTTTTACTCAAAAGAGTATAAAAACGTTTCGTAATGAAGTACGCACGGCTAAACAATATGTTACACATTCCAGTCTAAGATGGTCTAGCTTTGTATAGACTTACCGTGCTATGCGAGACCAGCTTATATTGTAAATGTATAGCTAGATGTGTACTTTTGGTTTGTTTGCTGTAAGTATTGCTTGTTTACAAGAACGCTGATCGCTGCAATGAACGCCAGTGTACGGTGCGGCACACATTTTGAGCTATTGCGCATTGTTGGTAGTTTTGAAAACTGTTTATTACAATAATCGATTTGAACTGTTTGGTAGGGTGTGTGTGATTTTGTGTATGGAGACTCAGATTAAAAACCGATATGGACACGAAAGCTATGCAAAAACGTCTGCAAAAACTGGCGGAAGCGCAGGGAAGTAGATTGTTCCCCGCTAGTATCAAATCGTAGAATTCGACTACTAGTTTTATATGAAGTGTATGATTGGCTATCATTCACATTTGGCAGCTGGGGACGCCAGACAATAAAACCTCCAGTTGGTTTATTGCTCTGAGAGTGGGTATCATCCATAAAAAATACTATTAATATGCTATGGTAGCTCTTCTGGTGAATTTCGAAGTTTGTAGCAAACTTTGAATTTCAAAGTTTGCTACAAACTTCGAAATTCGCAAAAAATAGATTTGGTCGCGTTTATATGATATTTTGTGAAACATGTCAAGAATGAGACACGATCTATCTCAAACACGTTATACTAACCCGACTGGATGATTAAATCCAATTGCATCTTATCATCACGATTTTCCAAACAGACTAGGTTTTATGGGACACAAATTTGGGGCACAATACTGTCATTATTTTGACAAGAGATTATGGTGATAGAACTGCTTTCATAAATTAATTTCTGCCCTCGATAGATAAAAGATACTATGTCATGTTCTTTCTCAAGAAAAACGGTAAACTCCACAAGGCCCATTTTCATTGTTACAAGTGTGGCAACACCTTGACCACTAATTTGTGAACACATTCTTGTAATAATAAAATTGATTGATTGAACTAAAATTAATAAGTTCCCCTTTTAACAAAGTTTGTCAGTCCACAAAAACCTTAGGCGGGCAGTACGAGTGATTTATTCTATAGTTACAAAGTTATTTGTTTGCAATTGTTTGACATTTCACATTGAAGCTTGGACAATCACAGGTGACATTGAGAAAGGTTCGAATCAAATAAATCTTCAAATGTCGAGTCCGTCTGTCAGTGTGTCTAGCTCTAGGATAGGACATTCATTCATCTACCATTAAATTAAATCCAAATAAAATATCGTGAGTTGTATAAACTGTACTATTAAGAAACAGTTGAAAAAATATGGGACCGGCAGGATTGATCCTGCGACCTTCTACACCCCGGGCAGCTGCTTTAACCAACCAGCTTAGGTCGCCTTTTGCCAAGACCCAAAATTTATCAACTATATGTGACGTTCATCCATTTGGGATGAACGTGACGTCTTGAAATGACGTAATATCCTATCTTAAGTAGGATACAAACCAACATGGTTCAAATCCTGCAGTTCCATATTTTTTTTTCAACTGTTTCTTAGTATAATTTGCTAAGCATAGCTTAATGCTATAAAACAAATTAATAAGAAGTTGCAATAAACTGTGTTTTACTGAATGGAAGTCATAAATTCAATTTGACACAATGCTAAATTTCGGTTCAGTACACATACCAACAATGACAAACATTAATTTATAAATAGTCGTGTCAACTCATTGATATTTTATTAATTACTTCGACTACATTGTACGACGAACGGACTCATTTATCATCTTTATTCCGAATATTTATTCACAAATAACTAATTTCCACCTCTAAAAACCGGCCAAGTACGTGTGGGCCACGCGCAGTAGGGTTCCGTAGCTAGTCGTGCAAACAAATTTAGACTTAAGAGGTATTTTTTCTGTAGTATTATATCTGTAGTAAACAAGTAACAACTTTGTACAAAGATCTAGTTATTTTTAAAAGTTTTTTTCACGTACGAACTATTCTAAGTAAGTACATTTTATTATTTGGGCCCCTATATCTCTTAAACTAATAAAGTTAACGTGGCCGCTATAGTTTTCCTTGAAAGTTTATTACATATACTACCACCAAGGTTTTATTCAAATTTTTAAGCCAATGGTTTAGCTTTTAGAGAAGGGGGACGCCCTACTCAAGTAAAATTTTGCTTTACAAAGGTAAATTTTTGGCCAACGGGTCTTTATTTCAAAAAATATGTCTAAATAACCCCTAAATGTTTTTAAAAGACCTATCTAACGATACCCCACCCTATGGGGTACGTTACTGGAAAAAATAACGCCCCTTTACATTTAGGAGAACATATACAGGGGATATAGGAGAAAAATAAATATTTTCAACATTTTATTGTACATAATAATATATACATAATATATCTATGCAACATTTCTAGCACTAACGGTTTCGACGCTATGCCTCGGATAGACAGACAGACACGGACATGATAAAACTATAAGAGTTCTTTCTAGGTACTACGGAACCCTAAAAACTGCACTTGATTAATAATCAACAATCAAGTTTAATTTTACATTCGGCACTTTAACAGCTGGTCTCTCGGTTGGAAGGTTATAAATTTGCGGGACAAGTACCGGCTTTTTTTTTAATCCCACCCACACGCCCACCACTGTGACTACTGTGACGCCAGGATCTACAGCGGTAACCAACTGAAAGGCACCGTGAATGACACACGGGCAATCCCAGGGAGAGTTAAAATTGTCTTGGAACCCGCAACGAATTTAATCAGAAGTATATAGTTGGAGTTGGAAAGTATGTATCTTTACTTCCCTCCAAAGCAAAGCGGGAGACTGAGTAATGCCAAATATAGACAAAGTGTCTATATGGAAAGAGTATAGACACCACGGACAGTGACAAAACTATGGGGCCTAAATTTGATTGCTGTAATAGGTATGGCAGAAACGGCTAAATGCACGGAAATTTATTCTGTTCGATACGAGATCCTCATAGTATACCACTCCAGATGTCAATTGTAAGCTATTTAACATAACATTATGTTCGTTGTGCCAAAGACTACACTCCCAGATGATAAGGTGGACAAGTACCGGAATATGGACATTACATATTATGGGTGATGGCGATTCTGTTGGCGTATCCACACACATGAAATAAATGATTTGTATATCCATAAAAATGTCATTACATTCATGGGGCTATGGGAAGTCTGGACTACCGCTTGGGAACAATCCTGGCTACAACGTTTTATGGTCATAGTTCTTTGAAACGCGCGAGAACTTTAACCTTGTGATTTCAAAAGTGAAGTGAGAGTTATTTCGTACAATATGCACGGTTTATGGTCGACAAATGGACATTGATTTAGTGCTAATCCCTTGCGAGTTGCACTTAATAAATAACAGTTTATTCCATTTGGTATGACATAATAAGGCTCCGTACAGACAGAAATGAGTTTTGTTGTTATTGTACGGTGTAAGTTGATTGTTTGAGTTATATATAAATAAAAATATCACACAACTTACACAACGCCATCTAGTCCCGAACTAAGCAGAGCTTGTATCTACTATGGGTACTAGAATAAACTGATACTAATATATTTTTACTTTTCTTTTTTAATACATACTTATTATACATAAAATCACTCAGACTAAGACAAACTCCCATGTTCATGCACACAAATAAATAAACCAATTTACTAATGTGCCAAAACATCATTATATAGTACGTAAAGTACTTAAACTAAAATAATAATACAAAAAAAGTTATGGTGAATTAATATTATGCGTAACTATCTTTATGCCAAATAAAGGTTTGCGAAGTTAAATAATGCCAAAAAAAAATATGCAAAGATGAAGAATGAAGAACCATGCTGTACTGTTCTTATCACTGTATTTTTTTTAATGTGTTCTCTTTTAAAAAGTACAAACCAATTTGCTCAGTTTAAAGTTAGTAAATACCAGCTACGCAATGAATCATTGGTTCCAGGTGGCTACCGTATTAAATGTCATTAAAAAAAAAATTACCCACTCTACAAAAAAGTTGATTTTCAAAATGTTCTTCACATCCGAACCTTTTCCTTACAACGGATTGAGCTGAATATCAATATTTTACGTGGTTAATACGATATATGTTATTTATATATAAGTACTAGGATGTAGTTATATTTATCTTTTGTATTTTCTACTTAAGTTGTACACTTATCTTGCCCTCTATGGCATCATCGTCTCCTCTATTGCTCTAGGTTTGCTGGAAGAGAACTGAAGCACTGAGTTAAGCTCGCCTTTTGTATACTCTTACTTTAATATGTTTATTTATGTGTAACCTTTTGTGTACAATAAAGTGTTAAATAAATGAAGAAATAAATAAATACTTTTTGTAAGACTAGTTGTCAGTGTCTATGGCATCACTATAGACACAAGTTTATATTTTAGTCTTTGTTTATCTATGCATTAAGTACAGACAATATAGATTTCTAGACATCCATTACTACTTCTGTCATGGCGGTTATCTAAGTAATTTAGCCTCTCTGTATCATTTTAGTATTGTGTAGTGTAACCTCATGCTGTGCTAGTGATAAATAAGCACTATTACTGCGAATACATCTTTAATTACAATCTATAGTCCACTAAGACCCCAACAGTCAGTATTTCTGGCCTGACTACCCGTAACGACTGCCATAGATGTTCAAATGGCAACCGGCACCGACGGCCTAACCTGCTCTCCGAGGCTCGGAGGAAAACTCGTTATGTTAAAGTTCACCCATCCACGACCGACCGCAGTCAGCATTGCTTAACCTGCAAGATCTATCGGTCCTTCGACGAGCTCACGTTCTTTACATGACACGGATATTTAAGCCATCTGTCCGATTTCTTTTCGTAGAAGCCTTGCCAAGTATTTACCAATAAAGCTTTGTTTCTCGTTGTTCCGATTTCCTTTCCAAACAAAAGTTTGAACAATCCGTAGACGCTTGTACGACAAGTACGTATACGTGTGTGTTCTTTGCGTTTTCAATTTCAATTTTAGGTATTGAATTAAATTCTATTCATTTTTGATCTTAGGTACAAGCATGCATTATAGAGATGTTGTGTGTTAGTTATGCTATAATTCCAACCTTTGGGCAAAATGATATGTATATATATATTATATAAAATAGAGCTATTTGGTACATGTCTCATTTGCAGATTGATTTGTAAACATAGATTAGATACATAATAATAGGGCAAAAGTGTTGTTTGTAACTTTTCAACTAAAATTCTCAACAGCAGCACGGAGTTAGAATTGTGCCCGGTGAATGGCGATAGGCTCACCCCCTATCCCATGCGACCTAAACCTCTGCCACGACCTTCTGGGTAATATAGGCGTGATGTTATGTTATGTTTGTCTTTCTTGTATATTATGTGAATATGACCCGGCATATTATTGTATATGCGCGAAGCAGTGCAAAATATTATTATGCTTTCTTGCAATGTGTGTAATCTCCCCATTTCCTTCGATTACCGGCGAGACCGGTTATTTTTTCAAGGTGCAATAAAATTTGCCTGAAGCCCAATCCTTATTGAGAATGAAATTGTATTCAGGTGTTTCAGCACGTAACTACGCAAAGATATTACAATTGCAGCATTAAGTATTGCGTAATGATTATAGCTGCTCCCGTTACCGTATCATTTGATGGTTTTAGGCAGGGCTTTCCTTATTAACTAACGGATGCAGATACAAATTATACCTAAGTAGGAGCGCACAATTATACTTTGGCGAATAAAACCCATACTTATCTTCATAACTTTTGGGAAGCTGCAATAAAAATATCGTAAAAGTTAACATTGAGTAGTATTGAGGTAGTATCATTTGTAGGATGGTGCTGCATAATATTGGCATCAAGTTAATAGATTTCCTCCTCTTTCCATTTTTGTCTTTCTAATTATATAATTATTAATAATAAGAATAAGCCTTTTACTCTGATCTTCACATTAAATTTGATTATGAATATTGCTCAGTTTGCCTCTTGGCATAGGCCTCATCTAACTTTTTCCTTTGGGGTCGGTCACATGCTACCCCTTCTCCGTTAGTTTTAGGTCATCCTCCCATCTTGTTTGTTGGCGACCTCTACTTCGCTTTCCATCTCTGGGATACCAGTCAATGACAGTTTAACACCATTTTCCTAGTGGATCCCGTATCAATCATGTGACCTGTCTACCTCCACTTTTGTTGGTCTATCCGGATAAGTATATATATAACTTTGGTTTTTGCCCTTATTATGTTGCATTTCACTCTGTCTTGTTTTTTGTGCTCTTTTGTGCTCGTAAAAAGTATTAATGCACTCTTGATTTACCGCAACTAGAAAGACATTCTAAAATCGTGTAAATTAAACTCTTGCTATGCGTAATCAAATAGTACTTAAGATTTGTATAGACAAAGCTGTTCGTTTAACTTTAGTGTATTTTTTCACCCATTACCCAACGACACATCTTTCAAATCCGAAGACCCTACCTCAAATCCGTCGATGACCCATTCACAATAGTAACCCGATACTCTTAACAAAACGAAATATACATAAAAAGCTATTTGTTAAACACCACGCATAGGACATTATACTTTGAAGTACACACGACTACACATCTTTATGTGTAGTCGTGTACATATCCAATATAAGTTAGTCTGGCATTGCACGAGTATCGTCTACAATGCGAGGTCATGTTATACTGGATCTATAGCTTGAAGTTTTGCTGTGTGTTCGTGAGTTTATCAAACATAGTGTCTGGAGTCTCAGGTCAAGTGGTCAAGCGTGTTTGCCGTCTCACATCACTGCTCGTAGAGAATTTTGTCATCCAACTGCGTGAAATATTGGAGGGTCGCACAAGAAACGACCGATTTGTTAAGTCACAGATAAAAGATCTTAAGCAGCGTCTTCTGCGATAAATAACCTGACGTCTAACAAAAAACAAAAATCCGAATTGTCTGATATGGTTCTAACACGGATTTATTAGGACAACTTTTGTAGCATTGATTATTTTTATAGCATTTAGCTATGTTTAGCAAATTATACTAAGAAACAGTTGAAAAAGATATGGGACCGGCAGGATTTGAATCTTAGTATAATTTGCTAAGCATAGCTAAATGCTATAAAAATAATCAAAGTTAAAATATCGTATACGTTCATTCGTTACAACATTTGTGCTGAATGTAACTTCGCCATGTTGGTTTGTATCCTACTTAAGATAGGAACAAATGGATGAACGTGACGTCACAAAATGACGTATCATACAGTTGAGAAATTTAGGGTGCCGGTAAGAGGCGACCGTAGCTGGATGGCTAAGAGCGACTGCCCGGTGTGCAGTAAGGTCGCAGGTTCAAATCCTGCCGGTCCCATATCTTTTTCAACTGTTTCTTAGTATAACTTTTGTAGCTCTGGTAATCTACAAACTCAACGTAAGGTACGTTGAGTTTGTTGATTACCAGAGCTATTATTCATAAGGATGTGGCTACAGGAGTAAACCCACATTTCAACTGTTATTTTGAATGTTATGTCGATAGTGTATCGAATCGATAGTTGAGTGTTGTCATTACCGATTGATCAGGTGTGGTTTCCGGTGACTAAACATTGGTCATCCAATTATTTATTGTGGGTAATGTGAATGCTGTGCTAAACCCAATACTGATTTTGTAGATAATTATGTGTTGTATGCATTGCTGTTGAAAATGATAATTTTTGATGTACTTTACACGTAGACAGAATTAGATAAGATTATCTTTTGTATATAAACTACTATGTTTAATAAGATTGTGTTCGTTATTATTCAAAAAATATGTATAATAGTAGCAACCTTTTTTGGTTTAATAGCAATCTTTGATACGTGGCCTAAAATGCGGTAACACTTACATTGATATTTAATATTATTTATTGTGGCAAATTGTCCCCGGATACAATAAACAATAAATGCATGCAACGTTTCAATCGTAATATAGTGTTTCTCAACACTATATTACGATTTGGCTGCAGAATACCTGAGGAAATCTGGAAATTTAGTCAAAAAATTTATTAAATTATATTTAGAGGCACGGAACGCTGACAGCCTACCAGAGAGGAGATTAAACCGATTGACTACTAAAAACCTGTATACTATGACCTTTCGTCTTTTTAATAGAACCCAAAAAAATACTGCATTCTGTCAAATTCAAATTACATTACAAAGAAACAGATAGATCTCTAAATACAATTATTATTTGCTTTCATGAAAACGAGTAGTAATTTTGGTCTACTATGAAGAAATCTTTGTTATATGAAGAAAATGTTATAATGTGTGTGTTGAATAGAATGTAAGTATATAAATATATTATAAACTAAACAGAGATAAAATAATCGTTCGTTTATAAATATACACAAAAAACAGCTGGCCTTTTACTGAAATTAAAGACTTAACAACTAATTCATAGGCTTGAAGAAAAAGCAGCTTTAAATAAACGAGATATGCTTAGAATGTAATGAAAATACCATGTTCGAAATATAAAATTTTCTTTTCAATCGAGATTGGATGCTCAAGTTTCAAGTTTCAATACAGACAATAGAAAGTGTTTGATTCGTTCTTTACGATAGTTCTTAGTTATATCTGTCAGATGTTTTAGCACTGATCATTCTATAGAGAGCGTTATCTTATCCAGTTTTATGACTAAAATGTAGGCTTTCAAATTGGAAAAGATAGAATTCATCGAAAACTTGAATGTTATCATTGGACGTTAAAATGTTTTGAAATAAATATTCCTAGTATTTGGTTTTGATTTTAGAAACTTTATAAAATTCTTAATTTTTTTAGTTTAGCCAAGTTTTTTTGTATGTTTTAGATGTTATAAAATGCTACAAAATAAATCTCTTTCTTTATTTTCAAGCATTGTATTCAAATTATATATATTAGTTTTAACGTATTTAATAATATAGTGTAATTATATCAAAAATTAATAAGTTACTTTACAAAAAAATAAGGAAAATTTTAGACATCACATGATATTTTATCATATCTGCTTTAAGTCTCTCAAAGTCAACCTATCTTCATCTTCGTTCGATGAAAACGTTTTATTTAGGCTTCCGAGAAAAGCTGATTACTTTATTATCCAATCGAAATTTTATGTATGAAAAGGTCATATCTGCGATTTAGTCCCACAAAATGTTTACAGAACACGTTTTAAGTCGCTAAGCTTATTAAAGTTGAAAAAATAAGAATCCAGCAAGACTCGAACCTGCACTCCCTGGGTATACGCCCCAAGTGCTTTGCCAATTCAGCCATGGATTCGTATACTGCTAGACTCGAAATTCTTCAACTCCTTTGTGCCAGCATCATAGATATATATATACATATATAACTTAGCTAGACTTTACTTGGTACTGCTGGATTCTTAATTTTTCAACTTGAATATTATAAAAAAAATACAAAAAAGGCATAGCAAAGCTAAAATTTGCTTTAAAATGTTACAAGCAGTCGCTAAGTGGTTTAGAATACTGCATAGGTATACAATATTCTTCACAGAAGGCCGGCGACAAGCGAAGCGAATGAACAATGTAGTGGTTCGACACACAACAGTACCTAATGAATTCGTTTGCGGTATATTTATAGCCTTCGATGGTTGTAAAGGAGTAAGTTAGCGACAGGAAATGGTAAGTCTGGCGGCGGCTTTGGTTTTTCTTGTTTTGTTTATGAGTTATTGGCAGCATTTTAACGTTAAGAGTTTATTTTTCTTGTCGTTTTGATGTAGTGGGTTTTTGCGAGCTTGAAATAACTTGTTGTATTACATTATAAGCCAGAAAGTAGCTATAGTTTTTAATGAACTATTTGCCGTAACGAACCTTAGTTATGCCTGTGCTCTCTGAATCAACGATAAATTGTATAGTAAATAACAAAAAAACTGACTCGATGGTCTAGTGGTTAGCGTATTCGGCACTTACTGCGAGGTCTCGGGTTTGATTCCGGCAAAGTTTTATTTGTGCACTTTTCGTCAGGTAATACACAATAGCAGCACGGAGTTTGAATTGTGCCCGGTGGATGGCTATAGGCTCACCCTCTATTCCATGGGACCTAAACATAACAGGTGAAGTGTGGGTGTCGTACACCTCTGCCATACCCTTCTTGGTAATATTGGCGTGATTTTATGTTAATGTTATGTGTTTGATTTTATTGTGAGAGTCTTACAAAATATTACTGTCTATTTAATTAAATATTCAAGGAATTGAAAACTATCAACACCTTTTTAAAATAAAGTTATATAAAAGCTAATTTCCCCTATCATGGATACTTCTACTTTTCTTAATGAATTTTCCTCCCGTGGGGAAATCAACAGTTTTTGTCCTCTTTCTATTCGTATCAACGAAACCGAGACAATTTTATCAGCCTTTTTTCTTTTTCAACCGCATTTCTTTAACTTTTGTTGACGGTAAAAATGTGAAGAATCCACATTCAACATTATGCATTTTTATATGTCAGGTCATTCTTCACCAACTAAGTTCTGAAAGTCACAAATAACATACAAAGTACAAAAAGACAAACAATATAAAAAACTCGTTAAAAAATATGTTATTCCACAAAACCACCGACAACCGGCTTCCAGTCATTTTGTTTCAAACATCATAATAACATATCCATGGTGCCCATAGCCATACCGCATAGCTCTATTAGTTGCGCTTTGATATCGAAATTACAAACTGATAGTGAACTAACCGCCTTGTTAACTTACTGATCTAAGGATTACTAGTGATTCAATTTCAGAAGTATTTAGTGTACTTTATAGTTGGGTGGATAAGGTTCATTTGCCCGGTTCCGCTCATGGACGTTGGCTAAAAGTGCTTAGATAGTTTGATAAGCGGTTTGCTACAACAGATTATGTTAGTAAATACTTTGAAAACTATGCGCACTGTTTAACTGCATTTAATAATTTATCTTTTATGCAGTTGTAGAGGAACAGGATGTGATGTTCCTCCATTGACTTATTAGAAGCGTATTTTGTCAATAATCGAAATGCGGGAGCTGCATTAGAGTGGTACCGCAATAAGTATCCGTTGCGGCATGTGCCAACAAGAAAGGTTATTACAAATCTTTTGAAAAACCTGGAATTGCAGGGTTCTTTCAAAATACGCTTCTAATAAGTCAATTTTTTCACGATTAGAAGACATTTTAGCGAAAATCCTTAATTAATAACTCATACGAAGTTTCTCAGCTGAAACTAAGTATAACACACAGATTTTCGAATCAAATTCGAAATTTGAGGGTAAAAATTCTTTTTATTTACTTTACAGTCAATTCTACCCACTTCCAGGCCATAACAAAAAGTTAGACCATCGTAGAAATTCGTTTCTGTTGCCGAAATGTATGGGAAACGTTTTTGGCGATTTCTGTCTTTTCTAGTACTGAAAGCTAAAATGGTCCCATAGAGTTTTTTGATCCCCACATGAAATAGAATCGATTGGCATAAAAAAAAAATTTGAACTTTTTGCATTTTTTTTGCTAACTGTAAGTTTTTTACAAAATCTGTGAATGCAGTTCAAAATGTCCCAAAAAGTTAGGGAAGGTCTTTTAAGAACGTTTTGCTGTAACTGCAACGGTTAAGGTACTTGCCCTTACTGCCCCGTTTCAAAAATACACCCTGTATAACTCACTTATCCATAACTGGTGTCGTAAGTCTTTACTATGACTTAGAAGTTTTTGCCCTGCATACCCAACTCATGGGCCGACTACATTGCCTATCAACTTGTTTATTAAAGTGTAACTCGCAAATGGAGCTAATGGCTGTACTTCCTTGACGCAATACACTGGTCACTACAGGATTAAATATTGAATGCCCACTTCAGGCAAGAGAATTTCTTGCAGTCACTCCAATTTATATAAATTTGTGAAATGTGCAATAGAGGGCTATCGAATCGATAGTTGAGTGTTGTCATTACCGATTGATCAGGTGTTGTTTCCGGTGACTAAACATTGGTCATCCAATTATTTATTGTGGGTCATGTGAATGCTGTGCTAAACCCAATACTGATTTTGTAGATAATTATGTGTTGTATGCATTGCTGTTGAAAATGATCATTTTTGATGTACTTTGCACAGCGATGATCGCATAGACAGAATAAGATTATCTTTTGTATATAAACTACTATGTTCAATAAGATTGTGTTCGTAATTGTTCAAAAAATATATATCACAGTAGCAACCTTTTTTGGTTTAATAGCAATCTTTGATACGTGGCCTAAAATGCAGTAACACTTACATTGATATTTAATATTATTTATTGTGGCAAATTGTCCCCGGATACAATAAACAATAAATGCATGCAACGTTTCAAACGTAATATAGTGTTTCTCAACACTATATTACGATTTGGCTGCAGAATACCTGAGGAAATCTGGAAATTTAGTCAAAAAAATTATTAAATTATATTTAGAGGCACGGAACGTTGACAGCCTAGAGAGGATATTAAGCCGATTGACTACTAAAAACCTGTATACTATGACCCTTCGTCTTTTTAGGGTTCCGTAGCCGAATGACAAAAACGGAACCCTTATAAATTCGTCATGTCTGTCTGTCTGTCTGTCTGTCCGTCCGTCCGTATGTCACAGCCACTTTATTCCGAAACTATTAGGACTACACAATTGAAACTAAGTAGGTAGATGTATTCTGTTAACCGCTTTACGATTTTTACACAAAATAAAAAAAATATTAATATTAAAGGGTAAACAACAAACATACAAACAAACACATACATTAAACTGAAACAATTTTATTTTTTTTTTCATTCTACCTATACGTGTGGGGTGTCAATAGATAGGTCTTTTAAAATTACATTGAGGTTTCTAGAACCATTTTTTTTCAATGTCAATCGTTCCAAAGATAGACACTTTCAAAGTGCTAAATTGCGCGTGTTCCGACACGCACTTGGCCGGTTTTAATAGAACCCAAAAAAAAATACTGCATTCTGTCAAATCCAAATTACATTAAAAAGAAACAGATATATCTCTAAATACAATTATAATTTGCTTTCATGAAAACGAATAGTAATTTTGGTCTACTATGAAGAAATCTTTGTTGTATGAAGAAAATGTTATAATGTGTGTGTTGAATAGACTGTAAGTATATAAATATATTATAAACTAAACAGAGATAAAATAATCGTTCGTTTATAAATATACACAAAAAACAGCTGGCCTTTTACTGAAACTAAAGACTTAACAACTAATTAATAGACTTGAAGAAAAAGCAGCATTCAATAAACGAGATATTTTTAGAATATAATGAAAAATATCATGTTCGAAATATAACATTTTCTTTTCAATCGAGATTCAAAAACTTGAGCATCCAGCTCAAGTTTCAAGTTATAAAGACAATAGAAACTGTTTGATTTGTTCTTTACGATAGTTTTTAGTTATATCTATCAGATGTTTTAGCACTGATCATTCTATAGAGAGCGTTATCTTATCCAGTTTTATGACTAAAATGTAGGCTTTCAAATTGGAAAAGATAGAATTCATCGAAAACTTGAATGTTATCATTGGACGTTAAAATGTTTTGAAATAAATATTCCTAGTATTTGGTTTTGATTTTAGGAACTTTATAAAATTCTTAATTTTTTAGGGTTCCGTAGTACCTACAAAGAACCCTTATAGTTTCGCCATGTCCGTCTGTCCGTCCGTCTGTCCGAGGCATAGCGGGGCGTTTTTCAAAAAAGATGTACACGTGACGAACCGGAACAGGTTTTTGTGTTATTTAAATTTTATTGTAAATTCTTATCTCATTTGATTAAATATACTCTTAAAAAGGAAAAAAATAAAAAAATACATCAGTATTACGCAAAACAACGTGGCACTATTTATTTTTATGCAAGGGTTCACAGGAAGGTGCTCCGGTTCGTCACAAAGGAAAAGTGTAAATAAAATGAAAAATATGAGTTGTTATGATAATTTGTTTTAATATTTATTTAATAAACCTTCAAATCTTTGGACTAAAACATCTAAACATAGATAAATCACTATTATAATCGCTTAGCAATCATTTTAATTTCGAGATCGTAACAGACGGAACTTTTGACTATTAAAACTTTACATTTCTACCTACTACTTAAAATGAAATTAAACGAGATTACAAATAATATAAACAACAAATTCAGGGTCAACTACAACTATATAAATATTCTGAAAAAACTAAATATTTCTTAAATAGGATAAGTTTATTGTCTCGGTAAAATATGGGACAGTGACTATCTGGAATTCTATGTAACTAACTGGAAAAAATTAAGCTAAGTTTACACGGAGTAATATTTGGTCGAACATTTTTATTTTAAGTCTATTAATAATCTAAAGTAAAAACAGGTTATTGCTAAAATCTTAAGATACCTACACAGTTTATTTATTTTGAACATTATTTGAACTTTTATATTTTATTAATTTTTACTCATTTTTAAATACTTATTTCCATTCCAAATAGTAATTGCCCGCACGAGTCACGACCAAGCAATCAAAATTAAATTAATGCAAAGAAAATTATTCAGTTGTTATTCTAATTGTAAGAAAAAAATAAAGAAACATTATTTATAATTATAATTTTATTGTCAAATGTAACCCCAGCCTAATGGTTCCGGTGCGTCACAAAATGTTTCCGGCTATACAATACGTGACAATCCCGATGTGACGAATTCATACCTACAAAACTTCTAACCATAATTCAAGCTGTTGTATTCACTTTATGACTTCTTCTGACTTGTTTTACAATAAGTTATAAATAGAAATGTCATTGTGTTATGGCAGATGACTTGAAAATTTGCTACATACCTCATAAAATCCTGTAACTATCTGGAACTCCAATTCAGCACCACCGCAACGCGCCCACTTTAGTCACAGATTTGTTGACACTGGGGTATGTTTCAAAATGGCGGTTGACACCACAGACAAGATCAATGTTGCCAGAAATGAAAAATAACAATATTTTAGGGTAATATTGCGTTGAAGTATTGAAAAAATTATCGTGACGTATTCCGGAATTCCGGTTCTGTCATATTCCTGGGACAACAATATTTACAGTATTTTGAAATATTAAAACCCAAATTCGAAATAGAAAGCTCGAAATTGTATTTATGAGTTCAACATACGTCTACTGAGCCTAAAACAGTGACTCCATTTAATTTATCTAATCTTACCTGAGACTTGAAAGTTCCAAACATGCAGGTGGGACACGAATATTTTACACATTTTTTAATGTTAATTTTATGATATTTTAATAACAGTGATAATTGGGTTGCATATTTTAGCCAATTTTATAACTTAAACATGTAACTATTAAATAAATATGCAGTTTATTTGATTATGGTGCATACAAAAATTATAAAAAATAGCTAAAGTGAGGGGACACCCCAAATTTGCTATGTACACCTTTTTTGAAAAACGCTCAGCGACGAAACCGTTGGTGCTAAAAAACTGAAATTTAACTGCATAAACATGTATGTTAACTATACAAAGAAAGTCGTAGAATAAAATTTGGAAACATATTTTTTTTTCAGGTAGCTCCCCTACATGTAAAGTAGGCATGTTTTTTTTTGTCGCCTACCCCATAGTGTGGGGTATTGTTAGATAGGACTTTTAAAAACGTTTAGGGGTTGCTAAGACATTTTTTTGATTTGAAGATCCGTTTGCGAGATAATTAACTTTAAAGAGCAAATTTTTGTTCGAGTAGAGCGTTCCCCCCCCTCTAAAAGCTAAACTACTGGATCCCAAAATCTGAAAAAAATTGTGTCGGTAGTACATGTAATGAACTTTAAAGGAAAACTATAGCGGATAAGTTCACTTCATTAGTTCAAGAGGAATAGGGGTCCAAAGTGTAAAATGCAGTTACTTAGAATAATTCGTGCAAATTACAAAAACCTTTGAAAGTAATGACTTGTATGAAGATGTTACTAGTTTAATACAGATAGTAAATCCCTTTTAAGTCGAAATATGTTGTTACGACTAGCTACGGAACCCTACTGCGCGTGGCCCGACACGCACTTGGCCGGTTTTTTAGTTTAGCCAAGTTTTTTTGTATGTTTTAGATGTTATAAAATGCTTCAAAATAAATCTCTTTCTTTATTTTCAAGCATTGTATTCAAATTATATATATTAGTTTTAACGTATTTAATAATATAGTGTAATTATATCAAAAAATAATAAGTTACCATACAAAAAAAAATATATAAATAAGGAAAATTTTAGACATTACATGATATTTTATCATATCTGCTTTAAGTCTTTCAAAGTCAACCTATCTTCATCTTTGTTCGATGAAAACGTTTTATTTAGGCTTCCGAGAAAAGCTGATTACTTTATTATCCAATCGAAATTTTATGTATGAAAAGGTCATATCTGCGATTTAGTCCCAGAAAATGTTTACAGAACACGTTTTAAGTCGCTAAGCTTATTAAAGTTGAAAAAATAAGAATCTAGCAGGACTCGAACCTGCATCCCCTGGGTATTCGCCCCTATTGTTTTGCCAATTCAGCCATGGATTTGTATGCTGCTAGACTCGAAATTACTCAACTCCTATGTGCCAGCATCATAGGTATATATATACATATATACCTTAGCTAGACAAACCTTACTTGAAACTGCTGGATTCTTAATTTTTCAACTTTAATATTATATAAAATACAAAAAAGGCATAGCAAAGCTAAAATTTGCTTCAAAATATTACAAGCAGTCGCTAAGTGGTTTAGAATACTGCATATATACGGTATTCTTCACAGAAGGCCGGCGACAAGCGAAGCGAAAGAACAATGTAGTTGTTCGACACACAACAGTACCTAATGAATTCGTTTGCGGTATATTTATAGCCTTCGATGGTTGTAAAGGAGTAAGTTAGCGACAGGAAATGGTAAGTCTGGCGGCGGCTTTGGTTTTTCTTGTTTTGTTTATGAGTTATTGGCAGCATTTTAACGTTGAGAGTTTATTTTTCTTGTCGTTTTGATGTAGTGGGTTTTTGCAAGCTTAAAATAACTTGTTTGTAATATTACATTATAAGCCAGAAAGTAGCTATAGTTTTTAATGAACTATTTGCCGTAACGAACCTTAGTTATGCCTGTGCTCTCTGAATTCACAATAAACTGTATATTAAATAACAAAAAACTGACTTGATGGTCTAGTGGTTAGCGTATTCGCCACTTACTGCGAGGTCTCGGGTTTGATGCCGGCAAAGTTTTATTTGTGAACTTTTCGTCAGGAAATACATAATAGTAGCACGGAGTTTGAATTGTGCCCGGTGGATGGCTATAGGCTCACCCCTTATCCCATGGGACCAAAACATAACTGGTGAAGTGTGGGTGTGTTACACCTCTGCCACATCCTTCTTGGTAATATTGGCGTGATGTTATGTGAATGTTATGTGTTTGATTGTATTGTCAGAGTTTTATAGAATATTACTGTCTATTTAATTTAATATTTAAGGAATTGGAAATATTCTATTATTAAAACAAAGTTATAAAAAAGCTAATTTTCCCTAACACGGATACCTACTACTACTTTTCTTAATGAATTTTCGTCCCGTGGGGAAATCAACAGTTGTTGTCCTCTTTCTATTCGTATCTACGAAAACGAGACAATTTTATCAGCCTGTTTTCTTTTTCAACCGCATTTCTTTAACTTTTGTTGACGGTAAAAATGTGAAGAATCCACTTTCAATGTAATTAATTTAAAAAGTTACAACATTATGCATTTAATGTCAGGTCATTCTTCACCAACTAAGTTCTGAAAGTCACAAATAACATACAAAGTACAAAAAGACAAACAATATAAAAAACTCGTTAAAAAATATGTTATTCCACAAAACCACCGACAACCGGCTTCCAGTCATTTTGTTTCAAACATCATAATAACATATCCATGGTGCCCATAGCCATACCGCATAGCTCTATTAGTTGCGCTTTGATATCGAAATTACAAACTGATAGTGAACTAACCGCCTTGTTAACTTACTGATCTAAGGATTACTAGTGATTCAATTTCAGAAGTATTTAGTGTACTTTATAGTTGGGTGGATAAGGTTCATTTTGCCGGTTCCGCTCATGGACGTTGGCTAAAAGTGCTTAGATAGTTTGATAAGCGGTTTGCTACAACAGATTATGTTAGTAAATACTTTGATAACTATGCGCACTGTTCAACTTGTGCACGTCCAAGAGTGCACGGTTGGCGTAGTGGTTAAAGAGGTTAAAAAAGTGGTCGCCTCACCGCTTTCAACTACGCTGGTGTTGTGGGTTCGATCCCCACACAGGACCAATCTTTGTGTGATCCGCAAAGATTTGTTCTGACTCTGGGTGTGCTTTGTGTGTGTGAAATGTATGTTTGTGAACAATCCCGCGACACAGGAGTTATTCCTAGTGCAGGCATCATTTAAAAAAAAATGATCATTTAACTTTTAAGCCAACGTTTTAATTAAAATATGTATTAGCTCCTAAACTCAATCTTTTTAAGATATATACCATAATTTAAACAGAGTACTGACCATACACCACTCATTAAGCTTAATTTTAATAGCTCTACTACTTTTCTATAAACTCAGCTATTATTTTTGCTGACTGTACCATGCGGGGCAGCCGCAGAAAGAAGCTAGTATAATATAAAACCTTATGTGATGCGGAAGTCTCTTTACTATTAAAGCAATAGTGTGAGTGTGTGTATACTCGAATTTAATTTGACTCTTCAGATATTCGCAATTCCGTATTGAAGTTTAATCAAACAAAGCAGTACCTATTCATGTTTGATGTAGGCTGCCTTAACAAAGCAAACAGAAACGCCATTCAATTAACGCCAAAACTAAGGGAAGCTACGTTTGGTAAAAGCAAAGTATGCCTTTCATTTATACTTAGAATTCAGGAACTTTGCAAATGTAAATAGAGACTGACGTTAACTCAGAATAAAAAACCTATATTGACACGCAATTGACGCAAATAGTACTGCCAAAACTTGCGGGGGAGTGGAGGGGTAGTTTCTTCTGCGCTAGTTTCAAATCATAGGATTTGAAAACTAGTTTTCAAGAGAGGTGCTCTTCCATATTTGGCAACGGGCAACGCCTGACCATGACACGTCCAGTTGGCTTATTTCTCTGAGGACGTTACCTGTTAAGTGTTCTACTTTTAATAAAAATAGATATTGTTAAAAATAACACGTTTCCTAAGGGAGCACAATTATAAATTTCCAAAAAACATGCCTTTTAGTTATGTCTATAAAAACAGATAAAATTTAATGAAATTAATATGTCAACCTGATTGCGAAAAACGGCGGTTGACTGTATACACTCAATTGATTTGCTTTTCTTTTCCATTTTTGGTCCTGCTGGTCTTTAACATATTCTGTAATACAGTTACAAACTGGGGAGCTTGGAATAATATGAACTTTACTTCCAGGACTGTTTTACAAAGTCCAACTTGCACTTAAATAACATTATTTTAAAAGAATTGGAATTGAATAAAGGCGACAAAACCTAGTTTTGAACTAAAAGTTGATTTAACAGTTTCTTTGTTATAAAATAGAACCATGCTCTTTTGAACTACTTGAAACAGGATCTTTCGTTTCGCTTTTTCATTTTAGACTTATGACCAGCTCTGAAATATATAGTTACCTACTTATTTCTATCCAGGGTCTCAAATCTTCAAATGGGTTGCTAAATTACTACATAAAACTTGATAAGATCTTGAAAGCTGATCAACACATATTGACACATATAAGTGAAATTTTAAAGAAGAGTCTTTAACCCTTAATTTGGCTATGTTCGGAGCGACGAACACGCAATTTGAAAAATTCTAGAGACGGTATTTTAAGAACTCTATACAAAAATATTAGTAAATATAATAGTATTTTTTACATAGAATAAGTAGCAATAAACAATTTGCGTGTGGCATCATTCAAATGTCAGTTGTGTCAAAACAATGGCGCCGAGACGACGTCCACGTGCTTTGGTCAAGGTAATTATTAATTTTTACATGTTTATAATGCATGTTAGACAACCAAATATGTATTGTTTTATTGTTTATGATGTATATAAACAAATAATGGTTAATGATTTTTAACAAATTATGTAAATCTTTTGGATTTTTGCAACTAAAAGCAATGTTCGTCACGGCGAACACTGCCAAATATGCAGTAAAATGTCTCTATGCAAGCATGTTCGGTGTGGCGAACATTGCCAATTATGCCAAAGACTAATAGTTTTATTTGTTTTTTTTGCCTAACCTGGTGTGGTTTCTATTTTTTGCTTACTTTTGTGCTTCTTTTGCTTTGTTATAGCGCAATATACCTGGGCGAGGCGAATATGAAGGACTAGTAAAAGTGAATAGATAAGAAGAACGTCAGAGGGTCGAGGAATGTACAGTAAAACGTTCTGCCAAACCAAGACCAGTGGATGCTGTGAGGTATAACAATGTGGGGCATTTTCTTTCAACAAAAGAAGAAGGACGTTGCATGTTTTGCAAGAAAAACACCACAGTCTACTGCATAAAATGTGACGTCAGACTTTGTTTTGTAACAGGCAAAAAGCCTATAAACTGTCATTTAGCTTTTCATACTGAGTATTTTTTTAAATTCTTTTTATTTCTACAATTAGTAAGAAAAACTAAGATTTGCCTGCATTATTTTGTAATGTTTTAAGAAAATAAATTTCTTTTTCCTAATTTCACATGCTTTTTTACTCATATCCATATTGAAACATCATTTTGTCACACTATTGGCAGTGTTCGCCACGGTGAACATATATTTTCAGGAAATCTGAAAATCTGAAATTTTTTTTACTATTATTTTTGGCCATCTAATAACTTCCAAAACTAATCCCCAAAAAATGAAAAGGTATGATAAAGATATATTTTTCTGCCAAATCAAGGGTTAAATGTAAGCGAAATATATTTATAGTTTCTGAATTATTCAGCTTAATGTTTGAGAAACTACATACACGATTGGCCCCACGTTGGGCGCCAATAATAATACCTGTGGCCAAACTTTAGGAAATACGTCAAAACTTCGACAAAGTAGTAGTTCTAGTACTTATTACTTAGCAAAGTAAGTAGTTAGGATCCAGTGAGCTGGTGTGTGGATAATTTTCTTATACACATTTGCTGTTTGACTTGTTTATTCCTCAAAAATGGCCATAGTTTAAAATCTGTAGCTTTCACAGGCTGAATCACTGTACTTGTTTTTTAAAACTGTAGATTAAGAATATTCTTATTTGTGACACTATCGAATGGTGTAATACGGGTGTGATTTTTTTTTAATATCAACGTGTTCGATGCCTGGCTTTGGGGTCTGAGCATACATGTATTTTTTAAGATTTTTGTCTGTCCGTATGTTCGAACGCGCTTCAGGCAAAAACTACAGCATGATATTGAATAGACCCCTTAGACGGTACGTTAAGGTGTTTAAGTTTATAAACAGAAGTTCCTCATTTTTTATAAAATAGCGCAGAATTAAAAAATCGTATTTCGCCGAAAAAGTGGCGTTCAAAGCTAGTTACATACGGGGTGGATGCGACATAGCGACATTTATTGAAACCACAGCTTCTATACATGGTAAGTATCAATTTCCACCGGATAAAAATTCTCTGGCGAAAAAAAAAAAATCACGTTCTCCGAACAATTTGAACATTGTGATCGTGCAATTTGTTCGGAAGACGTGGATTTTTTTTTTCGCCAGTGAATTTTTTATCCGGTGGAAATGCATACTGGCCATGTATAGAAGCTGTGGTTTCAATAAATGTCGCTATGTCGCATCCACCCTGTATACCTAGGATAGTATACTCATCATTATAATTTAAAATATTAGCGGCATGAGAAAATTCCGATTCGAAACCAGTCAATTTATCTATGATTTTCATTAGCTACGATAACCCTTAACAGCAACGTCTTAATGAATTATGATGTCGTTTGAAATCAGCTGGTTATCGAAAACGTGTTTAATTTTAGCAGTAATAGGGCAGATAAAATGTCACTCAGGTATTATCAAAAATTTAAATAATATTTATGCTTTTTATAAGTAACATTTTACTAACTAAATATAGTGCAGTATTATTCGACCAATACGCACTAAGCGTTTCGTCTCTACATTTCTTATGCGAACTGCCAAACAATGGAACGCCTTGCCCGAGTCTGTGTTGCCGCATAAGTACAACTTGGATCTCTTCAAAATAAGAGTTAATAGGTATCTCATAGGTAAGCGTGCTCCACCGTAGACCGCATCATCGCTTGCCATCAGGTGAGATCGTGGTCAAACGCGTGCCTAAGTTACCATAAAAAAAAAAGTTTTATTATAACATTTATTTTTATAACGTAGACTTCGCTAGCTTCTACACGCGGCTCCACTAGCGAGGTACGTCGATAAAAAGTAGCCTTTATTATTTCTTGAACTATCTCCACTCCAATTTTAGTTAATATCGGTCCTGTAGATATTTTTTTTCTCTTTATAATGGTATAGATTAAAGTTAAATAGCACCAAGTGTGTTGCTAATCTCCACAACTACTGCTTTAAATGGTTGTTTTAGCATTTGATAGTCGAAGAACAAATCCTTGCGTGCTGCTATTGTGTCCTGCGAAAAGTTCACAAATAACACTTTGCCCTACAGAATCGAACCCGACAACTCGCGGTAAGAGATACGCTAACCACTAGACCATCAGTAAGCAATTACGTTTAACATAGGTGAAATCGAGGCTGTGGAACAGTTCCAAGTGTTTCATTGCAGTATGAACTCTCGAATAGCACAACTTTGGAACCGTGCCCGATAAATGACTTATTGCTTCAGTAGATGACCAATTGCTCGCCCCTTGTTTTGTACGATCTAAAAACCTATCAGATGAAATATTGACGCCATTTGCCTCTTGCTAGGGGCCAAACTCTTTGTCAGCGTCTATACCTGGCACCCCGGCTATGTTATGTTGACGGACACACTGGGTTTTAGTCCGTGCAACTCGGACAGAACTATTGACTCTGCTCGGATCAGTGGTAAGCGTCAGGCATTTCCCAGTATACAAAAAAAAAGAAACTAAGAAAAAATATAATAATATGCAGGCCTTTTCAGTTGTTAGATGGAATATTAATAACTATTTGTATATATATATATATATATATATATTTAAATACTGCTTATCGTATGTACAGTATATTATATGTAAGTATTAATATACCCATTAAATCCGTTATACAATTATTTCTAGTGCACCAAAAAAACTACCTATTTATAATTTCTTAAGCTCTCTTGTCCATCCAAAGGTTGCCTGTAAGAAATTGCTTGTATAGCGATAAGGCCGCCCATTGTACTATCTAAAAGATGTGCTTTATGAAACTGACATTCTAGATGAGATCGAGATGTACAACACCCACATTGCCCCTGTTATGTTTAGGTCCCATGTGATAAGGAGTGAGCCTATCGCCATCCACCGTTCACAATTCCAACTCCGTGCTGCTATTATAAATTTCCTGGCGTAACACACACGCGTTCACGAATAACACTTTGTCCGACCCGCTAACCACAAGACCATTGACGCAGCAATATATATGTACCTAAAATATTATTTGTCTGTAAAAATATTCCCTAAGTAGCAGCATTTTAGTACACATGAATGCTTGTTAACATGATATCAAACCTGTTACGCTAAATGACCATCTCATTCCACCATTAATCAATCAATTACCATCGCATCACAACGAATCAAACTGGTTACAGAGGAAATTATGACACACACAACACACTTAGATTTTCTCTGCATATTCATTTTGAAAGTAATGAGGAGTTATTAAAGTAGCTATGCATGATTAAAGATTTTCCGCTGTTTGGGGATATGAAAACCATGTTTGTTTATGGTCTATACTATTAACAATTTTAAACGGTGTGAGAACCTAGTGATTCCAAATAATAAGGTCATATAAATGAAAGAATGTCACGTAATGACGTAACATATAGTTGAGAAATTTAGGGTCCTGGCAAGAGGCAACCGTAGCTTAGTGGTTCAAGCAGCTGCCCGGTGTGCAGAGGTTGCAGGTTAAAATACTGCTGGTCCCATATTTTTCTCAAACGATTCATAATATACTTTGATAAGAATAGCTAAATGCTATAAAAAAATCAATAAGAAATAAGATCATAGTTCCTAATGTCATTCTAGACTAGTTTGACTACTTCTCTGAATGAGGAGATGACTGAAGCTAATGACTGCTATATATAATTACTAGCGACCCACCCCGGCTTCGCACGGGTACAATGCTGATACTAAATACACTACAGAAAAACTGTGAACGTTGTATACAGGGTGTATTTTTGAAACGGGGCAGTAAGGGCAAGTATCTTAACCGTTGCAGTTACAGCAAAACGTTCTTAAAAGACCTTCCCTAACTTTTTGGGACATTTTGAACTGCATTCACAGATTTAGTAAAAAACTTACAGTTAGCAAAAAAAATGCAAAAAGTTCAAATTTTTTTTTATGCCAATCGATTTTATTTCATGTGGGGATCAAAAAACTCTATGGGACCATTTTAGCTTTCAGTACTAGAAAAGACAGAAATCGCCAAAAACGTTTTCCATACATTTCGGCAACAGAAACGAATTTCTACGATGGTCTAACTTTTTGTTATGGCCTGGAAGTGGGTAGAATTGACTGTAAAGTAAATAAAAAGAATTTTTACCCTCAAATTTCGAATTTGATTCGAAAATCTGTGTGTTATACTTAGTTTCAGCTGAGAAACTTCGTATGAGTTATTAATTAAGGATTTTCGCTAAAATGTCTTCTAATCGTAAAAAAATTGACTTATTAGAAGCGTATTTTGTCAATAATCGAAATGCGGGAGCTGCATTAGTGTGGTACCGCAATAAGTATCCGTTGCGACATGTGCCAACAAGAAAGGTTATTACAAATCTTTTGAAAAACCTGGAATTGCAGGGTTCTTTCAAAATACGCTTCTAATAAGTCAATTTTTTCACGATTAGAAGACATTTTAGCGAAAATCCTTAATTAATAACTCATACGAAGTTTCTCAGCTGAAACTAAGTAAGTATAACACACAGATTTTCGAATCAAATTCGAAATTTGAGGGTAAAAATTCTTTTTATTTACTTTACAGTCAATTCTACCCACTTCCAGGCCATAACAAAAAGTTAGACCATCGTAGAAATTCGTTTCTGTTGCCGAAATGTATGGGAAACGTTTTTGGCGATTTCTGTCTTTTCTAGTACTGAAAGCTAAAATGGTCCCATAGAGTTTTTTGATCCCCACATGAAATAGAATCAATTGGCATAAAAAAAAAAAAATTGAACTTTTTGCATTTTTTTTGCTAACTGTAAGTTTTTTACAAAATCTGTGAATGCAGTTCAAAATGTCCCAAAAAGTTAGGGAAGGTCTTTTAAGAACGTTTTGCTGTAACTGCAACGGTTAAGGTACTTGCCCTTACTGCCCCGTTTCAAAAATACACCCTGTATAAACACAGCGGCCCGCTCCGGATTCGCACGGGTATATATTAATAATATATTATAGCCTATGTCACTCACTGAAAAAATGATTAAAATCGATCCAGTAGTTTTGATTTATTCATTACTACCCGTGGCCCGCACGCGTTAAATTAGGAGTAAAACAATTCCCCTTTCCCTATACCATGAAGATTTCCTGCTATCTTTGGAATATTCATACACAACATTTTTACTTATTTACTTTTTACATTTCTCAGCTCTATTTTTATCCCGAAGCTGACTGAGTCGAGCCTCACGCTCTATTGACGATTCTCTGTCCCTCTGAACAGGCTCGCTCCCGCGCCGCCCGACCTCCCGATATCGCCGCAAACTCTACGTCCCGCAATTTTTAAATCTGTAATATCTTCGAAAATATTCATTTAAATCACATGCTGTAAAGGGCAATTTTGATCTACATGAAATGCACAACGTATCTAATGTATTTAATTGGATAAGTAATGATACTGTATCGTTTAAAATAGCTTGGTAAATAACCCATATTTTTTTTGTAATATGTAAAAGATAAAAATGGTTACTGTGGGTTATCTTTAGGAGATAAACATATGCTGTCGCGGACTTTTTTATTTATCTTTTCAAGATATACAATTACGTAGTACATAAATTTGATCTATCTCGTAAGGTTTAGCCAGCGATTGCAATGTAAGCGCAGAAAAATATGTTTGTTACGACATCACATTACAAATCTTTAAATTTCTCGGCTTTTCTCTACTATAATATGCATGTATTATACATAAAAACCTTCCTCTTGAATCACTCTATTCATTAAAAAAAACCGCATCAAAATCCGTTGCGTAGTTTTAAAGATTTAAGCGCACATAGGGACAGAAAAGGCGACTTTGTTTTATACTATGTAGTGATGATGATGATCAGGTACCTACGGACTGCGATACGTTAGAACATCAATAAAACTTCAGCGAAGACTCCCGAGCGCTGTGTTTATATACTAACGTAATAAGGGTTAAGCTTAAATCTCGTTAAGATTTTATCTATTTGTATAGACTAATCGACGCTTCTCACGACCAGAGGGCTGGTTTTTACTTCGCCCAGCGAATAAGCATTGCCATTCAACGTGGCAATGCTGCCAGCCTTCTGGGCACGGTATCCGCTGTGGACAGCGATGCGGAGGAATTTTATGACGCATAATGTAATTTATTATTTTATTTCATTTTATTAATTTATTGATGGTATTTGTGTGTTATATAGTTTTATTAATAGACTAATCAAATCTTAAACACTAAAATGCATGTTGGCCATTTTGTCAAAAATGTTTTAATTATTAATTATTATTAAATAAAGATATCATTTTAAATTATTCATTGAGTTATATACAAACTGAAACAATAAAATAATTTTGAGTAGGTGGTCTCCAACAAACATGCATTGTAGTGTTTTAGATATATTATGCGTTGTTTAAAATAAAAAAGATAAAAAACATATGAATGCTACACCCATATTACTTTTGTATGGAAAACAGCCAAGCAATTGTTTCCTCTTAAGCCGCCTAGAAGTGCTATTTGACAAAAACTGGGCAAGTTCACGTTTGACGTCCTGCAAAGGGATCCGTACATAAAGTTTTTAAAAATGTATGATGGTCTTGAATGGATATACAATTTGTGTCACAGTATAGAATACTTTAAAAACCATATGGCATAATATTGGTATAGTATAATGTAGAAGAACCTAATGCCGTTCTCATTAAGAGACATTCTCGGAATGTGGAGATGACTAGAGATAATGACTGCTATATGAGCTGGTACGAACTGTGAAACATCACAGCGTCATTAAAACTTGAGCCACCTAGAAGTGCTTCTTGATAAAAACTGGACATTATGAGTGGACTTCCTGACGCGAGGTTCCGTATGGTCAGGTTGATCCATATTTTTACAAAAGTTGCCGACATATTTATATGCATTGTATTAGTTGTAGATTTGCATCAAATACCAATTAACTTTTGTATTATAAATAAGCCTCTACGCACGTCCACATCCGAGAGCTACGACGAGCCAATGTTGATCCAGGACATAACATTTTGCGTTTGTGTCAATTGAATAACATTGTGAAAAAAAAACTACAGTTTTTCTACCCAAGCTAAGGGAACCCTAAATATCTGACTAAAGTAGAAACATCCGATGGACGCGAAGAAGCAAAGTAAATGAGTGTTTTTATTAATCTTTACGAAAGAAAATAAAGAGTATAAGCTGTATAATCATTATGTAGATGACCTACAATCAACTACAATAAAAGATAACAACAACTGCGCACAAGCATTTTTGATACTGTCCGACCAAAAACTTAGTTCCATTTATTGGATTCGGAATACTGGAACACAAGTGCTTCTTATGCTTTGTAAAAGTGCACCCAGACCGGAAACATTCGCATGTACTTAGTATATGTATTGCTAATTAGATTTTAATTCGATTTGCCTATTGAATATATTATTGATAAATTGCCTCCCTGACTGACGAGCATTCGCCTGTAATGTAACATTTATGCGCACTTTAAAGCTCGGTGTAGGTTATAATCAAATCTGTACGTAAAATTACAATTGAATGCTTTCCGTCTAGGAGCATTCGCTTTTTATTTACATTAAACATTTTTTTGTGGTATACCTCTATAGTGTAAATCTAGGTAAACTTCTTTTTTTTAAATATATAATATTTTTTATGAAAAAATATAAAATGAAGCATCATTTCTTGGTCGCACCTTTATTATTCCTCGGTTTGCAATTATAAAAGCTGTAAATGCAGTGCTTAAGATGCACTTGCCATTTAGTTAAACTTAAAATTACGAAACAAAAAATAAAAGCTACAAAATACAGGATGTAGGTAATTGAGAAAAATGTAAAAAAAGTAAAATGGCATCGTTGTTCACGTAAGAAGTTTTATCGAGAACAGAGATTTTGCTGAACATAAACTGATTTGCAACCTGTGTATAAAGGCACTTTATTTTTTTTTTAATATTTATAATTGTTCTGTATATTTTTTTATTTGTAAGTTTCTAAATTTGTTTTATTATTTTGATTTTAATTTTAATTTTGATGGTGATCTAATAAATAATTTTTACTTTACTTTACTTTACTTTACTTTACAACATCTCTGAAATAGCGAAATAATCTCGCTACAACAAATATACATGTCATGGTAAATATCCCGTGATATCTGATATTTAGTAAGAAAATAACCATGTTTAGCCTCAAAATAATCATATTTAGAATCGATTCCTCATCTGGAGCAGAAAACTCATTCTTCTTCTCTTCTTCGTCGTGTCGTGGTGAAAGGATTAGCCAATTCGCTTTGGAGAACTCGCGAATTGCCCTCTCGGTTCAGTCAAATAAATAGCACGTTTCAAGACTTTGAGACTTCAGCAACAAAATCATGTCCTCTAGAGACTGCCAGGTGTCAAGACAAATGAATTTGTCTGCCTTTAAAACAGTATTTATTTCCGTTAACAACGAAATACTTCATTTTATCCTTTCTCGTTTTCTAAAAGATTAGCCATTTGGAAGCGTGCCCAGAGCCAGGAATACAACGCCGCATTAAAAACATTGTGCATGAATACTGGTGCAGTAAATATAACCTTTTCTTAGAAATTCTTATCTACTGTACATTAAGGTCTAAGTTATTTTATACCTAGGCCATTTTTCTTTAATATGTTCGTTGTTTTAACTATTTTTGTGTTTGTTGCAAAATGTATTTAGATGTTATGTCATACTCGTGGGTGTTTCCATTTGGTGGTACAGTGGAACTAGTGCTATAATAAATTAATCTGTTATTATAGAGATTAGGTCCAAAAACTGCCAACATATAAATGAATTCGACTGTAGCACAGACAACACAAGGAAACACTTTATTGAGATGAAGAAATTACTTTGAGTATGGTGACATTAATTGCTGACGAAATTCGTACTTTTCTTAAGATCATAACGTAAAGCAAAATATTTAACGTGTACATTGCCTTGTTTATTAAAGTGTAACTCGCAAATGGAGCTAATGGCTGTACTTCCTTGACGCAATACACTGGTCACCACAGGATTTAATATTGAATGCCCACTTCAGCCAACAGAATTTCTTGCAGTCACTCCAATTTATATAAATTTGTTAAATGTGCAATAGAGGGCGCTATTTCTTGGAAGTGAAACGATCACAGGGTCGGTACGGAGTGTAAATGTGAAAAAGCTTGGTCGGTAATGTAAGGGTTGGTATTCGACTATAATCTTTGTAGCGATAGTGTAGTCTTGCTTTAGTTAATTTTGCTGTAGGTCGTAGAGTAACCAAAAAACAGTGATTACAAGTAAAAGATTATGGAAATCCAAATCATACATTACCATTTTTTACCAGTTAATTTGCCGATTAAATCTTGGATAAAATATTGGCAAGTTATTTTACTGCATCCTAAAGGACACTTTTTGAGAGCATACTATCACATTTAATCCAATTTCTAATTGATTATTTTTACAACATTTAGCTATGCTTAGCAAATTATACTAAAAACAGTTGAAAAAGATATGGGACCGGCAGGATTTGAACCTCTGACCTTACTGCACACCGGGCAGTCGCTCTTAGCCATCCAGCTACGGTCGCCTCTTACCGGTACCCTAAACTTCTCAACTGTATGATACGTCATTACGTGACGTCACGTTCATCCATTTGTTACTATCTTAAGTAGGATACAAAGCGGCTGCCCGGTGTGCAGTAAGGTCGCAGGTTCAAATCCTGCCGGTCCCATATCTTTTTCAACTGTTTCTTAGTAACATTCAATCCATTAGTGTTAACAAAGTCGTGTGCCATGATAGATTATTGTCTCAAATAAAAACAGAAACAGTAATGGCAGCTTTTTTAGTAGCAATAACAAAGTGGACATTGAGTTTGTGACGCCGGATAATAAAGTCAGGTTTTAGAGTGTTGGAATGTCGTTACTTTTTTACGAATGGTGACTAACCTTCATTAAACTAATTGATGGATGAGACACTTCATTAATTACTTAGTGTATTTTTTTTTCGTCAAAATGTTTTTTACGTGTTGAGTGAAGACTAGTAAAAGAGGATTTGATACAGAAGGTAATAATGGTTAAAACCATAGAGCACTTCTTCAATTTGGAGAGGACTAATTTGCAAATATCTTTGCAAATTAGTCTGCCATAACTCTCAGAGGAGCGGAGCGAAGATTGATTCGCTCATCTATGATTTCACAACTTGCTTCATATCAAGAGCGGTGCGGCACCCGTTTCGTTCCCCGACCCGCTCGCGCGCCCACCGAATGTAGTTATAAAACCTAAAGTACTCTTGATAATGCCTAGACGTATAGGCGAAACCGCGGTCGACTAAATTGACCAACATTACGTGAGTAACACCCGTATTTCATAATTTGAATAATGTTACAAACTCACGTCAGTTTTAATAAAAATAATATAATTGTTCATTTATTTAAAAGCTTCTTGCGTAAAAAAATTGACAAAGGGGGACTTAGTGACGAGGCATTTTCTACTAGTGGACCCCTGTTCTGTTAAACACCGGATATTAAATATAATGTCATGTAGTAAAACCCGTCGCCCCGTGTCTTTGTAATCTTTGCCGATAGTCAAGTATAGTACACTGATTCAATTAATTTCCCTAATTACACTTATTAAGTTTCCAACTTCAACGGGCATTTTAATTGCATCGTTAAAATATCTTTAGTCTGGCCAGCTGATGATCTCAGATTTTAGAGATACCTACTATGTATTTTTATTTTATATAATTATTTTTTATTGCTACAAAAGATGGTATTTTACAAAAATATACAAGCGCTGGCTACCGCGATAGTATTATCCGTGTTGCCAGTGTCTTCTCCAACAACTTCAAAACATAAAATTACTTGCTAAAATTTGGCGCAATATTTTGAAAATTTTTCAAGCCAAATATTATAAACCCAATAAGGGTAAATATTTAAAATGTCTGCAAAGGTCTTCTCTTCACATGTTAATCTTGGCATTAATGTATTAAAAACGACTTAAATATGATTAAGAACGTCAACAGTAAACAAATTATGCAGCCCTTTGTTATGGTGACATTGTGTGTGAGTGACCTTAACCCAGGCTTAGTAAAATAATTGCTTCGCAGGTTGACGACAAAATAATCATGTAAATATGCCACAAAATAATAGCTTTGGTAAGGAGATGACTAGTACGAAGATGAGCGAGAATAATGATTGATGAGAAACCATTTAGATTAATGGTAACGAACATTGCTGCCGATTACCATTAAATAAATAAAATATAATATTTATTCAGTACCGTTAAACTAAAGTTTCTTTAGTACTTTTATATCATTTGTTTGTAATATTTTGACGTGTTCAAGCGCCTCCTGAGGCCTATGAAAATAAATGATTTGAATTTGAATTTTGAATTTAAATGGTGCAGAATAAATATTTTATTTTATTAATTTATTTAATGGTAACCGGCATCGAACGTTCCAAATAAATCGAATTTCAAAATAAGTTTTATAAAAGTAATAATATCATATCATAACCATCACCAAAGAGGAGAGAGAAAAAAAGTAATGAAAACATGCGATTTCAGCAATTTGTAATTTTTTTTCAAACAAGTGCCTGGATCACCCAGGTATATCTTTTCAAAATATGTTTTTGTAAATACCTAGCTCATTTCATGTCCGCTTTTGTAGAGTCTTGGCCTTAATACACCAGCAGGCTTCGCCTTTGAAATGTACTTTTGAATTTTGCGTTAAATGTTTGCTTCATAGCAATAATTTAAAATAATTGCAAACGTAATTATGGCTGGTCGCTTTATTTGGCGCACATTTGGTAGAAATAGAGGGTCAAAATACGTATAGCAAAACATAACATCACGCCTCATTAATGATGAAGAGTGTAGCAGAGGTTTATATTATCCACACTTCACCTGTTATGTTTTTCAAATATACAAATATACAAATACAAATTCATTTATTGTTTACCACAGGTGAAAATAAAGATGTTACACAATTCAATTAGTACTGCTGCAGTATACCTATTAGGCGTACAATATTTATTTTTTGTTTAAAACTAATAAAATGTAAACATACTCATTATACCAAAATATTACATGTCAATTATTCACTCATTTAATCCATTTTCTCATTTTTTATATGTTTAAATATAAATTATAAAAATCAATTATTATTATTAAGAGTGATAAATGTCAACTTACATACTAATTACAATTTATAATATAAAATAATCGTTATTTTTTATTTAGAAACTCATATATATATATATATATCAAATAAATATTTTGCAGTAAATATTGCATAAGCTTATATTTAAAACTATTTATATTATTAATATTCTTGATGACATCTGGTAGGTTATTATAGATTTTTACCCCCATAACAAATATACTCTGAGAATAGTGAGTGAAGGATTCACATTTCCTTACGTTAAAAATATTTTTAAGTTCCATGTGAGCTTATTGCCATCCACCGGGCACATTTTCAACTACGTGCTGCAATTGAGAATTTACTTACGGATATTCTCACGTAGCACTTTTATCCGATACGGTAATCATACCCGAGACCTTGCGGAGAGAGACTACATTCGCTAACCAGTAGACTAACTAGGCCTCGAGGTAAAGTTGTATGTAAATGTACCTTCAATAACGTAGATGAAAATAATAACATTTTTATTCATGCGAATTAAATACAGCGCAATATTCTTGTAAAGGGAGTCTCGAGTGGGAGACCATAGGACTGCGAAGTTAAAGGTCTCGGGTTCGAACCCACGGCACACACTTCTCGTCTTTTCGAAGATATGTGTGTATTTATCATATATAAATTATCGCGAGCGATAATTTATATATGATAACGATTATTTATAACGGTGAAGGAAACATCGTGAGGAAATCTGCATGCCTGAGAGTGTCTAATAAGTGCTTCAGGGTGTGTGAAGTCTACCAATCCGCACTTGGCCAGCGTGGTGGATAATGGCCTTACCTTTCCCATCATGAGTAGAGGCCTGAGCCCAGCAGTGGGACATGTATTAGATACAGTGCTGCTATTATATTCTTGTAAATTAAACTGTAAATATAATTATTATTATTATTTTAAATACCCAGCATACATAATTATAGACGATAAATAAACTTAAATTTGATTCAACAATTTAAATTATATCTACAGTTAACATTCTTCCAGTCGAATTAAAATATTTATTAAGAAAGCTGTATGACAAAACAGAAAATCGACACACCTAATTATGCAAATGACATTCACAATCGATTTAATGGTACATTAAATTATGAACAGAAAATGCTTGAATGAGAATATTTTTTATTCATAAGAACAGTCGCAATTCTCTAGTGGTTAGCATATGCGCCTCCGATTGCGAGGTCTCGGGTTCGATTCCCGGGTCGGGCAAAGTGTTATTTGTGAATTTTCCGTCAGGAAATTCACAATAGCAGCACGGAGTTGGAATTGTGCCAGGTGGATGGCGATAGAGTCACCCACTATCCCATGCGACCTAAACATAACAGGTGAAATGTGGGTGTTGTAAACCTCTGCCAAACCCTTCTGGGTAATATAGGCGTGATGTAATGTGATGTTTTTTCATGACAACAGGTTTTCGGGGTCAAATTTAGCAAGTCACATATTACGATAAATATGATACTTTATACGAAACTCCATGTACATTTGTTACGTTTTCTTATCATTATCATTCTCTTATCTTTTCCCAATTATATTGGGGTCGTCTTCAAGCCTAGCGAACACAGCCGAGCCTCTTTTAGAGGCCCTGTCTGTGCCTCTAAAAGAGGTTAAAACGATCATCAAATATTATATTCATAAAAAAGTTGTGAAAAATTACGTTAATTATAAAGCGTAATTTTTAAATATGTTGACTTTAGTGATGGAAATCATCCTCCACCATTGACTGATACTTAATTTACTTCTAATCCCATATCTGATACTCTTAAAGTTCTTAAGTTTAAGGGTGTCGTTTACATATTTTTTTATTACAACTTCTTTTTTAATATCTTTCAAAGCCACCACGATCCAAATTCCGTATTTGGTGATCGTTTTAACCTCTATTTTAGGTAAACTTTCAGCTTTTATAAAATGATGCAGGCCACTGGCTCTTAGGCTATTAAGATGAAAAAACATCCAAAGACTGCAGTAAGCATAGCTTAATTTTACGATCGATCGGTCACACATGCTTCAACGTAGCCACGAGCTCCTCTATATCCTATATCTACAACCAATAACCCATAAAAATCTACACGCTTATGCAGATACGTCTTTACTAAGAAACAGTTGAAAAAGATATGGGACCGGCAGGATTTGAACCTGCGACCTTACTGCACACCGGGCAGTCGCTCTTAGCCATCCAGCTACGGTCGTCTCTTACCATTTACATACATTTGTTCCGGATGAACGTGACGTCACGAAATGACGTATCATACAGTTGAGAAATTTAGGGTGCCGGTAAGAGGCGACCGTAGCTGGATGGCTAAGAGCGACTGCCCGGTGTGCAGTAAGGTCGCAGGTTCAAATCCTGCCGGTCCCATATCTTTTTCAACTGTTTCTTAGTATAATTTGCTAAGCATAGCTAAATGCTATAAAAATAATCTAAGTTAAGATACGTCTTTAATCAAAGGACTAAGTTATCATATTCCTTCATTTTATTTAAACATTTTCATAACCTTCCCTAACCGGGATATTCCTCCCTCACAACGGAGTTATATCCTTCAAATCCTTAGCATTAACCTGTCACGGTGGGGTTCCGTACACATGAGCTCGTACTCGTCGTCTGTCAAACTGTCCGCTACCTGATACCTTTGGGTTGTTAGACTCACGCAAATCATCTCAAATGACCTATTCATTTAAGTTGATAGCTGGACAGTAATATTGTTGTACAGTTGTTCTTGTCATATCCTATTTGGCAATAGTAAATCAGTTAATAGACTCATCTAACTGGGTTGCCGGCGGCGGCGTTTGGATAATGTTACCTCGCTGATAGATCTTATAATCATTATATAATAATTATATATCAATGACATCGGTAAAACAAATTTTAATCCTATAGAATACTTTAGATTATTCTATCCTACTAATATTTTTGCATAAATTATAATGTTTTTCTTTTTTTTCTGTATCTCATTGTTTTCAATAGTTTTTTAATTAGTCTTTTATTTTTGTTCTTTTTCTGTTCATTTTTAATTCATCTTTTATTGTGCTGTACTGTTTGTTGTTTTTGATTTTGCTATAAGATATGTATAGGTATATGCGGAAACTTGTAATTGGCCTTCATAAAGTTATTAATGTTTTTCTAGTTTTAAGTTAGCTGTAAGTTTACTGGTGTTAGAGCTCTTGTGAATGAGATCGAGGGTTGCAGCACCACCGTCTCACCTTTAACCTGCCGCCAAATAGTAGTGCTTCCATTACTGTGTTCCGGTTTGGTGATGAGATCAGGCCCTGAAATTACTGGCACAAGAGGTATAACACCGCAGTCCTCAGCTGCAGCGACGCTTCTATTATCTGCTTTTGTGGATTGTTGATGTCCATGAGCTGTACTTCACTTACCATCACGTTCGTTCGCTGTGGGCGTAGTATAAAAAAAAAAGTTATAAGATAGGGATCAAAAAAAAAAAGTAGTATAAATGTGAAAATTAGTGAGGATATCCGAATGTTTTGGTATTCTTTTACACTAAATGTACTAAACCAATTTTATTAAAAATCGGATCACTATTATAAAATTATGTTAAAAACGCCCCACTGTAATTAGAAAAAAAAACGTCAAAGGACTCTAAAATTAAATATAGCTACTCTTTATTTATCAACCTACCAAGTAGTCAAAGTTAAAGAAGCTGGTTATGCTATATTTGAACACTATGTTAATGATACCAGGTCTTCGAAATTCTTCATCCCTTCGATTTTTGAATAGTCTGGCAAAGAAAAAGTCGTTCTAACCGACATCAAACATACAAAATTAATACTCTTGAATTCTCAATTTGTTTCAAGGACTTTCTAAAGTCAATAGGCGCTTTGCGGGTGGGTAATTATGTTAAAAAAGTATTTAATTGCTTCAGGCCACTTATAAAACGGCTTAGGGTGGTACTTTGTCGTAATAAACACATGTTGGCAAGGCGGGTCTGCGGTGATATACGATTGTATGTTAATTTTTAAATTCTATAACGTGTCATTCACAGTTTAAGGCCTACGCAACACTTTGGTATTTCATTTTGATTAATATCTACTGTTCAATCGTGGCAGTTATTTATAGATGCATTATTAATCATTTTTAATGTCAAAACTTGTATTGGAAGACTTTCATTTTCTAAAATGATTTATTTACCTTCCAATATTTTCATGTTTTTTTGTACTACAAATGTATTTGTTTCAATATTAGTTTAGATCATATTAATTTTATCTGTTTGATTAAATTGCCTTGGTCCTTACATCAGTCAAAATAATCGTAAATAAATATTAACAATAAACTATAATCAGTACTGATAATAAGATATTTACAACTATCTATATTATATAAAAATGAAACCCATTTTACGTTGTCACGACATAGAATGAAAACGGCTTGACCGATTTGGCTAATTTTTTTTGTAGTTTTCTAATACTCTGTACAAGGTTAATACGGAAAAAAAATATATATTAATAAATTTTCTGTAAAAATATAAGTGAAATTATTGAACCCTACGGAATAAAGACTATTATGAAAATATATATTTTGTTTTTTATTTAATAAAATTAGTAAAGTCCTTCTCAGGTATGATGAGACCAGGGAAATAGGTACTTATTGAGCCTATTATGTTTTAACGTCAAACAATCAATAAATGCTAATTAATAGTATTAATTGTTGTCTACAATTTGAGCTTAACTGAAACTTACTTAATTATGTTTCAGAAGCTGTAAGACGTGATTTATCACTTAAATAATGGCGGAAAGTTTGAACGCTACTTTGAGGGAAGTATTTTCATGAAGTTAACTTGGCAAACTTAGAATGTTTCAGTAAGATTGGATGTGCGGTTTTCATCGACTTTATATTTAAAGTTCATTTTTCACTAACCGTGTTTTTGGAATTATGCTATTTCATGAGGGTATTAAATGCCGGCCGTTGTACAATGGATAAGGCCTATCGGTATTACGATCGAGAAGTCGTGTGTTCAAATCCTGGCCATTACACCACAGACGTGAACTTCCTTCTAACACAAGCGAATTAAACTTAGCTGGAGGGGGTTAACAAGAATACAAGTAATTTGTGTTTGCAAATTACTAGTAATCTTTAAAAAAAAACGCGTTCCAGGTTCTGAAGGGTTTTCTTTTTACTCCTCTAACCGCCTTTCATTTTATTTTAATTATACTCGTACCTATATTTTATAATGATCTATGGCAGTTCAATACAAATTCAATTTTCCCACAATGTTTCTCACAATCTTATCCGTCGTTTCCGATTTAATTTACTTAATGTCAAATTTCCAAGTTGAAAAGCTTCCTTAACACTGGGTTTTGTACGCGTGTGATTCAATTAAAACATACCTGACTTAATCCATTAAATGAATTAAGTGTATTAGTGCGTGTTTGTTTCAAGGTTTGTTGAGAAAACACCGTAAGTACGGAAACATAATTGACAAGATATTTTTTTTACTAGATATTTACATCTGTCTGTGCGTCCGACCACTTGTTACGACAACAAAAAAATAATATTGAATAATATTTAACTAAAGTTTTGTTTGTTTGAACTGTGGTATTGGCAGTGTGCTCTTAATACACAAAAGTAAATAAAACACGCAAAAGCCATTAACCCACATTATGATCATTATTAAAACGCAGATAGATATACCATAAACAATTGCCATCAATTGAGATAGTAAGATAGCCTCTTTCTCCGTATGACTTCCCAGGATAAACATCGTATCTATTAAAGCAAATTGACTTGTGAGGAAATGGTACTTATGACATGTTAGTGGATAATAAATGTTTGTTTTTGGGTTAACTGATTATTGAATTAAGGTGTGGTGGTATTTATGGTGCTATTTGTCACTAATTGTATGGTTGTAGCACCATAGGGGTCCAATATAATCTATGTGCATGCACTTATGGTAAGTATTTACATCATGGGAAAATTAAGAACACTTTAAATGATCCGGAATAAAAGAACATCTATCTTTTATTTTATATTATTTATTTAGGCGCACAGAACAAATTAAAACCTTAATTAAATAATAAAAAAAAAATAAAAAAAAATAAAAAGTCTTTATTAACACAAATAATACATAAAGGTTCACAAAATAAGTTAAATTTAAATTAACATGTAAATGTATTTGTACTTGAGGTACTGCTACTGTCTCCCAAACTAAGCGAAAGCTTGTATTTTGGGTGACAGTGGACAGTCGTGTTTTGTGACATGATATAATTACAGTTTACAATAAATTTAAAGTGAACGTTGTCACTGCAGGTAATACAGTAGGTTAAATGATAATAAAAAGAAAGAAGAATACAAAGTACAAATTTGGATCATAACGTATCATATAATTATGCACACAGCAAACTTAAAATATATAAATTATATATAGAAGTAATAGTAATAGTAATATATAATATAGTAAATATAATACGCTAATATAATAATAAATTTAAAAACAAAAATAGAATATTGACAAATAATAAATTGAAATGGCTCAAACGTTTCCATTGGGCACTGCATGAAGGATGTCTTTTTTACTAATAATGAATTTGTTGACGCTGTAGTTGAAAGTATCGAGTGTTTTGTTATTTTTATTAAAGTGTCAGAAATACAACTGAAAAGCAAGTAGAAGATTTATTGTCACAACTATTTAATAAAAAAAATTAAAACCAGAACATACATCATCAGTATTTTTATTACCGGAAGAATATTTTAACTTTTTATTTTAATCTTTGTATCCGTTGAACCGTTGCCTCACATAAAATTATCTTATAACCTTTATGAAGCGCAATGTACCCAAGTAATCAAGAAGCCATTTCATTCTTAAGTAGCTATCTTAAGTAGTATTGTAAAAAAACCATGCTAGTAAAGTTGTGAGGTTACATAATATTACAAACAATTTGTATTAAGCGATATTTTTTTATGTTTGTATGTATCAAAAGTCTTTACTGCCCAACAAACGTTAAAATTATAACGTTTTTCTATAGTTTGATATTTGCTTCAATGGTTTTTTGAATATTTATCAAAAAGAGACCTTTGGACGATAAGCCGCGGGGACAACCAAACTCGGTGCAAACCCCCTCAAGCCTCATTGTTTTTGCAAGTTGAAATCATTAGGAAAATATACCTATAGCTTAATCGATATTATGTAGCGAAATGTTTTTAATTATTATTATGACGGAACCTCCATAACATCTAATTATTATTGAAAATGGTGAAAAAATTAAAAAATTGACGTACATCGAAAAATCTTTACAGTTTTACAGCTAGCTCTAAAAATATGTTTTTAAGATAGGTCAGTCTTGCAATAAATGAACAATATTATAGTGAAATAGAAATATAAACAATCTACACAATGGTACAGGTATCACAGCTGCATACCACAATCTCATGAGTACAGATACGTGTGTTATCATAGCTTTCTCTTCAGAGTGGATGACGAATTTCTTACACAATGTTATTGTTCATTTAAGGTATCACAATTTCTCAACAATTTCAAGAGCTCGAAGCACGCTAGTGGTACAGGTATGTTTTAAAGAATAGTCTCTCAAATATGTTACAGAATTATTATTTCATAACGTTGCTAAGCTGGTGGCTAATTGTTATCGAATATTTAAAATAATATGTTGTGATGTATCAGACTTATATATTTGCATAAAAGTGGCATGTAATTGGACTGCCTCGATGGTCTAGTGGTCAGCTTATGCGCCTTCCGTTCTAAACGGGATATAATCCCACCCACACGACCTCCACTGTGACTCCTGTGACGCCAGGATCTACAGCGGTAACCAACTGAAAGGCACCGTGCATGACACACGGGCAATCCCAGGGAGAGTTAAAATTGTCTTGGAACCCGAAACGAATTTAATCAGAAGTATATAGTTGGAGTTGGAAAGTATGTGCGCCTTCCGTCCTTTCGTTCGATTGCCGGGTCGTGCAAAGTGTTATGTTTGATATTATTATTTCCGTCAGGTAATTCTCAATAGCAGCACGGAGTTCGAATTGTGCCCGGTGGATGGCGGTAGGCTCGCCCTCTATCCCATGGGACCTAAATTATAACATACAAATATAGACAAAGGTCGAGCAATTGAGACAGTATGATTTTTTTGTAAAAATATTGGTTTTTGTTGCTTGTTTGTTACTTTTTTTATCTTATTTTGTAGACATAAGTATTTCAGAATAATTAATTATCTTCTTCTATTTTTGGTAACATTAATGGACAGAATTACAGTGTCCAGATTTATCAATGATGACCTCATTGAACACTAACTTCACAATATAACTAGAATGATAGCTTGACTTCCATTTACAGACCAGAAATCCTAATACGTAATATATAATTCTCGTCTTGTCTTAGCTACAATATTAAATAAACGATAGCTAATGTGTATTAAATTCATACCCAGCCGTCTCAGGTGCAGTTATACGTCATACTCCGTAATCAACACATATGACGTCACATAATATACACATCTGATTGAGAGATACAATTACTGTGCACCCCGGCTACACATAATGGTCTTTCGTTGTATAGCAGTTGTGGGGTGCATGAAAGGAGCCTCCCCGAGTGACGTACACAACAATTCCCTACGTCCGGCGCACCCTGGGCAATTCGCGAGTTCTAAAGCGAATTGGCTAATCCTTTCACCACGATGGCAAGTCAAATCCTTGACCACCTTACTGACTGTCCAAAATGCCACCTGCACAGGACAAGAGAGGCGCTCATGAACGCCAACGAGAGCGACATAACAGTGGCCACTTACTGGACAAATTTGACTCAGCCATCGACACGACAAAGAAGAAGAATGGTACTGTAGTCTTTTCGGTAACCGGCTCGTTCGGGAGGCTGGAAGTCGTCGAGCTTGCGAGCGAGACGATTCGTAACGACTCTTGAAAACAGCGTGTAGACATGGCTCAGCAGCGTGAAGAAGAAGAAGAAGAAGAAGAAGAAGTTGTATAGCCTTCCTGTACAATGCGAGACCAGCTTATACTGGATGTAAGTAAAGTAAAGTAAAAAGTAAAAATTATTTATTAGATCACCATCAAATAAAATTATAATCAAAATAATAATAAAAAAATAAAAACATTTAGAAACTTACAAATAATAAAAAGAAAATTAAATAAAATATACAGAACAATAATAAGTTTATGTCTCAGACTTGATATGCTATGATGGTGCCTAAAAGGCCACAGCTCAACATATTGTTGCCAGAAAATTAGGCAACGTTGATTTTCAGCTGGAACCTCAGGTGACAAGTGATATATAATGGAAAATATATAAAATAAATTAAAAATAAATATGATGTATAGACGTAATAAAAATCAAATCAAAATAAAATAGCTAGTAGAATAAGGAAAAAGAATAGGTAGGAAGATGTCAAAATAACCTAATATGTCAAAGTGGTACGGCAATAAATAATTAATAATTGTAGGGTGTCCTACACTTGGGTTGTGAGTGCGGAGAGAAGAAGTAAACACTGCTTGCACTAAATAATCACGTGTATTAATAATTATTACGATACAAGTAAAGGGTGACTAATCAACTCTCTTTTATGTTACCTGTACGGTTGCACAGTTCGCACTGAGTTAGTTTTATTATGATTGAGTAAACGAACGTGCGCCCGGTAGGCTGCAGCGTCAGCAAAATGCAAATGTACAGGGTTCACACTGTACAATAATGTCAAGTTGAAAATGGCATGGAAAGAATAAGATAAAATAAAATAAAATTAAAGGTAAAAAATATAGGGTCAGTTTCAAAAGCCTTTTTTCATTTAAATGTCGCTTGTATAGCGTGGATGTATAGCTTGTACCTGCGTGTCTACTGTTAATAGATATTATAATGACATTCCATTCCTCGTAATATGCAGATTAATATTGAGATGTATGCAGCGTTTGTGGGTCATAGTACAATCAACTGTATTAAGTAATTGACTGAGCGCTCGTAAGATTGGAATGATTTGTTTTAATTGAAATGGGTTTTGAAGTAACTGTTGTTTATATTTGTGATAGCTATGGTATATCTAAATTTATTATTATATAAAGGATACATTTGTTTGGTTTAACGTGTTTATTTCGGGCAGTATTGGATCAGGAAACAACTTTAGTTTTTGAACTTCCTCTTTACAAAAGTGTATTAAGCTAAGCTACAGGAGGTTAACAAGAATAATGAGTCTTTGCAAAATACTAGTAGGCTATAATTAAAAAAATAAAATAATAATAGTCCATTAATCAAGAAACGCTATAGGTTAAAATATAATCACAGTAATATGATCACAGTACGAACCCCAAGAGCGAAGCAGTATTTTTGACCACATTTGAAACCGTGGCAAGCAAATAGTATTTTTTTTTTATTTATGATATGTCTAAACAATTAGATACATCATCAAGATTACAATCTGGTCAAGATATAAAATTTGAGACTAATGAGTAATTTAATTTTGACCTAAGTTACTAAATTAATTAATTTATGCTAAGAATATGTCCTTTAACACCTATCTTATTGTCTCTATTAACGAAACTGACACTTTGTTCTTGTGTTCTTTTAAAGTAGCACTAAACCACTTGAAGCACTCACTTCACTGGACTAGCTCAAAAGGTTTCGTCCTTTTGAGTCTTCTAACTATGTCTGTGGTGTCAAGGAGCTGGATGGCCTCGACATTCACGTGTTGAAGAAGTCGTCGTTCATGAGCTTCGGCATACTGTTGTATTACACTGGCGACAAGGTTCACCAAGCAAATAGTATTAAATATGTTTAAATTGCACGAAGAATACCAGAATTAAAACTTTCATAATGTCACGAAAGAATATCTATCCTATATTCAAGCAAATGATGTTGTAATCAATTATTAAGCTCTCAATAAAATATACGCGGCAGTTAGTCTATCGACATTATGAATCGATTAGAAAAAATATAAGTACAATTTCTCATAACTTTTCCTTTCGTAACATTTATTATCAAATATGAATTCGTATTTATCTTCCATCTATAAAGGTAAGTATGTAATTAATGAGCAACTTGATATAGAAATGCCTCGTTAGTTCATAATCATAACGATGTTGTCATATTACCATATTTTAAATCTAATTTGATTTCAATTACATTAATAGGCGGATATCATTTCAAAATTAATTACAACACAGATGAAATTATGTGGGTAAAAAATTATTTATTTTCCCAGTGGATTATTTTTGAATCCGAATCATGTACCTACTGAATCACTGCTCATTTACACCCTGTATTTATCTTAGCTTTCGTTTACTACAATTATTAGACCAATTGATTCATGACATATTTAACGAAGTTTTTGTTTGAAATTTACATAGTCAATAAAGTTTGACTGACATTAATAATATGTTTGAATGAGATTTCGGAAATAGTCAAGTGAATTTAGACTAATGTTTAAAATAACTATACGAATGATGAATTGAGTGCACGCTTGGCGTAGTGGTAAAAGCGGTTGCCTTACCGCTTTCGCTGGTGTTATGGGTTCTATCCCCAAACGGGACAAATCTTAGTAGATCCGCAAAGATTTGTTCTGACTCTGGGTGTGCTTTGTGTGTGTGAAATGTATGTTTGTGAACACCCAAAACGACGCCCGCACTAGGAATAACTCTTGTGTCGCGGCACAAGAGTTATTCCTAGTGCGGGCGTCGTTTTTAATAACGAAAGAAGAATAAGATTAATATAGTGGATCATGATTCCTTTGGTCTTTTTTGTGGTGGGTAGGCACGCGTTTGACCACGATCTCACCTGATGCTAAGTGATGATGCGGTCTACGGTGGAGCACGCTTACCTATAAGATACATATTAACTCTTGCTTTGAAGAGATCCAAATTGTACTCAAGCAGAGACATAGACTCGGGCAAGGCGTTCAATTCTTTGGCAGTACGCATAAGAAATGTAGAGGCGAAACAGTATTTACCTACAGCTCTTCAATACTAACATTTAAGAACCCACTCGAGTTTCAATGACAAATCAAATCTATTTGCTCACTGGAGTGACTACTTGAACCACGTGGATGGTGCGTGGGGCAGCATTGTTTGCGAAGCTGCGGGAAAAGTAATTACATTTCTGTGGTACGTGTTAATTAGTGTGATCAGTGTATGAGAGCATTGTTTGTGTATAAATACATGTGCTTTAAGCGCTTATAAAATGAGCTTCTATTTTCAATAAAATACTATAAAAGTTTAAAAAATTGTTAATCTGTTAATCTACGGATATGATCCATAATTCCTCCAGTTTGTTAAAGTCGGTTCAAATGTAGCTATGTTTCTCAGACCAATCAAATCACGAAGTAGCAGTTAACTGCCTCGTGGACCTCGTAGTCTAGCGGTATAATTCGTGTAGCGTTTATCATGAGTTCGGGGTTCGGATTTTGCTTCTAGATTCGAGCAAAAGTGTTATTTGGGCTTTTTCCGTTAGGAATTTCTCAGTACCAGCTCGGAGTTTGGAATGTTCCCAGTAGATGGCGGTAGGCTCACCCTCTATCACATGGGACCTAATCAGGTGAAGTGAGGGTGAGAAACACCTCTACCACACTTCTGTGTAATCAAATCAAATCAAATCATTTTTATTTCAGACATCAAGGCCCATATACATAAATACCTTAGACTAACATATTATCATAATATATTTTTTATTTTATTTTGCTGTAATATAAGCGTAATGTTATAAACTAACTCATTTTCCCAACTCACAAAACATTGAAATGGCATTTAATGCTATTAAATTCCTGTCAGATTCGAAAGCCTATAAAACACTGCAGTACTGCAATTGTGACATCGTCCGGGGTCATTCAAAGCCGATTGCAGTTTTAATCGCCAATTTAAAAGGCGCTTTTAACATCGCTGTAAAAACAGTACTTTGTTTTGTATTCATTGCTTCTCCTTTGTTATGTAAACTATCCGTCTATAACTGTGTTGACCATTTCCTCACTCTTAAAGTCTGATGGAATATTTAACCCGATATGATTGGCTTTTTAAGAAAACTCAGAAATCTGATTTTTTTTACTACATTTATGCAAATTCTAAAGTACTGGCCCTTTAAACTATCTGAACTAGGTAGCAATTCAATGTACAATGCTCATACATTACAAAATTATGTATTTTGTTCATCCTCTGTATCTATTACACGTTATTATTAAAAAAAACACGTAGTTATTGTTAAAAAAAATATTTGTTTTTTTCCCTGTCACTACTCCGACAGTGAAAATATGTGCATTGTCTGTATCTTTTCATCTATGAATATCTCTTTTATCTTAGCTGGACGTAGAATCTCTTAGTTTTTCTTTTGCAAATCGACTTTTGCCGGATCGTTTAGCTTCTAAGCAATTTGTTATTATACTAAATTCAATTTCTAGTCGATTTTAATACAGCATTTAGCTATGCTTAGCAATCTAATACTTAAAAAAGTTTAAAGGAAAAATTGGCTTTAAAATTTTTGCTTACAGTCAAAAGTTTCGAACAAGGGTTTGGATAGCTCAGCGGGTGAGCGATAGTACGGAATCCTATCAACCTATAATCCTTCGTCATGGGTTTAAAACTTCAAGTCCAAAAATGTTTTTCGACTGTTCTTAGTATTATTCAGTTCGTAAGTTATGGCCGTCCCGGATACTGATTGACCCTTCGCAAACTTCTGTGATAACATCAAGTGGCAAGTTACAATATTATTCCTCTGATAACTTATTCGCAAATTCGAAACTTGTTAAGGAATCCGTCGGTCACGTCCGTATTTTAAATCAATATTTAGACATGCCCCAAGGGTATAATCTGAAATGGACAGATCGAAATAGAACCTTAAGAAGTCAAAGATATTTTTCGGTTACAAATCACAATCTAAGAAGAAATTTGAATTATTATTACCTACAGCTTTTTGATATCGGAAAAAGTTAATGGTGCTGTTCTTTTTAATTCTGACGAGACGCAAAATTCGATCTAATTGTGAAAATAAAGAATTAAAGTGAAAATTGCTAGACATTATTAATGTCCATGTAAATTTTCCCAGCAATTTCACCTGGTGACATAATTTGGGTTGTAAAATTGGCGGTAAGTAATTTACAATCGATATTGTACGGAAAACGAGAAGATTGCCGGCCGATATTAAAGAATGCTATAACATTCAATCATTCAAATCTAAGCTTAAGAAATATGTACCTACACTGTAATGTAACCTTTAATGTTGTATAACTCTAGAGATAATGCTACTGTATTATTAGTTATTACTTTGTATTTCATTTTAAGTGGACTGATGTTCTTATGAGAAATAAATATCTTACCGAAAACGAATTGGCAGAATTTTATATTGAACGTTTTTATAGAATAGCAGCGGTGAACGATTGGATATCATCGTTGGAGAGAGTAATCGGATCTTTTTGCTCAGCGAGAATGGTTTTCACAGCGCTTTTCAGTGGTCATTTGTGTGCAAATCCTAGTTTATGAGAATCTAGGAGTGTTTTCTTAGTTCAAAATAAAATTGTGACCATTGTATTTACTAGTCGAATAGCTTCCCCGGGCGTAGTAAGTCGAACCTTTACAAATTATATATCTGTAGTCTCTTCATGAATCACTCTATTGAATGTTTAAAACCATGTTAAAATCCGTTCAGTAGTTTCAGACGCGGCCTTTTTGTTGATTCTTTTTAGAAAAAATAATAATGAAAATAGTTGCTCACAAAGTAGTTAATAAATGACCTACGGGTTTACATTTGTTTCTACGAATCTTACTGCGACGTTACATTTAATAAAAAATTGTGTGTTACTCAGAAACTAAGTCCGCTTTTGAATATATATAGAGCTATTTTCATCTATTTTCTAAAAACAAGAACCTGTAAACCTTGCCAAGAAATACCGTAATATGTTTGTAATACCTAAAATACACGTATATTTTAATCGAGTGAATAGAATTTCGTTGTTTATTAATTGGTACTATTAAATTGGTAATGTAATTGTGTGTTAAAATCGCCTACACTAACTGTCTGAGTCAAGCAGATTACATATTATTGATTATAAGAAGATATAAATACGCAAATTATGTTTTGTTAAATATAATTATGTTTAGGTAACTTTTTATACCCATTCTAAGATTGTCTCCAATTTGACAGACATTTTTTTATTTTTTTATATGTGTATAACTGTTACAAAGTATAAGTTTTCTTATAGGTACATTCATTAATAAATCAACTCCACAACAACGAGAACGTCTTCATAACATGAGGACATTGTTTAAAAGAATAAAGTGTCATTGTCTCAACAAATTACCTCCTTTTTGAAATTAAACAAAATAATTTCACAGACAGATTCCAAAACATTGATGGTTTCCAAAGTTGCTAATTCAAATGGAAAATGCTGCCTTCTACTCGTAGCAGGCTAATTCTATAATTGAGTTCTGTTGGCGTGCGATTGAAAAGGCACGCGGCGGTAAAAAGCTAGAAACGTCATCAAGTGCTCTCAAAGTCATTAAGTTCTCTCATTCAATATTGGAACCGCAATCGGCGTTGAATCAAATGTCATAAAGTTACAGATGTTCAAGGTATGGAAATGTAATAAGAAGGATGTAATAAGAATTATTTCCATCCTAAGGTTGCCTGGCAGAAATCACTATTAGTGATAAGGCCGCCCATTGTACTGTTATCACTAGAAATAAGTTATAATTGTTAACTCAAGGCGTACAATAACGTGTATAATAAATAAATAAGAAGGCCTTAATTAGAGATTCTGATTTATCTTAGTATCATAACATCACGCCTTTATTATCCAGAAGGGTGTGGCAGAGGTGTACAATACCCACATTTCACCTGTTATGCTTAGGTCGCATGGGATAAGGGGTGAGCCTATCGCCATCCACGAGGCACAATCTCAACTCCGTGCTGTTATTGCGAATTTCTTGAAGGAAAGTTCACAGATAATAATTTTCCCGACCCGGGAAACGAACCCGAGTCCTCGCGGTGAGAGGTACATACGCTAACCACTAGACCATCGAGGCAGTGAAATATATATCTTAGTCTTTAAATATAATTGACTACACCTGACTTGACTTGACTTGACTTCCTGTAATGCTGCACTCACCAGAGCCGTGATGTGATTCTGTACATAAAACGGTTGATTTCGTAATTTTAATACTTTCTTACCCCCATATAAGTATGATCGATATTTTATTGACAGAAATTTTAATTTCATGTGGTTTTTTTTTATACTACGCCCACAGCGAACGAACGTGTAGTCCACCTGATGGTAAGTGGAGTACAGCCCATGGACATCAACTATCCACAGAAGCAGATTATAGATGCGTCGCTGCAGCTGAGGACTACGGTGTTATGCCTCATGTGCCAGTAATTTTAGGGCCTGATCTCACCACCAAACCGGAACACAGTAATGGAAGCACTACTATTTGGTGGCAGGTTAGAGGTGAGACGGTGGTGCTGCCGCCCTCGAGCTCATTCACAAGAGCTTTAATTCATTTTAGATTCCATTTAATACGCATGCGAGACAACAAATGTCCAACAAAGTCTACGGATGTAAATATATTATTGGCACCACATAAGCGGTAACTGTTGTTAGATAATAATAACAACAGTTTGTGGATAAACGATTTTAGCTTTATTACTCTAAAATGGACTCGTAAAAACAATGTTATTGTTAAAACTAAACATGCACTTTAGATACTGCAAACTTAATTTTAAATAGCATTCTAATATGGCAATTAAGATAACAAACCTGTACACTATTTAGATGACAAAATAAAGGGCAAATTACAGTGTAATTTCAAAACCGTTTCGATACTAAACGATTCAAGTTAGTGTCCGGTATCGGGGTGATTTGCATGCAATTGGCTTTTCGATATTTACATCGCTTTGGTTCATGCTAGCGATACTTCGGATAATGTGCGCAACGGGATATGTCATATGAGGATAGTCAATAATTAATTAGCAAAAAAAAAATGCGACTCGTGACCAGAGGGCTAGTTTCTATTTGGCTCAAAGAATAAGCATTGCCATACAACGTGGGCAGCCTTTGGGCGCGATGTCAGCCTTTGACATCGATGCGGAGGTATTTTTTGATGCTATATAAAGATTTGAAAATATTGTGACGTCGCAACCGCGCGCCCACCGCTACCTCAAGATGCGCCCCTCCACTGCAGACCCTGTGGGGTATATAAAAGAGCTGCGCGCGCGACGCATCCTCCTTGCCTGCGGTCACCAGCGCCGAGTTAAGTGACTCCTCAATCTTCGCTTCGCCAGGACTTCACCAAACCAACGTACCACTTACCTTCCTACCAACCTAGGCCTTGAGTCTTGTCATGTTTAGTTAATCTGAATAATAATACCTTTGTTAATTTATCTATTGTTTCTCTTTATTCTGCTTACCCAACTGGTCATTAGAAGACCACGTTACAATATCTTTTTATATTTTTTATGTATATTATTGTAGGTATATAAATATTTTTCTGAATTCAAAATGTATAGATGTAAATATTTAAAGTTAAATATTTAAATAAGTTGTAATAGTAATTAGTAGTAGTATAAGTAATTCAAGTACAATGATTAAATAAATAAATAATATTAGCAAATATTATTTACTTTTATACTAAAGTATGTAGTATCGTAACTGCCTTGATGGTCTAGTGATTAGCGCCTCTTACCGCGAGGTCTCGGTTTCCGGGTCGGGCGAAGTGTTATTTGTGAACTTTCCGTCAGGTAATTCACAATAGCAGCAGGGAGTTGGAATCGTGCTCGGTGTATGGCGATAGGCTCACCTCCTATCCCATGGGTTAAAAGATAGACGTGATGTTATGATTTATATATGTATGTAGTACTGTTGTGTCATAGGGTATGCTCGTAAAAAGAAATAAAATAAGTTCCAAAGTTAAATTTTCTAAAAATCTAGTTGCCTGAAAACAAGCTTGGCTTTTTTTTTCATAAAACACGTTTTCACCACCTATTTTCACGTAATAACCTATTTGATTGACATTATACCTCGTAATGCCTACCTCACAATGGATTATGCCCGAACGGAATAATCCGGTTTTGATACGTAACTAACGTAACCTGTACACATTATATATATTACCTACTATATCACTTTACATTTACAAGATCCATAGACTAATTAGAGATCAGTAAATGCCAGAGATCACATCCAAAATATTCAAGCAATTCTGTTTACTTCGTCTTAATTAACAAACTGATTGGTAACCTGAATTCAGAGATATAAAATGCGATTATAGAACATGAGTAATGCAGAGCACGTTTAAAATACCAATCTGGCAATTTTAAGATATGAAAGAGAAAAGAATAATTAAATCAAGGGCGGAAAAGAGAAAAATACAGTTGCATTATCTTTTTTTTAAGTGGCTATATCTACGATAGAATGAAACAGTTAAGATAAAACTATCGCAAGAAATGCATTTAAGATAGTTTCAACGATTGTTTAAATTCTGAATTAAATGGAAATGGCTGTGAAATAGTATTGCGGTTAAATTAAACTAGTTTTAATTCGGATAAGAGTATCTATGAAATGCTTAAACTGAGTCATTATTGTCAAATAGAAAAGTTTTGAGTTCGTACTTGTTACTTTTTTTTTTTTTAATAGAAGATGTTTGATGCCAATATTAAAACAAATAATTTCAAAGAGTTGCTACTGACACGAGGCGATGCGATTCAAAACAGTTCAAATGATAACCGCAAGGTCTTGTCTCGTTCTCCCCGAGTCGGGAAAAAGTTCTACGAAAAGGCAAATTTTGGTAGAAACATGGAGTTAGGCATACTGCCCGGTAAATTGCAAATGGCAATAGACTTTGCCATTGGCAATTTACCAGGCAAATTTCCTCTCAAATCTCCTCAACGTATCAGGTGAAATGTGGGTGTCATACACGGTAATTTTGGCGTGATGGTATGTCATGTTCTTCAAGACTTCTACATAGTAATATTTATTATGGCATAGAAAATTTGCAAGTGTTCATTTACCGCACTAAGCTCGTTCCTATCTCGCGAAATGTAATTATTCAATTAGCGACAGCTTGTTAAATTAATGGAATTGGTAGTTCATTAATACTGAACTACGGGAAAGGTGACAAATACATTAGGGATTCGGTTTGAGTAATTTGTTAAGTAATTTTAGTGTTAATGTCTGAACTTCATAATACTTTAGAATGAGTTGAAAGTTGAGTCCTAAACGTGATATGATTCTTCAAATAATATGACTGTTGATCTAGGATCGAACTGCGTGGAGTAACAAGAAGGGATATAATTAGAGATGGTTATGATAGATAAAGCCTGAAAGTTGCACCAGTGACAGTAATGCTGAAAGAGAATCGTTTATTTTGGTATGGGTATGTGATGAGATAGGACGAAATGCATGTGACTAGATGAATAAAGAAAAGGATGGACAAGAAAAGACGGACTGAAGAAATATACGTAAAAGAATATATGAAAGAGAAGATAATATGAAAGAAAGAGAAGTCAGTGATCGCGAGACGGCTGACAGAGGAGAATGGAGAAAAAAGACGTTTTGTGTCGACTACAAATAAAAAGGATGAAGGCAGGAACAACAAGGCTTGAAGTGCCCGAAAGGCATCCCACAAATGGTCCAGGACTAACAGAGCTGCAGTGCTGGGAGGGGCCAAGCAATTTTGCTTTTCTTGTATGGAAGAGCAGGGCTTTCTGCCAATTATCGGGTTTACTCAGAGTCGCAATTTGTAAGAATAACTAGTCACAGAAAACTTCTGGGTCTAGTTATTCTTGACCTGGAACAATTAAAACAAAAATGTAGCTTTTTAATACGGGCGATTACTAGTACGACTATGTAGTATGCTATATTTTATGATTAGATTACTTTAGACCTAATACCTACAGTTTAGTATTGCTGGTATTGTTACTTTGTGTATAAAACTAATGTGTTAATAAAGTTAACTTATGTGCTCCAGTAATATATTAATTAATAAAGCGGCTCGTTTGTAAGAATAAAACATACCACTAATGCATTACCATCGTCAAACAGCAATCATTGATTGATAATAGTTGTAATGGTTCCGGAGATAGCTGCAGGCGGTTAATGATCGCGTAACTCATCATTATCGTCTATAAAATCTGTGTATTACCCACTTATATTGTTTAATATAGCTGAGCCATTATACATAAAAAAATATCAGTAGGTAAGGTGTAATATTCGTAGGCAAACGTAAAGTGTCATAAGTGCTTTTGAAATCACCCGAGAGGAAATTTCGGGAAAACTTTATATAGAAATGGCGATAAAAGGCAACCCATCGCCATCATCATCATTACCATATAGCCTTTTGTAGTCTACTTTTGGACATAGGCCTCTCTCAATTTACACCATGACACCCGGACCGCTGCCTTCCACATCCAGTCCTCTACTCATTCGGTCCACCTTCTGCAACTTGAAGTAATTTATCTTTATTTCAAATACGAATTAAGACTATATTTTATACTTAATAACAAGCAACTCGCCTTGCCTTCGCTCCGGGAACTATACTAGTACTGTAGTACTATATTAAGCATGGTTTATACATAAACACCTTGGTTATATAATATTATAAAAACCGACGTGAGGTGAAGACGTTATTATTGAGAATTCGGGTTACTCACGTTATTTTAGTCGGGATATGCCGACTAGTTTCGAATCTATCGACTAGTTTCGTCGCCCAGTTGATGAATCTACGTAATAGATTCGAAACTAGTTCGCATATACTGGCTAAAATAACGTGAGTAACCCGTATTTTCAATAATAATACCTCCGTTATACTTAGGGACAGACAGACTGACAATGGGAAGCGACTTTGTTTTACACTATGTAATGATAGTAATGAAGAACATGTTTTTAATCGCAATTACTTACCAGGCTAGTTAAAAGTATTTGTAAGGTAAGCGATAGCTGTGAAATGTACTAAAAGTTCTCTATGACTCATAGACCTATGCTCAATAAGCACTTGATTTTCCACTCTTCAGACTGCAGTGCTAATGACGCAATTAGTGGATCGATGATAAAGTTATGTTTGTGATGGTGGCAGAGCTTTTAACTAAACCGACTAAGTTGCCGCAAAATATCGTAAAAACCGGTCAAGTGCGAGTGAGACTCGCGAGACAGGGTTCCGTACAATGTGTTTATTCTATAATCTATTCTATACATATTATAAAATTGTAAATTTACACGTTGAAGATATTTAAGAAAAAATTAAAGTAGGGGTCTTTATAACAGCAGTAGAAGCTGAAATATAACAGACAGACCAATTTTTGTCTGTCTGTCTATATGTCTGTATGTTCGTACGCGGATCACGCCAAAACTACAGCAAGGAATTGGATGCGGTTTTCACAATTATGTAGATGGAGATCTAACTTAAAAACTAGTGTATATGTTTTATCTTTGTATTATATCCCTAAGAGGGTAAATCCTTTCCCCTTTCCATCCGTGTATCTCAGTCACCGATAAAGACGTTACTATACAATTTATTGGCATTAAGTGTCATTTTAAGTAATGATATATTGGTATCAAAGAAAAGCTCATTTAATCTAGTTTAATAATTAGTATACATCATTACACAAAAGTTAGATATAGTTTCGTTACATCTTGTTAAAAAAAATATTTTACATCAATTTAACTCCTAGTGTAAAGTTATTTTTTTTTTTATGGATTTCAGATTAATTGTTATACTTTAATAAGTACATATTTTGATTCCTTATCAATTCAGCTTTATACTGGTATTTTATTTTGCTATAGCTGGAATAGTTTGCTAGAAAATACACTTTGAATCAGTAGTATGATGAGGCGCAATTTGCCGCTGGCCCTCAGTGATGGCCAGGACGTTTAAGGATAGGCCGCTCTAGTTTCTCGGACGTTCCAGTGGCTAGCAATTTGCAAATACAAATTACTAGTATTCTTGTTAACCCCCTCCAGCTAAGCCTAATTCGCTTGTGTTAGGACGAAGTTCACAATCGTGGTGTAATGGCCAGGATTCGAACCTACGACCTCTCGATTTGACTTTGAACTCTAGGCACAACGGTAATTTAATCAAAACTGCTATATGCTAGAGTTAGAAATCACTTTTAAGAGGTCATTTTAACTTTACTGTTTTATATTCTTATTATTATCAATTAAGGTACCCTCTCAAAAACAATAAACTTATCCAATCTTTCGTTAACAAGATTAAAAATAAGGTCCATAAAAATGTAATACATTAAAGTTGACTAAAAGTTATTATTTCAGTCTGCTGGTCCAAAGTATTAACCTAATTTACCGAAACAAACAGTCTAGCAAGAAAAAAAGTTTTTAACATCAACTTAGACAGGGTTAACTTTTAGTGATGTTAATATTTCAAAACTTTGTTAATAGCCTAGTTTTCTATTACTTTTTATATTAAGAAAATTCCTATTCTTTTACGCAATTTTACTCAGCTGCGTATTTTAAAACAGGTATTTATAATTTTTATTGTTTTGTCACTTTTCGGCACTAGATGTTAGATGCTAGGTATAACTCCTGTGTCGCGGGTATGTTCAAAAACATACATTTCACACACACAACGTACACCCAGAGTCAGAACAAATCTATGCAGTTTACACAAAGATTTGTCCCTTGTGGGGATTGAACCAACAACAGCAGCGTAGTTGAGAGCGGCGAGGCGACCGCTTCACCCACTTCGTCAACCGTGCACTCTGAATTATAACAATCACGGTTATCAAAAATAAATAATACATCTACCTTACATAACATCAGGCCTGTATTATAGAGAAGGGTGCAAGAGGTGTATAAAACACACATATTATGTAATTAGGAGTGCGCCTATCCCAAAGAGATGAAGATTGGTATTTTTCAATGTCTATGGCCATCTCACGTTATATAAAACTTGAGAGGTGTCAAGGGACAGCCGGATGGAACGAAGTTCCTTTCGTTAAATTAGTGAAGGAATTGTAATAAAATTTTATTTTTTTGTTATAATATACATAATATTTTTTTTTATTATTAACAAATATAATGTTATATAAACTTAATCAGTAGGCTCAATTTTAGTTATATAACTAGCTTACTTTCTATGAGAGAGAGAGAGAGAGACATACAGAGAAACACGCGCACGCCGCACGGCACGGTCGTTACAAATTTTGGTCTTAATTTTTTCCGACAAGGGGTTTCGCAACGCGTGATAAGGAACTTCGTTTCAAAAAACATTTTATTATTAAAGGGGAGCCATGAAAGGCAGTGATTTAAACTATGTAATATAGTTTCAGAACAATAACACGATTTATTCCTCAAAGCGAGTCCCTACACACTTGTAGTTTCGGCCTTTCCCAAATTACAACAAAGCCGAATCCGGGACAAGGGAAATTATAATGAGGCGAACCGTAGACCCATGTTATGGTAAGGAAGGAGCGAGTTGTTATATTTAACCAATTGTATAGTAATCTTTGAAAGGCTTCTTTCGGTTAATTTGAGGATGGATTAATAATCTTACTGTACTTAATACCATAGCATACATAACATAACATAACATCACGCCTCTCAACACCCACATTCCACCTGTTATGTTTAGGTCCCATGGGAAAAAGGGTGAGCCACCGTTGTGTTAACCATAAGAATAGTCGTTTTTTTATTTAAGCAGTGTACTGTACTTGTACATTGGTGGAAAGATTAGGCCCTGAAATGATTGCCTTAGGGAACAATATTATAATATTTTGATATTACCCCGTATTTACTATGTTGTATGTGGTATACTTTATAATATTTAAAGGTTGTAAATATTACTGTTTACTGATGAATTTCAAAACTATTTTACTACGACCATAATTTATGATATAACATAAATATAATAATAATGTATGTAATACATGTCGCACTGCTGGGCTCGATGCCGATGAGACGGGTTGGGCCATAGTCCACCACGCTGGCCAAGTGCGGATTGGTTGACATCACACACTCTTATATGACGGAATTACAACCGAGCTCCTTAAGGCCGGTGGGACCCCAGTCCTGAAAGAGCTAGCGAGTCTCTTTAATTCCGTCATTCACCAAGGTTTGACACCACAGGCGTGGAGCGGGAGTGCGGTGGTTCTGTTCTTCAAAAAAGGTGACAAAACCTTACTGAAGAACTACAGACCTATCTCACTCCTGAGCCACATCTACAAGTTGTTCTCGAGAGTAGTCACGAACCGCCTCGCCAGGAGACTTGACGAGTTCCAGCCATCAGAACAAGCCGGGTTTCGAAAAGGCTTTAGTACCGTAGACCACATCCATACTGTTCGGCAGATTGTACAGAAAACCGAAGAGTACAATCAGCCGCTGTGTCTGGCTTTTGTGGACTACGAGAAAGCCTTCGACTCCATCGAAACTTGGGCGGTTCTGGATGCTCTGCAACGGTGTCGTATCGACTGGCGATACATCGAGGTGCTGAGATGCTTGTATGACACCGCCACCATGACCGTCCAGATCCAGGACCAGAAGACAAACCGTATAGAGCTGCGTCGGGGGGTGAGACAGGGGGATGTCATATCCCCGAAGCTGTTCACCAACGCTCTCGAGGATGTCTTTAAGACTCTGGACTGGACTGGACGGGGTATAAACGTGAACGGTGAGTACATCTCGCACCTTCGGTTTGCCGATGATATCGTCATAGTTGCGGAGTCGCTGGAACAGCTGAGCGAAATGCTGCACGGCCTAGATGGAGCTTCACGACGTGTTGGTCTCGGCATGAATTTGGATAAAACCAAAATCATGCTTAATGAGCATGTTATGCCGAGACCAATATTTGTCGACGGATCGATGCTCGAAGTTGTTCAGGAATATATCTACCTAGGGCAGGTCATTAGGCTTGGTAGAAACAACTTCGAGCGAGAAGTCGACAGAAGGATCCGGTTGGGTTGGGCAGCATTTGGCAAACTTCGTCAAGTCTTCTCTTTGCCTTTACCGCAGTGCCTGAAGACGAAAGTCTACAACCAGTGCGTCCTACCTGTTATGACCTACGGTGCCGAGACGTGGACATTAACGGTTGCACTAGTCCACAAATTTAAAGTCGCGCAGCGGGCTATGGAGCGAGCTATGCTCGGAGTTTCTTTGAAGGATAAAATTCGTAATGAGGTCATCCGACAAAGAACCAAAGTAACCGACATAGCTCGCAAAATAAGCTCGCTGAAGTGGCAGTGGGCTGGTCACGTCTGCCGAAGGACCGACAGCCGCTGGAGCAAACGAGTCCTAGAATGGAGACCGCGACTCGGCAACCGTAAGGTAGGACGCCCCCCTGCCAGGTGGACTGACGACCTGAAAAAGGTCGCTGGAGGGGACTGGATGCGGAAGGCGCAGGACCGGGTGTTGTGGCGCAAATTGAGAGAGGCCTATGTCCAGCAGTGGACTATGAAAGGCTAAATGATGATGATGATGACACACTCTTAAACGCTTTCTTGGCACTCTCAGGCATGCAGGTTTCCTCAAGATGTTTTCCTTCACCGTTAGCGATAATTTATATGATCAATACACACATATCTTCGAAAAGACGAATCTTAACGAATTGTTTACAGAGGTGTGTGCCGTAGGTTTGATCCCGAGACCTTTGACTACGCTGTCCTACGGTCTTCTACTAAACTATCGCTACTTACTGACATAAATAAAATAAATGAACTTTAGTATAATACGTTAGTTTTATGTATTCATATGTAAATAAAACCCTCCTTGGCTGCACAAAATCTCAATCTTATGAAATTACTATAATAAAGCCTCAAATAGCTTATTTATCTATTATTGGAAAGACACATATTTATTTATCTTTGACCCCTCAGACAATTCATCAGTGACCGTAATTTTACTGTTGTTTTATCGAAGATGTCTCTGATGTCTCGAAGTCGGGTGATATTTTCACGAACGTTGTGTTTAGAAAGTCGTTCGATATGTCATTGAACAGCTGGCTAGCATATCTCTGGAGTAGGGTTACCACACATTTCTACTTAACAAACTTGTTTTCCTCTTTAGAAAAATTATGATGTATTTTAAGACAATCTTGGACTATGCACCTTTTGAATTTTGATTTAATTTTCATTGATATTCAGGTAATTAATGTATGATTAAAAATAAAACCGATATGAGGCTTCTGATGAGCTAATGCCCTTTATAACGTCCGTAACACTTCGTGAAGTTTTAACATTATTTTACTAAATTTTATGAATTAAAGAGCATATTCAGAAATTAAAAGTTATCTATTATAACATGAAAAAGAAAGCAGTCAATCACAGTTCGTGACAATAAAATTCTCGAAAGCCTGAAACGCTAATTAAACACGCAAAGTGCATTTTAAACGTCGACGTGTTCATATTGGTCAATTTGAAAGCCTCCTTTAAGTTATTATCAAAAAGTGTCTTAGCAAATCCTACTAATTATTTTTCAAAGACACGTTAAAGGTACAGTCGCGACCAAAAGTCCATAAGCAATCTCAAAAGGCAATAGTTTGAAGTGTAGTTTGACTTACGACCTTCTATTTCCAAGAACTAGACACACATGTTGTTAACAAATAATTGTAGTTCATAATTTCAACCACGATGTAAGTGACAAGATGGCCGAGCGGTTAAGGCATGCAGTTAGATGCGTTTATCAATTCACCGCAAGTTCAAATCTCACTTGGTTACTTTTATACTTTTTGAAGTTTTTACTCGATTAGAAGGAATGGGACAGAAATATAGTATTCTTTATCTTGTTCACTTTGTTCACACATTTGTAAATATATAGAAAATATATGGGGTTTGATGGTGCAAAGGTGTCACGGAATGAAAGGTGTATACAACAGTTAAAAACCCATTGCATGGAAGTGTGGGAAAACTTAAGAGGAACCAGTATTATGTGATAATATTGTAGGGTCCATGCGCAAACGTCTACTTGACTGCATTGAAAATAATGGGGGTTATACGAAATATTAATAATGTTATAATTATTTAAGATTAATTTAAGATGTTTTGGTTTTACTAATAAGACGCTGTAACTGAATGTTAGCACTTCTGTAAATATTTAATGATCTTCAATGGAGGTTTAGTTTCCTTCTTCTTTTCGTCAAGACAAGCTGTAACCTCAATACATTTATTGTGATGTTACATTAAAAAAAACATCTTCATAAAGTCTAAATCATAATATTAGTCTTCAATAAACGCTGCTGTATACCAATACCTTACTTGGCACCGACTTCAAAATTATAAAATAATTATTTAATAATTTCTATTTAACTAAATGAAAAAACGTATTATTTTGTGCGAAGTAAATTTATTTTTTGCTTTTTAGTTTACCTACTTTTTGAAGTCGGTTTTTTTTTTGTTAAAAATTATTTTTAAAGAACATGTCATTGTATTTCTGGTTCCGTCCTATCCTGAATAACACAACAAAGTAATGCACACACAATTCAATGCAATGCGGTATCATTATCCCACAAACACTTAACCCATGGTATCTATAAAACCATTCAAACGTAATATCTCTATCTGATATAACCGCGACCGACTGACCGACGATGGTGTTTGTCTATTAGCATTCGAATGTGTACTATGGTTTCTATTCCCATACTCGCCATAGGTGATGGTGTTATCTCACCACTGCGTTATACGGTTAGGAAAAGGGTTATATTGCAGATTAAATATTGTAAAGCTCCATTCATATCAAGATTCTTAGGAATAAAAAAAATGGTAGGCAGTGAAACGAAAAGTCATTCTTTATTTGAAATGCCGATTTGTTTAACCACTAAATTGAAACGCAGCAAAATATTATTAATATTATTGCGAGCCTATAGTGTGCCACTGCAGGGCAAATTAAGGCCTCCCCTCCCATTTTTCCAATTTGGCATGAATCCAATTCATCCCGGCATCTCCTTAAATTTATTATTAAAATCTGTATACTTATAAAGCATAACTTATCTCAACAAAGAATTAACTTACAATAATTATCGTATCTATGAGGATCCTTATAAAAAAGTTGCATTTTAGATTTGAAGCCAGGGCAAGACGGTTTCATGAAGACATTGCAACCCTATATACTATGGATTTATTTATAATAATTTAATTGCATTTTCTCTTTATAACCATATTTAGCTATAATGTTGTTTTGGTTGCTATAACTTACACATAGAATTATTGTCAAAAAACAAACAAATATTGTATGAATTATTTGAAAAGATGGTGCACATGAGTTTCTCACCAGCTCTTCTCATGATGCAATACCCATCGGAGCTGGTACTTGGATTGATTTTAATTCAATTCTCTAAGTTGAATTAAAGTCAATCTAAGCTCCGGTGTCAAATCATTTTATTACAATAAGTATTATAATTTAGTTAGCTAAGTTTTATTTTAATTTTATATTTTTTGTGTTTTGATGTTTGTTTTGACGTGTTTAAGCGCCCCTTGGGGCCCATGGAAATAAATGATTTGATTTGATTTGATTTGATTTGACACAATCAAAGTTAATGTTTCTAGCTTCTTCTTCGAGCAAATAATCTTCAAAGTGTAATACGTACTTATAACACTTTCAGATTTAAGTATGATCTGTATTGCATGCCTTAGGGTAAAATATCGTGACTTAAGGTCCTGTGTCCCCTAGATGGGGCAGAGGGCATCCACAGTGCGCCGCTTCACGCTTTATTTCACTCCAGGTTTTGCCGATATTCTTCGCCTCCGCGATGATTGTCCGTCGCCAGGTCTGCTTAGGGCGGCCACGCTTTCGCTTTCCTTGGGGATTCCAGTCTAGGGCTTGCCTTGGTAGGTTAAAATATGGTGGACTTTACTATTTTGTAACATCAATGTGTACATATTTGCAATAAAAATATTGATGTTAGAAGTTTGAAGTTCCACACTAAGCCAATAGATATCCAACGCTGTGCCAATGAATACAGTCTCAAATTTTAACGTGAATAGAGCCTAAAGGTTGTTCGACCTACTGTGATAAGCTTATCATTGACGGCATTTCTTTTAATTAAACCGCTTCTTAATTGATATTTAATTCCATTTTATCACCTTGCCCGAAATATTTGGGTACGGAAATACTCGTATAAACTTGATTAAATAAAAGGCTGCTTCCATATAGTTTTATACGTTGATGTATCATACAACATTAAACATAACATCGTTCAACATTTAACAATGAGGACCGGATGGCGAAGTGGGTAGTGTGACTGCCTGCGACGCCGAGGTCGTGGGTTCGATTCCCACTTTAGACAAATCTTTGTGTGCATGAACATGGGGTTTTGTCTTAGTCTGGGTGTTTCTATGTATAATAAGTATGTATTTACGAAAGAAAAGTATATATGTATTAGTAGATATCAGTTATTCCAGTACCCATAGTACAAGCTCTGCTTAGTTTGGGACTAGATAGCGTTGTGTGTGAGTTGTGAAATATTTATTTATTTATTTATTTTAACATAACATCAAGCCTATATTACCCAGAAGGTAGTGGCAGAGGTCTACAACACCCACACTTCACCTGTTATGTTTAGGTCCCATGGGATAGGGGGTGAGTCTATCGCCATCCACCTGGCACAATTCCAACCCCGTGCTGCTATTGTGAATTCCCTGACGGAAAGTTCACAAATAACACTTCTTCAAATAAGACCTCGCGGAGAGAAGCGCATACGCTAACCACTAGACCATCGAGGAAGAGGCAGCAGAGATTTAATTGAAATAATAATTTAATGTTAAATATATTCAAATAGAAGGCATTAAATATATGGAAATAGACATTGAAAATTGTTCGAGTTTTATTTATTTTTATTTTGTTTGGTTCACCAACAATTGTTTACACAAGCTACATGTTTAAATAAATCAACAACCAATACAGTGCAATAACAGTGTAACAATCACTTAAAGGTAAACTCAGCATGCATAGAATAAAGTAACGTTTAACAATGGTAAGTTATTTGTATAGGTATATTAACACTTAAAATATTATTTTTATATGTAATACATCAAACTGGAGTATCAAATACAAAAAAAAAAACACTAGAATATAAACAATATAAGAGAAAAAAGTAACTTAAAAAATTGATAATAACAAAACTTAGTATAGATCACAAAGACACCTCAAAATAGCGGACCTTAACCTGCTCAATGAGTCAAAGTGAACATCAATTTGATCACTGCAACTATTATCACCTTACCGAGTTATAAGTATTATCACGATTGCTTTCTTAAAGGCTACTATAAATCTATAATAATAATATTTAAATTATCTTTTACCAAAAGTAAATACGCTAATTAGGTTACATAAGGGTTTAAAATTAAATTATCTTGGTCCACAGCTGCGCCCCCGTTATGATTACAATATCATCAAAGGGCCTTCGCTCACATCTTAAAATTTCGTGCGGAAACATTATACGGCTTAGCTGCATTACAAAATTTCTTACTCACCGCTAACAAGGAAAATATTTTTACGACATTAGCTTTATTAAAATAGGTAGTAAAAGTAAAAAGCTTTTGTGTAATCAAACCAGTCTTCTCATATTTCAATTAATCGCTATCTCGGATTAATACCCAAAAAATACCTTTTTACGATCTTTATCAATTTTCATGCAAATTCCTTTTATAACAGCAGTATGTACATTTAATTTCTATGCAATAAAATACGAATATGACGTTTATTAACTTATAAAAACTCCATCTTTAATGTGAAAAGCAATTAATTAACATAAATTTGAGTGCAACTTAATCACAGACATTAGTTATTATTTATATTATAAGAATATTTGGTTCGGGAATTATCCTGGTATATGTATAATTGCTTTACTGGTGGTAGAGCTCTTGTGAATGAGTTCGAGGGCGGCAGCACCACCGTCTCATCTTTAACCTGCCGCCAAATGGTAGTGCTTTCATTCCTGTGTTCCGGTTTGGTGGTGAGATCAGGCCCTGAAATTACTGGCACTTGAGGCATAACACCGTAGTCCTCAGCTGCAGCGACGCATCTATAATCTGCTTTTGTGGATTGTAGATGTCCATGGGCTGTACTCCACTTACCATCAGGTGGACTACACGTTCGTTCGCTGTGGGCGTAGTATAAAAAAAAAAATTGCATTGAGTGCACAGTTGGCGTAGTGGTTGAAGCGGTCGCCTCACCGCTTTCAACTGCGCTGGTGTTGTGGGTTCGATCCCCACATGGGACCAATCTTTGTGTGATCCGCAAAAATTTGTTCTGACTCTGGGTGTGCTTTGTGTGTGAAATGTATGTTTGTGAACTCGGCACAGGAATTATTCCTAGTGCGGGCGTCGTTTTTAAAAAAAGAAAAAAAAATACTTTCATTAGTAAGAGGCTGGTACACTGGCCTTAAAATAAATACAGCCTAAATTGAAATGACTCGGTGGTTCGATGTGGCCCTTTATTTAGGGTTGCCGAGCGGCCAAATGGGGAAATATGTGCGGCCAACTTACAAATAAACATGTTTATTTAGCATTAGAAAAAATGTGTTCAGAAGATGTTTACGAGGCTTGTAGGAGAGGGTTAATCCTGCGATACAGGATTTTATGTATTTTATATCCACAGATATCTTAGCAATTTTTGTTTTTACCAGAAATCACAATACAGAAATCAAATCATTTGGTTCTATGGGCCCTAAGGGGCGCTTGAATACGTCAAAAAACTACTACTATATTTTTAGCATGAAGTTATTAGTGATACTCAAAGTATTAATAATACTTTTAACAGACAATACAAACAAATATATTATACAAACCATAGATATTTTGGGAATGTTGATATTAAAAATCAAATTAATAAATACTTATTTCTCATATTATTATGCCTCGTTGATTTTCACAGAATTTCAAAATTGGAATGTACAATTACCTTATTCTCGTATTGCTGGTTTTAGTCCAAATCCGACATTTACTAAGTAATAAGGCTGACTAATTCAGGATTTAGCTAATTTGTGTTTGGTTTCAGAAACTCAACGGCGTTTTGTGGTTTGCTCAAAGCTGTTCAATTTCCATTTCAGGTTTACTTAAAATGTTTGTTCTGATTTGAACTATTTAGTGAAGATCTTGACGTGAATAATAACTCTAATTCAGTTTTTATTCATGATTTGATTAATAAAAACTTAGAGTATCCGATAATATGAGTATTATTACATATAAGTGATATTTTTAATTATAAAAATGTGTCTTTGAAAATTTTTAACTGTTCAACGTGTTATGTTGCTTCATAGTCGAATCGAAATATCAAGATTGGCAGGCAGTGCTAAGGGAGCTCGTTGTCTCGATGTTTTTGAAGGCTTGAATTTAAATATTCTTTATCAAAGAACTAATTGCTTGCTACACAAGAGGATTTTTGTCAGACATAATTTGGTTATTCTAACCAAACCTTCAATTAATATATAAGTTTAAAATGTTGAAATTCACAAATGCAGCACGGAGTTGACATTGTGCTCGGTGGATGGCGATAGGCTCACCCCCTATCCCATGGGACCTAAACATGTGATGGTGAAATGTGGGTGTTGTACACCTCTGTCACACCCTTCTGGGTAATATCGGCGTGATATTAAGTTATGTTTTGTATGCTTAATCTTCTTCGTCGTGTCGATGGCTGAGTGAAATTTTATTTTGACTTGCCATCGTGGTGAAAGGATTAGCCAATTCGCTTTGGAGAACTCGCGAATTGCCCAGGGTGCGCCGGACGTAGGGAATCCTTGTGTACAGTGGGCCAACGAGTTAGCTATGCAGGGCAAAAACTTCTACGCCATACTGAAAACTGACTGCAATAGATATGCATGTGTGATTTACATATTTAATAAGTGTAATATACCCACTATTTAGATATGTAACTAACTTATCCATAACTGGTGTAGTATGTCTTTACTATGACATAGAAGTTTTTGCCCTGCATAGCTAACTCGTTGGCCCACTGTACGTCACTCGGGGAGACTCGATCCTTTTATGCACCCCAACTATGCAACCACAACAACCCCAACCCAATTATGCTTAATAATGTTACCACAATGTTAATCTATGAGTTGACTTTGAACTCCTCACACCTGCTACTCAACGCACGTAAAACTTAAAAGTTATGAATAATATTAATTTACCAGCAATAAAAACCATTGATATTTACATAAAATTTATTTACTAAACAAACGTTTTATGGGAGGTTAACATAAGGCTCAAGTTTTTAGGGTAATGGGTCATAAAATACAATGAATTAACATTGTAAGCTCATTTGCATGTGTGTGTGTGTAACTGAAATTTTATATAGATTCAAGGGTAACGCACACTTAACCCGTTAACTTCTTTATTGATCCTACTGTACTAATTCAAAATGGATCCAGTAATCTTACTTTGGGTTACAATCAGTGTCACTAATATTAATAAATAATGGGTTGGAATCAAGTTCCTCTAATTGAAATATTAAATTTAGCATTTTCAACTTTTTAAATTTAAATATCTTATTCAAATTTAAAAAGTTATCATTATTTATCCAATATTACATAACATTACGCATTTATCACTCAGAAGAGTATTGCAGATGTGTACATCACCCACATTTCGCCTGTTATGTTTAGGTCCCATGGGATAGGAGGTGAGTTTATCACTATTCACCGGGTACAAACACTTAATGTAACATCTGAGATACATTCGCCACCTGCCATCTGACTTTCAATACTATCTCATTACACCCACATCACAATCTACACAATGGCACATCTAGAGGACATCCAAAAAGCACAGAACTGCCTCAGAGAAAGGTTCGATGAGAAGTTAAATGAGCTCCATGCTCAACTACATACAGGAGGGACGGCAAAGGACACGGTTGCCAAAGTTGCCGAAGAATTCCGGACATTCAGGGAGCTTATGTATGCCATGTTGAAACTGCTGCAAAATGCGATCGACGACTGTGCAAAGTCTACCGATGTTTTGGAGACTAGGCAGCGGAGGAAGGCTCTTGTCTTCTCAGGTGTCCGTGAAGCTGAAGGTGAGAACCTGTCTGCAGTCATCTCGAACATTCTCCAAGATAAGTTGGGCGTCAAGGACATCACAGCTGGCTCCTTGAAGGTCTGTCACAGACTTGGCAGCATGAAGCAAGACCGCAATCGTCCTATACTTGTTAGGTTTGCAAGTTATGATGTCAAGGCAGCAGTCTGGAGGGCGAAGAAGGGGCTCAAGGGATCATCGGTTTCCGTAAAAGAGTTCCTTACTCCAAGGCGCCAGGGCGTTTTTGCAAAGGCCAGACTTCATTTCGGCCTCCGTGGGACATGGACTCAAGACGGGATCATAATCATAAAGGCCAGCGATGGGACCCGGCATAGGATAACTTCCATGGATGAGCTGAAGCCGCTTTTGGTAAAATATCCGTCGCAAGAAGCAACCTTGAAGACTGGAGGAACAACCACAAAGTCCTAGGCATCCCTCTAATTTTGCCAACTTTTGTTCGGTGTTGTTGTTAGTCGCAGTTCTAATATGTGCCACACAGGTATGCCCACATATATTTAATTTTTAGTACTAAGTTTACCCCCTTTATTTCAATTTATACCACAGTCAATTTCTTGATAATTATTTTATTATTTCACTATCACTTTGGTGAAGGCAGTTTGTTTTTATAAATTGACAGCTTCTTAGACTAGACTTTGACACTTTTGACACTATCGTAACGTTCCGTTCCAGCCGCTAGTCAAACGTCAGTAAACTTAGACTGTGTTCAAACGATCATTTTTGAATGTAAGATCATCATTATTATAATATTTCATTTTTAAATTTTGTGTGGCAATTTGGAGTTGTGATTGGTAACTTCCTACCTACTGTAACATTAATTTTAATGTGTTGTGAATGTTTTAAATTTTTTAGTGTCTGTCAGCTGGCGGGTGGGGCAGAGATGGTTACTAAACCTAACTTGTAAGGTGATCAGTTTATTTTTTGCATTGTTTTTTTTTTTTTTTTATTGTATATATAAATATTTAGATATATATATATACTTATACTTTTATTATTATTTATTTAAATATTATATACTTATTTAAATATGGTATTATCCGATATAGATGCGTCATTTCATTCTGCCAATAATTCTTTCTCATCAGCCGATGACAGTTTTTGTTCTGTGACCAGCACCTTAGGTGACACATTGGGACATACATTCAATCAACAACACAAAGGGTTACTGAATGTTTGTCACATTAACGCTCAAAGTATTCCAAGTCATTACAGTGATCTTCTTGATGCTTTTTCTAATTCTAATGTTCATGTCGTCCTGGTTTCCGAGAGTTGGCTCAAACCTAACTTACCTTCCACTATGTATCCCCTTCAAGGTTTCGTTTTGATCCGTAATGATAGGACCGGTAAAAGGGCGGGGGGTGTAAGTATTTACTTACGCAGTGAGTTCTCCTATAAAATAATTGCTTCATCACCTCAAGATTATACCGGGTCAGCGGAATATCTGTTCCTTGAAGTGTGGATCAGGAGTGTTAAACTCGTTATCGGTGTTGTTTATTGTCCTCCCTCCATCGACTATTTCACTGACTTAGAGTCGGTTTTAGAATCTTTGGCGTCTGATTATGCACATCATGTTATTATGGGCGATTTTAATACCAATCTCCTTGCTCATCGTTCTCCTCGTACCCTTAAATTCCTACAAATAATTGAGTCTACCAGTCTCCACATATTACCACTCCAAGCCACCCACCAAAATACTGGTGATGGTGATGACACCTGGTTAGACGTAATCCTCACCTCCACTCCTTCCCTGGTTTTTCAACATGGCCAACACTCCGCTCCTGGTTTTTCCCATCATGATCTCATCTATTTATCCTACATTCTAAAACCTCCTAAACCGAAACCTAAAGTGTTGCATAGGCGTTGTTTTGGTCGTATGGACGTAGAGAAACTGCGTGTCGATGCCTTGGCAGTTGATTGGGCACCTATGGAGTCAGCCTGCTCTGTCGATTCTAAGGTTCAGGTTTTCAATGACACCGTGACCAAACTGTATGACGCTCATGCTCCTGTCCGGAAAATAAAGATAAAGCGTCCACCTGCACCTTGGATTACAACTGGTATCCGGATGGCTATGAGGCGACGTGATCGGGCGTTCCGAAAATTCAAGCGGGATCGCTCTGACTCTAATTGGGCCGCCTTCAAAACTGCCAGGAATAGGTGCAATCAAATGATACGCAATGCTAAACGCCGACATATCTTAGATAATATCTCCTCGTCTTCACCTGCCGATGTCTGGAAGTTTCTCGCTACTCTAGGCATCGGCAAACAGCACTGTGCAGATCTACCTAAAACTTTGAGTCTCGACACGTTAAATTGCCATTTCGCTACCTCTAATACGCTAAATGTAACAACTACATCACAAACCATTGGCTATTTAACTGCGTTGCCCAGACAATCTTATAGCTCTTTTAAATTTTCTTCAGTCGCATCTGAGGATATCAAGAAAATTATCCTATCCATCAAGTCAAAAGCGGTTGGTGTAGATAACATCAGCCGCTATATGATTATTTCCATCCTCGATCAAATCCTTCCTGCAATATCCCACATCATCAATTATTCCCTCTTCTCTGGGGTGTTCCCTTCCTTGTGGTGTAAAGCATATTTATGTTCGTCCTCTACCCAAAGTCAGTAATCCCTCCCTTCCTGAACATTACCGACCTATATCAATCCTTCCCTTCCTGTCAAAAGTACTCGAGGCATGTGCTCATAAACAACTGTCCAGGTTTGTTCACACGAATAATATTCTATCACCATTTCAATCTGGGTTCAGACCTGGACATAGCACCACCTCGGCCTTGCTTAAAGTGACTGGCGATGTGAGGGCGGGCGTTGAGGACACCAAGGTCACTGTATTGGCCTTGGTAGACTTTTCGAACGCCTTCAACAGTGTCAGTCATGACATTCTCCTGTGTATCCTCTCCCATCTTCTGATCTCCTCTGATGCGCTGAAATGGTTCTCTTCATATCTTCAGGGACGACAGCAGTCTGTTCGCATTGATGAGACTATGTCTGGTTGGTGTGATCTCAGCTCTGGTGTCCCTCAAGGCGGTATACTTTCTCCTCTTCTTTTCTCCTTATTTATCAATCTTATCACCGAAGAACTTCAATGTGCGTATCATTTGTATGCGGATGATCTGCAATTGTACGCGCAAGCTAGGGTGGAAGATTTAGGTGCAGCGATCGGGAGTGTGAATAGGGATTTAGATGCTATTAAGGACTGGTCAAAAAGGTTTGGCTTATCGATAAATCCTTCTAAGACACAAGCCATCATAATTGGGAGTTCACGTATGATGAGTAGAATCGATAAGTCATCCCTACTGCCTATTACTTTCAGCGGCACAACCATTCCTTTCAGCTCTAATGTTAAGAACTTGGGGTTGTATCTTGACTCCACTCTTGATGGCCGAACCCATGTGTTGCATATAAGTCAACGAGTAACAGGTACTCTCCGATCGCTGTATCGCTTAAGAAATTTTCTTCCAGTTACGACCAAGACGATGCTTGTGTACACTTTAATCTTTCCCATAATCGACTATGGTGACGTTTGCATTTTCGACCTGAATGCAGATCTACTCAATAAACTTGACCGACTTCTCAACAATTGCATTCGATTCGTTTTTAACCTCCGTAAATATGATCATGTATCAGCACATCGCAGTCAGTTAAACTGGCTGCCTATACGTCAGCGCCGTAGTCTGCGTGCGTTGACACTTCTTTTCACTCTTTTGCATTCTCCCTTTGCTCCTGCATACTTGAAATCTTATTTCAAATTTCTCTCTTCTACTCATGATTTAAACTTAAGATCTTCTAATAATCTTCTTCTTTCCTGTCCCTCTCACACCTCTGGTCTTGTACATTCTTCCTTCACAATACGATCTGTTCTCTTGTGGAATGCGCTACCTCTGGAAATCAGGATGGCATCTAGTCGTGATGTCTTTAAATTTAAAGTAAAACAATTATACTTGAGTTATTTGGCGGAATCTTCTCAGTAGTGTTCTTTGTTATTATGTTATGTATGTATGTTATTTTAAGTATAGTATGTTATGTTATATGTTATGTAATAATTATTATGTTATTGTATTTGTGTATTATATAGTATTCGAGTATTAGTATAGTATGTGTATTGTTTAGATTTATTATACAATAAAGTAATTACACCTACTTTTATATTATGCACCTACCAATTATCTCTGCACCACCCTAAGGGTCGACTGGTAGAAAATGCCTTCGGCATTAAGTCCGCCTTTGTCACAAATTTTGTGCAAGAAGTTTTTAAATAAATAAATAAATAAATAAATAAATATGTTGAGTGGCAGCCCTAACTTAAACCAAAGGCTCGAATAATCATAAGTTCCCAGCACCAGGGTCCCTTATAATTAAATCTGGAAGTATCGGCACTATCATCACTTACTATAATTAAAAATTAATTACTCCCGAGAGTAAGCTTCTTCTTCCTTAGTTTAATGTGTATCTACTTTAGAGATGCATCTTCTTTCATTTACCGACCAGTTCGATATTTATAATTTATTATTATATTATAATAGAAGAGTATTTGCGTAAAATTTAGAGTAATTCAAGATTTTCATAGAGTTGAAAGTCAAAGAAATAAATAATCATCGTCTATTTATCTAATATGATGCTTTAAATCATAATCTTTGCAACATCCCGTTAGGTATGTCAGAAACTTAGTAAGCGGATAAATCGCATCATGAGAATGATTGATGATGTCTATCTGATTATCTTATCGACATTTCTTGTTCACATTAATAATATTGGCAATTGAGGGCTATAATGTATAACGTATATTATGTACTTTGCATCATACTTTATAGGACAGTCTATAATTGAGACTTGATTTACTAACAAAAATGGTTGACCATCACTATTCATTCTAATTTTGATCCCCGGTATGTTAAAAACTTGCTTATTTCGCGAGTCGGCAATAGAATTTTTGGGACTAAAATATTTCATTTTTATTTTCATATATTGAATTAAAAAAAAACAATAGTCACTATTTATTATTTTTTAGAAAAAAATTACGTGTCAATTTTGAAAAATATTTTTTAATTGCTTTATATAGCTAATATTTACCTACTCTTTGAGCATAATACTAATTGCTTTCGTTCTAGTTGTGAAGTAAAACCTACAAACTCAATCTACTCACTAATACACTACAACGGTAAAGCTCTATTTCGCCTTCGATCGCATTAAAGTTTAAATTATTGACTTTAGCGTCCATTGTGTAGATAATGCGTTTTGGAACGGACCGATTCTCGCAGCGACTTGCAAACCGCTACAATTACGGATTGAACGATTCACTCAGACTAATTCAAGACAATTGAGATGTAATGCACTTTAGTTGTTAGTTCTTGTTGTTAGGTACAATTTCAGGGTGTAGCTATAGGTAAGAAGAAGGTAATGTAGCTAAAAAGCTTCATGGATAGTGTAAATTTTAATACCAACAAAAACAATTTTAAGTAAAATTTTGCTCAGATGAGGCCTAAACAGTGACAAAATGTTATCAGATCTCGTGTAGAGCAAAGCTTCTAGCTCAACATGCTCTAAATTTACTAGCACTTTCACGTTACTTAAATTCACAAATTCTAGACCTTTGTCAAAATATGGGTGTCAAAAATTATAATTGCTCAAAAAATCGATTAACACTACGATAAAAGTTACGTAGTGCTCTACGCGAACTTTGCCACCTTCGCTTCGCTGGCTCGTCTTGGTGGGACCACTACCTTGGTCCCTGATAAATGTTTATTAGATATTTTTTGCGTGCAAAAATAATGCGAACAACAGCTGATATTTTATTCGCATCGCTAACTTCATCTTGTGTTTTAATGACTTTACTTTGTATGCAACCTGCTACCGCGTTAGAAATCAAACTTCTCAGGTTTGATGCCCGGGTCCGTTAAAAGTTTAATCTGGATTTCTTAACATGAGACCTAAACATAACAGGTGAAGTGTGGATGTAAAACACCTCTACCATATCCTTCTGGATAGTATAAGCTTGATGTTATGTAATTTTACACCAATTTCTTAAACCTGGCGACGCGACGGGAGTTCTGCGCAATAGAAACCTTACAGAATGAATGGCTATACGGACCAACATTTTTATATGAAGACGAAAGTTTATGGCCTTTAGAAGCGGATGTACAGTTACCTGATGTTAGTGACACGGACCAAGAATGCGTTAATACTCTTCATGTCACGCCCCTATGTTTACCTGCTGCACCAGAATCTACCCGGTACATGCAAATCTGTCTAAAAATATTTTAAAATGGATCCAAAAATGCTTTAGATCTTTTCAGAGCAATTTTAATTGCGCCAGACATTAAACCTGCCGTTACAGGTGTGTTCAGAAACTGGGTTACGCAGCTTTACTTGCACTTTCTTACGACTTTGTTTGCTCCCAAAATACCGGAGCGACTTTCTGACTCGTTTGATGTCGTCAAACAATGCAAGTAGACTCCCGAGCGCTGTGTTTTAATACAAACGTAATAATTATGGGTTTTACTTTAATATTATTGAGATTTTTTTTAGATAAAATAATCATGTCCTAAATATTAAACTAATAATAATTTAAAATTAATATTAAACACTGAATTCCGGTTCGAAATAAAAGAATTTTATTTTATTTTATTTTATTTATAAAATGCATGTTTGTTGGCGCCCATTTTGTCCGAATTGTTTTAATTATTAATTGAGTTCCATGCAAACTGACAAATTGAAAAAATAATTTTGAAAAGACATGATGAAATTGAAAAAGGAAAAATAGTTTATAAGTGTTTCAAGTACACGTTTTGTTATACAAATAAATATAAACAAAATAAAAATAAACATATTTGGATTTTTTACATTAGATAGATCGCCAGAAGCAATTACACCATCCAATGGTCCCAATGACAAGGCCAAATACATACATTCACTCACACAAGCACACACAGTCTCAGAACAAATCTTTGCGAATCATACAAAGATTTGTCCAATGTGGGGATCGAACCCACAACACCAGTGCAGATGATTGAAGTTTCCTTGTAGGTAGGTTAAACCTGTATTAGGAAACACTGCACTGCTCTTTCATAGAAACCAGTGTGTGCGTTTTAGTGTTTAAGATATGCTTTGCCTTTAAAAATAGATAAAATCTAAAATATATTTAAGTTAAAACCATATTACTTTTGTATGGAAAACAGGCAAGCAACTGTTCCCCCTTAAACACCCTTGTACACTGAACCGAGTTTCGAGTTGAAAATTTTGGGGCATTCCAGATATTTGCATGGCAGCGACTTTGTTCTGACATTGCGACATCATTTTCATTATACAAAGAAACAGTTGAAAAATATATGGGACCGGCAGGATTTGAACCTGCGACCTTACTGCACACCGGGCAGCCGCTTTAGCCATCCAGCTACGGTCGCCTCTTACCAGCACCCTACATTTCTCAACTGTATGATACGTCGTTTCGTGACGTCACGATCATCCATTTGTTCCTATCTTAAGTAGGATACAATCATTTTCATTATTTTATGCACCATATTTAATTTAATTTATTGCATTGTAACGGTGCAGGCTGAATGGCGATAGGCTCACCCCCTATCCCATGGAACATAATAGGTGAAGTGTGGGTATAATACACCTCTTCCACACCATTCTGGGTAATATACGCGTGATGTTATGTTTATTGCCTCGTTGGTCTCTCTGACCGCGAGTGCTCGGGTTTGATTCCCGGGTGGGGCAAAGTTTTATTATTGAACTTTCCATCAGGAAATTCTCAATAGCAGCACGGAGTTGGAATTGTGCCCACTGGATAGCGATAGGCTTCCCCCCATCCCATGTGACCTAAACATAACAGGTGAAATGTGGGTGTTGTACAACCTCTGCCACAACCTTCTGGGTAATATAGGCGTGATGTTATGTTATGTTTATGATATTTCATCAATCGGATACTCTTGTTTGTTGTGAAAAGCGTGTATAGTAATTGTGAGGATCGATCAATTTCAAAAATGGAACAAGGCTGAGCCATAGAGTGATAAAATTTTGACATGAAGTTTTATATAAAGAGGAATTTAAACTCAGTGAGTAAACTTTTTAATTATTATCATTTTGGCCTCTTTGGATATCTAATAAAGTTACTAAATTTAAAATTGGAAGCTGACTGTTCAGCTAATGGAAAAAAAATATTAAGTATAAAAACTTTTTAATAGGAATGAGATTATTTTTTCAAGATGGCAACAAACCTAAGTTAACTGACGCTCATAAGTTTTGAGCCCACGCTTATAACGCACTTTATGAAAAACCAGCCAAGTGCGTGTCGGGCAATGAAAATTTTACCAAATGCAAAATGTAATGAAATTTTTCGAAACGTTAAACGTTATAATAAAAAAAGTGAAAATTTGTTTGAGTAATTAAATTTTGGCAAAATCTTTTCAGTCAAACGACAGAATCCCCAATCAATCAATATTACACACGACTTAAAATAACCGCTCTAGTGTATTAGAACCTTTTATATTATTGATTTATTGCTTCCAGGCCTACTGGAACGGTGTTTGCCCAATATCTGATGACCATTAAGTTATATATAGTTAAGATAAAAGCCGAACCAAATATGATTAACGATTTTCTTCCCAAGCAGCCTGATTGTAATACGAATGAGGTTTTTATAATATTAGCATTAAAATTGGTTGTATGGTAATGTGACAGCTGGCTTTCTCGGTTTGAAAAAATATTGCGTATAAATAATGCGAAGAATACAAAATGCTATATCAATATTTTCATATAACTATCCTTTTGAACTCCACGGCACAATCGGGTTTTTTTATGAGGTAACCTCACAGATATAGATCTACATAGATAACGCAAGTATCACGATTTGTATTGAAACCAAGCGTGCGGACTTTTTATTACCTATTGTGACGTCACAGCCGAAATTTAGTGACGGGAAATCCTAACCGATTCAAAGACACCGATGCCGCCGATGCCCATCCGCCCAGTACGTTCAACTGGAGCCGTCCGCTATGATTTTCTCTGACAAAAGACGCGCGTGGACTGAAGTTAGCGGCGACCAACCTCGACGCTTGGTCGGGGTTGTGACACGCGAAGTAAATGCATTTGCGTTATCTATGTAGATCTATATCTGTGGGTAACCTTGTCAACATGTCATTCATAGTTAAATTTATTTTAATGGCTTTATTTATTTTTAAGGTAAGTGTGTATTTTTCGTTTAGAAGCTGATTTTATAAAATATATTAATTTATATGTAATTCTTTGTACCCAAAAATATCAACAAAGTTTAAATTTTTATGGTGTTTCGAATGGTTGTATATAGGTAAGACATTGCCTTTGCAGCGATAAAACCGCCATTTGTAATTTTCTCATTTACCTACATACTCTACTGTATTATTTTTCCTTAGCGTGCAATAATGCTTATTATTATTATTAAAATGATTTCTGTGTTACATATATTTACTATGTTAAAACGAAGTTATATCATCACTTTTGGTACCAACAGGCATTTCAATCACGCTATATTTGGACTATACACATAATATGCGCTTACTATATAACGTAATTGTAAAAAAATCTCACTCTTTCTCGCCCCAAAAATCTGAAAATGGCATACATAACATAACATCACCTATATTACAGAAAAAGTTGCAGAGGTTTATAACTATGCTTAAAATAAATTGGAAAACATTATTTAAATACTTATCAAAGTAAACAAAAAAAGAAAGTTCTCGGTTGAAAAAACCCACACAAAGTAAAACAAGTGGAAGCTCACTTAATAATTAATTTTTAATAAGCGATGATGGGTCCTGATACTTCGGAATTTAATTACAAGGGCTCCTACCGACGATCCCATGTTATAATTATACGATATTCAGTTTCGGTCATGCCCCGAGAATCCGCTCAAGATAAGAGTAATATTAACTAACCAGTCCCTGCGGTTTTGCAAGCGTTTTATCGTTACTGTAGTGTGAGTGTGTGAGTTGTAGCGTAATGATAAATAAACTATAGCCTTAACATATAATTTAACTATATGTTAAAAAAATAATAATCCAAATTTAAATAGTAATATCAGAGATTAGCGGGTTCAAACATACAAACAAACTCTTAAACTTCATTAAATTACCATAGATTCGATTTTGGTCATTCTGACGAGATACTGCTCAAAGATAGGACGTTGTGGTTGATAACGAAGGGAGTTGATAAAGTATGCATTGCAGGTCGGATCCCATTTGTTTTGGGTCAGTGGTTCCGTTATTAAATATTTAAACTTTTGATTGTTTGGGAAAAGAGGTTTTAGTTTTATCTTCTTAGTTGAGGCGGGTTGATGCGGCGTATATCGAATAGAATATGATGATAACATTCGTTTAGTAAATCGCCAATCAGTTGCGAAAGCGGGCCCGGATCAAACCCAAGACTTCATGATGAGCAGTCATTTAAAATACCTCTAGACTAATGATGAAGTAATTTTTCTAAAGCAAATATAATATATAGGTATATAACCCTATAATTAAGATAACTATTACCATATTAAAATTATTGCAATTACTAAAAATACCTAAAGTTAGTAAGGCAAGACGGCCTACAGAGGAGGACGGAGAAAAAGCCGGTTTGCATCGACCACCAATAAAATGGGAAAAGGACAGTAAAAAGAAGATGTAAGTGGCCGACTAATCAGCTAGCCGATTAGTCGGCGGTTAAGATGGCTGACTACTCAGTGTGGTCGATCAATAGATTCGGTTAAATTTAAAATTTTGAATTCATTTTTATCCTAGTTATATTTTTTATTGTTCCTCGCAATATAAGTTAGGTAGCACTTCTTACACTAATCATTAACATTTACTATAATTAGCGGATTTATTAGACTCGTCGGCACATCTCTAGAAGTAAGACATGAGGTAGCTTTAAGCTTAGATATTTATTTGTATATTTTTTAAATGTAATTTATCCCAGTTAGGTTTTTAAAACTAAGTTACGGTTATCTTACAATCTGTTGGACTGTTATATACGACTGGTATAATTAATTATCATACTAATGACCCTAACAGGTGGTAATTGGTTGAAACAAATCTCATACATAGCTCTTTGACATCATAAATCACTTCACGACGCCATATTTTAATTTAGAAATAGAAATAGTATTATTTGCATTTTTCCATATTCAGTGTTGTTTAATTCTGTGTTGGCGTGGAAATTATGCATACAGCTTAGTCTGACCTAAGCTGCCTTTATATTGTTTTTAATTTGGTTAAAAGCTGGAAATACCAAAATTAATTATTTGAACTTGTGTGTACTACTGCAATTTAATTATAATTGATTTGGTAAAAATATATAAAATCACACTACATATTACACACCACGCCATTTAGTCTCAAACTAAGCAGAGCTTGTATTATGGGTACTAGAATAACTGATAAAAATACATATTTACTTTTTTTTGTAAATTGATACTTATTATACCATTGAAACATCCAGACCAAGACAAACCTTCATGTTCATGCACACAAAGATTTGTCTTGAGCTGAAATCGAACCCGCGATCTCAGCGTCGCAGGCAGGTGCACTGCGCACTTTGCTATCCGGCGTACTTCGGTACAATTTTAATCTTACCGTCTTATCTTTTAGTTACCGCGCGTTAATTTTATGAAATATTGAACGAATCGTAAAAGAAAAAGAAAAAATCTAGGTAATCAATGACAACTAAAACCGTCCTCATGCGCAAAATATAACAAAACATTACCGATATCATTGAAAGTGATATCATGATAAGTGTTAAAAAATAAATATTTTATTTTGAATGTTTTTAGGTCGCAGGAGCATCTTATAGACTAGCTTCCGCGTGCCGCTCCTCCCGCGTGGTACGTTCCTCAAGATTTGCTTACAAAAACCTATCTATCTTTTAGTAAAAGCTTTATAAAAACCGTTGAGAAGATTTTGAAGAATCAATCATATACAAAAAAACCACTTTTGGGGGCTTAAGTTTTATAATATCTTTAAAGTAAAGTTTAATTTAGATGATGAAATACTCAATACACTTTTATCGTGACACCATGTCACGAAATAACAGCCTACCTTCACCGCCATAATCCATCCAAATTGTATTGAAGATTAATCTATCTAATTGTCGAACACAACATTATTCAATGATCGAAACGACGATGATCGATGTCATCGACGGATTAAAGACTCCAAGAGTTTAAATATTTCGACATTTAATATCTTAATAGATTTGTTAGTTATTAATTTTATTACATTTGATGGTTCATGTTTTGATTTAATAAAATCGATTCTATCGTACTTGGATTGATTTTAATTATTTTTTTTTAAGTTGAATGAAAGTAAATTTAAGCTCCAGTGTCAAATCATTTTATTTCAATAAGTATTATAATTTAATTATTTAAGTTTTATCTTATTATTATTTTTTTTGTATTTTGCTGTTTGTTTTGACGTGTTTAAGGCCTATGGAAATAAATACTTTGATTTCTGATTTCTATCGGTGATTTGTCGAATATATTACATTAATGCTGATTTATTACTTTTGCTTTGACATCTAGTCAATGTATGTCAGACCACCAAGGTTTTTTTTTTTGTAGTGTCTTTCCATAGGTATGTAAAGTGTTACGGTTTCCCCTGTCTTAGCTCACAGTCCTTTTCTATCTTTAAATTTGATTTGGGTGTTTTTTAAAAAAATTTACCTAAAAGTCTGTTTATCAAATCTTTCTTTTTTATATAGTTAATTTGTACTTGTTTTAAATGATTTTATTTATTGTTTTTGAAATTTTTGTATCTAGCTTATTTGTACTTGTTTTTAAAAGTATTATTTATTATTTTGAAATTTTTTTTTTTTGTATATTGCTAATTTGTACTTGTTTTAATGTTTTATTAATTATTTCGAAATTTTTATGTTTATTGCAATTTTGCACTTGTTTTAATGTTTTATTATTGTTTTAAATTTTGTTGTTTGTTTCCGCATGTCCCGCATGGTCGAACAAAATGTGTATTTATTATTCTGGAAGTTGTTAATTTTTTACTTTTCTTATTAGTTATATTTGTTTTTCCAGTGATTTTTAATCTAGTTTTACTTAAATTTTTTGTTATTTGTTTCTTTCTGTTTTGCATGTTTTGAATGTTTTCGATTTTAAATGTTGTGTTTATTGTTCTGTAATTAAATCTTTGCTTTATTCTGTTTTGCATGTTTTGAATGTTTTCGATTTTAAATGTTATATTTATTGTTCTGTAATTAAATCTTTGCTTTAGTCTTGCTATTGTTATCTTCTGTTTTCCTAGTTTAATTATTATTTGCATTAGTGTGGTATATTTTTTACTTTGTTCTGATTCTGTTGTTCTTTTGCAAGAGTGTCTAATCCACTGTTTCTTTTTATTTTCAGCAGGTGTTCTGGCGAGTATTTTGCAGTGCAGCACCAGCTCCTCCCGGTCAGAATCGTAAGTGCTTTTAAAACTAAATATGAGTCTGTTTGCTGGTCTCTGATTTAGTTCCAGTTTACTCAGTAAATTGTATGCTTCTGTGAGATCGAGGGTGAACATTTTCGTGATTGGGGCGGTTTCTCCAGGTATATGTTCGAGCCTACGCTTCTCAGTCCGATTGTTCCCCTCGATCCCACAGTACGCCTTGACCAGAAAGAACCTTAGTAGTTTGCCCTGAATGTGAAGTGAGTCGGAGTCTCGCCGTTCGATAGCCGTCCTGCAATCGCTATACAATTTCAGGCGAAGCTTCGTCCACCACCAAGGTTAGTCAACAACAGAAAATGGTATGTAAGTAAATATATTTTTTTATTAAATCATGCATGAATGTTTGAATGTCGGCACTGAGGTTTAGGGCAGCGATTACTTTTACTGATGAATTACCGGTGATTAAAACCTGTAATTGTTTTTGTTTTCATTCACCGATATCGGTTTTTTTATCGTTTGTGGGTCCTAATGCAAAGTTTACGTTGGTTCGTAGGTGCCGCGTGGTTTATAAAATTGGCTAACATTGCCTATTGCATTGACTTAGCCGCTAAGCTACCAGTTTTATTTTATTTTTCTAAATCATTTTATTCCTTCGAGTGTAAAGAAGAAACATACAGACGATTACTGATACACTGTATTACTTACGATCAGGGCGCACCATAATACCAGAGTATTTTGCTGAGGTGCGTACCTTTTATGGCACATCGATATGTTCATTAAAATTAAAGATAATTATTTATTTTTATTTATTATTGAATTGAATTGAATTGATACAATTTAAGACTTTCTTAATCTATGCTACAAACTTTCTCTTTATAATATTAGTAGGAATATACTAATATATGTGTAGGTATATATTAAGAAACAGTTGGAAAAGATATGGGACTAGCAGAATTTGAACCTCTGACCTTTGCATACAGGGCAGCCGCTATGTTTATATACTATGGAGATACAATCCGATACCTAAAATCTAAATACATCAAGTACCTGAATATGTATCGTTCATCCAGAGACTATTTAACCGTTTTTACTCTGTAAGATTTTCCAAATTCATTTTCTTGGTTTGTATTTTATTTGTTGCCCTAGGTCAGCAAACGTCAAAGCTAATCGTTCGTTTTCCATTTCCTGATCTGCCAAAGTTCTATTGGATTTTCTTGTCAGGCGATTCTCAGTGTAGCAGGATTTAGGATATAGGTCAGCTTTTAAAACCTAATCTGTAATTCTGGTTAAGGTTTATATTGGTACTAGTTTTAACAAAACATTTGCATGGCATTTAGAAATGAACAAGTCCTAAGAACGAGCTCTTGCTTAAATAATTTAGCTTTAGGTAATATACGAAAAGCAATATAGAGGCCTCTAAAATTGGAAGGTTGCCCTTGATTTCTCTAGGATTCCATCATCAGATCGTGACCTGATGATTATGGAAACACATGACAAGTATATTTTCAGACAAAAATATAATTTCTAATATCGGTCTAGACATCTTCGAGTAATCTGCGAACAAAACTAAAAAAAATAAAAAAAAATAATAATACAATCGAATTGAGAACATTTTCTGAACTCGGTCTTTTTAACGAGAAATCTACAGAATGATATTGATTAAATCTGGTATAGAGATAGTTATAGATCAGGAGAAGGGCATTAGTTATATTTTGGCAGCAAATGGGCAAAACCGTAGGCGAAAGCTAGTAGATAGCAATTTTAGGAGTAATTTGGCCAAAAACATTTTTTCATTTATAACTTAAACTTTTAAAACTAATAGTACGAAATGGAATTCCATTTAAAGTCGCCAAGGACACCATATATTTTGTCATTAAAATTAATGAATCACATTGCGTTGCATGAAGTTCAGAATTTCTGAAGTTATAAATAAAAATATTAATAAGAAATATGTTACGTGTCACAAGACACGTGCCAGAATTGGTAACGCCGCTCCTCGGCTCGGAGGTAACTCGTATAATGTTTCAATTAGATCCGCCATTACTTGATTATTAAATGTAGCTCAAGTACCAGGTAATTGCTGCTGCCATAATATTTTAAGCCGATTACTTAGAATTAAGTAATTACGCGTAAGTGCTGTTACCCCGTGCTGATTGTGTTATTTTGGAATACGGTTTTATTTATGTGTATGTTTAATATCAATGTTTTTATACTTCACGGTTTCGTGCTAAAATCATTAAATTAATGTTATACCTATTTCTATTCATTTCAGTCGTCCTTCAACGATAATCCATTAGAATGTACTACAAAAATACTACACATCATATTAAAAGTGTGTTCATAATATATTTAGTAAAGGTTTCAGGAGCAACAATTGGTTGACTGTTTTCCATACAATTATATTTTTACTATCTTAATCTGCGATCAGGGTTTTAGATTATAATCAGATGCAGAAGTAGGTAGTCGTTTTGGGTAAGTTAAGGTCACTAACTTAACACTCCGTAGTCTTGGAGCACATTGACTCTTTTCAGACGTCTAATCTACTTTTAATTTAATGTCATTGGGTTAGGGTGATAACATAGCCTGGCTCTATACTTTTCTATTTACTGTTTGGCTTCTTCTGTGACAGTTGTCATGTCCAGGTATTCATGAATCTCCGCGTTGCGGGTAAACCATGCGGCACCAGCAATTGTTTTGAAAATATTAATTTTGGGCTCTTTTGCATGTTGTGGACCACAGTTATGTCCCATAAGTCTACATCGGTTTTATGACTGAGCTATGTACTCTAAGTTTATCACTTAGTGACAGTGTCGATTGTATTTCGATTTCTAAACCGATTGTTGAAATCGTTTTCAATTAATATACTCTTTACAGGTCATTCGTTGGTCTAAGTAAAATCCTAGATATTTCACACATGTGGTAATGGATTCGGACAATTTTTTCAGAGTGATGTGATGTGATTTGGGAACACTCGCTTTGACTCGCCACTTGGTCAACGAGTTGCTAGTAAGGTTTGATTGACCAGTACTTTGCTAGCTTTATTAGGATCACTGTTGGATGCGAGGAATGCAGCGTCATCCGATTTATTAGGTGCTGTTTTCAGGTTCAGTTGTTTTATAATGTTTATTTTTCGATGGCAGAATATCACTGACCGAATGAACGTTGTCTAATAAATAGCCCAGGATGTAATACTTGTTGGGTAAGGTTTGGTTGACCGGGACCGGGTGTTGTGGCGCAAATTGAGAGAGGCCTATGTCCAGCAGTGGACTACGAAAGGCTAAATGAATGAAAAAAAAGGTTTGGTTGAGTTAGTTGTTGGTTGTTTTAGTATTATTATTTTGACTCATACTGGCTCGATTTCAAAGGCCGATTTCAATTTCCTTCGCTCTGGGGTGAGGCCCTTTTCCATCAACAACGGTTTGCCTGCTCTACCAATAAACATGTATTTTAGTGTTTTACATAATATTATTTGTTTATAAAAATAGATAAAACTTAATAATATTTAAAATTACGTTACTATGAACACAGCGCTAGGAAAGTCTACTCTTATTTAAATATATTTTATATGGGTATTATATATAAAAGCCAGCAAAGTCAAATTCTATAAACAGAACTAAAGCGGTTTTAATTAAAATTTCCTAATATTATAAATGCGAAAGTAACTATGTATGTCTGTTACGCTTTTATGGCTAAACTACAGAACATATCGTGATGAAAATGGGTCTGGAAATAATTCAAGACTTGTGAATGGACAAAGGCTACTTTTTATCAACAAACCACGCGGGCAGAGCCGCATAGAGAAGCTAGTACTAAAAATTATTAAATTATTTCTAATTGTTGAAATAAAAGTTATAAATACATATCCAAGCCAACAAAAATTTAAACCGTTTCAATTTAAAAATAAATGATGAGTGTTTAAAGTCCATTAATTATTCTGGCTCCTGCTATTTAATGAGTATTGACTGTTCCGACTATGGAACCATACACATCTGGACAATTATATAATAACATGGTAAGAAAATAAATAAGTTTAAGTAAGTATTCAGTGTTGGTGACTGTTCAATAATTAAAAATAAATGTGACTATATACTTGATGTTTGAAGCTTAAAATCTTTAAACATCAATGGCTCAAGTATGCTGGAAGAGAACTCAAGCACTGAGTTAAGCTCGCCTTTTTTATACTCTTACTGTAATATGTTTATTTTTCTGTAATCTTTTGTGTACAATAAAGTGTTAAATAAAAAATAAGAGCTCCAGATGGTGGAAGAGCTTTTGTGAACGGGCTCGAGGAGAAAATAGAACGAACCGCCAAATAGTAGTGCTTGTGAGTGAGTGTAGTGTAGTGAGACCAGGCACTGAAATTACAGGCACATGAGGCATCGACATAGACATCGCGGTCCGACCGTTGGTACTCGTAAGTGTGAATGCGCGCGTGTTTGTGTGTATGTGTGAGTGTTTATTCTTCACCCTGAAGCAGAAATACCAATTTTGTTACTTAATAAATACGTGTAACTTACTACACGTAAGTTATGGTAGTAGCTTGTGGTAAACCAGAAATATACCGACCACAGATATAATTCTACATAGATAACGCAAGTATCACGATTTGTATTGAAACCAAGCGTGCCGACTTTTTAATACCTATTGTGACGTCACAGCTGAAATTTAGTGACGGGAAATACAAACCGATTCAAAGACACCGATGCCGCCGATGCCCATCCGCCCAGCACGATTCAAACGGCCGTCCGCTATGATTTTCTCTAACAAAAGACGCGCGTGGACTGAAGTTAGCGGCGACCAACCTTGACGCTTGGTCGGGGTTCGGACACGCGAAGTACATGCATTTGCGTTATCTATGTAGATCTATATCTGTGATACCGACCATGTTGTCTAGATTAATTAAATAAGCTTCTTTTTTCGACGTACCACATGGGTGGACCGTAACTAACATTGTTGTGACATCCAAATCTATCAGTAGAAACATCTTATAATGATTGTAATCACTGACATTTTATCATCGACATTTTATAACTTATTTGACATGCATCTAATACAATTAATTTATTTGTTAAACTCTTTTTAAAATATAGCATTGTAATCTTAAATTGATTTGAATGCCTGTCGAACTAACATTATTGTTTGAATTTTCGTATGCCATTAGGCGAATCATAGAAGAACTTTGTGTAACACTGTAACATCCTTGTAACCTATGTTTTACGAAATAAATGAATTGAATTGAAATGAATTGAAAAAGAAAGCTAGTGTCAACTAATACATTATTCAAACATGTATTTAAATAGGTACGCATTTGTGGACTGAAATATTAAGGGATGCTTTGATTCAATTAGTCCGATGTTAGGCTTCCTGAAAGTTGTCTAATTGCGTTATGAAGGCCAGCCGTCTGTTGTTTTGAACAAACACTGTGTCGTGAGGAAATTAGAGTTTATTGATTTAACCTTGTTTTAGGGCTAAAGGCCAAAACACACATGCTACTTTAAGCTTCGGCGATCGACTGTATCGGAATTACGCATTTTAGCGACTGCATTTGATTAAGTGCGTGATTCGCAGGTGCTTAATCACTGCAATCCGCATCCGAATGTGTGCGATTCGATTGGCGATCGCAGCTATTAAGCTTGAGTCACTCTGTCGAGTTTCCAAAAAGCCCGTCAATCGTCGCGTTTGACGATTTTTATTGTGCAGAATGTAGCGATCAGTTGCTAAATCTAGCCTATATAAAACGACTACGTTAATGCAAAACGTAGCGTGAATGCTTTGACTCTTAAGTCAGTCTAGGCTACGTAGACCGATCGATCGTCAGGTTAAGCAGAGTTACTGCTTGCTTGACCGCTGGATGGGTGATCATGTCAACATAATGAAACTTCCTCCGTCTATCGAATACCAAGTAAAGCCATCGGTTCTGGTTGTGCCTGATAGCAGTCACTCTATGTAAATTACTGATATTCCCCAGTATCTGTTAGACCGCCCCGAGAGCTGACTTCATTTATTTGTCAAAAGGCTTAACGAGTGAAAGAATAAGCGTAGTTTATGAAGGTAATAAAATAAAATAAAATAAATAAAATATCTTTTATTTCGAAACACATTGGATTCATATAATGTTAGTAACAAAAATTGACTTAGAACTATGTTAGTACACAAACTTGATTTAAAAGAAAAATAAGAAACATTAATTATTTCGAGACCAACTGTGCGACAGACATGCATCTACGCATACAGTGGTTCGAAATAGGCGAGTCATACCTCTCGGCAATCATTTGCAGAATGCTATTGCTGGCCCGCAGCCTGCAGAGCAAGGAGGCTGATTTTTTGCGCCATATTGCAAAAAAGTCATTTGTATGGCTTTGTGCAAACATACCTGATTCACTGCAGAATCGGGGCAGCCCCATCAGCATTCTGTAGCCATTATTATAAAGGACGCGCAGAGCGCTGACAGCACGCTGCGTATAGTTGGTCCACAGGCTGCACGTGTAAAATACCTGGCAGTAGGCTTTAAACAAAGTAATTTTTAACACGCTTATATTAGCTTCACCTGTATGTTTGTTTGTTTGTTTGTTTGTTTGTATGTAACCGACTCCTTTGGACTCGATTTTGACCCACTTTAAACGGACAGATTTCATTCAAATTTTGCACACCTGTCAAAGATCGATGACAATGCAATAATTCGATAAAAAAAATTAAAAATATATAAAAAAAAAAAAAAAAAAAAAAAAACGCTCTTATAAATAAACTAAACTAAAAAGTAGAAAATAAATAATAGTTTAAAAAAACTAAAAAACACGCTTTTAAAGTACTTCTAACTAAAAAGTGAAAAATAATTCCTAATATAAGCTGAAAAAAGCGTGGGTTGCTCGATAGACGAAAAATATGGCACAGAGCGCCCCACGCTTTTTTCAGCTTATATTAGGAATTATTTTTCACTTTTAGTTAGAAGTACTTTAAAAGCGTGTTTTTTAGTTTTTTTAAACTATTATTTTTACTGGCTCACTACATCGTGCAAACCTGCGGACCACCATGTTACATCGCACCGCCACCGCCCTACGCTCTCTCTCGATATCAACTTGATCTCTTCGGTCGTGTCTATAATGTAATGTAACCATGTATGAAGTAAAATGTGACATGAAAACACAAGAAAACGAACAATACCACAAGCAAAAGTCATTGTTACAAATCAAATCATTAGCTACGCTCGTCGACGTTCATTTATCTATTCACCTTAGTTCATTAATCAGAACTATTCTCACTGCCGCCATTTCTGCCCAAATTAGGGACTTGTTTTCTTCCTTTGTATTAACAGCATTTATTACTCATACCTTCTCATTATAAGTATGATTTTTCACTTTTGAATGAAATAAGATTTAATTAAGACATCGATGAGACACAAATTTTAGACGTGGTCATTTCCATTGGTTAAAGGAAAAAAAAATAACATCTTCTATATAACCCAGAAGGGTTATGTTTAGACTCATCCAGTTATGTTTAGACTCACCCCCTATGGGGGTGAGTCAACATATATCACCATCAACCGGGCACAATTCCCACTCCATGCTGCTATTGTGACGGATAGTTCGCAAATAACACTTTGCCCGACCCGGGAATCCAACCCGCAGTGAGAGGCGCATACGCTAACCACTAGACAATCGAGGCAGATAAATGAAAATATTTTTTTTCCAACAAGTTTCTAAAAACGGGTTTTTTTCCCATAACCAATACTAATGGACGTATAAAATCTGTGTTTAAATAATATTCTTATGTCACCAGTGTTAGGTTTAGATAGTTATTTATCATTTACTTATTATTTACATTGTTATTCAATTGATCTATGATTGGAAAATAGATACTGAATTGGACCAAGTGTTGGAAATGGCAAATGAAATAATAAATATACAGGAAGTAGTTGGTAATAAATATAATTAATGGTAATTATCTATTTGTAAATTGTTCTTATTTAAAGTTATAATTTAATTGAATTATTATGATTTCATTTGCATTGGTTTGATTAAGTTTAAGCATCGACCAACCACGACTCATTTCCGGTGGTGGGGTGACGAGTCGTGATCGGACGATGTCAGGGAAATGGCGGGCAGTCTTGTGGTTCGATTAGAAATGTAAAGGTTAAGTGAAAATAGTTAATGCGTAAAGTGTGTGTTTTTAAATAAAGGTGAATAAATACGGTGTGGTAAGATAATAAATTGTAATTATTTAAAAGTGTGTGCATTTGTTTTTGTTGTCTGACCTGATCCCCATACCAGCCTGCCGTCATCCTGTTTTTAAAACAAATCGGCAAGACTTGGAGCGAAATCAAATGCGTCGCTCAAGACCGCTCGAGATGGAGACTGTGGACGCCCTCTGCCCATACTGGCGCCATAGGATGTTAAGACACCACCCTGTTTTTAATTCGGAAGGTTTCGTACTTCGTTTTCAACTTTCATGCTTATTTTTTTTTGTAAGATTAAATTATAGGAATCAATCGTTCGTATGCATGAATTATTCGAATTTCAAATGTTGAATCGTTATTTGAGGATCCCTGGAGCTTGCATTATTCAGCTAAACCAAAAGGGATTAAAAATCATGTAAATTACACAAATTTTATGCAAATATGGTCGAATCGGTCAAATATGCTGATGATTATAATATACATCAATACAAATAATCATCAATACATCAATACAAATAAATAAAATTTAAGTTTGAGTTTTTATGTATAAACAACAAAGTTTTTTCTTGCTGGTATAGTTGTTTGCAAGATACCTTTGTCTAAAATACAGATTATAAATTTTTATCTGTGTACCTATCTGTTTGTAGAGGCTAATCTTCTAAACGGCCGGACCGATTTGATTAACATTTTAGATGCAGGTGATAGAAAGAAACATATTTATTCTGACAAACAATAATAGAAAACACAAATGAAAAAAAAATAAAACATATTAAACATGAATTTTGTCAGAAAAGGACATGATCTCAGCCATATGCTGCAGAGTTACAAAGCCCTGCAGCGCTGATATTCTGATGGCGCCAGAGAGGACGGACGGTATCACATTAAAATAATAAATAACTAAAACTTAAGTACATAATAAACATCAATAAATATAAAAAAGTCAGATTTAAAATTAAAATTACAAAACAAAAAATAAACAAACGCATAAAACGCGACGAAGGTGACTGCAAGGCGCGTAACATATGCTACCTACCATTTTTATCGATGTAACTACCTCGAAAACAGAACCGCGGGTGAATTAATTAATTTATTTATTTAACACTTTATTGTACACAAAAGATTACAGAAAAATAAACATATTACAGTAAGAGTATACAAAAGGCGAGCTTAACTCAGTGCTTGAGTTCTCTTCCAGCAAACCTAGAGCAATAGAGGAGACGATGATGCCATAGAGCGCAAGATAAGTGTACCTACAACTTAAGTAGAAAATACAAAATATAAATATAACTACATATACATAACATATACATACATAATATTATTCATGAATAATATATATTACTACAATGAATGTTAGTTTGTTTAATTGATAGCGCTAATCTTGAGAACTACTGATCGAATTTTTATAACTATTTTTGTGTTTGATAGTCTTACTCTCAATAAAGGTAGGTATTCAACATTACGCTAAATTCCACGGGGGCAATAAGTTATAAGTGTTATAACGCGGCTGCGCGGGCCAAAGCGCGGGAGCAGCAACTACTTTATACAACAAATTCCAGGTTTTCTTTTTTTTTTTATTCTACGCCCACAGCGAACGAACGTGTAGTCCACCTGATGGTAAGTGGAGTACAGTCCATGGACATCAACAATCCACAAAAGCAGATTATAGATGCGTCGCTGCAGCTGAGGATTACGGTGTTATGCCTCATGTGCCAGTAATTTCATGGCCTGATCTCACCACCAAACCGGAACACAGTAATAGAAGCACTACTATTTGGCGGCAGGTTAAAGGTGAGACGGTGGTGCTGCCGCCCTCGAGCTCATTCACAAGAGCTCTACCACGTGGATGAAGTCGTGTGCATTAGCTAGTTTAATATAAACTACAGCTTAATTACGTGAATATTGAAAAAGTTATTTTAAATCGGATGCTGAAATAAAATAATCTGAAACTAGTTATTGCCCTCGACTTTGTCCGCGACTAACCACGATTTTACTAGCTTTTTATGTTAAATTTCCTCCGTTTTTGTAATATATTTCGTTGTTGCTCCACTCCTATTACCTACTCTTAGCGTAATTGTATATAACTTTCCTAAGTTATAAGTTAATTAGAATAATTCAAAGCTCAGTTCCTTAGATTAGCGCGTAAGCAAACAGACAAACTTAACACAAAACTTATAACTAAACATTCAATAAAATGCCGACAAAACATAAAAACAATGCACTTTTATACCTTTTAACTTTTAAATAAAACACCATCAAAGGGACGGGACGCAAAGCACAAAAATAGTGTCTCTAATATATACCCGGTGTTGGACGTCTGTCAACAAATTAGAGGTGCGTGCCGTGAACATAATTTAAATGACGGATATACGCTAAATACACGGCATGTTACTCATCGATCGGGTTTGTTCGACCGAAATAGATCGTCATCAATTAAACTTGCCTAATTTATTATTAAACTTGTATCATGTTGGTTTTTGGCCGACAAATACGATATTTTATTTATACCACCAGTCAAGAAGGGTTTATAATAATGTAGGTAAAATCGGGTTATAGCTTAGAATGTATTATTCAGTCCACCCGTAGATCAAAAGTTGACCTCGTAGGTTAATAATTGCAAAACTGCTTTTTCTTTAGTGCTCAATTCACTGCATTTAACGTAAAACGTACAATACGTATTTAGAGGACACTATATACTAAAATGGGTCACGTCATAAACTGCCTGTAAAAGATTAATTATTTGTGTATTTAAGTAAATTATTGCTTTGCCAAGCATCTTTTTACATTACCCTTGTTATTTGCACAAAAGCAACTATACAATCATAATTTTATATGCTCTTGAGAATCATAAAATGAATGCAAACAACTCAATAACGTCTAAATTCTAATAAGAAAATCACAAAGTGCATCAGCATAATATACAAGCATAATTAGTGATAACTTGAACGGTTGCAAATGCCCGCGATTTGTTCCACAGCATTTGCTACCGATTATATCGATGCGACGTTGCACGACGCCGTAATATATCGCAGCTCAGCCTCCTAGCGTTAACCTATCTGTTAGGTTAGAGAATCGAGATAATAATGTATCGAAAGCTATGCTAGAAAAACAATTTACAAAAAAATTATCGTCTCCTATCTCGTGAGTGGTTGCTATTCCTTCCATTTTTTTCATAAAAGCTATACCAACTTTAAATTCGTAAAGGTGTTAAAGCATATTTTCAATATAAAAAAAATATAAGATTTGTTTCTGAAGGACTGCAACCCTAAAGCAGAAGTTTATTACAGCTCATGCATGAGTTGCGTAATTTCAATGGGGTGTGTAAGAGTCGTATTATTTAGTGGAAATATTTAAGCTTTGTAATTCTTTAGAATGGATGCTTATGACTGGGAGTAATACGAGTGGATAATTTGGCTGGTTAGGTTTTATTCAGTTTTTCCAGTTTAATTGTTTTAATTGGATAAAGAACTTTCAGTTTGATGAGATGGTCTACACACCAAGTTTTGGTGATTAATTTATTTCACGTTTTCAGACCGACGAAGAGGGTCTACTACAATATATCGAATAAACTCGGGTTATTTTTTTGTGTAATGTTGCCATAACTAAAGATTTGGCTGACTAGTCATCTCAGCCATATGCTGCAGCCATATTATGGCTGCAGCATATGGCTGAGATGGTGTCCATTCCTGACAAAAAAAAAATTGTTTAGTTGTAAGTTGACGACCGGATGGCGGAGTGGGTAGTGTACGCCTGCGACGCCGAGGTCGTGGGTTCGATTCCCACTTTAGACAAATCTTTGTGTGCATGAACATGGGGGTTTGTCTTAGTCTGGGTGTTTCTATGTATAATAAGTATGTATTTACAATAGAAAAGTATATATGCATTAGTATCAGTTATTCTAGTACCAAAATACAAGTTCTGCTTAGTTTGGGACTAGATGGCGTTGTATGTATTTATTAGTTTTTTTTTGTCAGAATAAATAATATGTTTCTTTCTTTCTTTACTAGTCAGCTAGGCAAATTAGGCGGTGTTCGAATGGACGACTTATCAGTTTACCGACAAGTTGACACATCTCTAAAAATCATAAGTTGTAGGTGAGCTTTGCGGTCAACTGAAATAATAACTCATTAATTGAGATAACCATTAAAAGTGACACCTATAAATAAAAGTAATTTCCATAATTAAACAATACGATAAGAATGACAAACGGTCTGTTACGAGACCATCCATTAAACACGAAGTACTTTTATATAAATTAAACAAATAAAAATGAACATGTTACGAGATTTCATAACGAATTGTTACGATTATTAATAAACTAAAAGATAAATATAAAAAATAAATACCTTATTATACCTAAATAATAATAAAATAAATACCTTCACGCCTATATTACACAGAATGGTGTGGCAGAGGTGTTAAACACCCTTATGTCACCTGTTAAGTTTAGGATTGGATAGGGGGTGTACCTATCGCCATCCACCGTGCACAATTATCAATGATTTAGTCAATATTTAAATGTCCTTACTTGATTTATTTCATGTTAGATGCTGCAAAACAGGAGGAAACTTTTAAAGACTACGATAATAATGTAGTCTAGTGAGAAGCTTTACAATTTGTTACAAAATTATGTTATTTTATATGCATTTTATTAGTATATTATTTTTTATGGTTGTTAGGCTAAGTATGCAATTTTTGTTGTTACCAAATCGCCACCCTATTTGATGGGACCTAAACATAATAAACAAAAATATTTGTTTGATATGTTTAGGTCCCATCGAATAGGGTGGCGATTTGGAAAGAAAAAACTAATAAAAAAATAATAAATAAATAAATATTCCACAACTCACACACAACGACATCTAGTCCCAAAGCAGAGCTTGTACTATGGGTACTAGAATAACTGATACTGATACACATATACTTTTCTTTTGTAAATACATACATATTATACATAGAAACACCCAGACTAAGACAAACCCCTATGTTCATGCACACAAACATTTGTCTTAAGTGGGAATCGAACCCACGACCTCGGCGTCGCAGGCAGGTACACTACCCACTCCGCCATCCGGTCGTCACTATTAATACTTGTAGGTAGTGTTCAATGAGGCCTCACAGGTGTTAGTAAATAGTTTTTATTTATTTTTACTGTTTTGAACGAACGATTGAATCATTTATAACCGTCCAGTGATGTTGATTTACTAAGAATCAACACAGATGTATTGATGATGTACATAGGTAAGTATGAATATTTTGAAAGGTCTTTTGTACAGGCTGTTTTTTTTTTAATTTATAGCTGCCAATTCTTTTTATACCATGATAGTTAGGTAGATAAAACTTTGTTTGCATACCATTTTCATTACAAACTAAAGAAAACTATTAAAAGACTACAACAATATGCGCAGGGCGGCCTTATCGCTTGACGCAATTTCTGCCAGGCAACCTTGGTAATTAGCAAGAACCTGTAGTTAACTCAACTTTTTGCATATTACCAAATTTTCAATCCCATTTTTTATATATGATGATAGATAGATAGATACATAGATAGATTAAACTTTTTTTGCAAACCATTTTAATTACAAACTAAACACAACTATGGAAAGACATCAACAATATGCAAAGGGCGGCCTTATCGCTTAACGTAATTTCTGCCAGGCAACCTTAATAGCCAACTCTACTTGTAGTAATAACAAAAAACATATCCCATTTTTATACCATGATAGAGATAGATAGATTAAACTTTATTTGCATACCATTTTCATTACAAACTAAAGACAACAATAATATGCGAAAGACGGCCTTATCGCTTGACGCAATTTCTGCCAGGCAACCCTGGTAATTGGCAAGAAACTGTAGCCACTTGTTGGATATTACGTATTTTATATTTATTTTATACTTGCTTCCGTTCGTGGCTCCACCCCCGTGGTACGTCAGTAAAAAGTAGACTATATTATTTCTGGTGCTATGAACTATCTCCACACCAATTTATATTAAGGTCGGTTTAGTAGATTTCAAGATTTTTGGATACAAACAAACCAACAAACAAAAAAATCTTAACTTTTTATAACATGAGTATTAAAAGTAAAGCAAAAATTTGTACTAATTCGTTTTAAATACATTTAAAAATACGATCGTAAAGAAACTTCTAAAATAATATATAATAACCCTTATTTAAAGTGGTAATATGCTGTGTTTGTAATAAAAATATAATACCGTAACACAAAACAGCAAAGGGAAAAGATGAGATTAGATACACTGTAAAATAGATATTGTTATCTTAAAGAAGTGCTTTAATAACCAAGTCTTGGACGAGTTCCCTTTCATTACTTACATTTTATTAAAGCAAAATATTGGTCCCGCATCTACAAATACGAAAAAATGCAAGCAAAAACAGAGATTTTCCGGTCATGAAACTTTTGGTAAATCTAAGAATGCTCATAACTGCCTCGATGTTCAAGTGGTTAGCGTATACACCACTTTGAGGTCTCGGGTTCGTTTCCCGGATCGGGAAAAGTGTTATTTGTGAAATTCACAATATGCATAGTATGGTGGAATTGTGCCCGGTGGATGGTGATAGGCTCATCCCCTATCCCATAGGACCTAAAAGTAAAGTAAAAAACACCTCTGTCACACCTTTCTGGGTGATATTGCCGTGATGTTACGTTATATTGTTATGCAATTTTTCTTGTCACCAATTCGATGACATAGTTTTGAAGAACAGATCTTCGTATAATATTATTAAAACCGACGTGAGGTGAGGACATTATTATTAAGAATACGGGTTACTCACGTTACCGTTAAAGGTTTCTTGGCTTACACGAGGCTTACGAAAGGCAGCTGAAAGCAAGCGCCGATTGCAATTTAATTATTATAAAGTTAAATCAGCGGAAAATAAAAAAAAGTATAAAAAATACAATAAACTTTTTAAAAAATGTGTTATGTTATCACAAAAACTAAGTAATGAATCTTTTATATGCAATGCTAATAATATTTGTAAAGCATCTTGGCAGGTCATAAATAGTAATATAAATCCGGAATCTTCTACGGGTGGTATTAAACAATTAACTTATAACAATACTACAACTAATAATTCTAATGAAATTTCAAATATATTCAATGATTACTTTATTAATTTATGTAATGGTGATAATAATGATTGTATAATTGTGGGAGACAATACGAGAAAGTTAACAGACAAATCTCATATTAATAATGTCAGCATATTTTTATTTCCAACGGATGAAAAAGAAGTCGATAACACTCTGAAATCATTAAAAAACACAACCTCGGTGGGATACGATCAGTTGCCAACTAGTCTTCTTAAAGTCTGCAGTCAATATATATATCTCCTGTATTAACCCACATAATAAATACATCTTTTTTGCAGGGAAAATTTCCAAGTAGACTTAAAACAACTGTGGTTAGGCCCATTTACAAAAAAGGGGCCAAAAGCGATGTTGTCAACTATCGACCTATTTCTCTAATACCTATTCTGTCAAAGTTATTTGAGAAAATAATGCATAAACGACTTATGTCCTTTATTACAAAATTTAATATACTGTGTACAGAACAGCATGGATTTCAAAAGGGGAAATCCACGTCTTTGGCGGCTTTCAAGTTAACCGATAGCATAGTGGCAAGCATCAATAAAAGACAACCGCTAACGGCCATATTTTTCGATATGAGCCGCGCTTTTGATAGTGTCACTCATGAATTACTACTACGGAAATGTGAAATGTATGGCTTGCGCGGATGTGCAAATGATTGGCTTCGCAGTTATCTAAGCGACAGAACACAATACGTAGAAATAACTAGTCTCAATGAACACCGAGAAGAAATAACCGTCCGGTCACGAGTCAAACCGAACAAAGTAAGAGTACCACAAGGCAGCATTTTAGGGCCTCTATTATTTTTACTCTACATTAATGATCTGCCTTCTGTCACTAAACATCAATGTATTCTTTACGCGGATGATTTCTCTATTGTCGTTCCAAAGGTACCTAATGTAGACTACAATGGCGAACTAAACAACACTATCAGTGATATTGTGAAGTGGTTGGAATCCAATAATCTTAAAGTTAATATATCTAAGACCAAATTCATCCAATTTCGTAACAAGGGCGCAAAAAAACAGGAACTAGATCTAAGATATGGTAATGAAAAATTTACTGAAGTAGATGAAACATGTTTCCTAGGTATAACACTAGACGTCCATTGCACATGGAAGCCACATATAGAAAAGGTGTGTAAAAAAATAAACAGGTTTGTTTACGCTTTGTGGAGATTGACTAGAATATCAAGTAAACAGACAGCCCTTAAGGCATACCATGCTTTTGTGGGATCTAATCTCAGATACGGCATTGCATTGTGGGGTAATTCCGTGGAGGTAAACACCCTATTTATAACACAAAAACAGTGCATCAGGGCCCTCTGCAATGCTGCTCCATGGGATAGCTGCAGGCCTCTGTTTCGCAAGTTATCAATTATGACTCTTCCATGTCTATACATATTTGAAACCTGTTTGTTTGTAAAGGATAACTTGGACTTGTATGCATGCAAAAAAGATGTATGTAAATTCAATACAAGATATCCCGATAAATTAGTATTGCCAGGTATAAGGACAGATATATGTAACAGAAATAGCTACGTCATGTCAATAAGAATATATAATCATCTACCACAAGGGGTCAGGGTTTTACCAGCTAATAAGTTTAAAAAACAGCTATTGAGATTTTTGACAGAAAAGTGTTTTTACTCTGTTAAAGAATTTTTAAATTATAAATTTAGTACCTAAATCTTATTTCATATTGACATGAATATAAATTATATTATATATATATATATATATATATATATATATATATATATATATATATATAATAAATTGATAAATATGATAAAATAAGGTAGGGAAAGGTAGTAGATATAATAATATTGTGATTGGTGAACTCTGATATTTTTATGTATAATATAATCTAATTCTTTCATAATTTATTATAATTATTTGATCATTAGACATTTACTTATACAAGACAATACATATTAATATTATTAAATCTTATTTTTTTTTGGTTGACATGTTTGTTAATGCAATTTAATTCTTATGTATAATATTTGCATGCCATAATTTAGTTGGTAAATGTGCTGATCTTACTTTAAATTTAAGAACATTGTGACCACATTTAAGCAAATAAATGATTTGATTTGATTTGATTTGATTACTTTAGCCGGAATATGCCGACTAGTTTCGAATCTAGTACGTAGATTCATCAACTGGGCTTTATTCGCGTGTCGTCGCCTCCGCGCGACGTCTCGCACTGAAACTAGTCGGCATATCCCGGCTTAAGTAACGTGAGTAACCCGTATTCTCAATAATAATATCTTTATTGTATATTATTATTTTATATTTAAAGACTTGCCAATACTGACCGACCTATACGTAACGCTCTGTATACTAAATGTTGCCAGCCCATATTGTCATGCTAAATACGGAATCGTATTACATGTTCACATAATATCATGTGGCCGTTGATCAATTTCCGGGATATGCATTATATATTGCCATTACTGCTGAAACTAATTCATCATTGAATCTACCACAAATTAGCAATTTGAATCAATTTACATTATTGCGTAGTATGAATCCCTAATTATACTTATTCTCATCGGAATCAAAGCAAATATTAAATTAAATAAGCGTAAATTATTTTTCTCTATAGAAATAAATGCATGTAGGCGTTTATGACTGCTACCTACATTTGTGTTGATTTAGCCTAATGTGATCTTAACTCATCGCTCCGTTGATTTTTGGATTGATGAAAGATTGCTGTCTTTGCTCATCGCTTGGATTGTAAAAAGCCAAAATTTTGTCGTCAACATACGCATGAAAATCTCAAATCATAATGTGATATATAATACAAATAAACCATGGGCCAATGAAAGTACTTTTGGAAACTTGATGTTTCAAATCAAATCATTTATTTCCATGAGCCCCAAGGAGCGCTTGAACAAGTCAAAACAAACATCAAAATGCAAAAAATATTAAATTAAAATAAAACTTAACTCATTAAATTATAATACTTATTGCAATAAAATATCGTCTTAAAGTTGTCCATAAAGCGCCGAAAGCACTGACTTTTGACCTAAGTCGTTATACAATTTATTCAGCGTAAAAATGTCTATACGCTGATGCGTATCTTATGTCGATTGAGAGGTGGGCCGAACTTTTTCTGTAGCCTTTATGTTTTGCCGTTGAAAGTGTTAGATAAAACTTTGTCCCCACATCGCATAGACTGAAAAAAAAATTGACTGGAGTTACCACTCACCTTACAGTTACTAAAGAAAAACTCAAAAAGTTTACAAATAACACTTTACTTTTTCATCGGCGGTGAGAGGCGCATTCGCTAACCACTAGACTATCGAGATAGTGATTTAAGGCTTAAATATTATGAAAAAACTTAATAACATTAGTTATTATAGTTACTCATATTTCGTTAGTATGAAAACACGGCGCTCGGGCGTCTACCCTTAAAAATGTACAAAACAATTACCTGCACCGGTATTACAGTTGCAGAGTTATACATTTTCCTTGGCGTAAATACTTATTTCTACATACTTTATGCTCCGGAGAAAAGCTCTAAGAATAACGACTTAACTAACTGGGTTAACGAATTCAAATATTTACAGAAGGTGCTCGGAGTCAAGAGTAACAATTTTAATCTCTATTTACACTAACTCTGGTACCGAGTATTTGATTTTACATAATCTAGCTACCACTGTACCATCTTACTATACCATCCCGTCAATATTTTACAGTTATGTCCATTAAGGTTGCCTGGAAGAAATCGCGCTCTAACCGTTTGTGCATATATTGTTATTGAAACGTTCGTACAAAATGTATTATCATAATATGTTGTATGCACAAATAAAGCTTTATCTATCTATCGAAAGTTTTATCTATCTAGCGCCCAAAATTATTGTCTTACAATCTAACATGCAAACGAGTTTCATTTTTCAACGACTTTTAACAGTCGACAAAACTCAGACTTAGCCACCGTACGCCAAGCTAATCACAGTTTTTATACCGTAATAGAAAATTGTATTGCAGCCTTTATATTACTATATTTACAAAGACCACCTTGCATTAGGTTCTATCTCACAGAGTACAAAGCACATTATAGTCCTTTGTACTTTTCTTTGCTTCTTTGCTGTTCACTAATCAGCTACTTAAAAATGTCTTACAATGAGAATTTCTTAACTTAATATAATATTACATAACATCACGCCTATTTTACACAGAAAAGTGTGGCAGAGGTGTAATCCACACTGTGGTTAAAGATATATTTATTTATTATAAGAATTAAATTTGCTTACTTGAGAAGAACAGTAGGTGATTTTATTCGACAGTCCAACACCTTCACATCAAAACACATTATTGCAATATACAAAATTAATCAATTATAAACAATATCACAAGATTGAATCGCACCCCACATTTCAATTGCTTTGTTTAGGTCCCAAGGTATAGAGGATGAGCCTATCGCCATCCACCGGGCACAATTCCAACTCCGTGCTGTTATTGAGAATTTACATTAAATGTATTTGTAATTTAGAAATTAAACCCGAGACCTTGCGGTGAGAGGCGTATACACTAACCACTAAACACCGAGGCAGTTACTAAATATATTATAATAATATTTTATATCAGCACTGAAACAACAAGCTGGTTACACAACTTTCTTAGCCAAAATCTAACTTAAAATATATTCATTCATCACAAAGCAGAATTAGTGAAACAAAAGTGTTTCCTTCACAATTTACTGAGCTCAATCTTACAAGTTAAACAATGCGAAACTTTCAGGAGTTGTTGTTTGCAAGAACCTATTCGTACGATGTAATAATGCGCTCCGTATGACTCCAAACTCGCTGAATTGTTAATGGAACATTTAAACTTTGTAGATCGATCGCGGATGGCTGCTAAGTATTGAGTTTTAGTTCAAACAAAGCCTACGTATATTGATGGAGTTTTTGTGATGAAATATCCTCACTATCTGATCCGAAAATGCCATTAAGAGTATGCAATCTTGAGTCTTTTAGCGTCGGATATTGGCAATTAAGGTGCCATTGTGAAGTTAAATTCAGTGACCGTACGCTTATGGACTGAGCACACACTTCATATTGAGTATAGTTGAGAGACAGTGTATTTTCCTAAGAGAGTACCAACTCGGCCTAGAATATGCCATCATAATTCTAACTACATTTTGCAACTAGGTCAGGCATTAGATAGCACGTGTTTTACTCATGCGTATAGACATGAGCCATGATGAAGAGCTATGTCGATTTAGTTACCCAAAATCTGGCAGTATAAATAAATAAATAAATATTTTACAACTCACACACAACGCCATCTAGTCCCAAACTAAGCAGAGCTTGTACTATGGGTACTAGAATAACTGATAGTACTGATACTAATACATATTTTACTTCTCTTTTGTAAATACATACTTTTTATACATAGAAACACCCAGACTAAGACAAACCCCCATGTTCATGCACACAAAGATTTGTCTTAAGTAGTCATCGAACCCGCAACCTCGGCGTCGCAGGCAGGTACACTACCCACTCCGCCATCCGGTCGTCATGTCGATTTAGTTACCCAAAATCTGGCAGTATGTAAGTATATTGGGAGATGTGAACTGAGTCAAGCGCGAGAATCCTTTTAGACAAACATTTTTATTAAGCTTTTAGTAATTCTTACTTGAACAGATTCATCAAAAACGGAATAACATAACTTGACATAACATCACACTTATATTACCCAGAAGGGTGTGGCAGAGGTGTATTACACCCACATTTCTCCTGTTATGTTTAGGTCCCATGAGATTGGGGGTGAGCCTATCGCCATCCACCGGGCATAATTCCAACTCCGTACTGCTATATCTCGGGTTCGAACCCACGGCACACACCTCTGTCAAAATCGTTAAGATTCGCCTTTTTAAAGATATGTGTGTATCTATTATATAAATTATCGCTCACTATCGGTGAAGGAAAACATCGTGAGGAAACCTGCATGGCCTGAGAGTGCCTAAAAAGTGCTCGAAGGAATGTGAAGTCTTCCAATCCGCACTTGGCCAGCGTGGTGGACTATGGCCTCACCCTTCTCATCATGAGAAGAGGCCCGAGCCCAGCAGTGGGACATGTATTAGATACAGGGCTGTTATAAGTATATACTGCTATTATATGTGACACTATATAAATTTCACTTTAACTCCGACCCGAGAATCGAACTCGAGACTTTGCGGTGAGAGGCGCATTTGCTAACGTCTAAACCATCGCGGCAGCTTTCTTATTTATACGGAAACTTAAGTTATTTTATAAAGTGAAAATATATTTATTTTTGTTTGTACCCAAAAGACTGAAATTATTAGACCGATCTTTAAAAACATTGTTGCGGAGATAGTCAAACTCTCCAGAAATAACAGAGGCTACTTTTATCGATGTACCACGTGGGCGTTTGGAATCTATTAATAAATAAAGAAGCCGTTAGGAGGTGTACTAGCAAACCCGTACATCGCAATAGATTTAGTTTTAGAACAAAATATGTATAATAAATAACACAATAATCAGTAGTTACAATCAATCGGTTCGGGCAACATCAATCAAACCGTTTCTTTCGCCACGTGTCGGTCAATTAGCATTAGTTTTAGTGATCTGACTTTAAATACATTTCTTTACCTTCTATCAGACTTATAATTTAGATGTATCTTCCACGTACAGGAGGAATTCCCTAATTTTGTTTTGTTTTATTGTCTACATGTTGAACAGAGAGAATTAAAGCTATATTTTTCTTATCGGTGCGTGGGGTTTATCAATTCACACTTTGTGACCAACCCTCTTCACTTTGACAAATGTGTGTCCGAACTCAGCTGCGGGACGTTTGTAATTTAGGACTAAAATTATTAGGTCATGTCGACCCAAATAGATATCCCAAAGTAAATTACACTTTTATTATTAAAGTTATAATAATAACATCTGGTATTTGTAATGAATTACAGATTTTGCCACTCTTGACAATTAGGTTCGATTATGACATAGTATCGACAGAGAAACGTCATTTGTCTTTCGACGTTTTAACTGCCTCATCGTCAAATCTGATTGTCAAAAGTGCCAAGTCGTGCTTAAAGTCAGAACTGAAATTCTCGGCAAGAAAACATCTGGGAATGCAATTATTGAGTGTTTGTAGTGAAGGCCTGGATATCGAAGTTTGTAAAGATGTGCCTGTGTGTACACACACAATGACAAACTTTCACATTTATAATGTTTGTAGGAGGTATAAAAGGACTCACACACACATGTCACGTATGTTTGTGTGTGATTATTTATTACTCTTTCATGCTTCAAAATCAGGACGATTTTATACAATATTCAGGTTGAAAATTAAGAATCCAGCAGGATTCGAACCAGCACCCCGTGTGTAAACGCCCCAGGAGCTTTGCCAATTCAGCCATGGATTCGTATGTGCTAGATTCGATATTTCTCAACCTTTTTTGTGCCAGTGTAATAGGTATATACATACATCAGCTAAACAATTTGGTTTCTTCTTGGAATATTACAAGTAACTGGACGATTATTAAATATCAAATTTTCCACATTTGTAACAAATAGTCTAGAATATGTAGGCTATAAATTTTATTTTATACCAACGCTGTGGGTGAAAGCTAGTAACTACATAAACCACAGAATCAAAACTATAAACCACAGAATCGAAACTAATAAACAATAAAAATATATCAAATGAAGTATTTAACGGCTTTTCTGACCTTTCGCCACATTATTCCACAATGACGACCCTTGTCAGCCTCTCATTGCTTTATTACATTTATTTCATTCATGGCCTATTTTATAACCCACTCAATAACCGCGTTGAGCCTGTAACTCACGTCCAGGGTGACAGATGGCGCTAACAGTCGCCATTTCCAAGTCATTACACATTATAGTGAGGCTATCCGCCATTCGCCACTGAAAATGTTCACTTAAAAAATATGTCACGGATGTTAGGGTCAGCTTTATTTTGATATGGTTCTAATATTTTGAGGATTAAGCAGTTTACACGTGGCTGCTTTAATGTAAAATTGTATAATTACATCTCGATACATCTTTTCATAGAAATTGACAGGTGACAGCTCACGGCAGCTACGCTCGCATAGAAATCTAAAAACATATCTATGTACGCTCGTGATTCTAATATAGATCACACTTGACTCTGGCAGTATTAGCTACCACAAGGAGGCTCAGTTGCCATAAAGAAAAAAGAAGAAAAATAATATTTTAACATTATAATCTATCGCTAATCCAGGACTCAAAAGCACGAGATGTAATTAACTTTGATTTGGTGTCATACATACAATTTTTCACCTCTGCTCGACGGGGTGAGCAGTAAGCAAAACTCAACTTTGCTTCGATCGAGAGCAAAACTTGAAGCAAAATCGAGTTTTGCTCTCGATACAATACAGAAAGACTTTTCGAGCTGCTGAGAGCTCAAAAAGAGTTTATTTATTTTCTTATTGTTTGATTTACCAGACATATAAGGATGACACCATAAATATAACTAATCTCTTCTAATAATAGCAGCTGATGAAGTGGAAAAAAACATTATAGCTGCCATGTATGACGCGCTTAACCTAGAAAAAACGTAAGGGATCGATCGATGTAGATTTTAGAAATAGAAATAGTAAACGTGGTATTCTAATGACCAGTTGGGTAGTCAGAATAAATAAAAACAATAGAAAATTAATAAAGGTATTATTATTAATAATTTCCAATATTGACAATATCTCAGAAGTTAAGTTAAATGGTAGGCTCAAGGCGTAGGTAGGTAAGTAGGTTGGTGGTACACTGGTTTAGCGAAGTCCTGGCGAAGCGAAGTTTGGTAAAACACTTAACTGGCTGGTGACCGCAAACAATAGAGGCCGCGTCAAGCGCGCACCTCCTATATATAGCTGGCAGCAGCAGATGAGCTGACGAACTGATCTTCACATAGCGGCAAGAGCGGCATTGCGACGTCACAACATCTATTAATTACTTATTGTAAATGCTGCATTAAACTAAAAGGACTTGGCGCGTAATATCTTATCATTCAATCAATGAACGTAGCAGGCTGCAGGACACTGGGATTAACGCGTGTCTCAACTTCACTCGCGCGTCATAATTAGTGCTTAGGCTGCTTAGTTAGCCACGCGTACTAAGTCACACATAACGATACGAACGACTATAGGTCCTCAAACAATATGATTATAATTAAATTTTAATATTATTTCAACTGCCTCTTTGTTTTAGTGGTTAGCGAACGCGGTCTCTCACCGCAAGATCTCGGGTACCTATTTATTATATTCGTATCACATGAAACCATAACATAACAGGTGAAATGTGGGTGTCATACATCTCTGCCACACCCTTCTGGGTAGTATAGGCGTGATATTTTATTTTTAAAAGCACAGTATATTAGACTATAAAACACAAACACTGACTACTATCCAGCAACAAAATAATTGCCCGTTTGACCTATTTTAACCAAACTGTCAATCAACGCACCAATTTGTTTCATAAACGTTATTTTGTATAGCAACGAGTGGACAGTCCGGCGACTGATTAACAGCGTAGCACAGACTGTCTGTCAGTGACTAATTCACAGCTGACAGTATCAGAATGCATCACTAATTCGGACAACAGTTAAGCGTGACACTAGGATTTAACGTGACCAATATTTTAGGCACAACTGAAATTGGCAGAGGCTGTATAGAAACTCCGTTAAAGCTAGCACGGACCATAAACTTAGAAACGTCTACTTGACATAGTTTACATGGCGTTTTTTACTTATTTGACGTAGAATACAATGGATTAAATCTCATCATAGACTAACGACAACTTGTCAAAAATTTAAAAGACTTTATTATGTTGTAAAATATAGTCGTCTATTTGACCTATTTTACCATCCTCTCAAAAACATTATTAGTCAGTGTATTAGACTGATTGTCAGTGACTAATTTACTGTATTTAAAGCTGGTTCCAGACGCTTCGCGAACAATGGCAAACAGTGAACACCAAACAACAAACGCCAACATATTATTATAGACGGATAAAACGGAACTAGTGAAAAGACTAAAATGAACGTAACCGAGATCAGTGACGGAATAATACGTGAACAAAGTTTCTCCACCTTAACAAAATTAAACAAAGACTTAATGGACGCATTCTTAGATTATATTATTTAGTAGCAATTTTGGTTAGCATAATATTACTTAGTAGTCTTGATAAAGCTAGATTGTAATGTTAATAAGTTATCATAATTTTACTAATTGATTTCCTTTATTGAAAAAAAAGAAAGAAATATGTGGACTAACAAGTGATAGTCATTTTTTGTTTGTGTTCGCCAGTGTGCAGAGTTGGTGTAGGTTTTCTTCACAAATCAAACGATATTCAGCAAACTGTTTGCAATGTCTGGACACGTTTGTCTTTAGCGTTTTTTTTTAATTTTTTTATTCTACGCCCACAGCGAACGAACGTGTAGTCCACCTGATGGTAAGTGGAGTACAGCCCATGGACAACAACAATCCACAAAAGCAGATTATAGATGCGTCGCTGCAGCTGAGGACTACGGTGTTATGCCTCATGTGCCAGTAATTTCAGGGCCTGATCTCACCACCAAACCGGAACACAGTAATGGAAGCACTACTATTTGGCGGCAGGTTAAAGGTGAGACGGTGGTGCTGCCGCCCTCGAGCTCATTCACAAGAGCTCTACCACCAGTAAAGTTTTCAGTTTGCGACAAACAGCCAGGCAGCGTCAGGATCTGGCATAATATAGCGTAGAATTAATTGCTTTTGCAATTCAATCCTAATATTAAAAGAAATGCACGAGCCATCACTACCTCTCTCAGCTCACTTACTATAAAAATAAAACGTTATTAGCCTTATAGGTAATTACCGGCAGCATTAAAAGCTGTCCCATCAAACAAACCACAAGACCAAATAAAAAAACAAAACGATGTGAGTGAACAATAAAAATAAAAAAGTAAAGTAAAGAGGTCCCGCGGCCGCTCTCTAGGTGGTCACCGTGTAAAAAATTAATGAAGTGTGTTCCTGCCTCCGCTGTCGGTCCCCCAAAGCTGATGGAGGATGTTATTTTATGCTCGATTTATATTAGTCTAATGCCTGGCGAAGTGACAAGTGTATTTATTTGTAGAACAATGCCAAGTCATTATTTTTTACTATTACAGATTATTTTCTGATTTTTTGAGGCCTATTTTTTTACAATTTCCTTTACTTAAAAAAAAAATAAAAGAAAATGTAAATCTTATATTTGATGTATACATCATTAGGTATACTCGTAGTCCACTGCTGGACATAGGCCTCTCCCAATTTGCCCCACAAAACCCGGTCCAGCACCTTCCGCATCCAGTCTCCTCCAGCAACTTTCTTCAGGTCGTCAGTCCACCTGGCAGAGGGGCGTTACGGTATATTTTAAATTCGTTTTGACGAGTAATTTCTATTTGAATTCTAAGGTGGGTGGACCATGGAAGGCCACGCTCCTTTGAAGGCCAACTATCAAAAAGTCGTAGTTATTGACATGTAAACACATATTCCTTCGGCTATACACTAAGATCCATCAAACTCAAGGCCACAGATGCGGCGGCGAGTCGCTCGCGCCGCTATTGTGGCAATGCGATCTCACGCTTCCTAGACTTCGATCGTCGACGTTACAATTGTAATTCGCGCGCACAGCAAAACGTAAGTTTTTAGTTAGATAACCTACTATTATTTCATATTTTTTTACTGTGAATTGTCGTATAAGGATATGTTTATGGTACTAAAGAAAAAAAAATAGTTTTGCCTCGATTTAAGTTAAAATATTGGTAGTGTTCCCAGGAAAGCCGATGGTTCCTTATAAGGCCAATCAAAAATTTGACAGTTAGCCTTGCTGGGGTACATGGGCCTTACAAAGAACATGTACAAACCATGAACATATGAACAGTTACTTTTTAGTTATAAATACGTACCGTTACAGTCAAAACAATGTTTTATATTTATAATATTTTTATTTATAAGGGTTATTAAACTTTTTAACTCATATTGAATAGACATTTTTTTTAAAATTATTTTATTATCAGTATATATTTAAATTTCTTTTATGGAAAGGTTATGTCTGAAAATAAACTAAACTAATTTACATGCAAAGCAACGAATATAAAAAATATTTACATGTTAAAAACGGTAAAGTATGTGATAAAGTAAGTATGTGATAAGTTATATATAAGATAGTCTGTCTATAATCATATTTTAAGCAAAAAAAACTAGACTAGCTAGACATTATTGCACATCCAGATCCAGATCCATAATATAAGAAAGTCATTGATAATTTTTAGTTTGGCCTTCTTAGGATCATTTTGGCCTTACAAAGAACGGACCCATAAGAAGGCCATTTGAGGTAAAAAAAAAAGTTTTTAATTTCATTATAATACGCGTTGGCAAGTTATTTGATGGCAATATAATACTCATTACTACTGTTTTTGAATAATTTCCATTAATATATTCTTAGTTATACGATGGTGTTCAAGTAATGTTCGTCGAGTTTTTTATAAATGATAAAAATATATTGAGCATTTAATGTTTTGCTTAAATGAAAGAGCTTATTATGTAGTTTTAGTAAAAGGGAATATATTAATTGTTACAACTCTATTTTTAAGTTGAACGACTGATGTATAATATTGGCCTTGTTTGGAGCCGTGTTCCTTGCAAGGCCATTTGGAAGAGCTTAACAAAACTTAAGTTTAAGGAATACTGATTAAAGCTAGGTTAAAAAAAAGTTTTTTATATGGTACACAATAAAACAAACTATTATTTGATAATTTGTTTTTTTCATTTATCCAGTTAATAAACGAATAAAAAGCGTTTACTCGTTAGAGTGGCCTTCCATGGTCCACCCACCTTATTTTAAATATATTTACTCACAAATACACGAAGCCTTAACCTACCCTACGACCGTGCTATTTCAAACAAACTTAGTCGTAAACCAACAAAAGAGTAATAACTTCTAAGAAGTAAATTACTCAATGTAAATCCTTAGCTTGACACTTTGAACTTTGTACATATTCCCTTTAATTATTTAATACTTCGAGATAAATTCCGCCCAAATTGCATGAGAAATGTCTGAAATATTCCACAAGTCTCATACAATTTTGCTTACCTATGAAAATTTGTTTTGTACTAAATGAATTTCTAGGAATAGAAATTTGATGCTTCTTGCTGCTTAAAAGGTCAAAATTTGGATATAAATGTGAGTGAGAAATGTATAACGGTGTTGAATATAAGATATTTTAATATGTATTATATGGTTTTAGGATTAGACTTTTCTCTACGAATAATAAAAGTATTTTCTCTTTCAATTAGAACATTTCTACTGCACCTACCTTTGTTATCTCTGCACCACCTCACGGTTGACTGGTAGAGAATGCCTTTGGCATTAAGTCTGCCATTGTACACTTATTATGTGCAAGAAGTTTTAAAATAAAATAAAATAAATATTATATAACATAACTACACGCCTATATATGACCCAAAAGGGTGTCGCTGCAAGGTATATGTATGTGCACCACTTCATATTTTATGTTTACATCCCAGGTTATACGTGGTGAGCCTATCACCTTACACTGGGCACTAATACAAGTACTACTGAGAAATACTTTGTATTTTTTCTTTTTTTTTCTTGCCTTTTCTTGCCGTCTTTGTAACTAATTTGTAACCATATATAAAATTTTAATTTTCTATGCATGTATTTATAACCTAATTTATGTTTCATTATTAATTATATATTATTCCCTCGTGTATGTAATGTACCTATTATTTTTTTTTGTAATTTTTTTAGCTTAATTTAATTAAAGCTTAATTTAATTTTATGTCACTGTCATCTTTATATGTTGCTGTACTTACCTGTTTTCTGTTTGTGCCGTCAACCGTGGTGGTTGCTGAAAATCAGCGCTGTGGAAGTTTTACAGAAATGCAAGACTCCACAGTATTAAAGCTGAGTAACCACCACTGTTTTCTTACATATTTATTACATATTTTGTATAATAATTACCTGTTTTTGTATATGTAAGTAAATAAAAATAATTCTTTCTTTCTTTTTCTTTCTAAATACCTGATGAAAAAACCCATTTAAAACTTTTGCCCGACCTGGGTATTGAACCCTCACAGTGAGAGTTGAAGCTATGCTCCAATGCTTCAGAACTTACTATATTCATTCTGGCGTGCAGTTCAATTGATTCGTGACAGGGAATTCTCACAAATCATATTTATTAAAGATGGGCAGACTTATTTAACTATAGGTTAAGCCAACTAGTCGGGTAGCCGATTAGTCGGCGTTTGTTTGGCCTAAAGTGGCCGACTGAAGGCGTTACTGACTAGAAAGCGAGGCCGATCATTGGATACGGTTATAAATAGATCGTCGCAACACCTCATGCAGTATATTACAGAGCAGCACAAGCTATGTAGCACTTCTAAAACTAGATTATTAACCGACTTAAAAAAAAGTTGGAGACTCGCAATTCGGTTGTGTTTTTTTTTAATCGATGATGCCTGGACCGATTTTAGTCATTTTTATTTTGACTGAAAGTCACGTGGTCCCATTTTCATCACGTCACGATCTGATGACGTGATCCTAGAGAAAGCCAGGGCAAACTTAAAATTTTAAAGGTTTCTACATTGTTTTTCGTATATAACCTAAAGTTACTCGGATATTTGCACCTAGCAGTCTGCATTTCGTGTTGCTGAGCTGATGCTGAAAGGTACAAATCCTCAACGTTTAGGAGTATGGGGATAATTCATAATTATAATTCACTAAATAATACCTTCAGGCTGTATTCATTTAAGTTATACACAAATGAGGCACGACGTTGAAATATTCAACGTCGTGCCGTTAAGTATTTCTTACTATTTAGTGCATTTTTAGTACTTGAAGTCTTTTTTTTTGGCAAATTATTTGAATTCACAGTAAAACCGACAAGTTATATTAATTATCACACGCACACAAAGAACCTCAAGTGTATTATTACGTAAAGAAGAAACTTCTCAAGAACAGCGATGGATTACGAAGCACAAAGTTCTAGCTTCAATGTTAATTAGTCGGCGGGCTGCGGAAATTGCCAGTAATCGCTCGGTAAACAGCTACTCTACCGCTTGTCTTATTCAAGGAATTTCACGCGACCTTTAAGTAAAAACGAGTAGGTTTTTAAGTGGAGGTATTTATATCTATTACCCCTTTGGTACAAGTTGCCAATTATGTTGCTCATCGGGTGCCGAGTGGGTCTAGTGATTGATGACCGTTATAGTTTGTAGGGTATTTTTATGTTTTCGTATAATTACCAACTCTTTTAAATAATTCAATTGTAGATAATTGTAAATTTAAGTAATGACAACACTTAGTTGTGGGGTAATTACGAATTGAGTTATGGCAACACCGAGTAACACCTATCTTTGAGAAGGCATAACCAAAAACAATGTTATAAAAGGAAACGCTTGGCCATTAGAGGCAGTTTTCGCTACCAGTTTCTAGGAATAGTAACTAAGTGATATTACTGTGTCTTCGCATCGGTGGAAAGTATTTTTATACCTAGTTTAAGTTGTGATAAGTAAAATGAAAATAAAGCCAGTGAACCTTAGTACAGTTTTATTACAAGTTCAATCATCTTTAAGAAATGCGAACAATTGTGGCCGCCAGGCATTTATAAAATACATATATTTATCTTAAAAAAACAAAACCTGTCAGTTTTTATTTATTTACATAGATGCTATAGATCATTGGTAAATCGTATTTTAAATAATATATTGATTATATTAAATAAATAATAACGTGTCACACTCCGTGAAGACACTCCCGAAGCTTTTTTTTCTTACATATTTTATAGACATGCCTGTTATAAACACATAAACGCATGTTTGTTACGAGACAAATCCAACATAACATCCAACAGAAAAATCCCAAATAGTACTATTATGCCTGACCCGGGAATCGAATCGGAGACCTCGCCGGGAAATGCCGCATACGCTAACCACTAGACCAACGAACGAGATTGTACAGACGGCTTTACATCAACTTTTACTTTTACTTTACTCACATATCTTGTGTAATTCAACACTCACTCGCACTAACGCACACACACTCATGCACGGTCACACATTTATACAAACACACACACACACACACACGCACGCACACACGCACACACACACACACACACACACACACACACACGCACACACACACACGCACACACACACACACACACACACACACACACACACACACACACACAAACACACACACGCACACAAACACGCACGGAAATATCGCACCAATACATACAATTTCTTTCTCTCTTTTAATCAATAGGTCTCTCTTTTTGTTTTCTTTGTAATACAGTAGACTGACACAGTCCACTTACGAAATGTTATTAATAATAAATTGTAATCCTCGACTGTAAACTACCTCTTATAATACAGGTATACCCTAGCTTAAGAGGTAGCAATCATCTCTTGTACAGAATCTGACACATAAACTGTGTATGTTTACTCTTAATCTTAGCAAACTCTGTATGTTTTTTTAACTTGAATAAAGATTTTTATTATTATTTCTCTTTATTTATCTTTAAACTTATTTTATATATTTTTAAATATGATTTATAAAAAATACAAAAAAACATTTAAAAATATAAAAAACAGTGTCCCACCGACATCAGGTACAGGGACCAAGCTGCCGATGGTTAGGGCTCCAGAGAGAGGAACCTCCTCACGATGCGTGCCGTGTCCAAAAGGACCGCCTTTTGCATCTGGCTCTTGATCCAACCGCCTAACGCGAGCCTCTTAAGATGTTGGTCGAGGCTCTTTGCTATCAGTCCATTGACTGATATGACTATCGGTACAATGACGGCCGAATCCACATCCCACATGTCGACAATCTCGTGTGCCAGATCAAGATATTTAATTTGTTTATCTTTCTCGGCTTTCACGAGATTCCCGTCATGGGGGATGGTGATGTCGACAATCACTGCAATTTTATTTATTATTTATTATTAACTTATACATTTCTAGTATAAGATGTTCTTGCGTTGTATAAGCTTGCCGTGCAATACAAGATGCTGGAAATGTATTGGTTGATTGGTAACCGTGTGTCTATAATAGAAAAGCCAGAATTATTCCGATAAGTTTGTAATATTTTCTTATTACATTAATTAACTGCTAATCCAGGATATTAAAATATAATCTCTACCAGACCCATTATCTCATCATAAGCAAACTATGTAACTATAAGTTATTTAAATAAAGGTAAAATATAATAGGAGAATTTTATTTCTATACCTTTAACAATGAAAGGTATCTGGAGAAAATATAGCTATTCTTCTCTGAAGATTGAATTTTTTCGCGATCCTGGTATACACAGATATTACAAAAGGTTGCAAATTATTTTCTTTTGAAATTCTTGACCTATTTTTAAAGAATGAGATCCATTGCCTGAGTCTATATTAATTTTTACGCGTGAGTACACTTAGGGTTAAGAAAAAAGAAAGTTAATTATTAAGTCTGCTCTAATTCCTTTCGGCAAGCTGAATAGTAGATTGCTTTGTGAAAGCATTATTTACCATCGGGCAAAATCGAGGTCAGACTTGTCTAAAAACCTCATCTACCTAAGAGAGCAAAGTTTCCTTTTATTCTTTTTTTTAATTAAATAATAATTATATGCTTCGTTGGTCTAGTAGTTAGTATGATATGCAGGGCAAAAACTTCTACGCCCTAGTAAAAACTGACTGCAATAGATATGCAAGTTTGTATTTCATGCTTAATAAGTGTAATATACCCACTATTTAGATATATAACTCACTTATCCATAACTGGTGTTGTAAATCTTTACTATGACTTAGAAGTTTTTGCCCTGCATACCCAACTCATTGGCCGACTGTACCTCTAATCGCAAGGTCTCGGGTTCAATTCCAATTGCCACTTCAGCATGCTTCTTTGCAAGCTATGTCGATCGAATCTCAAGTGCCAAGTCCAAACTTACCTGGACTAGCAAGTAATTTATCAAATAGCAGATATTAACTTGACATAACACCACGCCTATATTACCCAGAAGAGTGAGGCAGAGGTGTACAACACCCACACTTCACCTATTATATTTAGGTCCAATGGGATAGGGGGTGAACCTATCGCCATCCACCAGGCACAATTCCAACTCCGTGCTGCTATTGTGAATTCTCTGACGGAAAGTTCACAAATAACACTTTGTCCGACCCGGGAATCGAACCCTAAACCTCGCGTTGCAAGACGCATACGCTAACCACTAGACCATCGAGGCAGTAAATTTACAGATGTGGAGTAAATATTCGGATGGACTCTTATTTTTATCCACTTTTATATTCATTTTATTCAGATTTGGTACAAATAAACAAATAAACCCCAGAATTTAGGCATAACTGCTAATAAGTATTACATAGTTGTAGTTGAGTCTCTATATTCAAGCAAACCTTTATGTAGATTACTTTATTATTAGAGTCCGACCAATACCTTTAGATAACCAAACCCAAACGCCCCTAGTGCTCAGGCACAGTTATGAAATTTTAAAGCTATATATAACGTTTCAGAATAATGATATATGGAATCACGAAACTAAATTGCCCATTAGACTGTATCAACCCCACATAAGGTGTTTTCAGGGTAGTGATTCATTAAAGATGAAGAAATCTGTGGGTATTAACACAAAATACAAAATTGACCATTCCGAAAGATGACCGGATGGCGGAGTGGGTAGTGTACCTGCTTGCGACGCCAAAGCCGCGGAGTCGATTTCCTCTTAAGACAAATCTTTGTATGCATGAACATAGGGGTTTGTCTTATTCTAGGTTTTTCTATGTATAATAAGGTATGTGTTTACAAAAGTAAAGTATATATGTATTAGTATCAGTTATTCTAGTACCCATAGTACAAGCTGTGCTTATTTCGGAACTAGATGACGTTGTGTGTAAGTTGTGAGATATTTATTTATTTATTAATTTGGTCGGTCACTTAAATTCTTATTTAGGTACATAAAAAATTAAATCTAATAATGCTCTGTTTAGTTCACATTATATAATATGTTATTCTCATTTGTTTTCGATTCACTAAACCAAAATTATCTTATGAAACATTTTATTATTTAATACTACGTAACTATTAACGTATTTACTTGCTAAGGATTTTCAATTTAATGATTTACACCGACTATCACAAGAATGTTTGTAATATTTCAATATGGTTTTGTTTTGCCGCAGTATGAAAACAAGTGAAAAATCTTCTTCTTTATTCGAGTCGAAAGTCAAATTTTATTAGCCCAGTATGTGGCTACCTGAACAGCGCTTTCATCTGCATTCGTTAGCGCGTCCTTCGTGCAGGTAGTGGGGCACGCAGGACAAGTTAGAATATTTTTTTTTATACTACGCCCACAGCAAACGAACGTGTAGTCCACCTGATGGTAAGTGGAGTACAGCCCATGGACATCAACAATCCACAAAAGCAGATTATAGATGCGTCACTGCAGCTGAGGACTACAGTGTTATGCCTCATGTGCTAGTAATTTAAGGGCCTGATCTCACCACCAAACCGGAACACAGTAATGGAAACAATACTATTTGGGCAGGTTAAAGGTGAGACGGTGGTGCTGCCGCCCTCGAACTCATTCACAAGAGCTCTACCACCATATGGGTTAGAATATAAATTATAAAATTAGTAGTGAAATAATAATACTAATGTTTGTCGAAAGGCTTAGGTGAACAACTCTCAAATATACGAAACGCATTAAAATATTTAACATAAGCTTTTACTATTATAAAACACAAACACGAAGTCTCGGATCATTAATCGGACATTTGTTTATTTTCTTAATTACCATTAACGCATCCTCTTTGAGTTTTTTATTTGACTGTTTTATGTAACAACGTAATTACACGAACTCATTAACATCTGTCCGACGATATTCATGTTTAATCGGAATAATTGTGCTCGGCCGTCGGGAAATGAGCCACATCATAAAAACGCTTCCAATAATGTAATGTGTGAACTCTTTAGTCAAGTTTGTTCTTAACAAACTTTTAATTAAGGTGGAATTTACCTTATTACCGAGAACAAGGGTTACCATCAGCAAAATAAGGTTGCCAGCGAAGGAATTTAAAACTTCAATTATTTGATGGCTATCGGTGGAAAGGGTTTTGTTTCTTTTTCTTTTATGTAAACTTTTTCTTTGTGAGTGTTTTGAGTTATCTCTCATCGTTCACACGGACACATGACTGCACATCAAGCTTTAATTTACCAGTATAAACCAGTCTCGTGTTGCAAAACTTTTAGATTTAGGGAGTATTACATCGACATTAATCGACTCGATCGATCATTGAACAGCTTAGTTATTTTTTTTATTTTTATTTTTTTATTTTTTTTTATAACTTATAATTATATTGTATTTTCTGTGGAATTTGTCATCATTAGGACGAATGTCGCACTACCTTACTCGCAATCAGGGCGCACCAGAATACCAGCGTTGTAGTGCTAATGTGCTGCAGTAGTATACTAAGGTGTGTACCTTTTTTGGCACATCAATTTAATTTTTATTTTAGGTAGTTTTAGAAGTGATATTAAGCTTAAGATTTGCCAAAATAAACGTTTCATTCTTCTTGTGATTGGCCTCTTATTAGCTATTTAACGTAAAAATCGTTCGTCGAAAAATATACCACCCTTATATACTAGAAATGTATTGCTGGATATGAAGCTGCGTGTACAGTGGACCAACGGGTGGTACGGGCTTAAACTTCTACGTCACAGCAAAGACTGACAACACTAACTTGGATCTCATACTAAGAAACAGTTGAAAAAGATATGGTACCGGCAGGATTTGAACCTGCGACCTTACTGCACACCGGGCAGCCGCTTTAGCCATCCAGCTACGGTCGCCTCTTGCCAGAACCCTAAATTTCTCAACTGTATGATACGACATTTCGTGACGTCACGTTCATCCATTTGTTTCTATCTTAAGTAGGATACAAGTATCTAGTATATAAGTAATTTGTTGCATACCTAAATGCTATAAAAATAATCAATTAGAACTTGGATCTCTTCAAAGCAAGAGTTAATAGGTATCTCATAGGTAAGCGTGCTCCACCGTAGACCGCATCATCACTTACCAGCAGGTGAGATCGTGGTCAAAGGCGTGCCTATTTTTATAAAAAAAAAAAAACATTGCAGGAGTGTATTATACCGACTATTTAGGTATGTTATTCAGATATCCATAACTGATCCTAAAAGTTTTTGCTCTGCAAACATATTCCGTGATCCAGTGTACATTTAACATGTTTATTTTTGAGTTTGAAGCATTGTTCAGAGGTTACGGTTTGTATTTGGGTTTGATAAGGACTCATTGAATTATCAACACAGACCTCCTTCTTGTATTATCAAATTAGTTTTAGTTAGAAGGGTTGCTAAGATACTAATTAGAAATCAGCCTGCCTATATTAACCTTTGTTCTAATAATTAATTAATTAATGAGTTAATTAGCATTGCCATACAACGTGGCAATGCTGTCAGCCTTCTGAACACGGTCCCCACAACCGGGATCGATGCGGAGGAACACTATGACGCCTAACTTAATGTAAATATTTGCCTTTTTATTTTACCTATGTATATATTTTCAATTTATTTTCCTAATCTTTAATGTAACATTATAATATTACTTTAGTGTTTTTAAAATAAATAAATAAATATACCTTAGTTCTTAGTTATTAATTAACCTTAGTTAATTTAGGTTGGCTAATTTCTAGTGGGTTTCTCTGTTAACCCTTCTAATTATAAACTAATATGATAATAAGGTAAGCCTAATTATTTTTAAATAGTACTTGTAATTTAGGCGACTAACTTTACCGCGACATAATTAAAAAATGTAATTACTGTAAATAATGTGATTATTTTTATAGCATTTAGCTATGCTTAGCAAATTATACTAAGAAACAGTTGAAAAAGATATGGGACTGGCAGGATTTGAACCTGCAACATTCTGCACACTGGGCAGTCGCTACAACCAACCAGCTACCATCATTAATTTGCTCCAATCTTAAGTGGGATACAAAGTATAGAAACAAATGGATGAACGTGACGTCACAAAATTTCGTAACATACAGTTGAGAAATTTTGGGTCCTGGCAAGAGGCGACCGTAGCTAGTTGGTTATAGCGACTGCCCGGTGTGCAGAATGTCGCAGGTTCAAATCCAGCCGGTCTCCGTTTATCTTTTTCAACTGTTTCTTAGTATGACTATAATGTGTTGCGTAAAATTGCTGTATGAACATTATTTTACAATAATTTGAAATGAATCAAGTTCAAAACCACAACATTAAATTTCGGCCTCGAACTTATTTCTTTTCAAGTGCTATTACTTGAAATTGAATTAGGAATAATGACAGCCCTGAGACATAATAAAGTAAACCTTCAAAGTTCGTAAACTTGAATGAGCTTAATAATTGAAACTCACCTTAGTTATTATAAAGAAAGTAAATAAAGAAACTGGTTCGGTTTGTGTTTGACTCGGTTATGAAGGACATATTATAATTTCTGGTTTGTTGTGTCTGTAGTTAATAGAAATACACATATACGTTTTTTAGGGTTCCGTAGTACCTACAAGGAACCCTTATAGTTTCGCCATGTCCGTCTGTCTGTCCACGGCATAGCGACGAAACCGTTGGTGCTAGAAAACTGAAATTTTGCATAAACATGTATGCTAAACAAAGAAAGTCGTAGAATAAAATTTGAAAAAATATTTTTATTTCAGGTAGCTCCCCTACATGTAAAGTAGGGATGTTTTTTTTTTGTCGCCTACCCCATGGTGTGGGGTATTGTTAGATAGGCCTTTTAAAAACGTTTAGGGGTTGCTAAGACAGTTTTTTGATTTAGAGATTTGTTTGCGAGATAATTAACTTTAAAGAGCAAATTTTTGTTCGCGTAGGGCGTCCCCCCCCTCTAAAAGCTAAACTACTGGGTGTTCACAAACATACATTTCACACACACAGATCACATCCAGAGTCAGAACAAATCTTTGCGTATCACACAAAGATTTGTCCCATGTGGGGATCGAACCCACAATACCAGCGTAGTTGAAATAGGCGAGGCGACCGCTTTAACCGCTACGCCAACCGTGCACTCTTTGGACGGAAGAAGTAGATTAAACAAATTAATATTATATCTTTTTAAATATGACAATTTAAGATAGCACTCTCCATCTTCACTTCTCCATTTCCGCTACTTCTTTTTTTTAACAGTTTTCAGAAATTAAATAAACATTGGAATACAAATAATTAATTGTATCTTATTAGTGATGGATACTGCATGCGTTCTTCAAACTATCATTAAATGTTTAAAACTAAAACGTTGTTTCAAAATAAAATACAGTATGAGCCAATTTTTAAATCGACGAAATATACACCGCAGAAAAATATTCCAAACACAACTGTCTCTATGGTTTAGTGGTTAGTGTATACGCCTCTAACCGCGAGGTCAAAGGCCAAAGTATTATTTGTGAATTTTCATTCAGGAAATTTAAAATAGCAGCACGGAGTTGATATTGTGCCGGGTGGATGGCGATAGGCTAACCCCCTATCCCATGGGACCTAAACATAACAGGTGATATTTGGGTGGTGTACATAAAAGAAACAATTATGTTAGATATACTCTTTTTTAATCATATCAATCAGCTATAATCGCATTAACACAAAGCAAACCACTTTAATTTATTGTAAAAACCGTTGCACATCACGAAACTTAAACCTTACGTAGTAATTCACAATTAGTAGATTTTAAATATAAAATACACTGAACAATTAAATTAGAACGACACTAACACTAATCTCACTTCAATTTTTCGTGTTGACTCGACGAATTCAGCGGCAAAAGTGAGTACCGTTCGTTACCGTTCTGTTTTATTCCGATATCGAAGGATGTGACGTCACTTCCGTCTTGATTTTTACATTTTTGTAGGGAAGTCAATTGAGTGCGACAACATACACCTCTTTCACAACCTTCTGGGTAATATAGGCGTGATGTTATGCGTGTTTGCTAAAATTACAAAAATTGGACATCTTCCCCATTCACTTCATATCAATTCTTCCGCTAAACCCTGTAAAGCAAAACACCCAAACAAGTGTAACCCAATCCCGGCCAGATTACACTTCCGTTTGCATTACGTTTGACTTTTCAAATACATTTAAGGGACAAGCGAAAACCTCAGCAAATAATATTACATCTTTGAGTGACACAAAAGAACAAGTCCCTATTATACAGAAAAGGGCAGCCCTTGGATATCAAGGAAAATACACTTTGTTTGTGATCCTGACCCCATTTAGTTGTGGGATAGAACGACACATTTGTCAATAATAATTTTGTAGGTTTTTGTCCGAGATTTTAGACCCTCGTCATTGTTGTGACTTTCAGACATGTCTGGGGTTATAATGAACTTTATTTTATGAGGTTGTAGAAGTACATGACTTGACAATCATTCCTTGTTTGCGACGTGGCCCGATTCAATAGAAAAAAGGTGTTTCGATGTAGATTGAGGTTCTCTCGATCCGCGATCTCTTCCAGGTTGTCTGGAAGAGATCGCGGATAGCGATAAGACCGCCGATTGTACAGCGTATAGTTTTAGGTATTTAGTTTTTAAGTTTTAAATATTTTATCTGGTGTACAATAAAGTATATTTATTATTATTATTCCTCTTTATTCATTTTTAACCTTATTTTATATATTTTAAATATTATTATTATTATTATTATTGAGCTCTTAGGTGACATGGTAAAATCAAGTTTCTAGGTGGTTCTAGTGAACTGCAAAATATTGCAGTCTCAGTCGCTTGCAGTACGTAAAAGCGCGAGAGCATATATTTTTTTTTTTTTTACACTTTATGCACAAAAATGGTACATGGGTGGACTTAATGCCGTAGGCATTATCTACCAGTCAACCTTTAGGTGATGCAGAGACGACAAGTGGTAGGTGCAGGAGCTGAGAGTAGGCTAGAAACAAACCATTACAATTAATTAAATACATCAATATAAAAATTATTACACTACAAAAAACTTAAAATAAACTATTTAGAATATATAAATAATATATGGATCTATATATACGATTCTAAATATAATCATACCTAAATATTTATAAATATTATATATATTATATATTATAACGAAGTAAACTATGTTTGACTTAATTCTGCCAACTCATTGAAGAGGTGATCACGCACTTTAGTTTTAAACACATAACGGTTAGTGGACATCCTGATTTCCATATTATAGGGGTATGTAGAATTAGGACAAATGAAATGCATAAGCCTTGAATACAATCTTTCAGTACGTTAACCAATACGTGTCTACAAACTTAATAATAGCAGTCTTGTATACATTATGTCTTGCCTTGTATATATACATGTCCCACTAATGCGCATGGGCCTCAACTCATGAGGAGAAGGGTTAGGTCATAATCCACCACGCTAGCCAAGTGCCGATTGATAGCCTTGTACTTTTAGGCACTGTCAGCTATGCAGGTTGCCTCGCGATGTGTTCCTTCACTGCTAGAAAACCTTTTTTATCACACACATCGTCTTCGATCCTTAAGGATTTATTGACAGAAGTGTGTCTGTTGGAACGCGAGACCCTCAAACTAGCAGTCCTACGGTCTCCCACTACGCTATCGCTGCGTCTACAAGTTTATTCACCACCTGGAAACGAATTGCAGTGGCCGATCTGGAAGTCACTTAACCGTCTTCGGACCCAGGTTGGCCGCTGCAAGGACAACCTGGCCATGTGGGGATTCACAAATACATCCAACATTAGTTGCGAATGTGGATCGCACACCCAAAATATGGCCCATTTGTTGTCCTGCCCACATCTTCCCCTTTGTACCATAAAAGACCTTATGCAGGCCAACCAAAAAGGCGTCACAGTCGCATCCTATTGGTCTAAAACCATAAAGTCATTGACACGATAAGAAGAAGAAGAAGAAGAATTATATTTAGGCACTTCTAATATATATTTACGGAACACTAAAACTAAATACAAACAATTAAGTAAATTAACCTTTATTATTCCCTTTGACAATTTGTTAGAAACAATCCAAATTGACTTGTAAATACACGACATATTTGTAACTTCCCACGCTTCACATTGATTCAAACTTTGTCTGAAAAGTTCTTCGCCTCATTTTAAGGTAGGTACAGACAAAAATAAAGTAGGTACAGATAAAAAAAATAAGATTATCTTTAGAGTAAATTAAGTTAACATATCATAACATCACGCCTAAGTTACACATAATGGTGTGGCAGGGGTGGACACACTTGTCTTCACCTGTTAAGTGACCTTGTCTGCACGTGTGGTGTAGTGGTTAAAGCGGTCGCCTCGTCGCTCTCCACTACACTGGTGTTGTGGGTTCGATCCTCACATGGGAACATTCTTTGTGTGATTTGCAAAGATTTGTTCTGAGACTGGATGTGCTTGTGTCAGTGAATTTGTGTATTTGGCCTTGTCATTGGGACCATTGGATAGTGTAATTACTTCTGGCGTTCTATCTAATGTAAAAAATCCAATAAAATCCAATTCAATAAAGTTTACCTCCCTTGTCTTGGGTGGTGAGCCTATCGTCATCTTCCAGATTAATTACAGAATACTTATATGTCACTTTTATATTATTATTGGCGCTCATAATAAATTTTATCTGACGATTGAAATTAAGGTTTTGTTCAATTTTAACTCTTATATTATTCTATGGCTAATACCATACTAAAAACAGCTGAATTATATTTAACCCTTTTATTTTTAATGCTCCAAGACCAAGCTAGTGATAATGAATCACTAAAGATAATTACGGTCCATATTCCACGGGCAGCTTCGCTCGGTGGGCAATTTAGTGCTGAACTAAAATATTAGATGGTTTAGCACTTTAGCTAGAGCACGCTTTATTACCTGATCAATATGGGCCATTACGGCGCAATAATGTTCTCTTGGTAAATGTTGTCTAAAACGGTCGATCGAGTTTTTAAGAGCCAATTTTTTTTTTTATACAGTGTTAATGAATGAATGAATGAATTAATAGACATTTAATTCAGATAATTACAATCCATATAGGTACACATTATTTAAATTATAAATTGTAAGACTAAAACACATAGTTACACAACATTACATACCATTAGACATCACATAACATTGAGACACTTAAACAATACAGCACATACACATATAAATTAAAATAAAACAAAACAAAACAAAGCCAGCTACTTCAGGTAACAGCCCCGATTACCCTTTTCACCAGATGGCGGTTTTTACGTGAGGTATAATCCTCGCTTATAATCTTTAGGATGCTGATGCTACTATCACGCGTTCGATTTATAAGCGATACAGACTGCTTACGTAATACGGCAAAAAAGTCCGCGGTGTTAGCATCTGCGATCATGCCCGAGGCGCTACAATATCGGGGTAGTTTCAACAACACCCAAAAGGCGTTATTATACTGAACGCGCAGGGCACTCACCGCCTGCCGCGTGTAGCTGGTCCACAGACTCCTCGAGTATAGGTTTTGACAGTATGCTTTGAAAAGAGTTATTTTGACTTGTTCGCTACATCGGTAAAATCTGCGGGCCAGCATATTGCACCTGACGGCCAGCGCCCTACGCTCCCTGTCGACATCGACATTAATGACATCGTGTCGAACCCAGTGATACATGATTCTGAGATCCTGAAAAAAAATCCCTTTTACCCTATACCATCGCCATACATTTGCGGTTTCCCGGTCAACATTGAAATTTTCAATGAAATACATTACTTACCAAATCTCTTACTGGAATAGAATAACAGCTACAATATCACTATTTGTTACTAGAAAAAACTAGCCTTTAAATGCGTTTAGCTAGTTTTTCTAATTACAAATTGTAAAAATCAACTGGGTCTTGGCAAGAGGTGACCTTAGCTTAGTGGTCAAAGCGGCTGCCCGGTGTGCAGAGGTTGCATGTTCAAATCCTGCCACTCCCATTACTTTTCAACTGTTTCTTAGTAATTAATTTTAGTTCTAAATGTGAGTTTCTATTGTCAATCTGAACCGTATAATTTGTGTGAACAGAAATAATAATCCAATTATTCAATCGATCGTAACTAAACTACATAAAAAGTTCAACGCGAAATTATGCTACTAAGTTCTATGAGTGTGATTATCATTTTCTCCATGTTCAAAGCTAAATGATATGGTTTTAATTGCTTAAGCTTTTGATCTCGAGGTTTTTATTTACAACCAGTCTCAAATATACGTTTTCTGAAAACTTTGCTTCCATATAAATCCAATATAAATGAACGAAGATCAAATATGAATATTAAATCCACGCTCCAGTTAATCGCAATAACTTTAATTAATATTTAGTACTATCTTTAGCTTGCGTCTCCGCCTGTACGTAGATAAAACATAGAATAGAATTGGATACGATTTATTTTCCAGAAAATGGTGGTTTACAGGTGTTAAAGTTATATTTACAGCATATTCTGTCATATTAGGCGTGTAAATATTGAGAATTACATAAAAATACACAAGAATGTCATTAAATCAAATTATGACACACAATAAACTAATTACAATACAGAAAATAAAATATCAATTATTATAGTATTATCCATTAGATAATAAAATTTAATGTCACAAAACTAAAATACAAATAAAAAAACAAACAAATCGAAATTGAACACATATTACCACATATTATAATAAAATTATTGTTACTTAAAGTCTAGTTAGATTATAGTATTTACAATATTTCACTATTCACATTTAATTATTCCTGTACAATATAATGAACATTTTCTTGCAAAAAATATACAGTTTATTGTTGACAGTTCACTATATATCAGTCTACGTTATAAGCTACTTGTGTGCAAAATTTTACCAAAATCGATATGATAGTATTTCCGTGAAAGTGTAACAAATATCCACACATTTACAGACATGCTCACAAACTTTCTAATTTTTATAACATTAGTAGAATTAATAACTGTGGGTACCACGAAATTCCAGGAATTAACATAAAATTATGTTTTGGCAAGAGTTGTCATACACTCTTTCAATATTATTTTATAAAGTGCTATGGCTCAACAAAGTTTAAAATATAAACAGCCTTTAGGTTTTATTAAAGTTTGTGTTTGTTGTACGGTTGGCGTAGAGGTTACTGCGGTCGCCTCGCCGTTTTCAACTACGCTGGTGTTGTGGATTCGATCCCGACTCGAGATAAATCTTTGTGTGATCCGCAAAGATTTGTTCTGACTCTGGGTGTGCTTTGTGTGTGTAAAATGTATGTTTGTGAACATTTCCACCACACAGAAGTTATTCATTGTCTATTCAACGATTCGTTGAATAAAATATAATATGAATTATTTTTGTTTTTAGTAACCAATGTACTAGACTTTTACGTGCCTAAAATTTCAAAGGGTTAAAATGATTTTTTTTGGAAGCGGGTATGGCGTAGTAGGGCCCCGTAGATGGCGATAAGCTCACCCTCAATAAGGCGCAGCCTTTATTAATGAGGAGATGTACGAAGATGGCTGAAACATAAACAAGAAGATATGTTTTTCAGCTAGGATGTATCCACCGTAGCTGTGCCAAGATGCGTACTGTTAATATTTTTATTCTAGTAGCTTTTAACTGCATGACTGTATGTATTTAGAAGTCAAAAGTAAATTTAAGTGTCCTTATATAAAAAAACGTACCTTCTTCTTCTTACTGACTTACCCATTTCATTTATACTCGCTGCAAGATATCTTTTCCCTCCATTCTCCACTGTCAGCCGTTTGGCTATCAAAAACACACCCATCTCTTTAATATCTTCTAAAAAAATATTTATCGTACAATATTCAGCTACATTCAGTCCCCATAGGGATTTCCTTTGTCTTGTGTAGCCAGATAGCAGCAAGTTTGAAATCCATGGTAAGTTTGCAGACCCTTAGCTGACAATGGTGACCCCCAGTTAACTTTAACGAGAAGGATTAACGTTGTTTGACTGTTTAAACAAAAGAAGATAAAAGGGGTATTAGGATATACTATGGCATTCTACTTACCTTGAATATTTGTATACACAAATTATATTATTTATTGTCCAGCGACTTTGGGCGAGCATTTTGGGTTGGAGGTCATCTGACAGTTACTTATTAAGTTTAGATTCAGTTATTAGACTAGTTTAATTAAGGATCTTACATGTATTTTTTTGTTTACAAAGATTTAAATGAATAAAATTATACAAAAATTTTATCAATGGTATTCTTATGTAATGTAAGTCGGGCGAAGCAAGGAGAACCTTGTCAGATGGGGATATCTAGTTGACACTAAAGTAAATTGCGAATGTGGAGCAATACAATCAATGGCTCACCTTATTGACTGTCCAAAATGCCCTACCACCTGCACAAGGGAGGCTCTTATGAACGCCGATGAGAGCGCCATAACAGTGGCCACTTATTGGGCCAATAAAATTTGACTCAGCCATCGACACGACGAAGAAGATGTAAATAAATCCGTCCTCTCTCTGGCGTCATCAGAAAATCAGCGCTGCAGAGCTTAGTTGCTCTGCAGCATATGGCTGAGACGGTGTCAATTTCTGACTAAAAAAATTGTTTGGTATTGTAAGTTTTATTTTTATTTTCTATTAGTATTATTGTTATTTTTTGTCAGAATAAATATGTTTCTCATTTTCTTTCATGTATAGTTTAAAAAGGAACTGCCTCGTTGGTCTACCAAGTAGTTAATTTTATGCGCCTCTCGAGGTCTCGGGTTCGGCTGACGTGTTATTTGTGATTCTTCAGTCAGGCAATGATGGCGATAGGCCACAAGGGACCTAAACATAACAGGCGAAGTGTGGGTGGTATACTATTTTTACTGGTGGTAGAGCTCTTGTGAATGAGCTCGAGGGCGGCAGCACCACCGTCTCACCTTTAACCTGCCGACAAATAGTATTGCTTCCATTACTGTGTTCCGGTTTGGTGGTGAGATCAGGCCCTGAAATTACTGGCACATGAGGCATACCACCGTAGTCCTCAGCTGCAGCAACGTATCTATAATCTGCTTTTGTGGTTGTGCTTCCATGGGCTGTACTCCACTTACCATCAGGTGGACTACACGTTCGTTCGCTGTGGGCGTAGTTTAAAAAAAAAATACATCCTTTCGGGTAATTAATGTTATGTTTAATTTGTACAAAAAGAAACTGGCAACAAAAACATATTTTTTAAAGTCTGTGAACGTATTTTATGGCTTATGTTAAAATTTAAATCGTCCATACCTTTTTTTTTTTTTTTTTTTTTCGCGGGGAAATGCTTTTACGCATACCACCCCACCCGTGGGGGGACGGGCAGAGTGGCTATGTGGGACTCCCGTGCCTACGATGTTAAACGGCACAGAATACCCACTAAAACCCCGCGGTGTGCCCTCGTCGCCGAAAGATGGTGGTCGGCGAGCCCCGGATCGATATTATATCCACAGGGCTCGCCGCGGCGACCGTGCCCAGTTCGACCTCTGACCGGGCACCCGACTCTACTCAGTCCTACTCTCGTAGCGACGCCCCGGGCACACCCAGGGCGTCACTCCGTCGCGGAAGGCATCAGCGGGCGGCGGAAAACCCCCTCCACCGCCCGCGGCCTTGCTTAGGGCGGCATTAGGCTCGCGGCGTACGCGCGCCTTCGCCGCCCAGCTCGCCGGCGGCGGAGCGGATCAGCCAGGAGTGAGTCCTCCCAAATCGTCCATACCTCTTTCAACCATTTTTTTTGAACTTTGAACAGTTGGACTACAAGATCACGCTAACATATATCTTCTTCGTTCGTATCGATGGCTGCAGTCATATTCTCATGGTTTTGACTTGCCATCGTGGTGAAAGGATCCGCCAGTCTGCTTGGTGGAAATTTGCAGACTGCCCAGGGTGCGCCGGTTGATTGTGTACGTCGCTCGGGGAGGCTCCTTTCATGCACCCCAACACTAACATATGATGAAACCCATTTACGAACTGACCGTAGTAATTGCAGCTTAACTCGACGATGCTTAACTTATCGAACTGGGGTGCATGAAAGGAGCCTCCCCGAGTGACGTACACATCGATTCCCTACGTCCGGCGCACCCTGGGCTATTCGCGAGTTCTCCAAAGCGAATTGGCTAATACTTTCACCACGATGGCAAGCCAAAATAAAATTTGACTCAGCCATCGACACGACGAAGAAGAGAAGAACTCGACGATCGTAACTTGATGCAAAACATATTACTTAAACAGCGCTTTGCGTAAACATAAACAAATATTATAATACCTCCCAAAATGATTATCATAACGATATCCCTAATGGCTTTTTCCATAATAGGATGTGGCTAACCGCAGATAAATTGATTCTACTGGAACAATATTTGAAATGCCTGAGCTCATCAAACTACTATTAACAGTTGAATGTTTTGTTTTGTCAAATAGGTACTTTGATTATCTCTTCTGGAAAGTAATCTGTACCCTGCACGTGGTTTAATTAGGCTAAAAGGTCTGAAGGCTAGCTATTTATCAGAGGGTTCTGGCTGGTCTGTTTTATTAGGCGATGTCGGCCTTTGACATCGATGCGTAGGAATTTTTTGAAGAATTTGAAGATTTGTAATAGTTATTTATGCAACTGTTCTATAATGAGGGGTATTAAAACACGAGTGTGGGTTTATCACACGAGGCGAAGCCGAGTGTGATAATAGTATCACATGAGTGTTTTAATACCTAATTATAACAGTTGCATACAAGACTTTATCTACACCCATGATATGAATCCTCTATAAATGTTCTGAAACCATAGGGTATTAGGGTACAGTGTTGTAAGAACTCTATATAAATTCATGGATAGTTTAATAGTGAGTATCTAATACAAAAAAACTATGTATAGGTAATAATATAATTATTTATTGTAATAATTATTTCATTTTGGATCGTACAATTATTAAAAAGTATTTTTTCAATACTATTATTGAACAAAAATGGCGGGATACGACGTCAATTCAAAAATTCGAATAAGTTTTTATTTAAATTACGGCGCTGTGGTAGTGAAACGCGCGTGCATGACATGTTCTTTTTTTGAAATTCATAAAGATGCCATGAGAATGTGGCTGTTCGATGAGGAAAAAAGGAGTTGCATAATGAATGTACAACATTAGTACACCCGTTTGGGTGTTATAATGGTTATTATGACACTGGCTGTTTTAATGTTGGCAATTAGCTTACTGTTTCAAGAACGTTTATAGAGGATTTATAGCATGGGTGTAGATAAATATCTTTTTATATTCATTATGTATCTTATTGTATATAAATATGTTTCATTATTTAAAATGTATAGATGTAAATATTTAAAATGCTAGTTAATTATAATGTAATAAAATATTGTCATTTAATTTTATATTGTATTATTGTATTTGATATTGGTCCCGATGCCTGACATAAATTAAAAAAATACACCCCATATTACCCAAAAAGGTATGGTAGAGAGATATGACACCTACACCTTTTATTTGTGAAGTCGTGAAAATGAAAACCTTATTACAGTTTATTTTTATTAACTACAGTTGATAATAAATAAATATTTCACAACTTACACACAGCGCCATCTAGTCTCAAACTAAGCAGAGCTTGTATTTTTTTTTTCTTAGGGTTTTATTTCTATTGTTCCCCTTAATGTAAAAGAGTCTTTTTTGAGCCATCGTTTTTGTTGCTTTTTATTATATTATGTGTATGTGTTAAATATATTTATTAAATGAATATATAAGAAGAAGCTATTTGGGTTGTTTGATTTTTATTTTATATTTTTGCTTGTATTTATTTTATTGTGTATATGTATTTTAATGAGTTTACGAAAAGAGTGACTATTTTAATTTATTTTATCTATTGTTATTTTCTACTAGTTTTTTATTTGTTGCATTTTTGTTGAATTTGGAAAAAAAATTACTTGTTTATTTTGCTAATTTTGCTTTTCTATATATATTTTACTTATTGCAGGTATTTTATGCGAGGTAGATGAAGAGCAGCTTTTTATGTGCAATGGAGCTAGATGTCTCATTCGGCGTATAGTTTTCGCGCGAGTCCATGCGCCTCCCACTCGCCTGGGAGGCTAGCTCGTAGGCGCGCCGGTTACCATCGATGTCGGCGTGGGCTTTGCTTCTGTTCAAATTTATATATTTGCCATAGTTCAGAGCCCCGCTGAGGTTCCGGCGCGCCATGATTGCGTGAGAATGCACAAACCCGGGTCGATTACGCTCTGTAAAGCCGCACGAATGTTGCTCCAGGTGCCAACGACTGCCCGCCGACCGACGGACTGAGGCAGCGCAGCGGACACCTCTCGTTCCGGTGGTGACTTTCTTTTCCGAGGCGTCGTGCCCTTCGGACCACAACGGCAAAGTAATTTTGTACTATTGTAAATTGGGCCAGTTTCTCATGAAACTGGTCCCAATTTGCCTCTTTATTATTTACTTTAATGTTGTTGCCGCTGTGGTCTAGACCCCCGTCACTTGTCCAGCCATCCAGACCGAGATGGTCCGCCGAGTGTGCCGTATCGCCAATGCAGCTGCAGCAGCCGCCGAGCTCCCACGACCATTTCTCTGATTTGCCACTCACTGCCTCTTCCCTATTCACGATGAGACTTCCCCACCTGGAGCTCCTGGGTTGGAGGTTAGCCTGCTTGATGTTAAATGCCATGGTTTCTGCGGTGGCGCCCTTAGCAATTAGCTATAAGCTATAAGCTATTTTAGCGCGGGCCAATGCATCCCACTTGCGACGCACCGGGCAGTCTGGGCTGAACGCGTTATGCGCCGGCCCTTCGAGCTTGGCCCTGGTGCAGTTGCAGCAAGATGGGGCTGCATTGGTCCGCGCCTCTGGGCAATCTTTGCCCAGATGTGGGCCACCGCAGTGGGCAGAGCTTGTATTATGGGTACCTACTAGACTAACTGATACATAATATATACTTTTCTTTTGTAAATACATACTTATTATACATAGAAACATCCAGGCTAAGACCAACCCCCATGTTCATGCACACAAAGATTAGTCTTAAGCGGGAATCGAACCCGCGACTTCGGCGTCGCAGGCAGGTACACTACCCATTCCACCATCCGGTCGTAAAGTTGAAGCAATTATATTTATTGTATTATGAAACGTTAACTTTGCATTATATATACTAGTTCACCTTGATAACATCTCCTTTGATATTAAATCTGTTGCTTAAGTAATTAGTCTACTAAGTATCCAAAACAGTACAGCAAAAGCTACCATTCAGTAGTAGCTAATACGTATTAAAGGGATGATACAAACAGTACACAAAGCTGTTCACAAGAGCATTACCATACCTTTGATATCATTAAAGAAGTGACGAGAGATTGTAACATTATTCAAATTATGAAATACGGGTGTTACTCACGTTATGTTGGTCTATTTAGACGACCGCGGTTTCGCCTATACTATACTTTTAGGCATTTTCAAGGGAGTGCGACACGTCGTATAGTATAGGCGAAACCGCGGTCGACTAAATAGACCAACATTACGTGAGCAACACCCGTATTTCATGGTAATTTTCTCAAAGCATTTATTACGAACACAATATCTCATTCTACATGCAAACAACATCTCAATGTCAAAACAGTGGTTACACACCGAGTTAAAACTTGTCAATCCTGTGGTAGGACATTGTATTACGCGGCACGCCACACGTTTGCGCCGGAGGCTTTTACGGTTCACAGCGCGCTTTACAGAGAAATTTCAATTATTTTTCAATTACTACACATACTCAAACATCCTTCCATTATTATAAAACAGAAAATTTGATAGTATGTGTTATTTTGACATGTTTTACAATAGGGAAAATACTACTACCCAGGATAATCAAATTATACTGAAAAAAAGAAAATAATATGTTGTACAAATGGTGGTCTTATCACAAGTAAGGAAACCTCGTACACACAACCATTGGATGGAGAGTAAGAAAGAGACACCAAAGGGAAATTTAAGGTGGTTCAGCGAAAATTTAGAATATAGAAAGAATATATCTGAATAAAGTTATTAATTATGACGAATAAAATATATACCTACATATAGCGACAATAAAAAAGTACTTACTATACTAGTACATATTATTACATTGTTTAGTTCCATTAACATCTGTGAAGATGAAAAAATCTTAGCGATCTGAGTGTGCATTATGATAAATTAAACAAAAATTTCAGGCTAAAACCAGATTTTCATTACTTGTTTTCTGTAAACATTTACTTTGAAACATTCAAATTTAATATACAACAACATGTCAATGTTAATAAACCGTGGTTTTACGCTGCTGAAACTCGTCAATCCTGTGGTAGGACACAGTGTTACGCGACGCGCCCTGCTTTCCCACTCCGCTGCGGAAAATATTGCCGATACCTTCACAGCGCGTTTCACTAATTTCAATTATTTTCTTACATAACATAACATCACGCCTGTATTACCCAGAAGGGTAAAGCAAAAGTGTACAACACCCACACTTCACCAGTTATGTTTTTAGGTCTTATATAGAGGGTATATCGCTAACCACCGCGCACTGTTCCAACTCTATGCTGCTATTGAAAATTGCCTGACGAAAGGTTCACAAATTTTACTTTGCCTGACCCAAGAATCGAACCCGAGACCTCGCGGTGAGAGGCGCTTACGCTAACCACAAGACCATCGATACAGTATTTTCGAACAGTTAAACATAAAGGTTGCATTTAAATACTAATAACCTTTTACGGAGGGCTTCTTAACACTATTCTTAACCTTACTTTTATAACTTTTCTTAATTCAATAAATATAAGAACAAATGTATTTTTTACCCAAAGGTTTATTAGTATTTTAAAATAAAGGAATCCAACAACTACACTAAACAGGTCAAAGGTAATTAACTTATTATATCCATTAGTTAATTGCAACCATTTCACTAATTACTGGAGCTGAAAATGTATAGAATCATTTAAAGTCATTCATTCTCGTTTTTCATATGAAAGCCTGTCAAGTTCATAGCATGTACGCATCAATTTATACTTAAGGTCTACATGTATGACAAATTTCTTAAATTCATTTATTAATCAAGAGGAAGAGATTGGATTTCCCGAAAAGTCGGTACAATTATGGGTTCCGACAGTAAGCAAATCTGCCAGCCGGAGTCCTAATCCAATTCCCCATTACCACGTGCCATGTCTCGAGGATAAGCCAGCGTAATAACTTGAAAAAGTGCCGCAGAGTTCTATGTCCTCCCCCTCCTCGGATAATCCTTAAATTATCTTGTACGATGCCCTGGGGAGGGGGTAGGGAGAACCTGCGCTAAGGTTAAGGCTACGAGAACAGGGATAAGTGTTACTCATTTGTTGATGACCTTTGTGGCTTAGAGACTAGGTACTGTTTTTATGTCACTAAGCTCTAAAACATGACTTAGCGACGTGTCTGTCTACAGGTTTATAAAACGTAAAATACGTGGGCTAAGCTAAATGCTATTTTACATAACGAAACTAGTGGCAAAAAAATATCCGCGATAATAATTTCATTAACAATTTGACGTGTAGATAATCATCCTTAATTTACAATGTATGTATAAGTTTTTTGCCTCTAGTTTTGTGATATAAATTATGCTTAAGAACTGCAATGATTGATAAGAAATAGCTTGTACTGATCTTGATGAGCAGTACCTGCGTACTACAAAGAATGTGACCGCAAAATTTCATAATATTTCATTTTTCATGATAAATGTTCAATGACACAAAAACAAAAAGCAACTGGTAGTCAATTCCAAGTAATCCCTACATTGTTTTCAGTTTCATGCACCAGATAAAGTATTTTTTTAATTGCGGCTCTCATAATAAAAAAACGAATTGCGTGGCTATTAAAAATAATTGAGCGTTTACAAACAAACCCATAAAAGTATTTTTTGTATTTGCATTTCGTAGTTGATTTTACTTTTTACATTTCCGAACCGAACGCATTTTAGCATTCATGAACGCGGGAACCAATCTATACTGTTCAAATAAATGTCTGAATCTACTACACATATTTTATCAAGCTAGCTGGCTATGAATACATTTACCTTTGTACTAAGTTTGAATAGAAAATATAAACATTTTGAGAATAACTTCTAAGGTAATAAAGGTGAATTTAGAGGCGGCCGTGTATTAACTTGTATGAATACATTCTATACCGAACAAGATTGAGATACTTGACTTCAAAACTTATGTCAAAAGTTAATAGTTCCATTAAACAAATTCTTATTTATAACGCAGTTTTGGATAGATTTTAGTATAAAGAAAATTTTAATCCGTTATAATTTTTTTAACATTTTTACGAATACATGTGACATTTTCATACTATATCACAATGATTATGATGATGAACTTCCAAAGCCATCGCGACGCAAATTCTATATTTGGTGATCGATCTTACTTATGTAAGAGGCACACACAGGAAAAATACTGCTTTTATAAATTAAAGTTTGGGCAAACGGATTAAAATTTTCTTCTAAGTCCTTCTTTTTTATTTTTTTTTATTTATTTATTTTATGGTAAGTTACATTTACACAATTTGATGGTTTTTCTCGCCAAACACAGTTGTTTATAGGCGAGATGCGCTCTTTAAGTATTAAAATAACCTACCTATCTTTATAAATTTAAACATTAACAATATTTTATATTTCACATAATATATAAACTAATAACTAACAAACTAATAACTAACAAACTTATTACTAACAAACTAATAAATAATAGATAAACTAAATTAAGCTAGGCTTTCTTGTCGTCAAGCAACAACTCTGAAACCTTTCTTTAGTTTTCCTATACTAACTTTAGGGTTCTGTGTGTCTATCTGTATGCGGCTGGTCATTCTCATACCCACTTTTTTTTAGCACAGGTCAACCAGTTTGTTGCCTGGCTGTATAAATGTTTCCGTAGTCTAGCGCTGATAAATGAACAAGATGTCAGAATGTCAGTTTGTAAAAAAATAGCGGTTAAACTAAAATTGAAAATCTCCCGCAAAACATTTTGCTATTGAAATTTTACAATGAATAACGAATTTCTAACTGTTGTGTAAAATAGGACAAAAGCTTTGTTTTTACTCAGATATTTTTATTTTCATTTGTTGTTGACATATAAAATATCACGTATATTATATATGTAGTGCAAGGTCAAGTTTTTATGAACATAAACGCTTCTCTTTAGCTTTTCCTCCTAGAGCTTGATTTTAAAAGATCTTAAATTAAATAATTACACATTATTAATAATTTATTAATTTTATGTGTGTGAAATGAATGTTTGTGAACACCCCCGCGACACAGGAGTTTGCAATTCATAGTGCGGGCGTCGTTAAAAAAAAATACTTTAAATCACTTTTACATTCAAGATATTGTGATAATTGTTGAAAGTGAGTTCAAGCACCGCAAATTTTTGAAGTCTAAGGAATAAAGATATTTTCATTTTATTTCATTTCAAAATCTTTCTCCTTGTTTTTTAGGTAATAAAAAAGGTGGGTCAATATAGCCATAGTAGCAAATTGCTTAAAATAAGCAAATAAATAAAAAAAAGTAAATGTAAACAGGAAACCATTTATTGGCACTGCATTATTTAAAAAATAACATCATCGTAATTTGCCATAAATACTGTAATTTAGAAAAATCTTTTTTAATTTTATTCAACCTTAATCTATGCATTTGTATTGAATTCGCAATTACTTACCGAGAAATACGTCCAATTTAATGATATTTTCTAAAATAGAAGGTAATAATTGCGATAACCAAATTTAAATTCATAGTCAAATAAAATTCAAACAAATTCGAATCACTTTTTTAAATCATCGAACAATAGACAATCCGACAAAATCCCTCACCAAAAAGGTTTTATTATAAAACTTTTTTGTATGACAGAAGTTGTTACATTAAAACGAATTGTTCCTTCCATAATATCTGACAATAACTATTCCACTCAGTTTCAGCAGGTGACGCAAATTATTTATTCAGATCCGGGAATTCAATAAAGCCTGCTGTTATTATTAGGGTCCGACCGAGACTTTGTTTTGAGACGACATTATAATAAATAAAAATAGCAGCCCTGTATCTAATTAATGTCCTACTGCTGGGCTCGGGCCTCTTCTCAAGATGAGAAGGGTTTGGCCATAGTCCACCACGCTGGCCAAGTGTGGATTGGTAGACTTCACACACCCTCGAGCACTTTTTAGGCACTTTCAGGTATGCAGGTTTCCTCACGATATTTTCCTTCACCGTTAGCGAGCGATAATTTATATGACAAATACACACATATCTTCGAAAAGACGAATCTTTACGATTTATTGACAGAGGTGTATGCCATGTGTGCGAACCCGAGACGACATTAATACCATAAATATATAAATGAATTGTGCATCACAGATGACTATCGTACGGAAAATCCTATAATGATTTTCTTGTCTATTATAAAAGTAAGGTTTATCTAATAACACGAATTTTTTAATCGATAAAAGGCACATGACAATACCACGATCAACCTGTTTTTATGGACAAAGTCACCAAAACGCCGATTGTCAAAAAAAGCCAAAAATAGTATGGGCCTAGTTCTTGTAAAAAAAACCGACTTCAAAAAGTAGGTAAACTAAAAAGCAAAAAATAAATTTACTTCGCACAAAATAATACGTTTTTTCATTTAGTTAAATAGAAATGATTAAGTAATTATTTTATAATTCTGAAGTCGGTGCCAAGTAAAAACAACCTTTCTACAATATCAAATTACAGTTCACACAAAAAGGGAGGCGTAGTTGTGAAATATAACTAATATTCAGTATAGAAAAGTTGTTAGAACGATTGATATTATCTATACAGAGTTATTAATTGTTTACTTGGCACCGACTTCAGAATTATAAAGTAATTATTTAATAATTTCTATTTAACTAAATGAAAAAACGTATTATTTTGTGCGAAGTAAATTTATTTTTTGCTTTTTAGTTTACCTACTTTTTGAAGTCGGTTTTTTTTTTGTTAAAAATTATTTTATTTTACGATTTTAAGTGATGGGTAGTCCGAGCAAGAATGTTTCTCGAATGAGGAGACGACGGTTGCTTGAGACGGAAAACTTATTAATAATAGACAAGAATTAAATCCTTTCACCTAACTATTGAGGGTCACGACCTTCCATCATCAGCTGATTTGACACAATAACTAGCAGTAGGAATATGCAGTACAGTACAGTAGTGAAAGAATTATCCTTTGACTCCTAACTATTGAGGAGTTGACCTTCCATCATCAGCTCAACCACATAAAATTATTGCGACCAAGCGTAAATCCTGGCCCCGGATAATAAAATATGAGGGTTGCCCCCGATTTCTCTGGGGTCCCATCATCAGATCATGACATGCTGACAATGGGACCACCTTTGAAATATATCCGTTCCAACAGCTCACTTGACATCATTACTAGCAGTCTGAATATGTGTACAGTAGTGAAAGAATTATCCTTTAACTCCTAACCATTGAGGAGTTGACCTTCCATCATCAGCTCATCCACATAAAAATACGTAAATACTAGTGTAGCTTTGAAAAACACACTAAAAACATTACATGATCCTATAAAATTCGAGGGTTGCCCTCGATTTCTCTGAGATTCCATCATCAGATCACGACATGCTGACAATGGGACCCCTTTGGAATCATCTCCTGTCCAACAAAAAAAGAATCATCAAAATCAGTTCATAAACGACGGAGATATCCGTGAACAAACATGAAAAAAAGCAACATATATACGAATCGAATTGAGAACCTCCTCCTTTTTTATTTAGAAGTCGGTTAAAATATTCATAGCACGCGCTTCTAAAACCGTATCTCTTTACTGTTCCTATTGCATTCAAAGGTATTCTCAAAACTCAGAACCGTTGGCCAGTTTGGCCACTCATAGTTTTGACAAGTTAGCCGCTGAAACAACGCTGAAGCTGAAGTTTGAGCTGAAATACTGAATATAAATATACAAACGTATAGTTTTGCTGAGTGCCACGTTGCCTCGTACAGAAATGACGTATGTGTCAAATGGTCGAACGTATAGTGAACTAAACGTTCCGTTGGCTACATGCGTAATTTGATTTAATGGTAGGTGGTTACTAAAGACCATGGGCATCAACAATCCACAAAAGCAGATGGTAGATAAGGCTCTTCATTTAAGGATTATGGTGTTGCGCCTGATATCATAGTAATTTAAAGGCTCAAACTCACCGCCTAACCGAAATACAGTGCAAATACATGCAGTATAATGCAAGAACTATACTATATGGCGGCAACTATAAATAAAATAAATAAATAAATATCTCACAACTTACACACAACGTCATCTAGTTCCAAACTAAGCAAAGCTTGTAATATGGGTACTAGAATAACTGATACTAATACATATATTATATACTTTTCTTTTGTACATACATACTTATTATACATAGAAACACCCAGACTATGACAAACCCTCATGTTCATGCACACAAATATTTGTCTTAAGCGGGAATCGAACCCGCGACCTCGGCGTCGCAGGCAGGTACACTACCCACTCCGCCATCCGGTCGTCAGACTATATTTTTATTATTTGTTCATTTGGTTTTAATAATATGAGTGTAGGCTCATTGATTTTTATATTTTGATGCTTATTTAAAACCTCAAATTGGAAATAAATGTTAGGTATCGCAGGTTCCATTTCGACAACTTATCCATAACACATATCTGATATTATTTTAACTTAAGGGCAATCTGCACAGTGTAATTTGTATAAATTAATTTCAAACGCACATTACTTTTTTTATCAATTTAAATATTTGAGACTTAATCACATCGCCACAATCTACACGAATCCTTGGTCGGACACTTTCTTGTCTCTTGACATTAAGTTACCTTTATAAAAGCATAAATTGGTGGAATAGCGTTCGTAAAGCTGCCTCGGTCTCATTTCATCAGTTCCTCGGCCAGCTGTCCCTTATTCCCCATAGGAATGCCCAAAGCGAACATTTCTGAAACACTTCATTCATTACTCGACACCCTCTTTTGTCTTATTGTGAGAGACACGGATCTAGGGAATATGGAAGTGCTTTTATAAGTTAAATTATGTATTATATGCTTCTTTCACCACGCAACTTATACCATTTACATTTAATAAACTATAGCAATATTAAATAAGCTATTTGAGTTTAATATTAAGGGTAGACTCCCGAGCGCCGTGTTTTTATACTAACGTAGTACGAATATAACTTTATTATTATTAAGTTTTTATCTATTTTCATTGACAAATCATATCTAAAACACTAAAAGTTATATGGGTTTACCCATATAACTTTTGTATGGAAAACAGCTAAGAAATTGTTTCCTCTCAACTCGTCTCGCGTCTCGCGTCTCTATTAATAAAGGCTTGCTAAGCAGCAAGATGTTCTCCTATAAGTAAAAAGAAAATTATAATAATGAATATAAATTCATTCACAAAGGCCTCCCCAATTCATTTTTTTGACAAAGCTGAGCAGATTTAACTTTTGATGATCTTGAATTATTTTAGAGTTACGATTTACTAAGAAAGTATAAATATAAACTTAATATGACGTACAAGTTATCATCTTAAATTTATTGCAGTACTAAACAAAAATCGGGCGTAAATCTAAAATTATCAGTTTAATACTTATGAAATCTTAAAGCTGTCGGAGTTTTTAGGGCTAAGCGGCCGTGGCGCAATGGATAAGGCATCGGTCTTACGATCGAGAGGTCGTGGGTTCGAATCCTGGCCATTACACCACGGACATGAACTTCCTCCTAATGCAAGCGAATTAAGCTTAGCTGGAGGGGGTTAACAAGAACACTAGTAATTTGTATTTGCAAATTACTAGTAACCTTTAAAAAAAAAGGTTTTTTAACCCTCCATTTTGCAATAATCTCTACTTTTATAATTGTTCGACCAACTGACTGATTCATCAACGCAGGGCCTATATCACTAGGGCTAAGAACTTGAAATTGTCCATGAAGGTTCCTTACATGGCGTAGGGGCGCACTAAGAAGGGATTTTTGGTAATTCCATTTTGAAGGAGGAAAAATGAGGGATGAACGGTTGTTTGGAAGTTCATCATTTATGAAGTTACAAGCATAAAATTTCGTATAGTTAAACTTGAATAAAAATAAATGAATTTCTGTACCGGGGTTTTCTAAATTAATTCCCAATTACCATTCCGGCTCCCGGTTTTAAGCCTAAAAGCAAATACATACTCTATTCTATTGAAATAAAATTAAATATCGTACTACCAAGTATTTCGAATCCCGCCGGCATACGCCAGCTCGCGACGCCATGCATTAAAAGTAAAACACCTACAGTCTAAATTTTATTAAGCAAATCAAGTCCATCAGACATGTGTCCTTGAGTATTTCAAGAGTATAACAATGTCAAAACATAAAAACAAAATTTCCATATGAATAAGAAAATAAACTTTTATATTACCTGATAAATCTACAAAGTTGTAAAAACTAAGTAACAACGTTAGACGAATGGTTGGCAATAAATTGTCTGCAGCGATTCAAATAAGATGTTGTAGAGCTTTTTTAAACTACAATTGTACGTGTTCTTTTATCGTGTAAATCGTATATTTGTGCATCTCATGAATTTACTACGATAGAAATGTTTAACAAACAAAGCTATTTGCAATAAGCTATCAGCTAAATTATTTGGACCTTTTTGGTTATAAAATAAGTGGAGATCATAGGTTTCTCACACGAGGCAAAAACATTTTTTTTTTTGGGAAACAAACATAACTCTTAAAACTATAATACACAAAAATATAGCTTCATCGCAATCCAACAAAGTTTCCACAGTAAATTAAAACATGAGCAAGAAAATTTGTCATATGAATCAAAATTTTCTTAAGAAGAAATTAAATTCCCTCAAAGTTGAAAAGGCTGTTTATAGTGTTACATTAAGCAACTATGAATGGAAGCTGAAAATACGTAGTCAAAAATAAGTACGATTCTCAATATAGATCTACCCAACTTTTAGTAGGAGGCACACAAAACAATTAGAAACTACCCTCATACCAATATACCCGGTACTGGTATACCCGGTATTTTGGGTTGGGCTTGTTTATTAATAGCACCTATACTCAGTATTATGACCAGAGAGACATGACACATGACAATTGAATTTGAATTGAAATTGTATGTAAATTACATTTTGGAACTCGATATTTGTCCCTGTGATTTTGGTACAGTACAGAGTATAGCTGACCTGAAGTTTTCATCCATGTACATTTATCGTCTCATAAACAAAACAGTTTAAAAAGTAAATATTTATACACCCTCTGCCACACCCTTCTGGGTATTATAGGCGTGATGTAATGTTATGTAATATTTAAGATAAACCCATATAACTTTTTTTTTTTTTTTTTCAGTTTCGAACTTATTCGTTTATTGATTAAATAAATAATAAAACAAAAACATATAACTTTTGTATGAAAACCCGCCAAGCAATTGCTCTCTCTTAATTAGTTTATATTTTGAGACAGCTTCTGCCCGCGGCTCGGCCTGCATTGTAGTTAGTATTGTTTGTATGTATTTGTACAAAAATGAAACATATATTAGTTAGATCTACAACAACACACTTTGTAACTACCGCATCTAATTTCATGACATAATTTTGGCGTGTTGCCCGGACAAGCATACTGTCAGGCCGACTAAATTCGATATATTTATGATGCTAGAAAAGATATGTTTTTGCTTCTACTATAAAGTTCTTAAAATTTAAAATTGATACATCTTCGAAATAAATACGACATCGTCCGCTAATCCACGACGCACGTACCGGTAATTCCAATAAGTTGTTGCGTGTTGAAAGCTCCATACGTCATAATATTTCATACAACCAACTCCACGTTACTTAGCAATCAAATGAAGCAATTACAAATTATTCACCTCTCATTTAATCTGACAAGCTGTGGCCTTAAACGCCATGCTAACATCAGTTAGTTCTAATGATATATTAATTGGTAGCAACAATTTAATGATTAAATGACTTGACATTCGCGTCGGCTTCAAGTGAACTGTCTCATTGTAGTTATTGCGTTAATTATAGAGAGTGGGGATCGTGCGAGTGTATCACTCGCTTTCTTACAGTCTTTAAAATATAATCAAACACTTGCTCTCACAAAAGCGTAAACAGTACAAATAAAAAACGCGTTTGCGATACAGAATTCAATATGGACGTGACGTAATTCAATTTAGAGTAATATAGACGTAATTTTAAATTATAACATCACGTCTATATTACTCAGTAGGGTGTGAAAGAGGTGTATATAACACCCAATAACCTATTATGATTAAATCCCATATGATAAGGAGTGAGCTTATGGCCATGTACTAAGCACAATCAATTCCAACTTTGTGCTACTATTAAGAATTTCCTGATGGAAAAAACACAAATAATACTTTTGCATCGACCCGGGAATCGGACGCAATAACTTGCGAGAAGATCGTAGTATAACTATGCTTATTATTAGAAAAACGAGGCAGTCCAACGAGAACTCAATATTATTTGGGTGAATTCCCATTCATAGCAATCTAACATAACATAACATCACGTCTATATTACCCATAAAGGTGTGCAGAGGTGTACAACACCCACACTACACCTGTTATGTTTAAGTCCCATGGGATAAGGGGTGAGCCTATCGCTATCCATCGGTCACAATTCCAACTCCGTGCTGTTTTGCGAATTTCTTGGCAAAAAGTTCACAAATAACATTTTGTCTGACCTGGCAATCGAACCCTCGTGGTGAGAGTCGCATACGCTGACCACTAGACCATCGAGGCAGTTCTCATGGCAATCTATTCCTGAAATTATCTGTAGTTAATAAAATATGATGACCAAAAAGCGGCTCGGTCATCAAAACGTCTTCTATTTTGGACACTTTTTAACTGTGTTCTACTAGATAACACCTTCACGTACACGCAAAAAGAGACATAAGGTGGGTGGACCATGGAAGGCCACTCTAACGAGTAAACGCTTTTTATTCGTTTATTAACTGTATAAATGAAAAAAACAAATTATCAAATAATAGTTTGTTTTATTGTGTACCATATAAATCACTTTTTTTTAACCTAGCTTTAATCAGTATTCCTTAAACTTAAGTTTTGTTAAGCTCTTCCAAATGGCCTTGCAAGGAACACGGCTCCAAACAAGGCCAATATTATACATCAGTCGTTCAACTTAAAAATAGAGTTGTAACAATTAATATATTCCCTTTTACTAAAACTACATAATAAGCTCTTTCATTTAAGCAAAACATTAAATGCTTAATATATTTTTATCATTTATAAAAAACTCAACGAACATTACTTGAACACCATCGTATAACTAAGAATATATTAATGGAAATTATTTAAAAACAGTAGTAATGAGTATTATATTGCCATCAAATAACTTGCCAACGCGTATTATAATGAAATTAAAAACTTTTTTTTTTACCTCAAATGGCCTTCTTATGGGTCCGTTCTTTGTAAGGCCAAAATGTTCCTAAGAAGGCCAAACTAAAAATTATCAATGACTTTCTTATATTATGGATCTGGATCTGGATGTGCAATAATGTCTAGCTAGTCTAGTTTTTTTTGCTTAAAATATGATTATAGACAGACTATCTTATATATAACTTATCACATACTTACTTTATCACATACTTTACAGTTTTTAACATGTAAATATTTTTTATATTCGTTGCTTTGCATGTAAATTAGTTTAGTTTATTTTCAGACATAACCTTTCCATAAAAGAAATTTAAATATATACTGATAATAAAATAATTAAAAAAAAAATGTCTATTCAATATGAGTTAAAAAGTTTAATAACCCTTATAAATAAAAATATTATAAATATAAAACATTGTTTTAACTGTAACGGTACGTATTTATAACTAAAAAGTAACTGTTCATATGTTCATGGTTTGTACATGTTCTTTGTAAGGCCCATGTACCCTAGCAAGGCCAACTGTCAAATTTTTGATTGGCCTTATAAGGAACCATCGGCTTTCCTGGGAACACTACCAATATTTTAACTTAAATCGAGGCAAAACTATTTTTTTTTTCTTTAGTACCATAAACATATCCTTATACGACAATTCACAGTAAAAAAAAATGAAATAATAGTAGGTTATCTAACTAAAAACTTACGTTTTGCTGTGCGCGCGAATAACAATTGTAACGTCGACGATCGAAGTCTAGGAAGCGTGAGGTCGCATTGCCACAATAGCGGCGCGAGCGACTCGCCGTCGCATCTGTGGCCTTGAGTTTGATGGATCTTAGTGTATAGCCGAAGGTATATGTGTTTACATGTCAATAACTACGACTTTTTGATAGTTGGCCTTCAAAGGAGCGTGGCCTTCCATGGTCCACCCACCTTACAAAATAGACCTGAAAACTGAATGGCCCACGGCCTCCAAAAGGATGGCATCGACTCACCAGTCATCCTAAATAGCCTTTACAGGTACCTTTTATTTCTGCTCAGTCGTGCACAACCGCTAACCGATGAAAAGAGACAACCAACGGCGAATCGTGAAAATTGACCGATTTTTAATTGGCTTCGGTCGCACGGAACTCGGCTGTGACTATAGTTCTTTTTTTAGTTTTAGGCCTTTAATAGTTTTTTGGTGTCGTCGCCGAGGCCGACCGAGAAAACGCTGCCGCGATGACTTGGACATCTTTCTGGAAGACTGGCAGGATAAAGCTCTGGAAAGGGAAGAATGGAAGTCTTTTGGGGAGACCTTTGCCCAACAATGGGACAATATAGGTAAAAAAAAAAAAAAAATTTTTTTAGTCAACGGCCTAGGAATTATTATGATTTTTATACTAGGTTTCGAGGGCCGGAAAGAAGTGTTATTTGTAAATTTTCGTCAGAAAACTCTCAATAGAAGCACGCACGTGAAATGAGGGTGTTGAACACCTCTTTCACACGCTTCTGGATAATATAGGCGTGTTGTTATGTAATGTTCCTTTCTTGAGAGACTAAAAAAGTTTCTATATAATAAACACTCTTTAATTGGCTAGCCCATGTAAGAAAATATAGACCTCAAATTCTATACTAAGGGTTCTTTGTATCGCAACAAAATATTGGTATTATAAAGTAAAATAAAAAGTAATAGTATTGTTATTGAGTAGGATACTAGAATGGGAGCACCAAGCTCGTTAGCCATATTGTTACGCTATCGTATTTTGTAAGAAAAAATATGTACTATTTTCTTCTCTTCCTCGGTGAATTACCTCTTTTCAAACCTGCCGTCTTTCGTCACGGAACGTACGGCACGGAATAGTGATACTACAAAGTACTTTGTCTCCATTAACGTACTAAATAAAATAAATAAATATCTCACAACTTACACACAACTCCATCTAGTCCCAAACTAAGCAGAGCTTGTACTGTGGGTAATAGAATAATTGATACTAATACACATATAATTTGGTTTTGTATAAGTTAAGAGGGAGTCCAGACTAATTTCATGCACACAAAGATTTGTCTTTGCCGCTTAAGACAATTTTTTGTGTAGAATAGAACCGGCGACCTCGGCATATACAATATTAATAAATCAATTGTATTATATATAATTCTTCTTCGTCATGTCGATGCCTGAGTCAAATTTGATTCCGACTTGCCATCGTGGTGAAAGGATTAGCCAATTCGCTTAAGAGAACTCGCGAATTGCCTAGGGTGCGCTGGACATAGGGAATCGTTGTGTACGTCACTCGGGGAGGCTCCTTTCATGCACCCTATATTTTTATTTATAATACAATTCATACATTCCTCTCATCTTTAATTTATGCTGTAGTAGATTTGCCTTCTCACAGCTAAAAGACTGTATCGATCTTGATAAGATGAGAATTGATAAATACATAATTAAAGGCTTGAAAAAGGTCACGAGTTACATTTAAGTGACGTGACACCACTTGAAGTCGCTTAGCTATTATTGCATATAGCTATTTATATCCATAAACCTTAAAATAGCTATATATTCCGAGTTATATGTATGTACTTTCAAAGTAAATTCATGATGACGACCGGATGGCGGAGTGGGTAGTGTACCTGCCTGCGACGCCGAGGTCGTGGGTTTGATTCCCACTTAAGACAAATCTTTGTATGCATGAACATGGGGGTTTGTCTTAGTCTGGGTGTTTCTATGTATAATATGTATGTATTTACAAAAAAAAAGTATATATGTATTAGTATCAGTTATTGTAGTACCCATATTACAAGCTCTGCTTAGTTTGGGACTAGATGGCGTTGTGTGTGAGTTGTGAAATATTTATATTTATGATCCACCTTAATACTAAATTCACTTGTTCTCTCAACAAATGTCATTATCAACTTTGACAATTTTAAAGAAATTATTTGTCAAATAGGTCATGAATCAACTTTGCTGATAGTACACTATTAACGGTGACAGTTACAAACGACACCTTTGTTAAATGTTGTCATAAATCAGTTGTTCTGGTAGTACTGTGAATTGAACAGTTACATTCAAGTGGTATCTATTGAAATGGTTTCAATAGAGTATAGCAGCCTTTTGATGGCAGAACTATTGTCTAAAGCGGAATCAAAGTGGTCTAGATAATGACATTCGAGGCATTGCCTCGAAACTTTGTTCCAAAGTTGTTTGAGTGCACGGTTGGCGTAGTGGTTAAAGCAGTTTTCTGGCCACTGCGCTGGTGTTGTGGGTTCGATCCCCACACGGGACAAATCATTGTGTGATCCGCAAAGATTTGTTCTGACTCTACGCGTGCTTTGGTGTGAAATGTATGTTTGTGAACACCCCCGCAACACAGGAGTTATTCCTAGTGCATACGTCGTTTTTTTAAATTTGAAATTAAAAATAAATCGCTTTGGCTATTAGCGGCTTAGAAATTGGTAAAACGTACATATACATGAGTTTATGAAGAGTAAAAATTATCTAAAATGTTGTATCATTTAAAAAATTAGAACATTTACATTATAGCTGGAATGCCTTTCTGAAACTAGGTATTGCCCCCGTCTCCGCCTGCGTGGTATGTCGACCATCACCTTCCAGTAACAAATAACTAACATCCTCTCAGACCTACCAAATATGGCCACAAAATTTCATTTTAACCCATTTCAGAGAAATTTGATAAATTACACTGTCACAGTGTAATTTATCGAGGTTATAATAATTAGAAAAAAATAAGAAGTCATGAAGTTGCTTACAAATTAGCCACCCTCCTTGTTAATTTAATTAGAAGAAATTTAATAAGATTATGATTTGTTCAGATCATTATTTCTATACATTTCTTAAAACACACACACTCACTTAAAAATATATAATTAATTTTATTATAATTAATTAACAATAATATTAATTTCCAGCTGTGAAATAAGGAAACCACTATCGGGAAGGCCATAATGGTTGTGGCATTTTCCTCACAATGTAAGTTTGTTAGTATCGATAGTCTGGCAAAATTATTATATTATATACAATGGTCTACCTAATTGGAGCTTTTGAATAGAGCTTTGCTTAAAATCAATTAAAATAGGAAGTCCTACAATTGATTGTTGCGTAGGCTGAAAACTTTATCGAACAATTAAAATTATGGATAGTATAATTTGATTAAGTAAAAGTCACCTTCAATGTATATAACCTTTTGAAGCCTAATTAACATACAGCGATCACACATGTACGTTACATATGGGATATTATACGGGGTGGATGCGACATAGCGACATTTATTGAAACTACTGCTTCTATACATGGCAAGTATCAATTTCCACCAGATAAAAATTCTCTGGCGGAAAAAAAAATCACGTTCTCCGAACAATTTGAACATTGCGATCGTGCAATTTGTTCGGAAGACGTGGATTTTTTTTTCGCCAGAGAATTTTTTATCCGGTGGAAATGCATACTGGCCATGTAAAGAAGCTGTGGTTTCAATAAATGTCGCTATGTCGCATCCACCCTGTATATTTAAGGTAGTATACAGCAGGAGTGCGCCAGAAACCTCCCCGCGTGCCTTTTGACTGCTGGTGGATAACGACGGTTGATAGGACTCACCCAAGGTTATCCTTGCGTAGGGCAGCGCAGTGATAATCCCTGGGGAAAACCATATCCCGTAGCGAATTCTGGCATAGCAACCCTCCGCGTGTCCCTCTGATCAGTAGAAGCTACAGTGGTGGGGCATGAGTGGGGTTTGGTGGCAAATCGGTTGCCTTCCAGGGTTGGCCAGGTGAGTGGATATCTTATCTCCACTACCACCAAACTGAGGTCGCAGGTGGAGTAATAATTCATCCATCATAAAAATAACATTATCCTTTTCTAAACATATTCCGATCTTCATAGCAATTTTCATTAAAGCAGTCTATGTGGACTGGGAGCCAGACTCGTCAGCCTGTTCCTTTACACACAACATCCACAAATCTTTACAACTTTCACATGTATAATAATTAATTAGTAGGATTATCCGTGGCACTGTTTACTCAGTAATTATCTTAACAATAACTACACAAACACATGTAAATTCTAATCAGTTATGTTTACTTAGACACGCACCTGAATAATTTCACATCACACCAAGTAATTTCATCGATATACGTAATATTGTATCTGATATACATGGTAAATTGTATACATCCAATTGTAAAATTCAAGCGTGTATAAATTCAGGTGACAAGACAATATGATTGAGTTTTGGTTAATCCGACAAGATCGAATTTAAAAACTACTGGACCAATGCAAATAAGATCATTACCATTAGAGCCAACTCCTTGACACCACAGACATAGTTAGGAGACTCAAAAGGACGAAACCTTTTGAGCTAGTTCAGTGAAGTGAGTGCTTCAAGTGGTTTAGTGCTACTTTAAAAGAACACAAGAACAAAGTGTCAGTTTCGATAATAGAGACAATAAGATAGGTGTTAATGGACACATTCTTAGCATAAATTAAATTAATTTAGTAACTTAGGTCAAAATTAAATTACTCATTAGTCTCTAATTTTATATCTAGACTAGATTGTAATCTTGATGAAGTATCTAATAGTTTAGATACATCATAAATAAAAAAAAAAATTACCATTAGAGCGCTAGATTATTTTGAGTAAAATAAGATTACCTTTTACCGAGTTGCCACGTGGGTGAAACCGCACGCGGATGTTAGTGGAAAATATTTTGGTGAATGTGTTCACAAAGTAAGAAGTAAGTAGTGTTTGAATTGTAACTGTCTATAACATTTTATCTTATATCAATCGTCTTTGTTTGTTTAACTCATCTATGTATACCAAAGTCAACAAAATATAATTAGGGTGACAAAAACACAAAGTGACAAAAGACAATGCCCATTTCCGAACGATAAATAACTGTCATAAATACTTCGACGCTCCCAGCAAGGCTCACGCAGCATGACAACGCCACCCGCCGCCTAATTGTCTATACTCTTATTGGAATTTTATTTTATTGCTCTCTCGCTAATTGAGAAGTTATTTTGTTTTATAAACAACAATTTACCTGATTAAAACCCAGTGGGCGTATCTCATTGTTTTCAAGTTATCGGTAAACGTAACACCTGTTTAACCTTTCTTTGGTCTAAAGGGACTAGTTAAATATTGCTTTCCAATTTAATTTGTTAATGTTTTGCTAAATTACAAAATTAATACAAAATTTAAATCTTCTGCCCAATTTATTCTATTGTCTTTTGTTAAATAGATTCAAGGGGATGATTACTTAGCAACAAATGAAACGCTAAGGGCTTTTCAAAAGGATTCTCTCGAAAAATCAGCCTACACTTTTTCGCTACGGACTCTATTATTCCATTTAATTACTTAAAAATATCCTTTAAACGGTGTTCCAATTTTACACGATAATGGATAGATAAAACGTGAAAACGAAGTGGAATTTATTTATAATTGATTTCATCGTGAGTAAAAGAATACTTGATCACGTTTCTACTAGGTACTTAAAAATACTTAGGCACTTTAATTAAATTTGACAGGTGACCATTTATGGCGATCTTGCAAGACTAGAGTTCGTATTTTACCGTTTTAATTTTACGATCAGACCTCGAACGGCCATTAAGCGGCTACTTTAGACGTCCCTTCCTTTTATTGTGCCCTTCACCTTTAAAAACAGCTTAATTACTTAAGAATATGCATTTTTGAGTACACGTATCCGTATTTATGGAACTATACGGTTTTGGAGTTTAAAATACCATCAAACAGGATAAATGTATTCCTAAAATATTTAAACACGCGTAATGTTGTAGTTACGTACGATCTATGCAAATAAGCTACATACTAAACAGATATACACTAGAACAGGTTTGATAAACTAAGCCGTAACATACTCAGCTGGACCACAAATCTATTAGAATAATAGCCATCTTTTTTCAATCCTTGGCTTCTCATCCTGTAACGACTCCGTTGAACACGCCGCAGTGCAAAGGCCGGACAGTCCGTAACCGTCGGTGTGCTGAGACGCACGCGTGTACGAACGGAGTTCTCTCCCGCGCGAGTTTCGAAATTCGGACGTAGAGTTCTTTTTTAATTTAAAACAGATACAAAAATTTCGAGTGATGCTATTTTATCGTGTTCGTTCCAATTTGGAGTGTGTGTGCATTAATACGTTTTATTGAGATTAAACAATTTTGATTTCAATTGGATTCAGTGCATTTTTTAAATTGGAATCGACTGTGTTGAATATTAGTGTGGTTTCCATTGGATGGTGTCAATTTGGTTTTTAAAGTGAACTACTCCTCATACTCATAAGGTGATTTGTAAATAATTATTGACCTAAATATTTTTAAGTGGTGTTTGAGATCTTTACGTTATTGTTAGAGATATATTCGTATATTTCTAATATAAAAACTGCTGTAAATTCACAAATTCACTTCTTATTAATCTCAGGGTAACCATCATTTGAAAAAAGAAACTAAAACCAAAATACTTTGTCAAAAAAAAAGTGAGTCTGAAAGATTATAGTATGGATAGTTTTTTTTTTCTTTTAAATTGAAAATTTTAAACAATACAAAGTTATTCCCTTATATTAGAAATTGCCTCACATTGTGGCTTCTTAAGTTTTGGGTACCGTCTACACAAAAAACAGACGGTATATTCTAATAAAAGGTCCCTTTTGGACTGTATAAGCAAAAGTTTTGTATGAAAAAGGGTCATGTTTATTAATGCATGGCTAATTAAGGGCTTTTCGGTTTTCGTATCGAGTTATCTACATAACATGTACGCAAGGGAAAGTGTTTTAATAAAAGTTATTTAGTTAACAGAATGTTCCAAAAGCGCAATAATTGTGTTTTCAAATTTGGTTCTATAAAATTCGACATATTTAAAGTGTTTTTTTAGTTTTCTTTTTACAATTGTTTAACTCATTTAAAAAAAAAACATTTTTATTTAAAGTTAACCAAGGTCATACTAGGTCTTCGAAAAAAAGGCAACAAAAAGTTCAAGTCCGGTTATATAATAATTATGCAAATCTTTTTAGTAAATTTTGTGAAAGAATACCATAAGTATAAAATTATTATAGGTAACGTATTTACATTAAAAGGTCGTATAATTTTTATTTTTATTCAAATATCTATCTATATTTAAATTAGCTAACAGCTCGATTTATGGAAAAAAAACTTTTCACGCCTCAGTAAAAAAAAATCGAAAATAATAATAATGGAAACTCATTATCTAAACGATATTGTAAAAATACAATTTTGGATACACTTTCAATTAAATTATATCGTTATCATAATTGGATAATGGTATTATAGCCTTTCTAAATGGGCCATCCAACACAAAAAATATATTTCACGCTCTATCGGACCAGTAATTGCTAAGATTAGCGCGTTAAACTATACAAACGCACAAACAATCAAACATGAAAACTCTTTAGTACTATAATATTAGTATAGACTAAAGTTCTTGAAGTTAATAGGCATTCATAACTTGTAGTAGGTACTTACCTACTACAATGATATTTGTTTTATGAAAACTATACATTTCTTTTTTTAAATTTTATCTCAAAATATGAGCTTAAAAGTACGTAGGTAAAAATTTTCGGTTATTCAGACTTAGTCTTTGAGGCCAGAGTTTTTATTCTTCAGGGAGTTGAAAGTTATGAACACGCTTCTAAGACCGTGACCGCGAATATGGTCCCATACTTAGCTTTTTATAGCTCAATAAAATACGAGAGCCATTATTTATCTCTTTTAGTTATATAAAGGTCCATCTATACGCGCCATCTTATTTGTGCATCCATTTTGTGCAAAAAATATTTTATTTAGGAAAATATTTGTGTAGTACAGCGTTTTGCTGGCTACACACTTATTCTGGTCTGCACGTTGATGTAGTGGTTTGAGCGGTCACCTCGCCGCTCTTCATAGCACTGGTGTTGTGGGTTCGATCCCCACATGGGACAAATCTTTGTGTGATTCGCAAAGATTTGTTCTAAGACTGGTTGTGCTTGTGTGGGTGAATGTGTGTATTTGGCCTTGTCATTGAGACCATTGGATATTGTTATTGCTTCTGGCGTTCTACCTAAAGTAAAAATCAAAAAAAAAAAACTAACTGGGGTAGATTTAAATTGCGCAAACAAGAAGGAGCGTGTAGCTGGATCACTAGATCACGGTTATTAGGTTTTGTCAATTAGAAAATTGCCATTAATTTTATATTGGTTAGTTCTTGACGAGAAATAATGAGTGTTAGGGGATAATTGAAACTGTTTAATACAGTGGTTCTCAAACTTTTTTAATGACGGAACCCTTCTGGGAAGCAAAATACTTGATGGAACCCTACAATAAAACAATTGTTTTTATAAGTGTATTCTTTATTAATCAGCATAATAAAAGTACAATGTAACAGTTACTAATTATTATTTACTTCACCACTTGGCAAGGACAATAATAGAAAACATTAAAAAGAAAAAATCTAACTAGTGGGAGGTATGAAACTGTTTTTTATTTTTCATCAATTGGTTGATATCAGGTTTGATGAAAGAAAGTTGGAGTCTCATATCAGCTTCGGCGTCAAGTCTATTACGATATTTTGTTTTCGTGGCTGCGTAGGTAGAGAATCCTGTTTCGCACAAATATGTAGTTGGGATCGGGAGAACAATATCCAGCCATTTGGCCAAGCATTACATATTCATCTTGGATTCTGCACCAAAAATCATTGAGAGGCGTCGCTTTGAACAGGGACTCCATACTTGTGTCTGATGAAATTTCTAAAAGAGATTCATATATCTCGTTTGACATGTTTTCAGGCTTTTCCAAGTTGGGTAAAAAAGGATTATGAATCCATGAATTCACTTTAATTTTTGTATTGTGTTCTTCGGGAAAATAATTTTCAAAAGATGCGCGCATCGAAATGAGATATTGGACCAATTCTTCAAACACATCATCTTCAAACATTTCTGAGTCGTTTTCGCTAACAACTCACTGAGTAACGTAAAGCTTTCTATTTCTTTCTTACCAATGCAAATGATCCAAAAGTCTAATTTTCTTTTAAAAGCAGTTATTTTATTATAGGCCTGAAACACTGTTGTCTGTTTACCTTGCAACGATAAATTCAATTCGTTAAGTTTTTGAAAGATATCCGCCATAAAAGACAATCGGAACAACCAAGTTTTATCATACAAACACACCGGCAAACTTAGAGCCAACGGGTTGTACAAGTATAAAATTGTTGATACCAAACTTATGAGATATTGTACCAGCTATTGTAACACATGTTTATACAAATACAAATAAATAAATAACGTTCATAGCGCTTTGTCTCCGCGCGGCCGCGGAGCGACCAGAGAGAGGTGTTTTGATTTTTTTTTTCTAAATTCTTGCGGAACCCCGACAGAGGTATCATAGAACCCTAGGGTTCCGCGGAACACACTTAGAGTATAGCTGGTTTAATATATACATTACCAATAAAATTACTAAGTCAGATACGGGTTAGGTTAGGAAGGGTGTTTTTTTTTTTTTTTTTAAATCTTACTAGTAATTTGCAAATACAAATTACTAGTATTCTTGTTAACCCCCTCCAGCTAAGCTTAATTCGCTTGTGTTATGAGGAAGTTCACGTCCGTGGTGTAATGGCCAGGATTCGAACCCACGACCTCTCGATCGTAAGACCGATGCCTTATCCATTGCGCCACGGCCGCTTCAAATGTCTGACTTAGTAATTTAGAAAGCAATGTGCATGTTTAGTGGCGAATAATGCTATTAAAAAGGAAGAAGCCTGTTTAATTAGCACCCCCGAATTTGAGCACTGCACTAGTTAATAGTCCTGTTATAAAAATGCACAAATCATGAATACTCTAATACTTTTGTCCTATTACGGGAATCGAGTTTTGGACTTCATAGGTATTATATACCTTATTTAAGACTTACTTTTTTAAAACTTAACACAAAAAATGAAATATTTTAAATATATAAAATTATATTTTAATATTATATATTTTCAAAAATGTACATTTAATATTATAAAAAGTAATATTCCACTGACATCGGCTACAAGCCCATAATATTAGTTGAATATTTTTTTTAATAGTATAAAATAATATTTAAAATTTATAAGCCGATCCCATTTATATAAATTTCACCTTATTTTAATGTCTATCTTTTAACTATCTGTTGCATAACATAATCATAAAACACACACAAAATGGCTAATTTATACTATTGTATACATTATGCAAAAAATGTGTGACTGTATTTATTAGAAGGAGACATTAAGGCGTCCCCCACATTAGGTGTGCGCGATCGTCGGGCGAGTGGGCGCGCTCGCTGCACATACCTCACACGGCGTCGTGTGTTGCTGTCGTGTGATGTGTGTGCAGAAAAAACTCTATTTAAAATTATTTATTTTAATAAGCCTTAAGAGGCGCTTGAACTTATTTACAAACATTATAATTGCAGAGCAAATACAATTAATCTATAAAATTGATTTCATAATCAGTAAGCACCATAATATAGATAGAGATACCAAATGATCTTTGCTGCATTTTTCAAAATTTCGTTCCGTGACTTTTAGCAATAGGTCAATGACATTCTTTAACCCCAATTTCACATGTGTTAGATAAACCTTATTGGCAGGATGAGCATAATAACACACATAATTGAAAGTGACTGCTGTATTCTTTTTTTCAAGAGTAACTTGTGTCACTTTAAAATTCGGTCCGGTTATATTTTATGGGTCGGATAAGAACTATCTGAAACCTCAGAAACTGGCCCTTAGTCTATACTTTTTTAATCAATAAATCAACTGGCTAATCTTAGTCCACTGCTGGATATACTGAATTTGCCTAACAACACAATCCAATCTTTTCACAAAATCTATCTACCTGATCACAAAAGTTTAAATTGAACAGCGTAGTCATTAAACAACAAAAAAACCTTGATTACAATACCAAATTAAGATCTCAAGTTATTCTATCTTATTTACATTTTATATTGTTCAAGTAAGCGAATCATTTCTTTTATCTACGACTAAGACATCCAAAATAATGTTATTATCATAGATCTAGAAATAAAAGAACTTTCGTTAAAGAATACTAAATGTGGTAATTATTTACATGTAGGTAAATATCGTCTGAAGGTAATCAATTAATTTCTAATACAGCTTATTTTGTACCCTAAGGTAATCTATTGTTCATTGTTTTAAACAGAAAATTCTTGCTTGAACAATTAAAACAAAATTCTGAGATATAAATTTACTCTCCCTTAATTTATACAATACTGTATTATAATAGGTATGTATGTATTTAACAAATGGCTCAGATTATCGCCATTCACAGATAAAGTTTTATCTTTTATTCAGTGAAAGTTATCTCGGCAAGGGCGTCCTCCATTCAGCCTAGCGCCAAAGGCCGCTGCGACACAACTTTGAATTTTCCACTTCATTATTTTATCAAACTTGCGAGCTTTACTTTTCAATTTTCTTTTTTTTGTTTATTAAATCTTTCAACGACATTTAAACTGTTTGGAACATATTTTAAAAAGTTAAGAATTCATTTTTATGAGGTTTTATTTGCGGGAGTTCGCTTTTTGAATGAGTTTTTTTCCTCTCTTGGAAACCATTTTGAGAGTTTTCAGTTGATATTTACTACAGTAAGAGTTTGAAAGAGCAATCTAGGGACCGTTAAGCGGAAAAACTGGCACAAATCTGGCCATTTAGGTCATAAATGCCTTCGCAGTCAATATTATAATGATATACGTTTGTTACATTTTCGCAATTCGCGTTGGAGTAACCTTTTTATGAAAATTGAACTTCGTACGGCTTACGATGAAAATTAACATATAAAACTTTTTATATCCGAAACTTCGCGGACGGTATAGTAAGAAGAATAAAACATTTGTGTAATTTGCCTTCGTATGCCTACGTTTTATTAGAATATACAACATTCTGCAGTGAACATATTTGGCTACATAAAATATGTCTTACAAGAAAATCCCTATTCTCCAAGCCTGGTCTGATTTTCTTGCCTTAGCTATGAAACTCGACAATAAGAGTAAATATTTAAATACGTAACTGGTTAGTAACAGCTATCTTGGGACTAAATTACAAGAGAATATATTAATTAATTGTAAGTTACAAAATGTAAATTTTAGCTACAGAATAGTTTTACATATTTCCATAATATTACTTAATAAGAAATTCTAAAATTAGTTTTTTTTATTGTATAGATCTTGTCTCTTTTTTAATCTTTGTGATATAACCTAGTCTCACATGTACCTTCCTAAATATTTTGGTTAAGTGCAAGTTAATTCGATTTAATACTATTTTGACACTTCATCTAACTATTAAGTGCCGGATAGGCTACCAAAGACTAATTTGGAACTGGTAAAACATACCCGCAAACCTTAAACTCACTATTTAGGCTACACTATAACCCAGTTAAACTAAATTTCCATAGCAATCGTGACATAAACGACAGCTTTGAAATGCTTAGATAGTTTGTCTGTCCACTGCCTGACTTAGATTACTAAATGGTCGAGAATATTGCTTTAATTTAGGCAAATTGCAATTTCTAAGTGCTGGTAGCAGTTGATAGCACAAACGGGCGCTTGGGAACCAATCCTAGTGATATTGTCGCTTTGAACACCTGCAAAGGCATTTGTACCTAAAGTAACTTTGCTAATATTCTGTTGATTTGAATTTGTTTGTTGGTTTGTGGAGGGTTGTCTCTGGATTCTCAGATCAAATTCTAATTGCACAGATATAAAGTTCAAATCTTTTCAAATTGCAGAGGCTGATTTTTAATACAACACCAAGAAAAGAGCTGTGTGAAATCGTAGGACATATCGCTCCATAATGTATGTTTGTATGTAAAATCATAATGCGTTAAAAAAATCTGATCATACATCACAAAACATTATATTTGCTTAACCCGCAAACGTCAAATAAAATACAATTTACAGCTGCCAAAGACTTGGCAAGCTGGAAAAACCTAAAAGGACAAAACACACAAGAAAGAAAATAAATTTTATATTACAAAAATTAAGTAAATAAAGAACTTGCAAGAAACAGAAATCACACAACCAGAATGCAAATTAATTAACGCAATTTATATAGCAGTATAAAATTCAGATATATTGCAACAAAATTAAAATATTTTTAAGACTACGTTTCGTACCGTATTTCATTTTCTGACTCTGCAATTTGCACACTACAATAAATCTCTCAACCATTACCAAAATTTCATACTAGAGTTCCATTATACGTATAGGACTTACATATTATTATACCCTTACAAAACCTATACTTAACCACCATTATGGCGGCAAATTTCTTTACCTAAGCCATTAATAAACACAGGCCTATTTATACACAAAACCTTCGACCATCCATAACTCAAAATTCGGACACAACTGTACGGTGTACTTAGTAAAAACATTATTTGGCAGTTGGATAAAAAGTCTGATGTACCGTCTGTTCTGCGGCTGTCGTAAACCCGGGAATAGGGTCACTAAGTACCGATTTCACCAATGTGCTAAGCTCAAGTTTAACGCTCTACGCAGCAGAGATAGCTGAGTGGGAGACCGTAGGACTGCTAAGTCAAAGGTCTCGGGTTCGAACCCACAGCACACACCTCTGTCAATAAATCGTTAAGATTCGTATTTTCGAAGATATGTGTGTATTTGTCATATAAATTATTGCTAAAGAAACATCGTGAGGTAACCTGAGCTAAGCTAAGCCTGAGAGTGCCTAATAAGTGGTCGAGGGTGTGTGAAGTCTAATAATCCACACTGGGCCCGCGTGGTGGACTATGACCTAACCCTTCTTATCGTGAGAAGAGGCCCGAGCCCCGCAGTCCGACATGTATTAGATACGGCTGCTATTATTAACGCTCAACAGCTTTGATTTCTGTCCCGTAAAAATATTGAATGAGAGAGACGAAGAGATGCAAATATGGGTAAATGAAACTATAGATTTATAAGTTGGGTATAATCGGGGCTTAGTGCTGTCTGGAGCAAAGACCTGTTCTATGCAATATAAATTCAATATTAATTTTGCATAATTGCATCTTGCACTGGCTTCGTTTTATTGCTCCAATTTAAAGTCGACAACAAAAGTACTTAGCGAAAAGTGTAATATCAAACTACTTGAATGCGTTTCTGCCTTGATGGTAGTGGTAGATGGTAGTGTTTACTCACTCACCTCACAGCAAGGTTTTGGGTTCAAATCTCGGGTCGGGCAAAGTGTTATTTGTGCTCTTTCTGTCAGGTAATACAAAATAGCAGCATAGAGTTGGAATTTTGCACGGTGTATGGCGATAGGCTCACTCTCTATCCCATGGGACCTCAACATGATGAAAAAAAAAACATACCTAGAGATACATTAAGTACATTATTATTAGTCAGTGGCTACCAAACTAGCTTTTCCTGTTTCTTGGTTAGCCAGAGTTGCTATTTACATAGTTTTGTACCTTTTTGTAGTGTACAATTAATCACTAAGGTATGACAAAAATCTTGAAATTAAAATTTAAAAGATAAAAAAACCAGAAAGATAAAATAATTATGAATAATCTGTAAATGTGGGTATTGTACACATTAGATGTATCGCCAAAAGCATTACACTATCCAATGGTCCCAATGACTAGGCCAAATACACACATTCACTCACACAAGCACACCCATTTGTGTGTTTCAGAGATGTTAATTACAATCTTTAATTTAATATACAATCTACTTAGGTATTATTAATAGATTGTTTCCGTGTGAAATTTCTCACTATGTGTTTATAATTGTTCACGTAATAATTTTGAAAATCTCCTTCTAAAATAACTTTGGCAAATTTAAACCATATTATACAGATAGATATAACAATCTCTTATTTTGAATAATACTTCAGGAAAGAAGGACAATTTGTTTCAGCTGTATGCATATAAATGAGCTAGGTCATTTTAGTTGCGCAAGTTTTAAAGAAATGTCATTTAGTGGCGAGAACATAGCAAGAGCAGTAGTAAAGGAGTAGGATAATAGTCCATCTTTGTATAGATCCCTTGAAACGGACGAACACTCTACTATGATGCTGCCTTAGGTATTGTCCTTTTATTAGTTAACTAAGTCATCTACATCTAAGCGGCTTAATATGATTTGGGTAAAGAAATATATTTGTAAGAACATTGCGTCAATAATAGATCTCTTAGGGCCAGTTACGAATAGATTTTACCCGCCTCATAAAATATAGGTTATTTTTTTGTCTTATATTGGAATTCTCCTTGTGTACAATAAAGTATTTTATTATTATTATTATAAAATACAGCCAGTCCTGCGCCTTCCACATCCAGTCCCCTCCAGCGACCTTTTTCAGGTCGTCAGTCCACCTGTCAATGCGGAAGGCGCAGGACCGGGTGTTGTGGCGCAAATTGGGAGAAGCTTATATCCAGCAGTGGACTACAAGCGGCTGAATGATGATGATGATGATTATAAAATATAACACTACCGAATATAAAGGTGACACAAGTTACACTTGATAAAAGAACACAGATGTCACTTTTACTAATGTGTGTTATATCTTTTCCTGCTAATTAGATTTACCTTAGTATAATTATCAACTACCAAGCGGCCAAGCGGTTTAAAGAATATGAGAGACCTAAACACAACAGGTGAAGTGTGGGTATCAAACCCCTTTGCTACACCTACCTTTGTGTATATTTTTGCGTTTTTCCTTGAACTTATCTTAATTTAATTTTTACGTCACTGTCATCTTTTATATATATGTTACTGTACCTGTTTTCTGTTTGTGCCGTCAACAGTGGGGGTTGCTGAAAATCAGCGCTGTGGAAGTTCTGCAGAAATGCAAGACTCCACAGCATTAAAGCTGAGCAACCGCCACTGTTTTCTTACATATTCATTACATTTATACTTACTTACCTGTTTTTGCATGTGTTAGTTATGTAAGAAAATAAAAATAATTTCTTTCTTTCTTTCTTTCTTTTTCTATCTGGTTAATACAAGCGTAATGCTCTTTCAGATAGATCACCTACAGTCAGTTTTCTATAGCGAATCCATCAATACGGTATCAGAAGCCTTCATCGAGAATTTTATACGAAATTTCAGGAACATTACAATACCTAGCGAATTACCTACGATTTATTCATCAATCATTTTATTCTCGCAAACTATTTATATATCAAAAACTTGTTTTACGGGTATATAGGTAGCCGTATGAGGTGATGGATATGGCTTTGCACAGGATTTTATATATAAAACCGGTTCGTGGCTCACGTTGAATGTCATGTTGAATGAATTCTGTTTATAGTGCTATGTGACTGCTACGTGTATAATTTGCAAACGCTCAACGTGTAGTATTGGTTTCGATCCCTAAATTGGGCAAAAGTGTTATCTGGGTTTTTATAGCGCTACTTTTTTTTTTTATACTACGCCCACAGCGAACGAACTTGTAGTCCACCTGATGGTAAGTGGAGTACAGCCCATGGACATGAACAATCCACGAAAGCTGATTATAGATGCGTCGCTGCAGCTGAGGACTACGGTGTTATGTCTCATGTGCCAATAATTTCAGGGCCTGATCTCACCACCAAATCGGAACACAGTAATGGAAGCACTACTTTTTGGCGGCAGGTTAAAGGTGAGACGGTGGTGCTGCCACCCTCGAGCTCATTCACAAGAGCTCTACCACCAACTTGACTGCTGTGTTTTATATGTTATAATTTGTAAAAGCTCACCGTGTAGTCTTGATGTTTAGGATTATTCCGTTAGTAAAATTTATCAGTAGCAGCACAGAGTTTGAAAATTGCGGGTGGGAGATGACGATAGGCTCACCTGATATTAAATGTATTTAAATATAACAGGGAAATTTAACAAATCGGTCGCGGTGTGAACACTGACCACAGTCAGTGTTCATACCGATTTTTATTAATTACTAGCTGACCCGGCGAACTTCGTACCGCCTTAGCGTAAATTTGATGCACTACTTTATTTTGTATAGCTGACCTATCTTATGTATGCGTACCTATTCAATTTGAACTGGAATCTATAATATCTTTATCATATTTTATCATATTTTTCTTTTTTTCTTTCCCCCATATAAAAATGAATACTTTTTTTTTTTTTTTTTGCCGTAACAACCTTGTACAGAGTATTAGAAAACTACAAAAAAAAATATCAGCCAAATCGGTCAAGCCGTTTTCATGCCAAGTCGTGACAACGGAAAACGGGTTTCATTTTTATATATATAGATACTTCACGGTTGAAGCCTGCAGGTGTAAGCTAGATTTCGAATACCAGTTTAAGAATTTTCCGTTTTATCTATACCCAGATCATGACCTTAAGATATTTTCTTTAACTTATCATAGAAACAATAGGCAATCTTATTTTGCCTCCGGAAGGCAAACAATCGACTTTTGGAGATCACGTCCGTGTTTTGCTTACTGATTAAGAATTTCAATTTTCTACGTGTAATATAAAATCTGAATGTAATAGAGAATCCTGAAAAGTCTCTCAGTACTTTGCCTAATGAACTGTTTTGTTTATGCCTGTAGTTCATAGAAACTAAAATTAAGTTGCTTAGTGATACCTAAAAATGATAGCCGATTTCAGTGTCATTAGGAAAACATAACATAACATCACGCCTATATTACCCAAAACGGTGTAGCAGAGGTGTACAACACCCAAACTTCACCTGTTATGTTGTAGGTCCCATGGGAAAGGGGGTGAGCCTATCGCCATGCACTGGGCACAATTCCGACTCCGTCGGGAACTTTCGGTCCAGGACGAAAAGTTCACAAATAACACTTTGCTCGACTCGGGCATCGAACCCGAGACCTCGCGGTGAGTGGCGCATACGCTAACCGCTAGACCATCGAGGCAGTTAAATCGGTGTAGCCGTTAAGATTAGCCGACACAAACGGATTTGATAATACATTGTAATTTTGACATAATAAATATTAGTTTAAAAACTAAACTATGACAAGTGTGCAAAATTTGAATGAAATCTGTCCGTTTAAAGTGGGTCAAAATCGAGTCCAAAGGAGTCGGTTACATACATACATACATACATACATACATACATACAGGTGAAGCTAATATAAGCGTGTTAAAAACGAGACACCTCAATTTTATTTATTTTTATTGATTGCTTATTATCCAGACATTGAAACGTTCATCCCCTCAATATACCTAAAAGTTTTCACAAAACTACAAAATATACGATTATTATTATTAACGGCCACTATACAACTTATAAAACTTTTAGCAGCGGTCGGTGTACATTAGGAAGTTTGTCAGTTGTCCAACGAACTCTTGGGACAGCTCATAAATGCTTTATAGCTGTAGTATAAGCGAAGTGTGTACCACATTTTATCCTTAATTAGTTAATTAGGTACACAGAGCGTATTGAAGTGAATTATTAATAATGCTATCGTTCTTAATCAAAGTGACAGAAGAAGAACGAAAACATTGCGTTGTACATTCTTGTTAAATTATTCAAATTTCTTTACTGATTATAGGCTGACCGTTTAACTCGCGTATCGCCCGCGCGGTGAGAAGGGTGTGGGGCGAGATATTACCGGGTGGGTGAGAGGGGTGCGCGGAGCAAAGAGCTCACTCACGTCAAACGCGGCAGTGCGCTGGCAGTGCTTGCAGCGCACGGTTGGTATTTTTGTTACGGACGCTTGGACATTAACGCACAAGGTAAACGGTTTGCCAAGATTAATCCCAAGATGAATCACTCTTCCTGTTTTGCAAAAAAAATCAACAAGCAAGCTAAACAAATAGCATATAAAATGTATTCCTTTTTTAAAGCCAGAAAACAAGATCATAGTTATACGGAGTATCTTCAAGACGTAAACGTAAACAAACTTGTTGCTGAAGCTACAGGACTCTCGGTGACTACCATAAGTAAAATAGTAAAAGAAGGAAATGAACTGAGAGATGAACAAAGTCAAGTAAAGTTTAAATCACCAACAAAAAATAAACAAATCCGAAAGAAAAAAAATGAAGTAGACGGTTTTACAGAGGGACACGGACGCATCGTGAGGAGGTTCCTCTCTCTGGTGCCCTAACCATCGGCAGCTTGGTCCCTGCACCTGATGTCGGTAGGACACTGTTTTTTATATTTTTAAATGTTTTTTTGTATATTTGTAAATCATATTATTTAAAAATATATAAAATAAGTTAAGAAATAAATAAAGAGAAATAAAAATAATAATTGTAAAATTTGGATAATATTATTTTTTCTTTAATAAGTTAATTTTTTCTTAAAATTTTCATTTATTCTTCAAAAATACAGATACTACAATTATATTTTTCACTTTGTCTACAATGTCTATCTCGAAATAAATCTTTGGATCAATGACTCCGTGTGTAGCCGTAGTAGTCCGTTACCTACCCCCGCTCACTTCTTACGTCGCAGGCGATACGCGCGTTAAACGGTCGGTCTATAGCTTGTGCCCGCAACATTGTATAAGTAGCTGCTCTAGCGCTTTAACCCACGCTAAACCTTATTGCTACGCTCCCGTAGAGTTCAGCGTAATGTCAAATATCTTAAAACATATACGGAACACAGTAATTGAAGCACTACTATTGGTAAAATTGTTATTTGGAATTTTCACGTAAATATTGTTTCAATAGCATTCGGACTCTGGAATTGTCTCTTGTATATATATAGCGGTAGGCTCACTCCCGATTAATAAATATATAAATAAATATCACACAACTTTTACACAATGTCATCTCATCTAGTCCCAAACTTAGCAGAGCTTGTAGTATCGGTATTAGAATAACTGATACTACTACATATATACTTCTTTTTATTGCATGGGTCCTAAATATAACATGCGAAGTGTGGGTATTATACACATCTGCTACACCCGGGTAAGAAAGACGCGATATTACGTGTGTTATTATCATTAATATAAATAAATAAAATTGAAGTGTATGTTTTTAATGTCAAAATAACAATGCTTTTTGAAGCTGGTTTACTTATTTGCACAATATTTAAACCTAAAATCCAGTTTTTGAAAATTTTGTCTGTCTGTCTGTATCCACTGATCATGAAAATGCCTGAACTGATTTTGATAAAATTTAAGATACAGGCAACTGACAACAAGACGTGTAACATAGGCTACTACACTTTTTATTAATGTACCTAGCACGCAAAAAAAACCGCTGGTAGAAGTTACTTTGTTTGTTTGTTTGAGAGCGCTAATCTCAAAAAATACTATTCGGAATTTAATAACTCTTCTAGTGTTTGATAGTTTAACTTACAATAAAGGTTTTAAGATATTTGACATTACGCTGAACTCTACGGGAGCGGAGCAATAAGATTTAACGCGGGTTAAAGCGCTAGAGCAGCTACTACTTAATACAAAGACACGGGCAAAAGCTAATCAGTAAAGAAAATTGAATAATTTATCAAGAATGTACAACGCAATGTTTCCGTTCTTCTTCTGTCACTTTGATTAAGAACGATAGCATTATTAATAATTCACTTCAATACGCTCTATGTACCTAATTAACTAGTTAAGGATAAAATGTGGGACGCACTTTGCTTATACTAGAGCTATAAAGCATTTATGAGCTGTCCCAAGAGTTCGTTGGACAACTGACAAACTTCCTAATGTACGCTGACCGCCTAAAAGTTTAATAAGTTGTATAGTGGCCGTTAATAATATTAATCGTATATTTTGTAGTTTTGTGAAAACTTTTAGGTATATTGAGGGGATGAACGTTTCAATGTCTGGATAATAAGCAATTAATAAAAATAAATAAAATTGAGGTGTCTCGTTTTTAACACGCTTAGGTATATTAGCTTCACCTGTATGTATGTATGTATGTAACCGACTCCTTTGGACTCGATTTTGACCCACTTTAAACGGACAGATTTCATTCTTAATCAAAACAAAAAAAAAATTGTTTTCTAATTATTGCATTGTCATCGATCTTTGACAGGTGTGCAAAATTTGAATGAAATCTGTCCGTTTAAAGTGGGTCAAAATCGAGTCTAAAGAAGTCGGTTACATACATACATACATACAGGTGAAGCTAATATAATTATCTAAGCGTGTTAAAAACGAGACACCTCAATCTCTATCGTTCTTAATCAAAGTGACAGAAGAAGAACGGAAACTTTGCGTTGTACATTCTTGTTTAATTATTTAATTTTCTTTACTGATTAGCTTTTGCCCGTGTCTTTGTATTAAGTAGTAGCTGCTCTAGCGCTTTAACCCGCGTTAAATCTTATTGCTCCGCTCCCGTAGAGTTCAGCGTAATGTCAAATATCTTAAAACCTTTATTGTAAGTTAAACTATCAAACACTAGAAGAGTTATTAAATTCCGAATAGTATTTTTTGAGATTAGCGCTCTCAAACAAACAAACAAAGTAACTTCTACCAGCGGTTTTTTTTGCGTGCTAGGTACATTAATAAAAAGTTTAGTAGCCTGTGTTAAGTTTTTAGATTAGCGCTCTCAAACAAACAAACTAACTCCTACCCGCGGTTTTGTCTGCGTGGTAGGTACATTAATAAAAAGTGTAGTAGTCTATGTTACGCGCCTTATTGTAGGCAGTTTTACCTGCATCTTAAATTTTATCAAAATCAGTTCACCGTTTCAAATATTAGCCGATACAAACAGACAGACAAAATTTTAAAATCTGTTCTTCAAGCAAAGGTTTCTTGCAAATAACTACACCAGCTTCAAAAAGCATTGTTATTTTGACATTAAAAACACACTTAAATGTTATTTATTTATATTAATGATCATAACACACGTAATATCGCGTCTTTCTTACCCAAATGGGTGTAGCAGATGTGTATAAAACCCTCATTTCGCATGAATTTAGGACCCATGCAAAAAAAACAGAAGTATTAGTATCAGTTAGTCTAATACTTTCAACACATACTATAACAATATCTCTATAATGTAAAAGTCTATGTCTATAGTGTAAAAGTTGTGTGATATTAATTTATATATTTATTAATCGGGGGCGAGCCCACCGCTATGTATTATACAAGAGATAATTCCAAAGTCCGAATGCTATCGAAACAATATTTACGTGAAAATTTCAAATAACAATTTTACCAATAGTAATAATTACACAAATAGTGCTTCAATTACTGTGTTCCGGTTTGGTAGTGAGATCAGGCCCTGAAATTACTGGCACATCTATAATCTGCTTTTGTGGATTGTTGATGTCCATGGGCTGTACTCCACTTACCATCAGGTGGACTACACGTTCGTTCGCTGTGGGCGTAGTATAAAAAAAAAACACGACCCGGGGATTAAACGAACTCATATGCTAACCAATAAACTAACGAGGCAATCGATATTATTTCGTTTACAATAATTCTCTCTACGTAAATACAGGAGTGTTGTAAGTCTGAAGTGTTTATCATGTATCTATTTGTAGCTTCATAGTTACTAAACGAATGAACTGATTTCATTACGTTTAATTTAAACGCCTGTTGGCGGTACCTACAGTACGAACCTGTACTGCCAAATTTGCACCTACTAATCAGGCAATTTCGCTCCTGAATGGTCTAACCGGTAATTACTCAGAAGTAGACTTGTTCTGTACCAAATTTAGCCAATTTGTATGTTTATGTTTGTTATTTTTAAGAGATAACCTATAATCTATGTACCTAATCTGTGTGTAATTTTTATCTACTTGTGTGGCTCACTGTGCGCATTAGGCAACTGTAAGCACAGTGAGCAGCTAAGTGTAAAATAAATAAATTAATAAAAACAAAAACATACGTACTTTATTGCTTCATATTAAGAAAGAAAGAAAGAAAATACACTTATTTGGAAGTACATACACGATACACACAACAAAAATAGAATAATTATACATAATGCTAAGAAACGATACGATACGATAAGAAGTGTCTTATTATATACATAAAAAGTCAATATCACTCAAAATTACAGTGTTTCGTGCTTGTTGCAAATTGGTAACCAATTCAGCGTATTGCTAGACACAGGTGCCTGGCGCTGGTTTTCAACTGGTACCTTTGTGGATTACGATTGTGGAATCAGTGAAGCTATGGTACAATTTATAATTGACTTTTTATTTTTCGTTTACTAAGATTAGATAAGGTTCAAGTCCAAAAATGTTTCAACAGTGTCTTAGTATTAATGATTTAAGCTTCGTAAATCGGATATAATATATTATCATGTTAGTAATTTTAAATAAACATTATGATGTCATTTATAATGACTTTCAATTCCATTTCTTTTGTTATTTAAAAAAACGACGCCTGCATTAGGAATAACTCTTGTGTCGTGGGTGTTCACAAACATACATTTCACACACACAAAGCACACCCAGAGTCAGAACAAATCTTTGCGAATCACACAAAGATTTGTCCCGTGTGGGGACCCTCAACATCAGCGTAGTTGTAAGCGGCGAGGCGACCGCTTAAACCACTACGCCAACCGTGCACTCATTATAAAATACCGCGTTTCGCAATACAATTAATTTCATTTTATTACGACATCATTATTCAAAATGCTGAGTGTCAAATACCTTTTTTGTTAGCAAAGGGGAAAACGTGTTTCGTTTGTGTTGATAGGATATCATTAAAACACGTGTCACGTAAAAGCTGAAAAGTGCTCCGTCAAAGTTAACCTATGATTACTGGCACGAGTAATAGCTAATGTTACTTTTGTGTATACCTTTCAACCTTTCAAGGTAGTTCGGGCTTTATGAAGGAACTTAAAGTAGATATATGAATGTTTGTTACACTTCCACGAAAAAGTAATGGGTAGATTTTAATGATATTTTACCCACAAGTTGCTTATAGCTTATTTGACTAACATATAGGAAACAAACAACGCGGGCAGAGCTAAAGAAAACCTTGTTATCTATACGTGAGAAAAATATGCCGCTTTAAGGGCCCTCGCCCCCGGCGACTTTTTGTAGCGATGCTGTCGCGCGTCCGCATTAATACAATCGCTAAGCGGTAGTTAGCTGTGTGTCCTCGCCCCAGAGCCCAAATTCAGTCGCGATACAGTCCTGTCCTGTCCATAATAAGTGTTTCAGTGTCGAACGACTCCATTTTGCGTAAGTATGTGACGGACATCTGTACTCTTGACCTGTCTGTGTTACTCTGAAGCTCGGTTCTCCACTCACGCGCCACCTGCCCTCCGTTCTCTCCCCGATGTCGTCCAACACGGTCGCGCGTTTGCATCGATACAGTCGCGATGCACTAGCGCATTGCAAATGCGATCACTAACAAGCGATACTGTGGCGCATTTACTAAACGCACGTCAGCATCGCTACAAAAAGTCGCCGTGGGCGAGGGCCCTAAAATAAAGCCGAGTAAGTTACAACGCTTATACGAAATCTTTTTCTTATTTCCGACAAAAAATCATACGTTTAAAGTAAATAACATTTTCTAGGCTATACGGAAAATATTTGAAGTCACGTATGTCAATGATATCACCTGTATGTTGATTTTGTGATGAGAATGCGAGGAATATGTAAGATGCTTACTCATGCAGTTATTCGTGGAGCCGGTTATGGAAAGAAAATTGAAAGAGGGGAACAGAGAATGGAGTTATGTGAATAAAATTCTTGAACAGAATCGGTGGCTTTTCTTATTTATGCATTGTTTGTACAACTTCAGCAGCGATAGCCGAGTGGGAGACCATAGGACTGCTAAGTCAAAGGTATTGAGTTCGCACCCACGGCACACACATATGTGAATTCACGTTCAGATTCAACTTTTCGAAGATATTTGTGTATTTATCATATAAATTATCGCTCGCTAACGGTTAAGGCAACATCGTGAGGAAACCTGCATGCCTGAGAGCGCCTAAAAAGTGCTAGAGGGTGTGTGAAGTCTTCCAATGCGTACTTGACCAGCGTGGTGGACTATGGCCTTACCCTTCTCCTTATTAGAAGAGACCCGAGCCCAGCAGTGGGACATGTATTAGATACAAGGCTGATATTATTTTTTTATTATTGTAAAGCTTCATGGTTTTGTGGATTTATTTTTGGAAAATAAGAATTTAATTAATGAATTCAGAGTTCGCCGTAATGGCAAGGATTCTGTTGGTCCGGTTGTGTAAATGAAAGGGTCGATTTGGAAACTCAAATTTAATCCTTCTTCCATATAAATACGGTCTGTTCTGGCGTAATTTTATGTTCATTAAACTCACACTCCTTAAAATGTTCTATTTTTATCGAGACTCAGACAAAATTGGAATAAAGGTACTTCAACGTAAATTATTAAGTAGGTAGCTAAAATCATCGTCCATTTCGACCTTATTTAAAGCGTTACAGAGAACATTTTACTGAGATTGAGACTCAGTACTGAGAATACAACGCTCAAAGGGGCTAGCATAAGGAAAGCGAGAAAGATTATGTCACCTATTTGTCATATTCTTACATAACATAACATAACATAACACCACACCTATATTGTCCAGAAAGGTTTGTAGAGGTGTACAACATCCACATTTCCTATGGGATAGGGGGTAAGCCTATCGTCATCCACCGGGTACAATTCCAACTCCGTACAAGGTAAGTTCACAAATAACACAACCGGAAATCGAACCCGAGGCCTCACGGTGAAAGGGGCAAACGCTAACCACCGTCGAGGCAGTTTTTCATGTCATATTTTTTTATGAATAAAAATGTCAAAATGCTACAATATCTATCTCGTGCTTGCTATGCTAGCCCTACGGTTCTCAAATTATCACGCACGAGCAGTAGGTAGCTAAAAGGTAGGCCTCATATTTCTGTGACGTCACGAAGATCCTTTGAGTGTACTTATAATTATGTTTCTGAGAAGTGCCCTGTTCGTTTGAGGGCTTGAGGTATTTGTATTACAATTTGTGTGGGTAGATCTTGCGTTTAGGCGGTCTGTGTAATGAAGACGTGTGGTGGAAGTTAGTTTTTGTTAGGAGCTACGCATCTTACTAGTTTGCGTTATATTGAAAGAATTATGTTTATTAATTTTTTTTTATTGACTTTTTTAATTCCAAATTAAGTATATTGTTAATGGACGCATCCTTAGATTATATTATAACGTAGCAATTTAGGTTAACATAATATTACTTATTAGTCTTGATAGGCTAGATTGTAATGTAAATAAGATATCATAATATAGATAATAATTGATTTCTTATAAATAAAAAAAAAATAAAAAAACAAAAAAAAAACCAAATTGTATTGTATGAGTTAACTTTTATGAAGAAGAAGATGTTTTTAGCTAAATATTTTAAGGATTTTTTTTTTCGGATTCACTTGGCTCTTCCAAATTACCAAAAAGGTACTTACTATAACATAAATTAGTAATTCGTTAGCAAAAAGGTATGCTACATAGCTCTGACGTCACGTTGATCTTATGAGTATCCTCAAATGTTTCTGAGAAGTGCCCTGTTCCTTTGAGGGCTTGAGGTATTTGTATTACAATTTGTGTGGGTAGACCTTGCGTTTAGGCGGTGTGTGTATTAAAGACAGGCGTGGATGTTACTTGTTTTTGTTGGGAACTAAGAATTGATGTAGTTAATAGAGAAATTAAGATGTAATTATTTTGGAAATGTAGGGTTTTATTGTGAAGGTTACGGTTTAGAGAGTATTTTACGTAATTTTACATGTACATTTATATTTAGTGCAAAGTGATAATTTATGTATTTTAACGCAGTCTAGAATACTACGTAGCACTGACTGGGCCTCTGCGTAGCAAACGATCGTAGCACCTCCGTAGCTTGGCGTAGACTTTATCCTCATAAAAAACATTAAAATGATGTAATGATTAGAATAAAAATTAAACTATCTAATTGATTATTTTTATAGCATTTAGCTATGCTTAGCAAAATATACTATACAGTTGAAAAAGATATGGGACCGGCAGGATTTGAACCTGCGACCTTACTGCACACCAGGCAGCCACTTTAGCCATCCAGCTACGGTCGCCTCTTACCGGAGCCCTAAATTTCTCAACTGTATGATACGTCATTTCGTGACGTCACGTTCATCCATTTGTTCCTATCTTAAGTAGGATACAAACTATGTTCGTATATTTTTTTTATGACCAGCCTTCCACACTGAATAGAATTTAAGTTGCAATATTACGTCATAGTACATCATGTTTTTTTTTTTTTTTTTTTTTTTTTTATAAGAAATCAATTATTAAAATTAAGATATCTATTTTTAAGTCACAACAATAACATTTAAAGAAGACAAGAAAAACTAAACTAATAATAAACAAAAATATAATAACCTAACTTATGTACTAAAAGCCTATTCTAAGAGACCGCAGCCAGTGGGCAACGTTCCCAAAATGCTGGCAGCATTGCCACGCTGGATGGCAATGCTTATCCGCTGTCCAAATTAAAGGCCAGCATTTCGGGAACGTGTGGCCTCAAAAATGCGAGACGTTATTTCTTTATATACAAAGTGAGCGCCCGGCCCCCACGTCCCAAGCGTCTCTACCCCAAAAGGCACAAACATATAGCCACTGTCAAGGAGACTATATTTGCGCCTCTTGAGGTCCTCCGCAGATTCAGCCGCCGCACCAGGTCTAGTCTCGGTCCCCGGGAGATGCGACGGCGCCAAAGTGTCGACGCAGGTAGCATCCCACACTAAGGGCCGCCCCAATCTCCAGGGAACAAGAGTCATTCCGTCGGGCCTCTTACCATCGTCACGGCTCAGACCGTTCGGTTCCAGGATGGCCGGACAGTTGGCGGTGGCAAGAGCCCGACGGATGATTTCATTAAGGCTGGAATGGCGAGTGAATCTGCCTGCGCTCTTAACGCAGCTTAGGCCGTGGTGACCAAGCCGACTCACTGCGGCGCCACACTGGCAGCGGTGCGGAGCACAACACGGTGCGCCCAGGCGAAGGGACACCGCAGTTCTAAAAGTAGCGGTGTCCAACAAGGTGCCAGTGTTATGCGATGGGATGGCGTGAAGCCACAAACCCGATTCCCATTCCGAAACGGCTAAAAGACGAGCACGATCTGCAGAGCTTACACACGTATCAATGAGTTTTTTCCGATATCTTATTTATATTACAATCTAGCCTACCAAGGCTAATAAGTAATATTATGTTAACATAAATTGCTACGTTATAATATAATCTAAGAATGCGTCCATTAACACTTTCCTTAGTTTTTGTTATGGGGAAGTCACTTTGTTCATGTGTTCTTTATAACGACACTTATCGCACTAATTTATTTGTCACTTATCACTACACTAACTCGAAAGGTTTCGTTCGTTTTAGTCTTTTCACTAATTCCGTGTTATCAAGGAGCTGGATTGCCTCGATGTTGACGTGATGATGAAGTCTTCGTTAGTGAGCTTCTGCATATTTTTGTATGACTCTGTCAACAACATCTATTTTGAGGTCCCGGTGAAGATCGCTGTTTCTTATGTACCACGGGGCATTGACAATGTCCCTCAGTACCTTGTTCTGGAAACGTTGAATAATTTGACGGTTACTCTGACTGGTACAGCCCCACAGCTAGTACATCATGTGACGACAAGTTCTTTCAATCTTCAATCGACCGAGCCTTTTCCCTGAGTATCAGTATTTTTCGTAGAGCGACTGCCGCCATCAGACAATCCAGTAGGAGGTGATACAATACTCTTTATTAGACTAGTTGGCAAACTTTTTGGACTGTGACTACCCGTGACGACTACCATAGATCTTTAAAAAAAAACTAATAAAAAAAAAAAGAATATTCTTAACTCGAGCGTATTCTAAATACTATATATAATATGTACTAATTTTTTTCAAAGAAAAAGGAACCGCCTTCAAAAACTCAAAAGTAAAAAATAAAATATTCGCTAAACTTTGCTTACCTTTAAATTAATTTGTAACAATAAACCCAAATAATTATGTAATACCAATTAATTATATTTTTTTGAAGTCGCCGACCGTTCTTGGAGCGTCCGCCCGCAGCGGACGCTCCGGGCGGGCGGACGCTCCAAGAACGGTCGGATACGGTCGGAATAATACGGTCGGAATAATACGATCGGAATAATACGGTCGGAATAATACGGTCGCAATAGTACGGTCGGAATAATACGGCCGGAATTTTACGGCTGGAATATTACGGTCGGAATAATACGGTCGGAATAATACGGTCGCAATAGTACGGTCGGAATATTACAGACGGAATAATACCCGTATTCTCAACAATGGGGACGTGCCTTCTGCAAATGGTAGAGCCAGAGTATCTTCGTAGAAAAACGGTCGGAACGCGTCACGTGCACATTGAGAATACGGGTAATATTCCGGCCGTAAAATTCCGACCGTATTATTCCGACCGTACTATTGCGACCGTATTATTCCGACCGTATTATTCCGACCGTAATATTCCGGCCGTAAAATTCCGACCGTATTATTGCGACCGTACTATTGCGACCGTATTATTCCGATCGTATTATTCCGACCGTATCCGACCGTTCTTGGAGCGTCCGCCCGCAGCTGTTTCAAGTACAATGTCGTACAATTCAGACCAAATTACAGTACAATTACAATTACAGGCCCTTTCAACTCGAGAGAAATGTTTACTTTCGTTGAAACCTTCAACTTGTAAGCAAAATTCGAGGTTATTTTTGTTGTTATTACGTTTCATGTAAAATCTCCATTGAAACGTCCGAGAAACTAGAGCGGCATATCCTTGAACGTTTAGGCCACCACAGAGGGCCAGCGGCAAATTGCGCCTCATCATACTACTGATTCAAAGTGTATTTTCTAGCAAACTATTGCAGCTATAGCAAAATAAAAAATACCAGTATAAAGCTGAATTGATAAGGAATCAAAATATGTACTTATTAAAGTATAACAATTAATCTGAAATCCATAAAAAAAAAATAACTTTACAATACGAGTTAAATTTATGTAAAATATTTTTTTTAACAAGATGTAACGAAACTACATCTAACTTTTGTGTAATGATTTATACTAATTATTAAACTAGATTAAATAAGCTTTTCTTTGATACCAATATATCATTACTTAAAATGAACAGTGTAGCACATTCATCCAAAACAAAAAAATCCAAAACGCGGACGGCAATGGCGGCCATACCTAAACTCTGGGCAAGGAAATATAAAAACGTGCAATTCTAATTATTTACGTCATATTTCATTTTGAAAGTCTACTTAAAAAAAACTAATAAAAAAAAAAGAATATTCTTAACTCGAGCGTATTCTAAATATTATAATATGTACTAATTTTTTTCAAAGAAAAAGGAACCGCCTTCAAAAACTCAAAAGTAAAAAATAAAATATTCGCTTAACTTTGCTTACCTTTATATTAATTTGTTTAAAACAATAAACCCAAATAATTATGTAATACCAATTAATTATATTTTTTTGAAGTCGGCGCCAAATCACATATTTGCTGATAAGTTTACGAATGCATTCAACAATTATTTCGGTAAATACGGTTTTAATTGTTATTTGATTTTATGATTTTTTCAACAATTATTTCGGTAAATACGGTTTTAATTGGTATTTGATTTTGTAATTTGGCGCCGACTTCAAAAAAATATAATTAATTGGTATTACATAATTATTTGGGTTTATTGTTTTAAACAAATTAATATAAAGGTAAGCAAAGTTAAGCGAATATTTTATTTTTTACTTTTGAGTTTTTGAAGGCGGTTCCTTTTTCTTTGAAAAAAATTAGTACATTATAATATTTAGAATACGCTCGAGTTAAGAATATTCTTTTTTTTTTTATTAGTTTTTTTTAAGTAGACTTTCAAAATGAAATATGACGTAAATAATTAGAATTGCACGTTTTTATATTTCCTTGCCCAGAGTTTAGGTATGGCCGCCATTGCCGTCCGCGTTTTGGATTTTTTTGTTTTGGATGAATGTGCTACACTGTTCATTTTAAGTAATGATATATTGGTATCAAAGAAAAGCTTATTTAATCTAGTTTAATAATTAGTATAAATCATTACACAAAAGTTAGATGTAGTTTCGTTACATCTTGTTAAAAAAAATATTTTACATAAATTTAACTCGTATTGTAAAGTTATTTTTTTTTTATGGATTTCAGATTAATTGTTATACTTTAATAAGTACATATTTTGATTCCTTATCAATTCAGCTTTATACTGGTATTTTTTATTTTGCTATAGCTGCAATAGTTTGCTAGAAAATACACTTTGAATCAGTAGTATGATGAGGCGCAATTTGCCGCTGGCCCTCTGTGGTGGCCTGAACGTTCAAGGATATGCCGCTCTAGTTTCTCGGACGTTTCAATGGAGATTTTACATGAAACGTAATAACAACAAAAATAACCTCGAATTTTGCTTACAAGTTGAAGGTTTCAACGAAAGTAAACATTTCTCTCGAGTTGAAAGGGCCTGTAATTGTAATTGTACTGTAATTTGGTCTGAATTGTACGACATTGTACTTGAAACAGCTGCGGGCGGACGCTCCAAGAACGGTCGGATACGGTCGGAATAATACGATCGGAATAATACGGTTGCAATAGTACGGTCGGAATAATACGGTCGGAATTTTACGGCCGGAATATTACGGTCGGAATAATACGGTCGCAATAGTACGGTCGGAATAATACGGTCGGAATTTTACGGCCGGAATATTACGGTCGGAATAATACGTCGTAGTAAAACTCCATTGAAACGTCCGAGAAACTAGAGCGGCATATCCTTGAACGTCCAGGCCACCACAGAGGGCCAGCGGCAAATTGCGCCTCATCATACTACTGATTCAAAGTGTATTTTCTAGCAAACTATTGCAGCTATAGCAAAATAAAAAATACCAGTATAAAGCTGAATTGATTAATCTGAAATCCATAAAAAAAAAATAACTTTACAATACGAGTTAAATTTATGTAAAATATTTTTTTTAACAAGATGTAACGAAACTATATCTAACTTTTGTGTAATGATTTATACTAATTATTAAACTAGATTAAATAAGCTTTTCTTTGATACCAATATATCATTACTTATAATGAACAGTTTTAACGGTTTTAATTGTTATTTGATTTTATGATTTTTTCAACAATTATTTCGGTAAATACGGTTTTAATCGGTATTTGATTTTGTGATTTTTTCAACAATTATTTCGGTAAATACGGTTTTAATTGGTATTTGATTTTGTAATTTGGCGCCGACTTCAAAAAAATATAATTAATTGGTATTACATAATTATTTGGGTTTATTGTTTTAAACAAATTAATATAAAGGTAAGCAAAGTTTAGCGAATATTTTATTTTTTACTTTTGAGTTTTTGAAGGCGGTTCCTTTTTCTTTGAAAAAAATTAGTACATATTATAATATTTAGAATACGCTCGAGTTAAGAATATTCTTTTTTTTTATTAGTTTTTTTTTTTTTTTTTTTTTAATTAGTTTTTTTATTTTATTTTTTTATTTCAAGCTTTTTAGTGTCTTAGTTTTTTAGATTTAACGATGAGGTTAGGAAGAAATACTAAGGCATCATTACGCATGAAACACAATAGAAACAATCAAAATATAGCCCAAAGAATACGACGGCGCCTCCAATACTTAAGAGAAAATGCCCGTACAGTTCATAGACAGATTAATTTGTGTTTCATTTGTAATTTATAATGCCCGTTTACCTCTAAAGGTGGCCTTCCGAAGGCAGCGTCAGCGAACCCGAGCGTAGCGTCGCAGCATATTTTCATAGAAAAAAAACTGCGCACGCAGAAGTGACATTGCGCGCGCAGCTTTTTTGTATGATAATATGCTGCGACGCTACGCTCAGGTTCGCTGACGCTGCCTTCGGAGGGCCACCTTAAAGATCTTTTATCAAATCCTTATATATTATCAAAAAAATATTTCTGAGATCTTCATGATCATAAGTTATCACTACGATAATAACAAATATGCTGAAACGTAAGCCCGTCCAAACCTAAGCAGAGCTTTTGGTACTTTAAGGGTAGGTAAGTAGGCTGTCTCTGCTTACCCTTCAAAGCATACACAGGCATGATGATATGTTATGTAGTGGTGAAAACAATACATAGATACACGATTGCACAAAACGTGGTTCATTAGCTATTCGTTTTTGAAGAGTTCCGTTGCCTGTCTCCAAAGATCTTCATCAGATTCTGATAAATTATATACTAAAACCTTCCTTGAAACACAAGGATTAAAATACCGAAAACTGCATTCAAATCAGATCAGTAGTTTCCGAGAAAATCGCGAACATAAAAAGGTGACATACATACATACATACATACATACGGATCGAATACAGAACCTCTTTTTTTTTTGAAGTCGGTTAAAAATAGCAACCTAGACTGGCGGCTAAACGTGCTCTCCGAAGCACGGACGAAAACATACATGTTCACATGGCTACCCATTCACGGTCAATCGCGGTAAGCATTGCGTAATCTGCAAGATCGATCGGTCTACGCGACTTGTACTTAGCCACGAGGTCTTGTGTGTGAGTTACGTCATAGTTATTTGATCATAAACAGCTGTTTATGCCTATCACAGAATATTTCTTATAAACTGAATTTAGTTACCTAATCAGTAATCCAAACACAGACGTAATCTTCAAAAGTAAATTCGCCTACGGAAAACGAAAGTAGATTGTCTTTTGTTCGTATGATAAGTTTTAAGAAAATATCTGAAGGACATGATCTGGTTTTTGAACAAACAAACGGTCCATTGACCATTTTTGACTAATATAATAATATTATGACGACTGTTATGTTTACAATCAGGCATAATTTAGACTCTGTATCGCTTAACAGTTTTGCCCAACTAACCACTAGACCACAGGCAGTTAATAAATAACACAATATTGCAGAAGATATTTTGGCTAGGTACACGTAGTAGCTTAATTGAAATTTTTCTCTATATTACATTATAACATATGAAGAGGTTCTATTTATAAAATGATATGTACACACACACCCATATTCATCACCACACGTCTACCTACATACCTTTTTAACAAGTTTCTGATCTATAAATATGCCGACAGCAGAAAAATTAATAAAAAAAATTGTAGGTAATTTGTTGGTACTCTAATGTTCTCGAATATGCCGGATATTCCGATACTTCCAACCTCTTTTATCGGATTAATGGATTGCCGAAAGAATATAGGTAATAGTAGGGAATTATTTAGCTGAAGGGATAATATTTCTGTTATTGACGCAATATTTCTTGCTTATATTATTATCCTTTGTATTACGTATTAAGTCGCATAGTTACGGACTAATTAATTGAATAAGGAAATAATAAGACGATAATTATAATCATGATTGATTAGGTATCAAATAATATGTGTCGTCAATTGTTGCATAAAATCATAATAGTTCTCTTCGATGAAAACAGAAGAGCTTTTTATCGAAAACCAACACTACTATAGGCTGACCGCTTAACTGAGACTTCGCCTACGGGGTACAGGGGCGCGGGGGTATGGCGACAACGGGGACTGAAACAGCTGCGGGCGGTGGGGGCACTTAATGAAACATACAGGAGATGAAATGTACCAAGATATTGCCTAAGATATGTGACATCATAGGAAAAAAGAAATAGTGATTTATCAAATGAAAAATAGTTAAGAAGATACAAAATTTTAATAAACTTATGTACGTAAATAAAATAATTGAGAATAAACTATTATACTATTTTTTATCTAAACATGTAATTAAATCGTAAGAAAGTCAAAACTTTTTTTGGGTCCAGTTTCTTTTTTCTAAAATTTATGTATACGTTAAAAGCCATTTGCTTGCACTGACTGTTTACTTTATGTCTGAAGATTTTTCGATTTATCTTGAGATTATCATTACATGTGTACCTCTCACAAGGTGTCTGCAACAGTTAACACATGCGATCGCTACCCATGTAGCGAACGTAATGAACAATCACAAAAATTTGCCCACCGCCCGCAGCTGTTTCATTCCCCTTTGTCGCCATACCCCCGCGCCCCTGTACCCCGCAGGCGAAGTCTCAGTTAAGCGGTCAACCTATAAATTAATACAGGTTATTTCTATGTGTCATAGACACATAGAAAATAATGGACGTTGATACTCCAAAAATATTATATTATTTGGAAATATAAATTATTATGTCAAACAAACTTAAATGTACTGACAATACTTTAAAATTCAATTTAGTTTGCACCAAATTGGAAGAGTTTTGGCGATTTGGAGCTTATTCAGTACGGACATTTTTGAGCACAGACCTTAAGGTCCACTAATTTTACATTTATTCAACTCAATACAAATACTAGAAGCTGTCAGTCACACACTTGTCTGTGTGTGTCTAATAATACACACACTTTCGCATCTAACGGGTTAACAGTTTACCCGTTCAAAGCGTTACTATTATGTTAGGTCATTTAGTTTAGTATTAAACCTTTTAGTCAACTTTTCTCGCTAACTTTCTACAAAATAGCAGCAGTTAAATTACACTGAGCGCAAGATATGCAATTATGCAAAATGTATATTGCATAGTACAGTTCATTGCTCCAGACAGCACTAAGTAACCCAATTCCTGGGTTTACGACAGCCGCAGAACAAACGATACGTGCAACTTTTCATCCAACTGCCAAGGAATGTTTTTACTAAGTACAACGTTCAGTTGTGTCCAAACATTGAGTAATGGAGGGTCAAAGGTAAATAGACTTGTATTTATTAAGGGAAAGAAATTAACTGGCATAATGGTTGTTAAGTATAGGTTTTTGTAGGGGTTTAAAAATAATAACTATTATTATGTAACTCAAACGTTAAAAAAAATCTGAAAAATAAAAAAATAATATAGAATGTTGAGTTAAAATAAAATACATACATAACATCACGCTTATATATCCAGAAGGGTGTGGCAGAGGTGTACAACACCCATATTTCTCCTGTTATATTTAGGTCCCATGGGATAGGGTAATTCCAACTCCGAGCTGCTATTATAAATTTCCTAACGGAAAGTTGAAATAACACTTTGCTCGACCAGGGAATCGAACTTGACTGAGACATCTTAGCATCGAGGCTGGCCATCAAAATTAAATGTATGTATTGTAACTTGATGGTGCAATATTAACAGTAGTTTTACTGCCTAATATACAATTTTATTAAAATAAGCAAACACTACACAAACACGAAGATAATCGTCCGATTTCCCGTGATTTTATTCACATAAGTCCATTACTCCCTCTCCCTTCTTTAAATTTTCTTTCCACAACCTTGGCTTTACGAATAACTGCATGAGTAAGCATCTCACATACTCCTTGCGTTTTCAACACAAAATCAACATACAGGTATGATCCAATATATCATCCATTTACGTGACTACAAATATTTTCCCTGTAGTCAACCAAAATGTTATTCTGATATATTTTTGTTGGCAAAGAAAAAAATAAAAAGAAGATTATAATATACGAATAATAAGTTATAACCCACTGAGAATGATTCAGAAACAAATTGAACTCATACTTCTTTTTAAAACGTCGTCCTCTCTGTGAATAATTCTTGTATCGCGGGTCTTTTTACCAGCATACATTTTATGTGAACATAACACACTCAGAGTCAAAACAAATCTAAGCGAGTCGAACCCACAACAAAAGCGCACCGAAAAGAGATTTTTTTTTATTGATAGTGATGTATTGGAATATATGTCATTTGACCAGCAAAAATAATTGTCGATACTGCAATGGAGTACTATGATTGATATTAGAACTAAGTCTATCAACTTCTTATTATTATTTTTATAGCATTTAGCTAAGCTATATCGTACGAGTTTACTCTTTACAACATTTATGCTGAATGCAACTTCGTCATGTTGGTTTGTATCCTACTTAAAATAGGAACAAATGGATGAACGGACGTCACGAAATGACGTAACATACACTTGAGAAATCTAGGGTTTTAGCAAGAGGCTAACGTAGCTGGTTTGTCAAAGCGACTGCCTGGTGTGCAGAAGATTGCAGGTTCAAATCTTATTACATGCCCTTTATGTCCTACCACCTGTACCATAGACGACCTGTGGGGCGCGACCGATAATGCCGTTCTTGTAGCAAGTTTTTGGTCCAACTAAATTTAAATATGATGCAGTAATAAATTTTCTTTACATTTAAATTTAAATATAATGCAAAATTATCCATTTGTTTTCCATTGACACGCAAAGAAGAAGAATGTAAGTCTTTCATCAGATCCAGAAGGGCTATCAGATTTTTTATTTATGGTAACTGTCATTAAAGGCGACTTTATTTGTGTTCTCAAAGCCACCGTAAAAGGTAGCTTTCCGTGAGTAAACACAAAAGTGACATTAGCTATTACGTGTGTCGGTAATTATAGGTTTAATTTGACGGAGCACTTTCTAGCTTTTACGTGACGGGTGCTCCAATGATATTCTATCAACAGAATGTTTTCCGACACTTTTTCCGTTAGCTTACCAAAAAGGTTTTTGACACTCGCCATTTGAATAATACTTTTGATGTTATAAAATAAAATTAAATGTGTTTTTGTTGTTGACTACAAAAAACTCTAAGTAACGTCTCAATTTACATAATATTTTTAGTTTATTATTAATGAAACCATTAGGAATAACGGTATAGTTCTTGCCTCCAATATTCACAAATTATAATGTCAATAGTGTAACTATTATTGTAAAGCTACCTTGCTATTCTGTTGCATGTCAAACGAATAGGCATATATTGAAATAACAGACAATTCAGTCAGTTTGTAGCTATTCTTTATCTTATTATATATAAATTAAAATATTCAATAGTTATAATATTCATCGAATTTAGAGTATAATTATTTTGTCTTTAGATTCTTAGTGTTTTGCCTAAGGAATAAAGATATTTTCATTTCAGATACACTGGTTTTAATTAAATTGCTACAAACAAATATGTTTTATTTCAAAAAAAAACAAATTGAAATCAGTTCATTCGTGTAGTAACTATGAAGCTTCAAATAGACACATGATAAACACTTCAGACTTACAACACTTCTGTATTAGCATATTAGAATTACGCAAACAAAGAGCGAATCAAATTGAATAATTTAAAAAGAATGTACATCGTACGTACTGTTTTCGTTCTTCTTCTGTCACTTTGATGTAAAATCAAAATTATTTATTTGCAAAATATGGGTAAACTTGTTTGTATAAAGGTAAATATTATCTACAGAGTTTCAAATCCATATTTTGCCTATTATATAAAGGCATATAAAAAAGTTCAGACATTTTTAAAGTCAAGTGGATAGAATAAAAAGTACAAATACTTGGTTAAAAGTAAAAACTAAAAATAACATAGATCTAAGTCCATACAATCGTGATACTAAGGTTTTTCTAACTCATGATGTCCCACTGCTGAGCTCTCCCTACAAGGTCTCCCCCATACACGACCACAATTTTCTGTTTTGGTCTCTGTCTGTCCAATCCCTCTGAAACGAGTCCAAATCATCCCTCCAGCGCTTTCTGGGCCTACCGCAACACCGAAGACCATCCTTTGGTATCTATTCGGTGGTTATTCGCGCCCATCTTTCTTTCTTTTAAGTTTAGCAGATTCGTTGCCAACGTCAGCTATACTGGTCTTGGAGCGAATTATGGTATTGCGGATATTATCAACGACTCATATGCCTAAGATACTTCGCTCCATTGACCTCTGTCATACTGTCTGGTATTAAGAAAATATTATAATTTTATCAGTCATTGTAGAACGATAGCATCATTATTAATTCATTTCAATACGCTCTGTGTACCTAATTAACGAATCAACATAGCAATACAAATTAATAAAATTGAAGTAGATTGTCTGTTAAATATAATGTCAAGATTATAATGATTTTTTAAGCTGGTATAGTTATTTGCACGATATCTAATCTAATATCTATCTGTCAGTCTGTTTATATCGGCTAATCTTCTAAACCCCTGGACCGATTTTAGATGTATCTACCACGCACACGAAACCAAGGCAGAAGAATAGTTTGATTATTTGATATCGCTTATCTCGGGCACTACTGCCTGGATTTTAATTATTCTTTTAGTGTTGTTAGTCTAACTCTCAAAATGGGGTTTAAATACTTTGCATTACGCTAAACTCCACGGGAACGGAGCAGTAGGGTTTAACGCGGGTGAGAGCGCGGGAAGTACTACTTAAAGCTACTATATTTTACTTTTTTTTTTATACTACTACTTTATTTTTTTATTTTTTTTAATACAACAAATTCCATGCAGGTGAAGTCGCGGACAAATGCTAGTTAAGAATGAAATGTGGGACGCAATTGGCCTATACTTCAGCTATAAAGCATTTATGAGTCATCCCTAGAGTTCGTTGGACAACTGACAAACTTCCTAATGTACGCCGACCGCTGCTAAAAGTTTTATAAGTTGTATAGAGGAGGGTGGCCGTTGATATAATCGGTCGTATATTACGTAGTTTATTAAGAACTTTTTTAATGTTAGGAGGGATAAACTGATTGCTTGAAGTGAGCAATTAAAACGTGGTAGAACTTATAAGCCAGTTGGAACTCACTTTTTAATTCAGGTGGACGAAAAGTTTGGGGAATTATTTTTAATAAATAATAAATATTTCACAACTCATACACAACGCCATCTAGTGCCAAACTAAGCAGAGCTTATACTATGGGTACTAGAATAGCTGATACTAATACATACTTATATATACTTTTTCTTTTCGTAAATACATACATATTATACATAGAAACACCCAGACTAAGACAAACCCCCATGTTCATGCACACAAAGATTTGTCATAAGTGGGAATCGAACCCACGACCTTGGCGTCGCAGGCAGGTACAATACCCACTCCGCCATCCGGTCGTATTACATTATCACCGTGCGCCTTTGCACAACACCTGATTTTTATTCTTATTCTTCAAATAAATGACATGACATTTGGACAGTACGATCAGTGCTCTGGCCAAATTCTGATCGGATTCTGTCGATGATAGGGATCGAATGTAGTGCTTAAGCTTTTACTCAAATTCTTAGCGATTATTTTAGCCATTATAACATTTAGCCATGCTATACTAACAAATAATTCAAAAAACCTTGAGACAAGCAGGATTCAAACCTGCGATCTCTGCATACCGGGCAGCCAAATCCTGCCAGTCCCATATATTTTCAACTGTTTCTTAGTATCACACAAATTGTTCTACCACTACGCCGCCGCCGCCCTGCACTGAACTTGGACAGAATAGGATCATTGTTAGGTGCAAGCTTTTTTGATGTATAAGAATCGTATGTAGTGCGAAAGCACCAATACTTGCACGAATCTTGAACAACAAATTCACTTTTAATAAAATTCTTAAATTCTCTTTGAACGCAAAATGTAATTGTGTACCTAACTGGTATTTATTTTGAGGTCCAGTAAGAGCTAAAATATTGAGTCCCTGATACAATTTAATACCTTCTATTTGCGATCCGAACCTACGTAACTCTCAACATTTTTGTGTAATGAAATATTATTATCATTCGATTTCCCCGAAAATTACGAAAGTTGTGTGTTTAACAAATGTTAGTCCTTACTTTTATTTATTTTTCTGAAACAAGCAGAAAGCGGTCGAAACTTTTACAGAATTGGGAGATATTTACTTACGGAATTTTCCTTATTGAAGTGAAAGTCGTCATGATTTGTTATTATGATTTTTATCTCTGTTTGACCTTTGGGTATTATATGGCTATTATTATAATTTTGACGGGAATTAACGCGAAACATGCATATTATTTACCTTTTGGCTATACGTTTCGGCAACGGGTTACACCGGCCGTTTTCTATAGCGTACTATATGGCTGTCTAAAGTTATTGTGTAATTTTTATTTGGAATTTAGGGACTGGAGATTTATTTCGGGACAGTTTTTTTTCCTTTTAGGATTCATCGCAAAACAGGTATGTATATTAACTAATTATGGAAAAAGAAAATAATTCTTGATTGCCTTGTTGGTCAAATGGTTAGCGTTCCCGACCCGGGACATTGACCCAAAACCTAGCAGTGAGAGACGCATAGGCTAACCACTACGATAACCCATAAGGGTGTCCCAGAGTTGTAAACATCTACACTTCACCTGTTATGTTTAGGTCCCATTGGATAGTTGTGTAGTATGCGTTAGATGTTCCTTATATATTGTTATAGTTTTATCAGTTTTATGACCCTGGAACCATCCTAAGAAGCAATAATTCAGAGAGTTCAGTTCTTTCCAAGTTCGGTTAAAGATAGGATATTGTTAGCTCGCTTTAGCTATACTTGCACGTACACACGGCTACCGATTATGTTTTACATTTTTAGTATAAGCTGGTCTCGTATTACATGGGAGCTCTGGTCACTGTCTACTTAACAAACACCTACACACTAAGTAATAACAGACAGCCCTCTATGCAGAGGATGCATGAAGAAACGCCACAGCATGTCAACATGGAATGTAGCAGCGTGGCCGACCAACGGGCACAAATTCTTCAGTCACCAATATCGCTTCCGTAAGCCTGCAGCAGTCCTCGGAGGCTGCTTTCGTTCTGGAGCGATTTAGGCTGGCTGGAGTAAACTGGAAACCTTTCACGGAGGACTTAGTGCGGATACCGCCCAGGAAAACTAAACACTAAACATGGTAGCTCACACAACACAAGAACATCTTATACTGGTAATGTATAGGTTGATGTGTAGCCATCTTTGCTCGTAAACTTGAAATACTGCTCGCTTCAGTGAAGTAGGTATATGAAGTAACTAGTATGTCTATTTCTAGTGTACCTATTTTAGGATATCATTGTTTATGTTAGGCGTTCTAAAAGTGTTGGGACTTTGCAAAGGTATATCTAAATGATACATGCTCATAGAATACATGAAGGAAAATTTAAAGTCCCACCGTGTGGGATAAAGGCGTGAATTGATGAATGTATGTATAAAGAAAGAAATAAACATAAAAGAAACATATTTATTCTGAAAAAAATAATAATAATACTAATAGAAAATAAAAATCAAACTTACAATACTAAACAAAATATTTGTCAGAAATCGACACCATCTCGGCCATATTCTGCAGAGCATCAAAGCCCTGCAGCGCTGATTTTCTGATAGTGCCAGAGAACGAACGGTATCAAATTAAAGAAAAATGATAATCTATAACTAAAGTACATACATATATATCAATATCAAAAAAAATAAAATTTAAGATATAAATTTAAAAAAAAAAAAAAAAAAAAAAAATAATAAAAATAGTAAACGGACATAAACATGTTGTATGTTCTTAAAAAAATAATACCTTAACTCTATTGGAACCTCAACATAACAGATGAAAAGTGGGTGTTATACCCCCTTCTGAGTAATGCAGGTGTGTTGTTATATATCTTACCTATGATACTCAAAATTATGAACCATATCTTCAACAATAATAATACATTCAAATACCTTCATAAAACATTATAATATGACAGATATTGTTGGCAGTCGCCGTCGCTGAGTGCAATTTTGTTGTTAACCAAACTGCAGCGCGGTGCCAAATATTATTCCAACAAATTGTTCGGAGCTTGTCAAAACTTTGTGCAACGTGTGATGAACGTTTTATGAGCGTTTCAAAATGGAGTAAAACAATGTGTGACATTTTTGTAAAAGCACACTAACATGTGAACAGCTGCGTTTTAATTCCATCAACTCTTTTAATATATAACTTAATCTGTCAATATAATAGAAGCCCTGTATCTAATACATGTCCCACTGCTGCGCTCGGGCCTTCATCATCATCGTCGTCGTGTCAATGGCTGAGTCAAATTTTATTTTGACTTGCCATCGTGGTAACAGGATTAGCCAATTCGCTTTTAAGAACTCGCGAATTGCCCAGGGTGCGTCGGACGTAGGGAATTGTTGTGTACGTCACTTGGGGAGTCTTTTTGATGCACCTCGGGCCTTTGCTCACGATGAGAATCGTTAGACAATAGTAAACTACGCTGGCCAAGTGTGGATTGGTAGACTTTACACACCCTCGAGCACTTTAGACACTCTCAGGCATGCAGGCCGTATCACGATGTGTTCCTTGACCGTTAGCGAGCGATAGTTTGTATGATAAATTAAATACACACATATCTTAAAAAGTTCGAATTTTTCGATCTATGTTTTCGCAGTCCAACGGTCTTTCAATCGGCTTTCACTGCTTATTTAATATTTTAATGTATATCCTTTAATCCATACTCATAGTGCTTACCTTTAGTACGGACGCCGAAAATATGCGTTTGTGATATATTCTATACCCTCTTTAGGGACATGATGTAAATGAAGTTACTGCTCTTACAAGTTTTGTCAACTGTCTTTAGTTTTATGCCTGACCAAAAGGATGATGCATTTATTTCTGTATTTATCATTGGCATCAACTGACAATTGTCATACTGTATATAATTGTACGAAACGATTTTTCCGTCAGAAAATTCTCAAAAGAACGGGAGTTGGTATTGTGCCCGGCGTATAGCGATAGGCTCACCTTCTTAAACTTTACAGGTGAAAGTTGGATGTTATACACCTCTGCCTTACCCTTCTAAGTCATATGTTATGTACAGAAACCTAACCTAAGAAGCCTTAATAATAAACCGTTTGATTGAACATAATTCCACAAAAATATCAATTCACTGTTTACATATTTTCATTTGATGTTCACAAGCATATTGAAACATAAAAGATACGAAAGAAAATTTTATTCAATGTTTTTATTTTCTTTGCTATTCGCAAGCAAAATGTCGATTAAATTTGTGCGGAATGGCGGAAATTTCATTACTTAATGCAATCTTGCACTGGTTCTTGCTTGTAGAAAATGTATTGAATTGGATGGCTTGGTTGGAGCATTTGAAAAGAGCCACCAAGTAGTTGCGTACCAGGTAAAGAGTATTTTTAAACGACTTCAAAAAAGGAGGAGGTTCTCAATTAGTTTGTATCTTTTTTTATGTTTGTTTTCCGATTTCTCGGAGACGCCTGGACTGGTATGAGTAATTCGTTTTTGTCTGAAAAGGATTACTTACACTAATGTGGTCCGATTTTCATCAGGTCATGATCTGATGATAGGCTCCTAGAGAAATAGAGAGCAACTCTCAAATTTTAAAGACTTCTATATTGTTTTTGGTATAATACCTAAAGCTGCTTGGATATTTGCATCTAGCAGTCAGCATTTCATGTTGCTGAGCGGATGCGGGAAGGTACAACTCCTCAATGGTTAGGAGTACGGTGATAATTCTTTAAATATAGGCACCCTAGGGCCGTTTACTGTATAAATATAAATATGCCACAAGTCACACACAACGCCATCTAGTCCCAAACTAAGCAGAGCTTGTACTATGGGTTGTACTTTTGTAAATACATACTTATTATACATAGAAACACCCAGACTAAGACAAACCCCCATGTTCATGCACTCAAAGATTTGTCTTAAGTGGGAATCGAACCCACGACCTCGGCGTAGCAGTCAGGTACACTACCCACTTCGCCATCCGGTCGTCAATCGTATTGTTTCAAGTTTTTCACAGATGAGACGAGACATTGAATATAACTTAAGTATTTCTTTGGTGCATTTTTGTAATTGAAGTTGTTTTTTTTTTTGTTAAAATTTACCTAAATTTATATAATATTTAGGTATCAATTACTATATATAGCCTCGTCTAGACGTCACTGGTGTGTCTATGCTCCTGTGAATTGAAGCGTGATCTCAAACATGCATGTTTGTTAGAGCTCTTCTGAACCAGCTCGAGGATAGCAACACCCCCGTTCAACCTAGTAACCGGCAAATGTAGCTTGTATTACTATGTTCCAGTTTAGTAGTTTGATAAGGCCTTGAAATTACTAGTGCATAAGCACCGTATACCTTAGATAAAGCGATGCATCTTCAATTTCAATTCAATTCAATTTATTTAATTTGTGAAACACAGGTGGATACAGTTGTTATTACAAATAAATAGGTACATTCCATGTTCCGCCCATACGGGCATACAAAGTTTTCCCTCAAGGGTTCTTAAATTATAATAATAAATTAATCAAATAAAGAGTAAAATCATGCAGTCATAATAATAATGTAAATTCAAAAATAATTGTAGATAATAGTAATAATATGTCAAGAAGTGATTTAAAAATATCCCATTAAAATGTCAATAAATAAGCATAAATGGGAATAAAAATAATGTCAATAAATTAGTTTATTTAATAATATTGATCAACAACAAATAGGAGGAACATAAATATATTGGTATAAGAATAAATTGTATTTAATTAAAATCGATCATTTAAATATTCATTGACAGAATAATAAGCTTTGCCATTCAATAACTGAAAAAGTTTATTTTTAAATTCATTTATTCACCTTCAATCAGTTTTTGTGTATTGTTGATGACCACGGGCTGTAGTCATTACATACCTCGTCTGTTCGCTACATACGAGTAAGTCGTTTAAAAAAAAAACATATTACTCATATATTAATCCACACAATATTTCAAGTGTTTTTTAAAAAAATAATACTCTTAAAACTAAATATGGCATGGAAATTGAGGTCGACTAGCCACTGGGATATTTTGTCTTCAGGCATAATATAGAATTCGTCTAGAATCACGTTCAAACCCTTTTTTATCGAAACATATAAGATTTCGATCCATCTGTAGGTCACAGAATTATATGTACCACAAGAAATATAATATCACTAGTACACGACACAGAAGGGGTTTGTGGTTATATTATCTTACTAGCGGTTTGAATATCGTCTTAATATATACTTAATTAATTAAATACATTGTCATACTAAGTAAGTATTACTTACTGAAACCGCGGCGTATGAAGGCTGCAGATTCGGTTTCTACAAGAAGCGGGATCGTTTTTAGTAAGACGTTCGGTTTCATGAAGTAAATAATATATGCAATGATTATATTAGTATAAAACATGTAGGTATAATATATTAGAATCAGTTGTTCTAGTACCCAAAGTACAAGCTCTGCTTAGTTTGGAACTAGATGACGTTGTGTGTCAGTTGTGAGATATTTATTTATTTATACATTTTAGAGTCCGATGGAAACCAAGCAAGTGTTTTTATGTAATTAATAATAACTTGACCAAATATAAAAGTACACAATTTAAATAAGAACGTCAGCTGTCACTTTAATTTAACTGTGTTGTAATTATAAGTAACGATACTTAACAATTGAGAAATAGATCTCAAGGTTTACTATGTTTATGCTTTGTCATAAGGTATTAAATACTTAACTCTATTAACCACTAGCTAGGTACTGCCCGTAGCTCCAATCGCGTGGAACACCAATTAAAACCTTTCTTTTTCTTTTTTTTCTATTTGGAACGACACCCACACTAGGAATAGCTCCTGTGTCGCGAGGGTGTCAAAAAAATACATTTCACACACACAAAGCACACCCAGAGTCATAACAAATATTTGCGGATCACACAAAGATTTTTCCGTGTGGGGGGGTCAAACCCACAATACACGCGCAGTTGAAAGCGGCGAGGCGATCGCTTTTACCACTATGCCAACCGTACACTTACTTTTGTCTAAGTCCTGACTATAACATAATAATTATGAATAATGATAATGTTATGAATGTTTTTCTAGTTTCTAGCTGTAAGTTTCACTATAAAATAAAAATAATATTATGTGATAAATCTCATCGAATTTGGTCTATTTGTTCGAATTTGAAACAGTAACAAACATACACAGTATTTCGTCGTGGTTATAATATTAATTAGTGTAATGTATCAATTCTTCAAGTTCAAAGCTGTTTTTTTAACCATTACGTCATATAATTAATGTGATTGCACGTGCCATAGAATGTAATAAATCACCATTGTTTTTTTTCTAGTACAAAAGTAGGACCTATACTCCTAAATAATTCATGATTGGCTTAGTTACCGAAGGCTGTTGCGGTCATTGCCGTATACTAATAGCCGTGCTTCCAGCAACGTGATTACAATTACGGGTACCCAATAATTAGCGTGAAGGCGACATTACTGAATCATTGTTGGGAGTGCTAGCATGCAATTGTGGTAAGATTAATTAGGGACGCCCGCATAAAGAGCGCGACATAGATTTTGTCGCGTTTTTGTTGCGATGAAATCTATCTGACGCACACAAGAGACACATTTATTTTCTGAGTACTTTTTTGATCTTATCCGTTAATCCTACTATTCTACTGATGCTAATTGTATTGTAATGTGGATATTTGCCAGTTTGTGGCTAGCGTATACGCCTCTCACCGCGAGGTTTTGGATTTTATGCCCGGGTCAGGCATCAAATCAGCACAAATTCACAATAGCAGCTGGAATGGAAGGCCTATTGCCCGATGGATGGCAATAGGCTCCCATCCCAAGGCACCTAAACATAGCAGGTGATATTTGGATGTTGCACACCTCTGCCACACCCTTCTGGGTAATATAGGCGTCATGTTATATTATGTTATATAATGTGGAAAATTGTTAAGATGTTTATCGTTAGTCAAACATGCAAGAGCTACTTTTTACGTTCTATTCGAACTACTCCTAGTCACACGAAATAGAATCCCAGAATATAAATTGCACCTTTAGGCAGCACGCATGAGGGATATGCAAATATATTATTTGCACATATTGGTAGAATTTATTTACGAATTTGTGCAATCGTCTCTTGTCACGCAAGCATGCTAGGTTGGCCTTCGAATTTGGTCGATCAACTGTGATCAATCAACCATACACACGGCTACTGATCAACCTATATAAGATAACTTCTAATTGATTATTTTTATAGCATTTAGCTTTGCTTAGCAAATTATACTAAGAAACAGATGAAAAAGATATGGGACCGGCAGGATTTCAACCTGCGACCTTACTACACACCGGGCAGCCGCTTTATAATGGATGAACGTGACGTCACGAAATGACGTATCATACAGTTGAGAAATTTAGGGTTCTGGTAAGAGGCGACCGTAGCTGGATGGCTAAAGCGGCTGCCCGGTGTGCAGTAAGGTCGCAGGTTCAAATCCATATCTTTTTCAACTGTTTCTTAATATATAAGATAAGATGTCCCAGTATAAGATGATCTCGCGTTGTAGAGGCTTTCTGGGCAAAGGGAGGTCAGCTTGCACTGGAAATGTATAGCCAGTAGCCGTTTGTACACAACCAACGGACAGTATAATGGTATAATATTCCAGTAATTAACAAACTTTATCAGATTATGATGTGGCATTATACTGAATAAATAAATAAATAAATATTTCACAACTAACACACAACGCCATCTAGTCCCAAACTAAGCAGAGCTTGTAATATGGGTACTAGAATAACTGATACTAATACATATATATACTTTTCTGTTGTAAATACATACTTATTTTACATAGAAACACCCAGACTAAGACAAACCCCCATGTTCATGCACACAAAGATTTGTCTTTAGTGGGAATCGAACACTCGACCTCGGCGTCACAGGCAGGTACATTACCACTCCACCATCCGGTCGTCAAAATGATTTGCTCAAAGATTTGTTTTGACTCTGTGTATGTGAAATGTATGTATGTGAACACCCCCGCGACACAGGAAATTTCCCTAGTGCGGGCGTTATTTAAAAAAAGAAAAATAAACTTTTACCAGAATTTATAATGTTAAATGTCCCGTTTTCATAAATAATTCCTTTTTGTATCAAAGGGTCGTCTTTATCTAACTCCTAAAGTTATTGTAACTGTCTTACGGCATCAATTAAATGAAACAAGAAAAAATATGACTTTAATGTTAGTATATTTTAAGCTGAAACATATAATTAGTTTGCAATCTTCTTAAAACGAATAACGACGGTACCATCAATTATTTTTTCTTCGACAAAGTTTTATTCAAAAACTGCATGCTCGAGCAGAAGTTTTCTCAGTCTTTACAGCCAAAATCGCACGCAAAACTGACAAAATTCTCAGCTGAAGTCGCCAAAAACCTCAAAAGTAGATTAAAACTTAAATAATCTTGAACGCTCATAAACGTACACAAGTTCGTCACAATGAAATACCTGCGCATCTATGCCGAAACTATTCCAACGCAGTCTGTGACCGCTTTTAAGCGAAACTCGCTTTCACGTCGCTCTGTAGCAAACCGCTATCGTCCCTCCATACCGAATTGCACTGCCTCTAGCCAGAACTAAACCACGGACACGAATCTATTTCCAAATATAGCCCGATGATCACGCAAAGCTATATCTCGTTTGTATTAAAACGGGATCGGAGTGAAAATATTAGTCTATACGAAACCTCATTTCGATCTGTTAAAACATACATACATTAGCAGCCCTGTATCTAATACATGTCCCACTGCTGGGCTCGGGCCTCTTCTCATGATGAGAAGGGTTAGGCCATAGTCCACCACGCTGGCCAAGTGCGGATTGGTAGACTTCATATTACCCTCGAGCACTCTTTAGGCACTCTCAGGCATGCAGGTTTCCCACGATGTTTTCCTTCACCGTTAGCAAGCGATAATTTATATGACAAATACACACATATCTTCGAAAAGACGAATCTTAACGAATTATTGCCAGAGGTGTGTGCCGTGGGTTCGAACCCGAGACCTTTAACTTAGAAGTCCTACGGTCTTCCACTCGGCTATCGCTGTTGTTAATACATTGATATTCGAAAATGGAAGTGTATTTTTATATAATTTGCCACGATATTATGTGACAACCGGATAGGTGAGTGGGTAGTGTACCTGTCTGCGACGCCGAGGTCGCGGGTCCGATGCCCGCTTAAAACAAATCTTTGTGTACATGAACATGAGGGTTTAGTCTGGGTGTTTCTATGTATAATAAGTATGTATTTACAAAAGACAAGTATATATGTATCAGTATCAGTTATTCTAGTACCCATAGTACAAGCTCTGCTTAGTTTGGGACTAGATGACGTTGTGTGTAGTTTGTGAGATATTTATTTGAATAATATTTATTTATGTTGGGCTGTATTTTATTTGCAGAATATATAAGCTGAGCGAGTATAATATCTTTGTATTAATTTTGACTTTTTTAGTTTTTACCTTTGAGGTATTCGACTAGGTCCCTAATCGACACAATGCAGAGTAATTAAAAAAAAACTAATAACCTTTAACCAGCTTTTATGTAGATTCAGTAATAGACTTTCGTCGTAAACAATTAGCTCTAGTGGCAGTTAGAACCTAAAGCTCTAACTAGCACGAACGTGCAAATTGTTTTAATTCAAAACCTTGTCGTATACCATAATTTTGCAATAATTTAGTCGAAATTAAATGAAAATTTTCGCACTAGTGATAAGAAAACAGGAAAAATAATTACTTTGGTGAAAGAAAAAGCCGGTTTAAAAACATTTTTTATTTTTTATTAATTATAGTATGATTCATAAAATGTTGCTTGAATTTTATTTAAAAATGTGGCTTAATTCCAAGTTTAATAACCTTTCACACGTCGTTATACTTCGCAAACTTTACACAGGGTAGAAAGCGGCATTTATTGAAACCACAGCTTCAGTGGAAATCAATACTGACCACGTATGGAAGCTGTCGCACCCACCTTGCATATTGTTATAAGCTTAAATAAATAAAAACATTACAGAAATCAAAGGAATCTCGAAACTTTAGCTGAAGTCAGATAGGAAGCGGCAGTAGAAAGAAATTTGCCAGTCACAATAAAAATAAAATTGAATGAACTTAAAACGGTCTATTAACTTATTCTGGACTGTGTAAAAGAAAATTTTATTTCAGCCCATTTCACAAGTTTAGTAAGGTCACCAAAAAAGTCGGCTTTTGCAATATCAATAAAATGCTCGAGGCAAATTGTCGAGGTTTTTGCCGACGCTCCATTTTACACCCCATGGTAATCCATGGCGTGACCGCTATAATAGAATAAATATTTTTCTAAATATCCGACATCTGCTACTGTTCTTGGAATATTAATTTGATTTTATTTTTTGTTAGAGAAATGTTGCAGATTATTCATTAAGGGCGAGAGCGGTGCTCTCATACTATCGTAATATGGGTTTATTTTTAATATTATTTTTTTATCTATTTTTAACAAAAGATGAAAAATCATACATACCTATACCTCAAAAATGCATGTTTGATCGTGGCCATGTTGTCAAAATTGTTTGAGTTACATACAAACAGAAAAATAAATATAATAATTTTAAAAACATGGGCGCCAACATACATGCATTCTAGTGTTTTAGATATGATTTGTCATTAATAATAGATAAAAACATCATAATATTAAAGTTAAAACATTTTTTTTTATATAAACAGCCAAACAATTGTTCCGCCTAAATAAAATTACTAGGTAATATTTTCAGTATCAGACATCACGTCCACAAAAACACTACATCTCAGGCTTATAATTACGAAGCTTATAATATAAAATTTTCAACGATGTATTTCATGGAGTAGGTTTTCAGTTTTATTAACGCCTTTTTGTTTTACAAGCTTAACGTATCAAAGATTTTACACCATAAAATACTTCCTAATAAACTGTGCAAAATGTACCACCGATCTTCTTTGTATGGCCAGCACGTTTCAATCTACTCTAACGCAATTACAAGCAGGTTTCTAGTTTCTATCCCGGGACAAGAAAAAATCAATAAAATGTCTTGAAGAAAATTTCACACAGTGAGCTTTATAATACATTATTTTTCAGTAACTGGTACTGGCGGCTATATCTGGCATTCGGGTCATGAAGAATCCCCTTAAGAGAACAGGAGCGACAGTTATTTATCATTTGTGTAAACAGAATGTACAGCGTCAAACCGTTTAGAATGTACGCGAAGCATTGTACGCGTATTTGTACAACGTTTGTACAATAAACACGGTATGCCAAGTTTTAGAACAACAAATCTGAGAATGATCATATTTGCGAGTATTTGTACAATTATGGCGTATGTTTCTTGTCTGTATTTATCATAAATAAATAAGGAAAACCATTAATATTTTGGTTTTGATTCGATTTTATTCAAGATTAAGTAGGTATTCTTCGAAACTCATAAGCCAATATCCCAAATATTTAACGAAATTCTGGTAAATAGTTGTAGGCACACACAGAAAATGTTTTCGCAGTCAACAACGGTTTAAATTCTCTATTATGTATACCAAACAATATTATTGCTATAATTATTTAAAAATTCCTTAGAATCAAAAAATAACTGAGTTTACCACTACATAACCAAGCTACATAATTTTAGTTAGTGTAACATTTGGTAAGTCTGACAATAGGTCTAACAGGGTGGAGTATATGGTTAGGAACTTACCCAAAAATAACCCTGAATTTATCCTGAAAAACATCAGTTACAGTAAGTTTAGAAATAGTTCTTCACCTTAATCGTCTCGACGGCTGAGTCAAATTTTGTTGGCACAATAAGTGGCCACTGTTATGGCGCTCACACCGTCGTTCATGAGCATTGCAATACAAAAATACAAACATACAAAAAATACAAACTGATTATTAGGTTTTGGTAAATCTCTGGCTCTGGCTACACTTATTGGTTTAAATAAATATACATTCATCCTACGTAATGAATAACCGGCAAATATTCAAATATTATGTGAATGCCAATAACTGACATAAATAGCAATCTGCGATTCAAATTAAAAATGAACCAGATATATTTAAATTATTCATAAAAAATTGTACGTTATTGCAAAATATTATATTCCGGACAATATTTTTATACTCTTTGTATTGAGATAACATGATAACAAAATGAAACTAAAACTAAACGAATGTGTTATGATAAAAACTAATGTTATTTTCCAATCGGTTCTTAATTAATGTATTTTCGTCGAAAACACAATATAAAAATTCAGGAATAGTCTCTACTAATATAAAAAAGAATTTGAAGGTTCGTTTGTTTATAATCAAATATTTATTTATTTATTTATTTACTTTAAGGAAAACATACAGCATTATTAGTACAGATAGTATAGTGACATAAATTGAAACAGAAAGCCAACAAAGTTTTCACAATAACATTATACATAGTGTGAACAAATCGAAAAGAAAGAAAGAACATAACATTTTATATAATTACTAATATTACAAGAACTGTTATAATATGTATATATACAGGGTGTATTTTTGAAACGGGGCAGTAAGGGCAAGTACCTTAACCGTTGCAGTTACAGCAAAACGTTCTTAAAAGACCTTCCCTAACTTTTTGGGACATTTTGAACTGCATTCACAGATTTTGTAAAAAACTTACAGTTAGCAAAAAAAATGCAAAAAGTTCAATTTTTTTTTTTATGCCAATCGATTCTATTTCATGTGGGGTCAAAAAACTCTATGGGACCATTTTAGCTTTCAGTACTAGAAAAGACAAAAATCGCCAAAAACGTTTCCCATACATTGCGGCAACAGAAACGAATTTCTACGATGGTCTAACTTTTTGTTATGGCCTGGAAGTGGGTAGAATTGAGTGTAAAGTAAATAAAAAGAATTTTTACCCTCAAATTTCGAATTTGATTCGAAAATCTGTGTGTTATACTTAGTTTCAGCTGAGAAACTTCGTATGAGTTATTAATTAAGGATTTTCGCTAAAATGTCTTCTAATCGTGAAAAAATTGACTTATTATTAATTACACAGCATTTTTCGATATTTAAATGTAAACTATTCTTTTTACAATATTCTCCCAAATTCAATAAATCATTCTGCATACTAATACAATCCGAAGAAGATTCTATAACTTTAAAAATTTTCGTATCATCAGCATATAATAAGATTTCTGAGTTATGGATATAATCAGTGACGTCATTAATGAAAATGTTAAAGAGGAGTGGACCGAGATGAGAGCCCTGGGGCACGCCGGAAGTGATGGGTACAAAACTGGAATTATAACCTTTTACTGTGATTGCCTGTGTTCGATTTCGCAAATAAGATTCGAGCCACCTCAAGAGGTCACCGTGCACACCAACACCTTCAAGCTTTTTAATAAGTAGCGAATGAGAAATTTTGTCGAATGCTTTGGAGTAATCGGTGTACACAATATCCACCTGAGATCCCTGTTCAAGAGCCCTTAAAACTATCAACAAACTCGCCAAGGTTAGATTCGGTTGAACGTTTACTGACGAATCCATGTTGTTGGGTTATCAGTGAGGGTCTTAATAGTGGGAACATGACATCATAGACAATTTTTTCAAACAATTTAGGTATAACAGATAATTTTGAAATACCTCTGTAATTTTTTACGTCATGTTTGTCACCACTTTTGAAAATTGGAGTTATAAGACTCTGTTTCCAAATACTTGGTAACGTTAAATTTCAACTTCTGTCTGTGTAATGATTGATTCTGATTGATGATATGGATTCTGTTTAAAAATTCTGTACCTTCCTACATACCACGGGGGTGAAGCCGTGAATACGTTACTCCAAAACGCAGTAGTGAGACTATTTCAGAATAGGTGTCGGGACACAGTGCAACCGGCGCATTTTTGTATTAAGTGGGTGCTTAAGTTAAGCTGTCCCGTTCGCCAGTCACCTTCCCGTATCGCTAGAGATAGGTCGTAGTTAAGTTAGAATAATGTAGTCAATAAGTTTATTATATAATATGTACTATAGTAACAGTAAATATAAACAAATAGTAAGTGACCTATAGTTTCAATCAATCCTACACATCAAAATTAACGACCCATACTGGCCATGGTGACTGATCAATAGATAGTAAAATATAGGATACTTTATCAAAATATAGGTAAACATAAATCAAATACAAGAATTTTTAGTAACATACCCATCTAACTCATTTTATGATTTATCAAAGTTTCATGAGCAAAACCATTTTTAAAGTACAAAATTATTAAAAATAATTGTATCATTAAATTACCCACACAATTTGAAGCAACTTTTGTAATAAAACCATTTTCATAAACTATATATTTAATATAGCTATCAAACAAAATTCCAAACTTCACATATTATAATATACTCAATCGTGACGTCACTCCAATGTAGCCGTTTGTACGGAGCGTTTTGGTGGGCGTCTATTATTAATGTAAACTTAAAATAGTATAATCTCAGGCGTTATGTGATATCTACGTAATTCTTTTAATTATGTTTTTAATATCAAGAGGTATTCCAATTACGTACAAAAATGCAAATTAGTCATCATGAACTTTTATCCAAAGTAATTTTACCTATCCGCTCTAAGAATCAAACAATAAAAATGTGTAAGCAACACTGATAAAAAAAATATGCGTGAAAAACGTACGAAGCTTATTAATATTAATAAGTGTATGTATTAACACTTTTTTGTGCCCAAGGGTCGTGTGAAAACAGTGAAAAAATTTGCATGTGTTTGCGACATTTATTTACTTTGTTTTTGTTTCACGTGTGACGTTACGTGTGCCCTCCAGTTTATAGTACTTCTAACTTCCGCCCGCGGCACCAGCCATGTGTTATTTTTTCAATGAAAAGTAGCATAAGTGTTTATCTAGATTTTAGAGAATTCTAGACTATAATTATTTACGCTATCTATATATAGGTACTATAGGAGCAATTTTATTTTCAATGGCGAGCGGGCCTGGCTTATTTACCACAATCAGATAACTATATAAATATATATATCAAATTATTCCTTACAGTGTCTAAATAACAGTAATATTTGTAAAATATAGTCTGTCATCCGCAATAAAAAAATACAATGTCAATGCTGTCACTTATCAAAGCAATGAGATTTGCATTCCATTATACGGTGATTAGGTACTACATAACAAATTACATTGAACAATATTCATATAAATAAGACATATCATTACTACTTCTAAATACATTTCAAAATACAATAATAGAAAGGAATATTTTATGTCAACATTATTGGTTTACTGTATTCGTGCTTAAATGATGTATAGATAATTATATGTATTTTGGTACTTTACGCGATTGTTGCGTTTATGCTTTTTAAGGAAAGAACAATTTCGGTTTAATTTTTTCTTCGTATTTTGTAGAATTGTCTTGACTACTAAGTTTTTATTTTAATATACAATATCATCAATGTACGATACCGTTCTTAAGAAATGAAATTAAAAGTAATTTAGCCGAATTAAACGGGTTCCCATTTTATCAGAAACCGAGATTCTGCGTTATAGAGTTACAAACTTTATAATATTTTCACGAGATTTCACGTTCATAATATAGATATTAAGAGTAGGATAGGATTGTTATGTTCTAGAAATTACAAGAACTAGCTTAATATTTTTTTTATGTTTTTCAGTAAAACAAACAAAGACGTGCGCGTGGATACCTACTTACTCATAAAATATATAGTATTTTTAATGCAAAGGGTGGAGAAAAGGTGTAATGTCTTGTTTCCGGGTCAATGGTACATTAATTATTCAAATTACTCCAGCGCTGTGTAGCGTCGCATTTTGGTGTCCTTGCGGAACGTCTTCGGAGAATTTATAAGAGCACTTTTGCGAAGCACTTAGATATGTACCTTTTTTTTTTTTTTTTTTTTTTTTTTTTTTTTTTTTTTTTTTACGTGGGGAAATGCATTTACGCATACCACCCCACCCCGGGGAAGGGCAGAGTGGTTATGTGGGACTCGCCCGTGCCTAAAGATGGTAAACGGCACGGGAATACCCACTAAAACCCCACGGTGCTCCCGCACTCGCCTTGATGGGGGGGTCATGGGAATCTGGCACAGCCTTTACGTCCACAACCCCCCCGGCGATGCCCGCCGAAGCAGGCCCCTCATGGCCCCCAAAATGTGGGGGGACCGGCGCCGAGGACCGCGTGCAAAGCCATCGGACATTCCCCATGTCCGACGGCCTGGTCCTCTCGCGGCGAGACAGGTGGTCGGTCCCGCCGCCCACCACGCCGCAGTTCAACGGCTGCGGCCCCGCCGGGACCGCGGAAGGTAGGGAAAGTGGCAACGAAACACCAACAGTCCTCTCCCGCCGCGGCCCCGTAAACCATCGGGCCACAGTGCCAGCTTGCGCCGACACCGCAGCCCGGCTCTCGCCCGCCTAGGCAGGCCCCTCATGGCCCCCAAAATGTGGGGGGACCGGCACCGAGGACCGCGTGCAAAGCCGTCAGACACTTTCGTATCTGACGGCCTGGCCCTCCGCGGTGAGACAGATGTTCGTCCCACCGCCCACCACGCCGCAGTACTAACGGCTGCGGCCCCGCCGGGACCGCGGAAGGTAGGGAAAGCGGCAACGACACACCGACAGTCCTCTCCCGCCGCGGCCCCGCAACTCCTCGACCGCAGTGCCGACTAACCTCACGCCAGCACCGCAGGCCCTCCTGTTGCAGAGCCCCCCCATAAGGGCCCTGCAACATGGGCTGCTCCACAAGGGCTTCACCGCCCAAAGCCCGAAGAGCAGCCCCCCTCTGGGGTCCACTTGGCTTCGCCGTGGCTCGGGGGCGCCACGGGTACTAAGCCCCACCGCGACGACAACGCGGGACACCCGTTGGTGGGGTCTTAGATATGTACCTATATTAAGGTATATTGCACCATAAATGTTTGTACTTCTATAAATCTTAACAGAGTACCTGTTAAGATTGGTCCTTAAAGTACTCTCAGACTGTGAGCACCAGTTGTAAACGTTGCATAGTCAATGTGTATGTATAGACTGGTGTTACAGTCGAATCTGTAACGTAACAATACTACAATTGTTTGCGGTGTGAGAGCTTTTATAACCTGCCCATGTAAATAAAATCTAGGCACGTTATAACACGTCAAACCAGGAACGTGGAAGCCTCTAAGTCTATCCACGTGGTCGGTACTTAACCATTAATTTGATATAAATAACTACAAAACCTTTTAACGTAGTCTCAGATTTTCAAAATTTCAGAACATTTTGACCTCCTCCCACATCCCTGCTTAAGTGCTACCCACTAAAATATTAAACAATATGGGATCATTTTTCCAATTAACAATTGTATTTAGAAAGTATTAAAAAAGCTAGCTTCCAGCCCAGATTTGTCTGCGAGATTATGTTAGTCAAACAAACATAATGTTACAATTTTTTAATATATATTTTTTCCTTTTGTCCATAATAATAAATATTATAATAGACAATAAAGACTATTGTGCCAATTATTTATTATATATATTTTAAAATATAAATACATTTTATAAAAGTATTAAATTAAATATTACATGTACCTATTTGAATACATAATTTATTTTATAGTCAAACCTATAAGCACCACACTGTTTGCTCTTTGGAATAATATAATAATAATAATTTTTACGGTCCCTTTTATAAAACAGAAAATTATGTACAATTTCGGACTTAATTTCGAAGACAACTTTGTTATTTAATAATCGCTCTTGGGAATAAGTTAGAACTTGTTTGAGTTGTTTATAGATTCTTTACGTGCCTGCTATACTTATTTGATAAAATATTTCGGCTTTTTGTTATAGATGTAATCTTTGAAGTTGGTAAGGCTCTTGAGAAAGATTAGACTGCCGAATCATCTTTAACTGCTGTCACTAGAAAGCTTCCGCTATATTGGTGAAAGTGGACCCTAAGGCTCGGTCAAAGCAGAGACGAGATATGTGTTTTGAATAACCAATAAGGTTTTGATATTTCTCTTTGCCTAGCTTAAGTGAAAATATAAAACGAAGATCTTTACTACGCATACTGCCAGCTTAAACTTACCCAATCGCGCCTGCTTCATACCACCAATTTGATAGATAAATCGATGATTGATAACGGCGAGCGTTCTGTTTAATCGACTGTAAAATAAAGGGGGAGGTTATCAATTCGATTTTTTTGTTCTCCGATTACTCGAAGAGACCTGGACTGATTAGAGAAATGTATTTTTTTATATGAAAGAGTATAGATTCGATAATACGATCTTAGAGAAGTCGAGGGCAACCTTCAAGCTTAAAGGCTTCTATATTATTTTTCGTATATTACCTAAAGCTACTTAAATTAGCATCTAGCAGCCAGTTTTTCATGTTGCTGAGCTATAGAATTCCTCAACGGTTAGGATAGAGAGTACATTTACCCGCAAAAAGAGAGTACGGGGATAATTCTTTTAATATAGGCACCTTAACCGTTTCTGTATTCCTTCAAGGTATGCACAGATAAGGCAAGATGTTGAATATTACTCATGTATTTCTTTCTTTTTAGTGCATTTTTTGTGATGTAACTCGGTTTTTTTTGTTAAATTATTATGTGGCTAGATCTGTTTATAAAACAACCAACATAATGCATTTAATTTTTAAAAGATCCTCACAGATTCAGCTCCGTATAACCTATCATGGAAAAACACGGCGTAATATTACGCGAAACCTGCTCGTACAGAGGTATCACATTTAGACACATTACCATCAAACATGCAACAAGTAAACGTCATCCTATCATTCTTTGATGTATATTTTATTCAAGTTTTGTAATACAAAATGAAATTCGTTCGTACTTACCCTCTTTTCAGCTGGAAGGGATAAGTCGCTGTCAAGATCATAAGGATAAACGAACAAATGTTATTCAAATATGTTTTACGAGAAAAACGTTTATCTCGTGACATGACGTGGCAGGTTGTGATTGCTTATGACTTTATATTTTTTTCCGGGTTGGTTTTATTTCTATAAGGAGTTCGTGGCTCGGTAAAAGTTGATATGTAGTATCGATCGAATTTTCCTCAGCCTTTCATGTCATAGTAAATTTTATTAAATAAGGTTCTATTCTCCAAAGTTTGAAGCCTTTGGGGCCATAATGATTTTCAGTTTGTTCCAAGAGCCAAACCAGTTTTAATTTTTTTGCCCATAACTATATTTCTAGACTAGTAGGTATAGTGTGGCTAAGTGCGCGACCTAAGCAAACTTACGCTTTTTTTTGTATTTCAATTATTATTGTGTATTGTGATGTCGAATGTAGAGGAACAGGGGTGTGATGTTCCTCCACCACAAAGGGAGGGTCCTCCGACCAGGCTCGGTGGTATTGCCTGGTGCACAGCTGTCCAACGGTAGCATATTGGAAGTGGTATATATGTATACTCTCTGTGAACACTTCGTTATCGCGATTTAGCACTCGTCGACATATGTCACGTGATTATGTGCGGATACCGCCACGTGTGACACTTTTATTTTGTGACACTTAACGACATCTAGTGGCGAGTAGACACTAGACTCTAGTGTGTAGTTTATGCGCCTCACACTGTGAGGTCTTGTTGCGGGCAAAGTGCTATTTGTGAACTGACCGTCAGGAAATTCACAATAGCAGCACGGATGGCCATAGGCTCACCTCTTATAACATGGGACCGAAACATAACAGGTGAAGTGTGGGTGTTGTACACCTCTACCACAACCTTCTGGGTTTATAGTCGTGATGTTATGTTTTGGTTTTATTCTAATTTTATTTTATTTTATTTTCAGGTAAATACCAACGATCTGCCATGTAAAAGGACTAAAGATTGGTGAGCAAAAATGTTTTATCAAATATGTTGAAAACGAGGCGGTACAAAATAATAAAAATAAAAACTCTATTTCTTGTCGTACAAAATAAAAGTGAGCTGTTAATTTGCCAATTAACACTGTTCAGATGAAGTTTATTTTCATAACCGTCGCGTCCTAGATTCGGCAACTAATTAAATTTCCAAGTATCGACATGATGCCATTGATCTCAATACCTATACACGTTTTATTTGGTTACTGTTGGGTTTTAAATTACTAAAATAGCTTTGCCTGTAAAATGTTATATTGCTAACATTGCTTTTGCTATGCCGTCCAGGCAGTGAAGACAGTTTTTCATAAACAATTTTAATGCCATTGTAATGAGATGAAACCTTGACAAAAATCTCTTTGTAAACGTTTATTTATTTATTTATAAAGTACAGCCACATCACGTACATCAAACATCACCATACAAATTATATACTAAAAACATAATTGCCGATCTACATAACAATTCCGGCGTACATAACATTTATAATAATGATTGTCGGCTATTAATCCTCAATTCTCACCGCCTTCAGCAAAAATAAAGGTGAGAAAATGAGAAGAATTTTCAGATAAAAATTAAATAAAGTTACAGAATAAAATCAATCAAAATAAAAAATAAAAAACGTTGCGAAATGACGTTTAACGAACCAATAAAAGAGCATGAGACCGCGGAATGGCATCTTGTTCTTGTTGCAGTTTACTGTTTACAATACAAATTAATTGTTTATAATAATAATTGAAAAAAAAACAGCGATAATCGAGTGTGAGACCGTAGGACTGTTAAGTCATAGGTCTCGAGTTCGAACCCACGGTACACATCTCTGTCAATAAATCGTTAAGATTTGTCTTTTCGAAGATGTATTATCATGTAAATTATCGCTCACTAACGGTGAAGGAAACATCGTGAAGAAACCTGAGAGTGCCTAAAAAGTGCTCGAGTGTAGTGTGAAGTATGCCAATCCGCACTTGGCCAGCGTGGTGGACTATGGCCTAACCTTTCTCATCATGAGAAGAGGCCCGAGCCCAGCAGTGTGACATGTATTGCTGCTATTATTATAATATATAATTAAAAATTCGTTTCCGTGCAAACATTTTGAATGAAACCGATCCCAACAGCCTTGTCGCTTAATAGTCGTAAAGTTTTACTTGTTTACCATCAAACTTCAGCTATGATTATTAAAGTCAAAGGTTTCGGAATATTTGACATGGTTTTCCTCACGATTAGCCCTTAACGACCCAGAAGGAAATGCCATTCAGAAGTTTTGACGGCGGTCTAATAGACAAACACACAGTTTCCAATTTGTAACATGAAACTTCAAGTTGCGTACATTGTATTGTAACATTTTAGGGCTGAACCGGAATTTCAGGTATTCACACACGATATGTAGTGAAAACAGGCATCGTAGTTACAAAACTAATTTAACTACGGATATTAGGTCACCGGAAACGTTAGTAAATGTAGCAACCCTATTTTTAAACCACTTCGTTGCCTGTTGGCACTTATTCTGAGGACTACCGTTTCAATGAATATTTAAAATGTGATGAAACAAAATTTACTTAAAAGACAATTTCGCGTTTCAGAGGCTTTTATTTTCCGGAATTGTCATTTGCACACTTAGGGTTGTTGAAAAAGTCGCAAACAAAAATAATGCTGTTTTTCATGTATTTTGGAGTGAGTGGGTTGCTGTATTGTTTTACATTTCTTTATTGTTTTGTCTGACGTTTAATGTGAGTAGGTGGAACGTTTGAAGAAAAATGATGAGAAATATATTTAATTTTGTGAACGAACTCATGACAAAAAAAGAATAATGTAATTTTTAAAAGGTTTTTTGATATACATCACTGTAATCACCTAAAGACAACCAGACCAATTATTTTATTTTATTATTACACGAAATTACAAGGGTAAATTGACTAGTAAAACTTGCCATAATATTTTTTGCAACTAGTTTCAATAAAAAGACCTGGGACCAAAACACTCATAAAAAACAGTTGTTTAAATATTAAATCAGCAGCACTATGCCTCAAACTTAATTGAAAATCGTTCATTATTTTAAAGATAATTAATTTTTTTATTGTATCAGTCGGCAGTTTATTAAAAATAAATGCAGTAGGTACCACAAGTAACAAAGTGAGAACTTTCTACTTGTGCCAAACAATGAAACTTTGACGGTATACTTCACTTTAGCGTGTATGCAATTAAATAGCGCAAACTTTGACAGCATTTGAAAAGGCTTTTAAATTTGAATTTCAGACGACAGTAAAACTTTTTGATTTTGTTTAAGTGTAGATAAAACTTCCTTTTGTTTTGGGTAACGTTTTATCGTTCTTTAGATCAAAACAAAATCTGAGAGACTATTTCAGCCATAATATACTTGTTTAGAATTCCTACATCTAACTAAATCGGTAAACGATTTTTTGACTGACATCTGCCCAGACCAACTTTAATACTATTTCTGACTGATTTTTGTTGGACGGAAGGATGTGTACGTTATTACCTTATAAGAATATATTAAGAATTGGTCACTGATTTATCAGACATGGGTGGATACCCTAATACTTCAAATTAAATGGCAATTTGTTACAAAAATAATAGCATACATGTAATAATTTAATCCTACCCAAATACCGATGCGGGCTGTTGAATAATGACCACCATTATTGTTGATCGATCAATCCGACCTTTGTCCTCAACAAACTGGTTTCCCAGCTTTAATCACACCACATTCATTAACACCGGATTTAACATGCCAAATCGTTTTTTAATAAGCCGATTAATTTGTCGGTCCTTTATTGGGGAATCCGCTTTGATTTAAATTCACATCCACTTTGATAAATGTGTTAAAAATACGCAAATATGATTAATCAAAATTAATTGATTCAAACCGTTCATTTTATCACCAAGTGCCTACCATGGAAATGATTAGGTTTATTTATGTATTTTTGGAGTATTTGTAGGTAACAGCCAAATACAAGAATAATATGTCCAAACGAATACATGCGATTTTTTGGCAGTTGGATTTCTCGTACTCGACTTTGAATTTTATACCTATTAACATATTTTTTCTATTAAATAATGATTTATTTAGTTACCCAAACGAACAACCAAAGAGGAGAGAATTTAGATTAAATATTTCTACTTATAAGACGTAACTAGCACGTGTCCGGTTTTCCCAAGTTCACCAAAATGCCAAGAAAATCCCACGCGGCCCTTTTTTATTAGAGTATACTCTCGAGCGCCATGTTTTAATAGTAACGTAATATGGGTGTAACTTTATTTTTTAATTTTTCTCTATTTTTATTGACAAATCGTATCTACAACACTCAAATGCATGTTTTTTTTGTGGCTATTTTAATGATTAAACTGTTTTAATGATTAATTTAAATCAAATTGAAAATAAAAATAAAATTTTGAAAAAATGGATGAAAACAGACATGCATTTTAGTGTTTAGTGTTTAGATAATTATGTTTTGTCTATAATAATATATGAAATCATAATAATATTAACGTTAAACACATTTTACTGTTGTATGGAAAACAAGTTTCCAATTGTTTCCCATTGAAAAGCTAAGTTGTAATGTCACAACATATTAAATAAACAAGACAGACACATTTTCTTACCGCTTTCTCTATCAAGACGTTAGATTAAACGACCGAGTAGTTTGCGTCAATATTGTCATGCTACTTCGTAAATAAATCATAAATTATACGTAATTGCTTTATCGAATAGCGTGAAACTTTGAACTTGTTTATTGACTATCAGCTTCTATTACTTAAATTTGATTTTGATGAGTATTTTTTATGAGAAAGAATACCTATAATATCTATACATTTTATCGTTATGAAAATCAAAAGTGTTTAAACGAGCCTGGGCAATTTGCGAGTTCTCCAAAGCGAATTGGGTAATCCTTTCACCACGATGGCAAGTCAAAATAAAATTTGACTCAGCCATCGACACGACGAAAAAGAAGAAGGAAATGTGCAACAAAGTTCGTTTTTTTTCAAGTGCAAATTTTGAGTCCCGAATAAGCGAAAGATTCTAGAATCTTGAGCGTAGTGGGGGATTCAAAAACACGAGATGTAAATTACTTTGATCTCGAGTCTTACATACAACTTTTCATCTTAGCAGCTCGAAATAGTACCCATAGAACAAGTTCTGGTTAATTTGGGACTAGATGACATGTTTTGAGACTTGGGTGACAGAAAAATAAAATAAAATCGAGCAGTGAGTAAAACTCAACTTTGCTTCTAGCGAGAGCAAAACTCGAAACAAAATCGAGATTTGCTCATACAACAAAGAATGACTTCTCGAGCTGGTGAGGTGGAAATGTATATTCTTTATACTACGGCCTATAATACAACGCCAAATTAAGGCATTTTTTGTTTTCAAAATCATTTTTAACAAAAAAAAAACCGACTTCAAAAAGTAGGTAAACTAAAAAGCAAAAAATAAATTTACTTCGCACAAAATAATACGTTTTTTCATTTAGTTAAATAGAAATTATTAAATATTTATTTTATAATTCTGAAGTCGGTGCCAAGTAAAAACAACCTTTCTACAATATCAAATTACAGTTCACACAAAAAGGGAGGCGTAGGTGTAGGCGCGGTCGCCCAGTATTGGTACTTACCACAGAAATATAACTAATATTCAGTCAGAAAAAAGTTGTTAGAACGATTGATATTATCTATACAGAGTTATTAATTGTTTACTTGGCACCGACTTCAGAATTATAAAATAAATATTTAATAATTTCTATTTAACTAAATGAAAAAACGTATTATTTTGTGCGAAGTAAATTTATTTTTTGCTTTTTAGTTTACCTACTTTTTGAAGTCGGTTTTTTTTTTGTTAAAAATGATTTTATTTTACGATTTTAAGTGATTGGTAGACCGAGCAAGAATGTTTCTCGAATGAGGAGACGACGGTTGCTTGAGACGGAAAACTTATTAATAATAGACAAGAATTAAATCCTTTCGCCTGACTATTGAGGGTCACGACCTTCCATCATCAGCTCATTTGACACAATAACTAGCAGCAGGAATACGCGTACAGTAGTGAAAGAATTATCCTTTAACTCCTAACTATTGAGGAGTTGACCTTCCATCATCAGCTCAACCACATAAAATTATTGCGACCAAGCGTAAATCCTGGCCTCGATTAATAAAATATGAGGGTTGCCCCCGATTTCTCTGGGATCCCATCATCAGATCATAACATGCTGAAAATGGGACCACCTTTGAAATATCTCCGTTCCAACAGCTCACTTGACATCATAACTAGCAGTCTGAATATGTGTACAGTAGTGAAAGAATTATCCTTTAACTCCTAACTATTGAGGAGTTGACCTTCCATCATCAGCTCATCCACATAAAAATACGTAAATACTGGTGCAGCTTTGAAAAACACACTAAAAACATTACATGTGCCTATAAAATTCGAGGGATGCCCTCGATTTCTCTGAGATCCCATCATCAGATCACAACATGCTGACGATGGGACCCTTTTGGAATCATCTCCTGTCCAACAAAAAAAGAATCATCAAAATCAGTTCATAAACGACGGAGATATCCGTGAACAAACATAAAAAAAAGCAACATATTATATACGAATCGAATTGAGAACCTCCTCCTTTTTTAGAAGTCGGTTAAAAATATTCTAAATTGTTCCCTACAGTTAAATAAATTTATTAAAAGCTTGGGATACTACACAACAATAACTTCAAACTAACGTATCAATAAATCAAATTACTTCGAAGCGGAAAGTTTAAATTATTTATGGCATCTAAGCTAGTGTTGTTACCTCTCTGAAACTCCGAATGAAAATACGTTATCCGGACTATCAATAAATAAAATAATTCATCCGGGTTTTGTATGGTTCTGAATAAGGATGAGATCTGTAGAGCGTACTAAGACTAAGCTTAGAGTTTGCCGAGACTTACCGTTTGTGACAAAAATACAAAAGTAATGCTTAGTTCAAAGTAAATCAAAACAAAGTCAATACGTTCTTGAGATCTCTAACCAATAATTCATAGTCGATCAATGCTTAGCTCAGCCGATGAGTGACCATTTTGAAGATCTATAACAGTAATTACGAGTATGAAAAAGCTAGAAAGTCAGACAAAAAGTCTAACATCGATTCGCTCATTACATAAAGCACTGATATTCAGCTGAATCCATTGGAGGCTCGCACACTGTCAATGTGGATTACATTCAATAAATAAATAAATATCTCACAACTTACACACAACGCCATCTAACTCCAAACTAAGCAGAGCTTGTACTATGGGTACTGAAATAACTGATACTAATACATACACAAAGATTTGTCTTAAGCGGGCATCGAACCCGCGACGCAGGCAGGTACACTACTCACTGCGCATTCCGGTCTTCGATTGAGAGTGTGTGAGCCCCCAATGGATATGGATATAGATATATTATGCTTAGACTAGAAAAAGTACAAAAAAAATAGTCAAAGTGCGAAATATTGACACTCCGCATTAGACTACAAGTTGACAATATTGCGAAAAAGCTTGTAGAATGAGTATGAAAAGCCGAGTAATCGTTTGTTACGATAATGTTATTTCACACTCCCTGGGAGATCATTAATATGTCACTTTCATAATATTCAAACGGAGGCTGGTCATATCAGATACCGATAAAATTTTAATATCCCACCATTCCAGTATTATCTTGATATTTATGTTACAATATTTTAAGATAATTTCTCTTGATAAAACTCATGTGAAGTATCAATTTCAGATATGGGATTGTAAAGGAATATTTATAGTAATAATTGTCATTATTTTAATTGCCGATTGTGCGATGATTGGGAAAATATTTTAATTTTATCTTATTACGCTTTTTATGAAAACTTAGACCTCGCATCAAAATAATATTGATAAAAAGAATAGATAGAAGATAGAATAATCTTTATTGAACACCAAAGTAAATACAAAAAGGACATTGAAGCATAAAGATATTATGTACAATGGGCGGCCTTGTCGCTAAACAGACAACAGGCAACCTTTGGATGGATAAAAACATGGTTATACTGATATGGGGCAGTAGCATAAGGTGTAAAAAATGCGAAATTAAATTTTAATTTATTAATAAATTATATTCTAAACAATAGGTACATATACCGACAAATATATAATATATAAGCTGATGAGGATAGTTTAGTTATACAGTCATTTACCTACCGTTTTATTAATTGATATTTTAAATCAATTTCATTTAGTATGCTATTGATTTTTGTGACAGGTACACTGTGACAGTCCTAAAACAACTCAACACAATCCTAATAATTATTAAACAATTTGCGATATTAAAAAAACCGGACACAAAAATCGTTGTTTTCCTCTACAAGGCACTGTTGATTAATTCGCGCGCCTTGCCGTCACGTTGCCGTCCTCCGCCACCGAGTAGTGTAAAAACGTGCTATACTATAATTATATTACATTAGGTATATTTGAAATATAAAATATTGTTAATGTTTAACTTCATATTTACATAGGATAGGTAGGTTATTTTAATACATCAAGAGCGCATCTCGCCTATGAACAACTGTGTTTGGCAAGAAAAACCATCAAACTTTGTAAATGTAACTTTCATACTTACCATTGATAAATAAAAAAAAATAAAAATATTTTCATACATTTGTCCCCGCCAACGGCTACTTCGCCGTCCCGTAGTCGCTACGCCGCCGCCGCACCATCAGGCCCTCACCGTCACATGTAGTGGAAAAACGTGAAATATTCTTACAACAAAATACGTTTATAAACTAAATTAGTTACCTTGAACTTTTGTACACACGGCTAGCTATACATTTCCAGTGTAAGCTGGTCTCGTAAGCACGAGAAGCCCATCGAGATGACAGCCAATGAGAGACAATTTTATCCTGGAAATTGTATAGCATGATACGTAACCGCTTGCACAAATTTAATAACTAAAGTAGTACCTTGAACTTTTTTTTATACCAACGCATTTTAATAATAATCATCGGAAAGGTCAATCTGTCAACTAAAGTAAAGAATAGCTAATAAGTTTTTTTTTAATTTTATTAACTGACCCATGTTTTTAATTGACAGTTCAATAAGAAAAAGTCAAGTATTCTTATTTATCTGACAATATACCTACTCACATTTATGATTGGACTATTGTATGTACATACGTAATTATTATTATGTACACTCTCGTCAAAGGTCACACATAAATGATATACTAGTACAATATAAGTTACGTAATATAAATATTTACGATAACTTGATATTCATTATGTAACTTGGAAATCGTTAGGTATAGAATTTTTAATACGACACATAACACACACATAACATTTCAGCCGACAGCAGAGGTGTACAACACCCACACTTCACCTGTTATGTTTAAGTCCCATGAGATAGGAGGTGAGCCTATCTATATTTTATTTTATTTATTGATTGTATAGTGTTATTTTTAGAAAGAAGTTGAATTTCTATGTTGCATTTTTCAATATAAATATAGTAATAAATCTAAAAATATTGCTTACAGTATAAACTTCAACCTCAATGAACCACTCTCACACTTTGAATATTATGATGAGCTTACACAGTAACCGACAAACATGACGATCAGCGTGAGAAAGCAGTTTTTGACGGAGCTATCCCATGGATGACTGGTTATTTGTACAGCCTTAGAATTTTATATAGTTTTTATGCTTTTTAACATCGATCGCCAAAATAATAGGATAATTCTAATACGAGTTGTGAATTGAGCTGAGTGCCGCGATAGCCGAGTGCGAGACCGTAGGACTGCAAATTCAAATGTCTCGGGCTCGAACCCACGGCACACATCTCTATCAATAAATCGTTAAGATTCGTCTTTTCGAAGATATGTGTGTATATCAAATAAATTGTCGCTTGCTAACGGTGTAGGAAAACGTCGTGAGGAAACATGCACGCCTGAGAGTGCCTAAAAAGTGCTCGAGGGTGTGTGAAGTCTACCAATCCGCACTTGGCCAGCGTGCTTCTCATCATGAGAAGAGGCCCGAGCCCAGCAGTGGGACATGTATTAGATACAGAGCTGCTATTATTAATACGAGACCTCGCGATAAAAGGTTGCATACGCTATCCAATAGACTAACAAAGCAGTCTGTACATTACTTATTTCAAAAAACTAAAATTAGTGTGCAAAAGATAACACTTAGGCTACGTACGCACTATGCGGTTAGCCTAAATGCGGTCAGCCGTACGGTTAGCCGCAATCACCGACGTGACGACCGGATGGCGGAGTGGGTAGAGTACCTGCTTGCGACGCCGAGGTCTAGTTCGATTCCCGTTTAAGACAAATCTTTGTGTGCATGAACATGGAGGTTTGTATTAGTCTGGGTGTTTCTATGTAAAAAGTATGTATTTACCAAAGAAAAGTATATAATATATGAATTAACATCAGTTATTCTAGTACCCAAAATACAAGCTCTGCTTAGTTTGGGACTAGATGGCGTTGTGTGTAAGTCGTGAGATATTTATTTATTTATTTATTTATCATAAATTTGAACGAATATGAAGTTTTTATTTTAACGACCGGATGGCGAAGTGGGTAGTGTATCTGCCTGCGACGCCGAGGTCGTGGGTTCGATTCCCACTTAAGACAAATCTTTGTGTGCATGAACATGGGGCTTTGTCTTAGTCTGGGTGTTTCTATGTATAATAAGTATGTATTTACAAAAGAAAAGTATATATGTATTATATCAGTTATTCTAGTACCCATATTACAAGCTCTGCTTAGTTTGGGACTAGATGGCGTTGTGTGTGAGTTGTGGAATATTTATTTATTTATTTATTTTAACTGCGGTGCGGCTACCGCACGATGCCAATTGTCAATTGAACGGACGGCTAACCGCATGCGGGTTACCGTATAGTGCGTGGGGTCCTTAGCAGTATAACAAATTTGAGTGTACGGTTGGCGTAGTGGTTAAAGAGGTCGCCGCTTTAAACGCTGGTGTTGTGAGTTCAATCCCCACACGGGACAAATCTTTGTGTGATCCGCAAAGATTTGTTCTGACTCTGAGTGTGTTTTGTATGTTTGTAAGCACCCCTGCGACAAAGGAGTTATTCATAGTGCAGGCCTCGTTTTTATAAAAAAAACTTTAGAGGTGTCAATGGTATCAAGGTCAACGAAGTTCTGTACGTACACTTGCTAAACACACAATATTGGAGAGAATATAACGCGTATGACTTGGTTAGCACAATAGTAAAGAAAGATTAATAATGCGTACTTGCTAAAATACGAAAGCATTTATTATTGTCTGTATAAAATCTCTACTTACATAACTCCATCAGCAATATTCATATCAATAACAATAATATTATTTTTATTTTTTATTATTTATTATGTACAAAAAACCTGTATCACTCAGAAACATTTTTTATAGTGGCTTACAACAAACTGTCGTTACAACTGTTGGTCTTAATATGTCGTTACAACTTTTAGTCTTAATATTTTCCGTCTAGCCCCCTTTCGCAACGCGCGATAAGGAACTTCGTTCCAAAAAAAACATTTACCTATTTATTGAACCACTCTAATACATTTTAACTATTAAACAACGGGTATTACTCACGTATTATTATGTCTACTAAGGCGACTGGCAGTTTCACTCGATTTAGACGAGCTTCGTCAGGCCATGAGTACGGAGCGACGCGAACCGGCCTGGGACGCGTCTCTTTTCGCAAAGCTCGTCTAAATCGAGTGAAACTGCCAGTCGCCTTAGTAGACATAATAATACGTGAGTAATACCCGTTGTTTAATAGTTAAAATGTTATCAACTCACGTCACATTCAATAACACTCTAATACACTTTATATTATGATAAAACGAGTTAAATATGAGTAGCCGACTTACCTAACGATGAGCGTGAGAAAGCATTTTTCGACGAAGCTATCTCATGGATCACTGCTTATTCATACAGCCTTACAATTTTTATTGAAAAGGCTATGGAATAGTTTACATTAGCCGAACATCGATCACTCACAAATGATTGGATTATATTATATCCAGCCATTCAATAAATATTTTCGATGGATACTATTAATTAAATTAATTCAGTAGCATAAGTAAGGTCACATCACAAAAAAATATTAATGTTAGTTATAAAATTGATAGTTGTAGAGCTTTCGTGAAAAAAATCGAGACAGGAAGGATTTGGTAAGGTTAGGCCTAACATTATGAGGATCCCTTTTATTCGCATATGTCATTTGGCATAATTGTCTTTTTCGCATAATACTTATTTAGCATAATAATTTTTCACATTATAAAGATCAAAATAAATTCGAAATGGGTATCATAGTGTAAAAATAGTTGAGAGGCGGCGGGGGTGCCGCCACTTGTTTATTTTACATACGAAAAGTATTTTGTAGAATTCGGATATTATTAACATAGTATGCCAAAAACAATTATGGCAAATGATTATTATGCCATAAAAACATTAAGCAAAATGATAGTTATGCCAAGTGAAGTAGTATGCCAAAAGACAATTATGCCAAATGCAATTTGTTCGAAACAATATAGAACCAACATTAAGTCTTGCCTGAACTATTATGTCACTATAAATTTGCATCCAGATCAGTTAAGTACTTTAACCGACAATGCGTAAACAAGGAATATATACATCACTACATTACGTTACTAACTAATATTCACGTTCATACATTAACCTATTGTCATAATCCGTCGCATACTGCAAGTTCGTTAACCTAATACAGTAGTTCGTGTAGTAACCCTTTTGTATATTTGGCAGCGATAGCCGAGTGGGAGACAGTAGGACTGCGAAGTCAAATATCTTGGCTTCGAACCCACGGCACACACCTCTGTCAATAAATCGTTAAGATTTGTTTTTTTGAAGATATGTGTGTATTTATCATAAAAATTATCGCTCGCTAACGGTGAAGGATAACATCGTGAGGAAACCTGAATGCTCGAGGATGTGTAAAGTCTACCAATGCGCACTTGGCCAGCGTGGTGGACTATGGCTTATTCCTTCTCATCATGAGAAGAGACCCAAGTACAGCAGTGGGACATGTCATTGTATTAGATACAGGGCTTCTATTATATTACAAACATACATTCACGTTCATACATAAACCTATTGTCAAAATCCGTCGCATACTGCAAGTTCGTTAACCTAATACTGTAACTAATACAAAGTGCCGTAACCGGCAACATTGTGTTGATTTCTGTAGCAGGTAGTTCGTGTAGTATTAACCCTTTTGTATAATAGGCGAGGGTTGCAGGCGACGTGTATTAATTTCTTATTGATTATTCTTGATGGTGGCAAGATGGCGCGACGATCTGCGTAAAATTGCTTGTTGCGATTGGATGCGTAAGGCACAGGATCGTGAACTCTGGCGCACCTTGGGAGAGGCCTATGTTCAGCAGCGGACTGCTACAGGCTGATGATGATGATGATGATGATTATTTTTATAGCATTTAGCTATGCATAGCAAATTATACTAAGAAACCGTTGATAAAATTATGGGACCGGCAGTACTTGCTATAAAAATAATAAATAAATAAATAAATATTTCACAACTCATACACAACGCCGTCTAGTCCCAAACTAAGCAGAGCTTGTACTATGGGTACTAGAATAACTAATACATATATACTTTTATTTTGTAAATACATACTTATTATACATAGAAACACCCAGACTAAGACAAAACCCCATGTTCATGCACACAAAGATTTGTCTTAAGTGGGAATCGAACCACGACCTCGGTGTCGCAGGCAGGTACACTACCCACTCCGCTATCCGGTCGTCATAATGAATAAGAAGTTGAAATATCGCACGCGTTCATTCTTTACAACATTTGTGCTGAATGTAACTTCGCCATGTTGGCTTGTATCCTACTTAAGATAGGAACAAATGGATAAACGTGACTCACGAAATGAAGTAACTTATAGTTGAGAAATTTAGGGTCCTGGCAAGAGGCGACTGTATCTGGTTGGTTAAAGCGGCTGCCCGGTGTGTAGAAGGACATGTATTAAATTCATAAAGCCTATTCATACTCATACAAATTGAATGCGACATAACGACTTTTTTTTAAAATTACAGATTCTTTTCAAGGTCAATGTTTATTTCCACCGGTTATTTTTTTGAACGACAACAAAAACACAAATGTTCGATTTGTTCGAAAAATGCGAATTTTATTTTTGTAAAAAAAATGTCGGTGGAAATAAATACTGTGATTTCGTTAAATGTAGCTGTATTGCTTCCACCCTGTATGAAGCGACGCATCTGCAATCTTTTCTGCATTAGGGAGGTTCTATGTGTTCTTGTGATGTTATTACCATCAGTGGTAGGGTGCATATCGAGAGCAAGATAAATTATGTCGCGTTTTTGTCATTTTTTGTATACCGAAATAAGACAAAATGTATTTAGCGCTAGTTATACTTGTTACTCAGGTGTAAACTACACGCCTTTTATTTTAGATATCACGTTTCATAGTACGATTTACCGCTTATGACCAACGCTATAGATATCCAAATAAAAATATATTTTTAAATTCCACCGGGTTCGAGTCCCGACTTAAGTAAAAGTTTTCTTAAATCTCTTCTTAAATGAAAATTTTTGTTTTTACTAAAATCGATGTCATGATTCCTAAGAACAGATTTGTTTATGTCTTATAATTACAGACTTCGATACTGACCAATTGTAAATGTATAAACAATTAAGTAGGTACATTTTGTTGAAGTAGTCACCTGCTGCCAACTGCAGTTAAAATGTGATGGTAATGTTACCGAATATATTTTAGTCTAGCCTAGCTTTAGTAGACTTACCTAAAATGTATATTTTCATGACATAAAACGCATGTGTGGTCTCTACAATACGCTACTGGTCTGTCTTGTTATATCTTAGAGAGAATTGTACACTAGCAAAGTATATAATATATATCTGGCCTAAACTTCTGGTATATTCTTTAAACAATACTATGGGGATCAGGTCAGACAACAAAAACAAATGCACACACTTTTAAATAATTACAATTTATTATCTTACCACACCGTATTTATTCACCTTTATTTTAAAAACACACACTTTACGCATTAACTATTTTCACTTAACCTTTACATTTCTACGAGCCACAAGACTGCCCGCCATTTCCCTGACATCGTCCGATCACGACTCGTCACCCCACCACCGGAAATGAGTCGTGGTTGGTCGATGCTTAAACTTAATCAAACCAATGCAAATGATATCATAATAATTCAATTAAATTATAACTTTAAATAAGAACAATTTACAAATAGATAATTACCATTAATTATATTTATTACCAACTACTTCCTGTATATTTATTATTTCATTTGCCATTTCCAACACTTAGTCCAATTCAGTATCTATTTTCCAATCATAGATCAATTGAATAACAATGTAAATAATAAGTAAATGATAAATAACTATCTAAACCTAACAGCTCGGCCATCCTACCTCAAGCGAGTCCCCTCGCTTACATTTAAGTTAACTACTTATTTACTAAATCCAATCATACTTAATAGTAACCACACTCAGTAACAGAAACACTTCCTGACCGTTAATATATTTATGAATATCTGATGTAGGACATTTTAAACAACTTTCTTTATAATTAAAGACCATACTATATTTCATTACAATTCATTAGATTACGATTAGCTTTTCAGAATTATTACAAAATTTATATTTGATACATTACACAATACATTAGATAAAATCTTTACCTTATCATTCAGAGAGGCACACAACCAGGTATTAATCCTCGTTTTCCTAAGATTCACATTTCAAACCTCTAGTAAAATTTAACCAAGGATGGATCCTATCTATTTCCACTTCGGTCTCGTATCGTCAACCCCGCTTTCCAGTCAAAGGTGTCCTCAATCAAAAATCTGTCATTATCTAGCATGTTTTACCATTTACCATCGCGAGGTACTCCGCCCCTCCACTCGCACTAGATCGCCTCCACAAGCACACCCAGTCTCAAAACAAATCTTTGCGAATCACACAAAGATTTGTCCCATGTGGGGATCGAACCCACAACACTAGTGCAGTGGAGAGCGGCAAGGCAATTCCTTATATTGTGCCGCCGCTCTCCTCCGTCTGGCTTTGAAGACCCCGCTTAAATCCCATTGGTTCCATATCCCTCTCTCCGACCCGTGTCCCGGTTATCCTTATTTTGTCCCACCAAACCTTGCCCTCTTGTCAAGCATCTCTGTTAAAAGCTCGGCATAATCCTCTCTACTTGGAAAAGATTCAAGTAGTTTATTTTTCCATTTACCACGTATGCAACACCGAAGTCAAACCCCTGTATCAAGTTTACGCAACTCAACTTAACTTGGTACAAATGCGAGGTACAACCGTTTTCATTAGATGTATACCCTCCTTTATCCTTAGACTCACTTCCACGTCCTGTCCTCATCCCATTACCTTGAATTTCCATTAGAGTCGACCTTGGATGTCCTCCGTTAGTACTAACCCTCCACCTAGGGTTCCCCTTCTTTCTCCCAACCCAAAACCTAGGGTTCCCTTCTTTACCCCTAACCCAACACCTAGGGTTCCTTTTTTTTTACACAGAACCCTAGCCCTAGGGTCCCGTTCCTTATTCCTGACCCAACACCTAGGGTTCTCTTTTTTTTTCACAGAACCCTAGCTCTAGGGTCCCATTCCTTATTCCTGACTCAACACCTAGAGTCCCATTCCTTATTCCTGACTCAACACCTAGAGTCCCATTCATTATTCCTGGCCCAACACCTAGGGTCCAATACCTTATTCCTGACTCAACACCTAGAGTCCCATTCATTATGCCTGACCCAACACCTAGGGTCCCATTCCTTATTCCTGACTCAACACCTAGAGTCCCACTCCTTATTCCTGACTCAACACCTAGAGTCCCATTCCTTATTCCTGACTCAACACCTAGAGTCCCATTCACTATTCCTGACCCAACACCTAGGGCCCCATTTCTTATTCCTGACTCAACACCTAGAGTCTCATTCATTATTCCTGACCCAATACCTAGAGTCCCATTTCTCTTTCCTGACCCAACACCTAGGGTTCCACTTCTTATTCCTGACCCAACACCCAGTGTACTTTGCCTTTTATACCCAACACCTCGGGCTTTATTTCGGCAAGACTTCACTACTTGGCCCTTCATTATCTATGGTACCTGAAACCTTCAAATCTTAGTTTAGTAAACCATTTAATCCATTCTAAATTTAGTTATTTTAGTCTGCCATAAATCACCATAATTATTAACCAAAGTATTGCCAAATGCAACTTTAACATAATTAAGTTATACAATTCCAATCCCACCAATATAATAATATTCATAATAATTGATAGTATTATAATATAATTACAGCTTCACAATATGATAAAATATTAAACATTATATCCATCCACATACATATAATCATCATCATCATCATTCTCAATCCACAGACGTCCACTACAGGACATAGGCCTCACCATTCGATCACCACAGCGCGCGGCCCTGCACCAACTGAAACCAACGACTCCCCGCGACCTTAACAAGATCGTCTGTCCATTTAGCGGGAGGCCTTCCCACGCTGCGTTTGCCAGTTCGTGGCCGCCATTCAAAGACTTTTTTGTCCCATATATAATGCTATATTAGAACATTAATAAAGCATTCATTTTGTTATTTATGTCATGTAATAATTCAGTTGTAATAATTAAAATATTTGCTGATCGATTACTTCATAAGTATTAAACTTATTAAATAATACCAGAAAAATATGTTATTCCGTTCGTCAAAACTTACACCAACGACTCCAGTTCGGCGCGCGCGCCGTCGCCAGTCGAACGTCGCATCCGCAAACCATCCGCGCCAGCCCACCCAGCAATATCACAGTGATGGCCATGCACAGTGTCAACATCGATAAAACTCTTTTGTCAACATGAAACGCTATCCAACCCGATCCAATCCAGCCGGCAAGCACCCACTTCAGGGCCCAGCAAATACAAGTGAGTGGAAGATCCCAAAACGACATGCGCGCTCCTTTGAACAGCCTTCCTCACACAAAACAAATTTGAGCAACAGATTCAGCACTCCTCCCGCAGACCAAGCTGGACCCGCACATCATGAAGCATCAACAACCAAAAAGAAAACAATGCAAAATACACTCCTCCCACACTCAAAGAATTAAGATCTGACTGGACCCATGAGCACATCAAAGCACTGACCAACAAACACACCAAACCCTATCACTTGCAATACAGGGGCAATAACAAGATTGCTATCATCTGCTACACTCCGGTCAGCCATCAAGCACTCAAATCTGGGCCACAAACAGAAAATGTAGCATTTCACACACCTTCGCGTCAAGATGAAAAAAAACACGGAAGGATTGCCCCAAAGAAGAATTAACCGAACCGGGACTCAATGATGCCACTGCACATAAAATGCGAATACCGGACAACAAGAAGCCAGCCTCAGCACCCTTCTTGGCACAGCTACCACCAAGCTGTGACATTGTCAAGCTCCGACAAATCAAATACACCAGCAATTGCGCCGTTCAGACATGAAGATACCGCGCAAACAACCAGTACGGAACCCAGCGCTTCAGATGTCAAGGCTTCGGTCACTTGTCAAGAAATTGTAATTTAACGCCTCGCCGCGTCAAATTTACAAACCTGCACCCGACCTCTGAATGTCCCAAAAAAAAGATCGTTCCCAACCCGCAAAACGCTGCAATTGCAATGAAGAACCGCCCGCAAATTGCTGCCAATGCAAAGAAAGGCAGAAATATCCTCAATTGCCACGTGAAAGACAACCCAAGCCTAAACCTACCCAAAAATGAAACCAGGAAACCGAACGAAGTCAATGGGAGAAGTTGGAACAAAGTCGCCTCTCTCAACACCACCAAGCAACATCCCTGCAACTGTCACTAATATTCCTGGCCATACTTTTTACAGGCAAGATAATCACAAAGATACTCGCGGACAAGGTGCTGGCGTCCCAATTAAATCCGATACTACCCATAATTTGACTCAAATGACCAAAACCAAACACTTGGAACACATTGGTCTCCAAATATTACTCTCTGTGGAAAAACACCACACTACTTCAGCCTATCAATCCCCCAACCTGCCAACGACAATCAATGATGCAGACCCATCACCCAGTCCAAATGATACAGCGCCAATTGACGGTGACCTAAACACCAAACATCCTTACTGGAACCGTCCCAAAACCAACCTACATGGTAAAATCCTTCCCGACCACAACGGCTCCCAATGACCACGACGCTCTCGCTCCATCCGATCCAACCCCAATCCACCACGTCGGCTCACATCAACCTTCGACCCCCGACAGCCAAAAACACTCATAATACAACTGAACCCCAAACCATCACCGCCCCACCAGTCCGCTACCAAGTCTGGCAAGCTTCCCGAGTCAATCACTTCAAATTGCCTGCAGAGAAGCACCAATAACCCAGCCATGGCAGAACAATTCGGCCCCTGCAAAAAAACATTCCACAGTCCAACAGCCAGCACGCGCATCCGAGCACAATGACACATCCCACAACCCAAATCGAGGGCTCTCCACTGGGATGATCCCACTAGACATAGAAAAGGTGCTCGATTCAGTCTGGCACGCCGGGCCACTGCACAAACTAGTGTCGCCAAATGCACCACCATTCCTCACCAAACCTATACAGTGTTACCAGAACGCCTTCGCTGCACATATCCACATCCAACGTATATTCCTCCAACCGTAAAACAGCCACTGCTGGTGTCCCTCAGGCATCAATATTGGGCCCCTAATCATCCATACCTCTCCCAAATGACATACCCAAGCACACACATCCAGCCATCCATGCAGATGACACTGCAACCCGCACCTCCTCCAAAAATATTGATCTCACTGTTAGCAGACTACAAATGTCAATGGGCCCACCCAGAGAATATTCATTAAAGACAATACTGTACAACCAGTAAAACTGAAAGCACTCTTCTCACCGGCAAGAGGGCGCCACCCACACGCCCTGACTCAACCGATGGCCCCTCTGCACCCCGGAGCAAATCTGCGAAATATCCCGGCACCACTATGGACAGCAAACTGAACCGTTCCAAAAACGCCGACCAAATTCAAATTCAAATTCATATCATTCATTCCGTAAAGAAAGGTATTAAAGCCATTAACGCCTTAAAACCGATTCCAAATCGCAAGTCCAATCCCAGCGCTGCCACAAAACTCCGCATCCATTCCACCATCGTCAGCCCCGCGCCGACACAAGTCAGCCCCCGTCTGGAGTAGTCCAGCTGATACTAACCACAAAAAGTTACAAACTGTTCAAAACAAGGCCACAAAATTGCACACAGAACCCAGTCCAAAACAAATCTTATTTATGTCCACAACGTCGTACATTTTCCTTTAGTTGCTTTTCTGTATCAAAATTAGCACGTAAATTGTATTTTCAAATCCACCATCCACCAGTCATAACAGTCATCTCAAAATTAGGTAAAAGCAGATCAAATACATGATCGTACAGCAGAACATATAATCGATATAGACTGCACCCTCACTACTCTCCCAGCAGTACGTAATCAGACCGACTAGCCTGCTACCTGTTTACGCTTGACCCCCTCAAATGAATTCAAAAATAAACCCGTTCAGTTATTATACAGCAAGCCTATTATTCTGTCAATGAATATTTCAATGATCGATTTTCATTAAATTCAATTGACTTTAATTCCAATATATTTATTCAAATCCCATTTGTTGGTTGGATCCACATTACCAAATTAAGCCAATTTATTGACACCCTTTACAATCACACACCAATCCATTGCATTTCAATGGGATATCGTTTAAATCACTTTTGACATGCCACTACCACTATCCACAAATATTTTTGAATCCATCCTACTATTATGACTGCATGATTCCACTATACTTGACTAATGTATAATGGTTTAAGAACCCTTGAGGGAAAACCTTGTATACCTGTATGGGCGGAACATGGACTGCATCCATTCTATCTGCAAAAACATCTGTATCCACCTGTGTTTCACAAAACAAATAAACTGAATCGAATTGACGCGGCGACCGGTCCCTCGGTCGCTCGCCCAAAACTGCACACTATTATATTGCCAGCAATCAGTGTTTGGTAACAAGTATGCATTACAAGTCCCACCCTACATGACAGTATTCAACACAATGCAATGCAAAACACGTTCCAAATAGCAACCATAAATCAGTGCCAAATGTTAAGAAAGGTGATGCAGCCCAAACAATAGTTACAACCTACTCTAGTGTGTGTACAACTAGAATAAGATCCTCTTGGATTCCAATATTACTTTTATGCAAAAACAAATAAAACCTTTTAAAACAAACCAAACCATATCAACGACTACATTCTAAAAAAAATAATATTATCCAATATTGCCACATAAATACAAAGCAACAACATTCAGTCAAAGCCTTTCCAATTTATATAACAATACTTCTCCTCTAGACAAAGCAATAAAATTCACCCAGTATAGAACCTCCACAGTCAATTATCCACCAATCATCAATTACCAAGGAATCAAGTTCAAAGTCCTATCCTTCCATATCAAATTTTAGTAATCAAAATAAAATAAAATAAAATATCGTAGACAGAATTGCCTCCCATAATTTCAACCATACCAATTTTTCATTTCTCCCTCTCCAATCAGCCAACCAGTTCGTATGCAAACAAAACAATAGGTTTCACGTAATACATTTCAAACTCGAACGATCATTAGAATATGATTCCTCCTTCTCCTCTAAGAGTATACATCTTTACCGCCAAGCAGCCGTCACACTCGCTCGAGTCAACCTACCCGCACTATACCTAGAATGCCAGATAAAACAACAATACTCCAATTCAAAACGGCTACACTCTTCGAACTCCAAAAAATAATCGCATTGTAACTTCCCCCAAATGCATAAAAACCACTCGTGAGAAAAAGAAAAAAAAACACAAATTGGAGAAATTAATGCTTCATTTGTTTTAAGAGGAGTTAAAAAAATATGAATACACATAATTCAAAATCGTTACTTACGTTTTGTGAACGTGACAAGAAAATGTAAAATTTTCTTGAAGATCCCACTTCTGACCTATGGGGATCAGGTCAGACAACAAAAACAAATGCACACACTTTTAAATAATTACAATTTATTATCTTACCACACCGTATTTATTCACCTTTATTTTAAAAACACACACTTTACGCATTAACTATTTTCACTTAACCTTTACATTTCTAATCGAACCACAAGACTGCCCGCCATTTCCCTGACATCGTCCGATCACGACTCGTCACCCCACCACCGGAAATGAGTCGTGGTTGGTCGATGCTTAAACTTAATCAAACCAATGCAAATGATATCATAATAATTCAATTAAATTATAACTTTAAATAAGAACAATTTACAAATAGATAATTACCATTAATTATATTTATTACCAACTACTTCCTGTATATTTATTATTTCATTTGCCATTTCCAACACTTAGTCCAATTCAGTATCTATTTTCCAATCATAGATCAATTGAATAACAATGTAAATAATAAGTAAATGATAAATAACTATCTAAACCTAACAATACATACTTATTTTTTACTTTACCAGTAACCTGAAAACAGTAAGAAAATCTATTCCACTAGTTTTCACAAATTCTCGTTGACTATATATTTTAACTATTTGGACTGGTAAATTTGTATGAACAACTTTTTTTTTTGTATTTCCTCCTTAAAATTAATGGAATAAATTTGGTTATTGATTCTGAACAAACAGATTTAGAATATTTTATAAATTACAAAAAGGCATAGCAAAGCTAAAATTTGCTTTAAAATATTACAAGTATTTGATAAAAATGCGTCATCTCTTGACTGTAACAGTATTGATCTTAATTCAAACTTACAGTATGTGAATAGTGACTTATTACATCACATAGATGGCGCTAAAACCAAATAAGGTTCGTCTAGCTAAAAGCTGGCACAAAAAGAGTTGAGAAATTTCGAGTCCGGCAGCATACGAATCCATAGCTGAATTGGCAAAGCACTTGGGGCGTATACCCAGGGGGTGCAGGTTCGAGTCCTGCTGGATTCTTAATTTTTCAACTTTAATATTTTATAAACAGATTTAGGTTGCTGATAAAGTAAAAAAAAGGTTTTCTAAGTCAAATTCGGGCTATCTTTAAAATTTGTCAAGTGAAGTCATACGTGTGTTCTATAACCTGAACATGTGTTTAGGGGATTTTTAGAACCAATTAATTAAAGTAATATATAAAAAAATATTAAAAACATCTACACTTGTAAAACTACTATTTTTTTTAATTTTTTTTATTAATGATGTTTCTAAGCAATTAGATACGTCATAAAGATTACAATCTAGTCTAGATATAACATTAGAGACTAATGAGTAATTTAATTTTGACCTAAGCTACTAAATTAATTTATGCTAAGAATGTGTCCATTAACACCTATCTTATTGTCTCTATTATCGAAAATAACACTTTGTTCTTGTGTTCTTTTAAGGTAGCACTAAACCACTTGAATCACTAAAACATACATACAGAAAAGTTTTAGTGTTACAACTTATTGATAAAAACTGAAAATGAATACCACTCGGCTGGCGGACAACCCGACTGGCACCGAACTTGCGTACCGTGCCAGGTGCCCGTCGTTATCACATTATAACCTTAAATGAGTCCACGGTTAGTTTAGTGGTTAAAGCGGTCGCCTCGCCGCTTTCAGCTGATGTTGTAGGTTCGATCCCCCACACGTGACAAATTTTTGTGTGTTCGGAAAGATTTCTTTTGACTCTGAATGTGCTCTGTGTGTGTAGAAGGCATGTTTGTGAACATCCCTGTGACACAGCAGTTATTTCTAGTAAGGAGTCGTTTAAAATAAAACTATCATTGGTAGAAGGTGAAGGCCTCCTCTAGAGATTTCAAGTACCTCATTTTTTTGCTCTGTGCATCCATTGATCACCAAGCGACTTATATAATGCCGTCTGCTCTTCGATTCATTGGGTCACATTTTTCTGGTACCTTAACTACATGTACACCTGTCCTAATCCTAAATTCAAAGTGAAAAGCATATAATTTTATGACATTAAACGCATATGTGGTTCCATGTGTTATACATATGACACGGCACAGGCATGTGCCGTGTTCCATTTCACAAGTGTTCACTTACAGAGCTCGTAATGAGAGCAAGTTTGCTTAAACCGGCTTGTTTTTCTTTTTTAAGTGTTTATCTTGCTTTTGAGTTGATGAATTATTGTACAGAAAACATTTCTTTTTGCTTTTTACATAAGTACTTAAGATAAACCTTTATTTTGCCGCCAAATAGTATTGCTTGCATTACTGTGTTCCAGTTTGGTGGTGGGATCGGGCCCTGATATTACTGGCACATAAGGCATAACACCATAGTCTTTAGATGGAGCGACGCATCTACAATCTGCTTTTGTGGATTGTTGATGTCATGGGCATAGTTACCACTTACTATCAAGTGGACTATACGTTGTATAATTTTCCAATAAAAAAACCGACTTCAATTACTAATAATGCTAATAAAATAAAAAATACTAGACCAATCTAAAATAAATTTTTATGGGACCACCTGGCAGCTATTTCGCGTCAAACAAAAAAAGAATCACGCGAATCGGTCCATTAACCGCGACGTAATCGATGTACATACATAGAAAAAAAAACATACCGGCCGTATTGAGAACCTCCTCCTTTTTGGGAAGTCGGTTAATAAAAGAAATAACACCTTATTACCCAAAAGGTATGGCAGAGGTGTATACCAACGACAATTCACCTGTTATGTTTATATTCACCTGTATTGCCACTTTCAGGCATGCAGGATTCCTCACGATATTTTCCTTCACTGTTAGCGAGCGATAATTTATATGATAAATACACCCACACTCTTGTTCAGGTGAAAAAAAGGTTCGTTAGTGCAATCATTTGTGGACAAAGCAACAATGCTAGCCTCCATCGAACTACAATTGTTACTACTAATTCATTGTTCCGCAGTTCAAGTATAGCTACCACTATAAATGCTGCTTTCAACCACTTTCATGCAATATTTCACAGAGAGCATTTGCTGCCTTGCTTCGGTACACAGAAAAGTGAAAGTACAGAAGTAAGGCTCCATACAAAATGAGAATTGCCTCTTCTCTAAAAATCTTCAATATTACGACATAACATAATATAACATCACGCTTATATCACGCCAGAAAGGTGTGGCAGAGGTGTACAACACCCACATTTCACATGTTATGTCTAAGTCCCATGAGTTTTTAGTGAAATTTCCTGACGGAAAGTTCACAAATAACATTTGCCGGACCCGGGAATCAAACCCGACATCTCGCAGTTAGAGGCACATCACTACCACAAGCCAATCAAGGCAGTTATTTATGTTTATCAAAAAATGAAAGTACAGAAGTGAGGCTCCATACAAAATGATCAGCGCTCTCGATCATTAAAATACGCTCGGAAACAGTTTGAGAATTGTCTCTTCTCTACAAATGCTTGCTTATTATTTTATTTATTGATTAAATTTGATACTCATTGCGCAAACAGTAACCCAAAACTTACAATATGACATAAATCATTAACATAATATTACAAAAAAATGTGTGACTTGGTGTACCGTTCTGATTTCACTTTTTACATATTATGACCAACTTATTAAAATGATTAATAATAAAAACTGACATATTATTATTATGTAAATTTTACGTTAAGAATAGATGCCAAAAAGGATTGACGTAATCGATGTTTTTAAAATTTTTAATTTGTGCGATAAACGTGAAATTTCTACTTTCAATAAATGCCCATAAAGGTAGATGCGTCATCCACCCTGTATATTAATTTATTTTTTTAATTAGGGTGGTTAAAATACATCGCGTTATCTTACCATGCCTAACATATTTTATCTCTAGGCAAACTTAATAGTACCTACTAGCACAGCCGTCAAACATAGGCATAAAAAATAATTATGCAAGTCATTTCGAAGCGTCGAGATTGGTATATATTTACCTTTATTTTTTGAAAATGTTCTCAAATCGCGAAAGTTTAAAACCATAAAAAAAAACATTACGTTTTCTGTATTCTCTTTGTTGTGTCATTCCCTCAGCACAATTCCAGCACATATTGTTCAAACCGTCGAAAAAACGGTCATTAGTCTTTCAACCGTAATAGGTTCTCGCTTGACCATTTGTGTATGGGAGTGTAATGTGTTTCGAAATAACGTATGCAATAATGTTTATATAATATCCACGACCTGATGAATTAATTAGAAATTTGGAGGCATAATAAAAGGCCTTGAAGGGACAAGGTGACGTACAGAAGGCTCATCTCTCATAATAATAGGTGCTTATAATCTAAGAATGTGTCCATTAACACTTTACTTAGTTTTTGTTAAGGGGAAGTCACTTTGTTCATGTCAAGCCTATGTTATATGCTGATAAAATCTACCTAGAATGATAGCCGAATGGGAGACCGTAGGACTGCAAAGTCAAAGGTCTCGGGTTCGAACCCATTGATTTATGAATATTGAATTATACCTTGGCCATCAATTAAGGGGTTATTGCGTAAAATATCTCGTTTATTTAATAAGATGAGCCACTGTTAGCTTTTTAGCAAAATAGTGCTCGTGTATACCATATATCCAGTATATGCATACGTCGAGCATAGGTATTTATTTACCTTTATAATAATTACGCGATTTAGATCCGTTGTCTTTTTTTTTTAATATATCTAGTATATTTTGTATCGCTGGCAGTTTTAGATAATTGATTCCATTATGCATTGACACTGCTGACCACATGAGAATAATAAATGCACCATCTTCGTAATTAATAAATATTTATTTAAACATTTTAGGTTCAGACTTAAGGTTCTACATAATTATAAACTAAAGAAAGAGAGAGAGAGAAGAGAAGACCGATTCAAGCCAGATTGTTAGTAATATTGATGGGAAAAGATGGTGCTTCTCATTCTAATGTGCTGAGCAGTGTCTATTCGTAATGGAGTGAATTATCTAGGACCCCCTGCGGATAGGTTAATTTATATTTATTTATATTTAGTTATTTATAAAAGCAATCGCATGTTCATCCTATTCATATTTTTCTAAATAGTATTTATGTAATGTTGAAACCTTAAATCTAAAATATATACATACATATTATAACATTTCTTGTACATAATAATAGTAATATTAGTAATATAAAATGTTATGTTCTTTCTTACTTTTCGATTTGTTCACACTATGTATAATGTTATTGTGAAAACTTTGTTGGCTTTCTGTTTCAATTTGTCACTATACTATCTGTACTAATAATGCTGTATGTTTTACTTAAAGTTAATAAATAAATATATATTAAACCATCCGTACTTCCAGTACTTGTACCAAAGGTTTCGAAAGGCTTTGATTCAGCCGAAACGATGCTTTGATCTCTCTAGAAATTAATAACACCGACCTTATAAATCTCTAAACGCATTTTTAACTCAAATATAATGTCTTAACTAAATTTAATGCGTTCAGTTGTCGATAAGCATTGCTCGGGAAACAGGAACAGCTTTTTATTTCTCGTTATAGAGACCTGTCCTACTACCAGCGAGAAGCGATTTGTATAAAATATGTGGTTACTTAACAAGAAGCCTTGTAATGTATAGTTATTAGGATTGACGCGGTATTTAATTTATTTTCGATTTTTGCCTCTGAAACTGCCTCGTTGGCCTAGCGGAATTATTTCTGTATCGCTCACTGCGAGGTCTCGGGTTCGATTCCCAGGTTAGGCAAAGTAATATTTGTGAACTTTCCGATGGTGATAGGCTCACCTCCTATCCTATGGGACTTAAACATAACAGGTGAAATGTGGGTGTTGCCAGACCGTTCTGGGTAATATAGGCGTCATGTTATGTGTTTCCGAGTTTAGTTGGCATTCATAGTTATTATTTATTCAACAACACAATGAAGTAAAGACGTTTTAAAATTGTGGGTCGTATTGCAGCATATATATTATAGATACATAATCATAAAGTTTTAATTCTTCGGAAGTGATTCTCAAGTTGTAAACTGATGCCCCATTTAGTACAAAATTGTTTGTCCAGGTCGTCTTTATCAAGATATGCACATAATAATATTATTTAGAGAGAGGGACATACCTAATTTCTTACATAGGTAATTATAACATCGAACTTCCTACTCTAAACGCTAGTTAGTTGAATCGTAAATTTAATGTTAAAAATGTATTATATGTATTGATTAGGTATTTTTTACACCATCAATATATTTCATGCATATCCTATATGCAGAATACAGTTATACAGAAACGTTAACGCCTATCGCTAACTCTTAGTTACCGAGACAAAAGCCCGCAAAGTCAACGATGTTAGATTATTTCCTCGGAGGTCGTTCGATAAGATCGGTTGATCACAGTCATTGAGCAACATTTCTGTGATTTGGAACCAAATTGACGGTTTCTCTAACCTTGGATAAGGTAAACAAATAACCTCAATGCATTAATTGTGTTTGGAAAGCTGAGCGATTTGGCTAGGCAGTTTTTGTAACAGAACTAGGGCGAGTAGGGCGTCACCCCCCCCCTCTAAAAGCTAAACTACTGGATCCCAAAATCTGAAAAAAATTGTGTCGGTAGTACATGTAATGAACTTTAAAGGAAAACTATAGCGGATAAGTTCACTTCATTAGTTCAAGAGGAATAGGGGTCCGAAATGTCAGATGCAGTTACTCAGAATATTTCGTTCAAAATTCTTGAAACATAAATAAACATACATAATACATATATAAAATCACGTCTTTATCCCACGGGGGTAGGCAGAGACGATGGAACGCCATGTGCTTCGCTCCTTACATACTTCTTTCGCTTCCTCAACATTCATACATCTCGTCATACGTGCTAGCTGGTTTCGTGTACTACAAACATTTCCTTTCTGAAGGACGCCATTTAGTTAAAAAGTAAAATTAAAATATTTTTCTACGGAACCCTACTGCGCGTGGCCCGACACGCACTTGGCCGGTTTTTTTATTTTTACCTTTGTATATATTTTCAATTTATTTAATGTAACTTTATATTTCTTTAGTGTTTTTTCAATAGACAATAAATAAAAAAAACAACAAAATAATAAATATTTGACTGCTTGAGATGGTTGTAATTTCTTCCTAGAACTCAATCAATCAACTAATTTGTAACACTTCACGTGACCAGAAAGCTGGTTATTACTTCGCTCAAAGGTTGAGCATTGCAATCCAACGCGGAAATGCCGCCAGCCTTCTGGACACGTCACCCGCATTTCACATTGATGCGGAAGTATTTTTTTACGCATAACTTTTTACATTTTTATTTCTATATTTCTCTTTCAGTTGGACATAGTTAGGTATGTTTTTGGTTTAGTATTATTTAATAATTTAGGTTGTAAATATTTATTTAAAATTGTTTAACCAAATAAATAAATCTCTATCACTAATTTGTTACGCATTTAAGTTTTTACAATTTACTTTTGAAGATGTTAGAGCTTTTGCAAACTTGATCAAGAGACACTATTGTCTCTCGATTCAACCTACAATCGAGTTGAGGCGAAGAGAAACAGCAAACTTGTATCAAACGGGTGGTAAATACGCAACGCTATCTTGCGTTTGTATCCAATTGAGTTAGAGCAGAGCCGCTTGTTGTTTGGTGTGTCAACTACGTTCTAAGCGCACAAACTTAACTGCCTGCAACTCGCGTTTGACGTATGTTAAATAATTTAATTTTAAAACATGGTAGATCCTGTTCCAAAACAAAACACGGCAGTAATATTAGATACTTCTATAATGGCCAGTTAGAAAAAGCATTATTTTTACAAAAACTATCGTGGTAAATATTCTACCGTTTATGAACATCTGATATAATAATAATAATAGCAGCCCTGTGTCTAATACATCTCCCACTGCTGGGCTCGGGCCTCTTCTTATGATGAGAAAGGTTAGGACATAGTCCACCACGCTGGCCAAGTGCGCATTGGTAGACATTACACGACCGGCACTCTCAGGCATGCAGGTTTCCTTAAGATGTTTTCCTTCACCGTAAGCGAGCGATAATTTATATGAAATACACACATATCTACGAAAAGACAAATCTTAACGATTTATTGACAAAGGTGTGTGCCGTGGGTTCGAACCCGAGACCTTTGATTTCGTAGTCCTACGGTCCCCCACTCGGCTATCGCTGCTGTGTTATATACATCTAGGTAATACTTAAATTTTTAAACATACAGAGAGTTTAGAGAGAAGACAAATAGAAGAGCCTCATGGTGCTTTCTGTCACAGTATATGAACCGACCATATTGTATTGCACACCCGCATTATTATTGACAATATTTGAAGAAAGAAAGAAGAAGAAAGAAACGTTTATTTTGGCAAATCTTAAGCTTAGTATCACTTCTAAAACTACTTGTAATAAAAATTAAATTGATGTGCCAAAAAAGGTACACACCTGAGCATACTACAGCAGCACATCAGCACTACAGCGCTGGTATTCTGGTGCGCCCTGATTGCGAATAAGGTAGTGCGACATTCGTCCTAATGATGACAAACTCCACCGTGACAACACTGTCAGACACTTTTATACAGAAAATACAAAATAATTATTAATTATAGAAAAAATAAAACAAAAATAAAAAATAAATAAAAATACTCTATAATAAAAACAAATGGAAAACAAAAACAAATATGGAACGCCCCCATAGGGTTTGAGTGGTTTGACATATGTCGCTAAAAGTCAACGTTGATAATATAGACTATAATATATACGTGCGTGTGGCTAGCCTATCATTTAAAGTTTAACATCATAAATATGAGGTATTTTTAGCAACATCACTCATATCGCGGCTAAATGCATGAGTGGAACTGATGAGAATGAATGCGGGCTTCATTCAATGATAAAATCTCATTAGCTGTGCATGACACTGTGTAAAATGGAACTGGAAATTCTTGTTTTAATTTTCGTTTAATTTTAATTCATTTATTTTTTATTCGGGTTTTGGAGATATTTGTGGGCTATAGTTACCGCTTACCAATCATTAGGTGGACAACAAAACTGTTTGCTGTTGTATGTGGATACGGACACTTTTTGTCCTCACAAACTTTTACATTTATAATATTTGTAGAGTCAAAACACTGTTGTCCTCCTCTAACGACGTAGTTGTTCTTTAGTTATTTATCTGTCTCAGAATAACGATGTATATAATTTAGTCATTATTATAGACTAGACTAGACTGATAAATAAGAAGGTACCTCTAAAATGCCGCGGAACAACCTCTTGACATTCAGATTCAACTATGACATAGTTATCAAATAAAGGGTCAAAATACAAAAGAAATTGACGCTTCTAAGTTGATAAGTATCTATAGTATGGCCAACGAAACGAGATAAAGAATGTAAACAAACGGACTATTATCTCTGTCCTTATCATTCGTACGCGCAGTTGACGTCAATTGATCGACAACAGCTGTCGTTGTGTGTTTCGTGGTACAGGAAAGCAGTCAGTACCGCAGTTGTCAACATTTGGTCCTCCATTTTGTGATCAAGTTCATTCCTGTTTGGATTGCGTTGGAAGTGATACATATTTTTTCGTCTCCGTATTTGCTTGGTTTTTTGTTGTTATTATTCCGTTTCTGTTAGTTTTATTTTTTATTTTTGCTGTTATTACTTAGTTTTAATATATTTATGTTATATTTTTTATGTTTTTGACAATATAAGTTCCTTGTCAGTCTTTTAGTTATCTAGTGTTTCTTTAGTTTATTTCCTATTTTCTTAATATAATTTATTTCCTTTTCGCCTGGTTTCTTTACCTCAACCCAATCCACAACAATAATATTTTTTCAAATAAAAATGTTTTGAACCCCTGAACATTTGTATACATTTTTTATCTCGTCTGGTTGGCCTTACTATACGTCATTGTTGAATCGAAAAATCAAGAGTAGTACATATTTAGTAGTAAGAAACAGTTGAAAATTAGGAGACGGACAGGATTTGAATCTGCGACCTTCTGCACACCGGGCAGCCGCTTTAACCAACCAGCTACGGTCGCCTCTTGCCGGTTGCCTAAATTTCACAAGTGTATGTTAAGTAATTTATTTTATTTATTTAAAAACTTTATGCACAAAAATTGGTACATGGGCGGACTTAATGCCGTAGGCATTATCTACCAGTCAACCTTTAGGTGATGCAGAGACGACAAGTGGTAGGTGCAAGAGCTGAGAGTTGGTTGGAAACTAGAAACTACTAATTTCGTAGTATTTAGTAGACATATTATTTTCTATTTGTCATCATGGGATAACACATATGGTTTGAAGGCTTATTTGATATATTAAATATAGTAGATAACCTAACATTAAAGATAAAAGACGATTAGTTTATCTATTTATTCAGAAAATTACTGGCATTTACCATAGTTTTCGCTTCAGCTTCGTCTTAGAAAATATTTAGTACTACACGATACTTTAAGAGTCCGTTATACGTAATAATATACATTAAACTTTACGTTATATCTATTTACTTAAATGATGTTCTGAAATAAGAAAAAAAAATACCCATACGTCACGTTTTTTTACAAAAGTTAGCTTGGGACCAAAGCCATGGTGCGACTCTATAAGGAATACTGTTGGTTTTGAAAATGTTGTGCAACCTTACTTTCATTATGAATATGGTCGATATTTGATTGACAGAAATGGAATTTCGTATGATTCCATTTATAGAATACGCATGCCGGAGTAAGATGGTCTTAAATAATTAACAAAACATAACATCACGCCTATATTACCCAGAAGGTTGTGGCTAAGATGTTTAACACCCATATTTCACCTGTTATGTTTTTAAGTCCCATTGGATAGGGGGTGAGCCAATCGCCATCGACCGGGCTTAATTCGAACTCCGTGCTGCTATTGAGAATTCCCTGACAGAAAATTCACAAATAACTCCTTGAACCTTGAACCGAGCCGGGAATCGATCCCGTGTCCTCCCTTTGAGAGGCGCTAACCACTAAACCATCGAGGCAGTCTTAAAAAAAATCTTGTAAAATATTTAGATTTACCATATTTTTTTTTTTTTTTTTTTTTAACCTATATTGTCCCATTGTTGGGCAAAGGTCTCCCCCAAAGACTTCCATTCTTCCCTCTCTTCAGCTTTATCCTGCCAATCTTCCAGAAAGGTGTCCAAGTCATCGCGCCAGCGTTTTCTCGGTCGGCCTCGGCGACGACACCGGTTCTCCGGCATCCATTGTGTCGCGATTCTTGACCACTTTTCTGGATGCATTCTGAAAATGTGCCCCGCCCAATCCCACTTTAGCTTTGCGGCTTTGTTGCCTGCGTCTGTGATTCCGGTTTTGGAGCGGATTTCGGTGTTTCGGACTCGGTCTTTGAGCTTTATGCCCAACACACTTACCATAATTAGGTAGTAATATCTCCTATACATTAATTTGGAACACCCATTAGCAAGTTTAATTCTTATATCGATAAGCGTACTTTTACTTATTTTGCATTAACACTCTACGCCATATATATATATCTGATTGCCATTAATCGTCTAATGTCGTTTATCTTTTTTACGGCCAAATGGAGAGTTTTAATGGATGATTTCCTAACGCGTTAAAAATTGCAACATTTGGCGTCCCAATGGCCCCTCTTATCACGAAAAGGAACGGGGATTAAAATACGACTTTTAGGGCTATTATTAATCACATATTTTTTGTCATAGAACTGGTAAATTGTATTTTAACAAAATTACAAACAAGGATATTTTACTAATAAGTTGAATAAATAAGTTTGCAGTGACGAGAAAATAACGAAAAAATATTTATTGATACATAATATAGGTAAAAATGTATTTATTTAGTGTGGTTTCCACAAACGTCAAGTAAACTTTGACACCTGTAAATTGTGACACTTTTATAATCGATCAAAGAATATTTTTTATTTAGATGATATTGAACGAGAATAAGCGCGATTAAATTTATTTAGTTTTAAAGATACTTTATTCTCATAATACCATTACATTACCATTCGGTGCTTGACGTTTCGACAAGGTTGCACTTTGTGATGGTCGCAAGCAGACTGATTCTCCTATAATAGACGAGACTAGAAGACTGGAGACAGAAGGTGGAAGATCGGTAGTAGTGGCGTAAATTGGTCCAGCAGGGAATTACACCAAGCTAAATAATGATAAAGATAAATAACTCTTACGTGACGATTGTATTTATTTATTTATTTTAAATTTTATGCACATCAAAAGTACAATGGCGGACTTAATGCCTAAGCCATTCTCTACCAGTCAACCATGAGGAGGTGCAGAGACAATAATGGTAGATGCTTTTAGAATTTAAAAAAGAAAGTACAATCTATAAATTTACAATCCTAATCAATGTTTATTCTAATAATTATATTTTAAACTGGATAATATATAATATAAATACACTAAATATTACTATTACATAATATAAATAATATATAATATAATATATTAAATACATATAATCAGGTATTTAGCTGGCTATATAAGGCTTATTGTTTTAATTAGAATCTTAATAATAAATTATGCCGCAGGCAACATCTAATATATCACTCAAAATTCAGTTATTAAAACATAAAACTAGTGATCATAAACGTATAAATGCCATAACCGACGATAACTCGTGAGAACCAACTCCATAACAAATATAATCCATAGTAAAAGTTATGAACAGAAATGCTAGTTATTTCTTTAGAAATGACTATACTCCAGTGCAATTAAATCTACTCAAGTCTCAGACTAAGAAACCAATATGGACACGTCATGAACGTAAATACCTATGCATAAAAGTCAGCCAAACTGCCGGGGGTGCTGTGGAGTAGATTGTATAGTATAGAATAGACTATCTATGATTTGACGACTAGTTTTCTATGAAATCGTAACATTATTCAAAGGCGGCACTCTTCTACAATTGGCAGAGGGGACACCTGACAATGACTTCTCTGGTAGGCTAATTGCTCTGGGATTTAAGCCCTATATATGCCTACACACTTAAACTGCTATCAATACAAAATTAATTAAATTGAAGTGTCTGTTTTTAATGTCAAAATAACAAAGTATTTTAGTTGATATAGTTTTTACCTTTGCCTAAAACACTGTTTTTAAATTTTTGTCTGTCTGTTTGTATCGGCTAATCTTCTAAAAGGTTAGACCGATGTTGAAAAAAAATGATATGCAGGTAACTGACTGCAGAACGAACGACTGACGAACGACGACCGGATGGCGGAGTGGGTAGTGTACCTGCCTGCGACGCCGAGGTCGTGGGTTCGATTCCCACTTAAGACAAATCTTTGTGTGCATGAACATGGGGGTTTGTCTTTGTCTGGGTGTTTCTATGTATAATAAGTATGTATTTACAAAAGAAAAGTGTATATGTATTAGTATCAGTTATTCTAGTACCCATAGTACAAGCTCTGCTTAGTTTGGGACTAGATGGCGTTGTGTGTGCGTTGTGAGATATTATTAAAAAAAAAAAGAAAAAAAAAACGTGTAACATAGGCTACTTTTTAATGATGTACCTATCAAGCAAACAAAACTGTGGGATTAGTTTGTTTGTTAGTGCTAATCTCGGGAACTACCGATCAGGTTTTTATTATTAGTTTTGTTTTTGATAGTCTAACTATCCATTAAAGTTTATTGATATTTGATATAACGCTAAACTCCGCGGGAAAGAGGTCGAAGGAAAGAGACCCAGAGGCCGCAGCCCGATACGCTGGTCTGATCAGGTCCGCACTACCCTTAACACCACGGTCCACACCGCACTACACACAGCCCAGGACAGGCAAAGATGGCGGACCATCACACGGGAATTGATGATCCACAAAAGAGGTCACGACCCTCAGTAATGAGGAAATAGAAGCAAGGAGGAGGAAACTCCGCGGGATTAGCGAGGCTTAACGTGGGTCAAAGCGCGGGCGCAGCTACTACTTAATTTAGTTCGTCGTATCGTTATAGAATTCCACGCAGACGAATTCACGGGCAAAAAGCTAGCAATTTTGAAAGCTAATACATAACCCACACACCTACAATATTACTGCGAATATTTGACTTGAGCTCTAAGACTATTTTTTCTCGTCAAAGCGGATAATATCGCCAGTGTGTGGTTTTGAGTCGATTCAAATGCACGCAAGTGTAGTACGGATTCCAAGAAAGCAGTTTATAAGGCAAGAAAAACGCCAACCAACTATGTAATCGCAAGGTCGTTACGCCACGATTATATTATTATACACGAGTGTAGTTATTATGAATGTTTCCCACATCATTAGTCCGGTTCTAGAACTGTTATCCTTTACAAATGCAATCGTATAATTTAGTTCCATTGTTAAGTAATAATGGCGTACCACAGTAAAATAAGTAGTTTCTTTCTTTAATACGTTCTTGTTTAAGTCTCTCTTCTCTTCTTCTTAATCGTTCCCCCATTACTGAGGATCGTGACTCCGTTTCAGACGAGCAACGGACTGTCTCCAGCCGATCCGGTCTGTAGCCTGGTGGAGGGCGGCGCTGATAGGTAACTCCAGTTGTTCGGAGATCTGGTCCGACCATCTCTTTGGGCTTCGACCTCTGGTTCTTTTGCCTTCGACCTTTCCCGTCACTACCAGTCTTTATAAATTATTGTTTAAGTCTAGTTAAGTTAATACTTTGCTCTGCTTCCGTCGAATTTAACTTAATGTTAAATATTCAGTAGTTGATAGTTAGACTATCAAACACAAAATTAGAATCCAGTACCCGAAATTAATTTTAAAAACAAACAAACAAATTTATTGCCCCCGAGTAGTGCCTGAAATTAACTTTAAAAACAAACAAACAAATTTTTTGCCCGCGGTTTTGTCTGCGTAGTAGGTACGTCAATATAAAGTAGCCCATGTCACGCACTTTATAGTCATTACTTGTATGTAATATTTATCTGTATCTAATAATAGTTTATTTTATTTATTTTATTTTATTTGGAAAACTTACAGCTATAAACTTATATATTAAAAGAAAACTAAACACAATGAAGGCCATTTACAAGTTTTGCACAGATAGAATTTAGAAGATCAGCCAATACAAACAGATAACATTTTTTAAAACTACATTTTAGACATATAAGGGCCTTATCATACTAGCGGATTGCGAGCGGATTCAAAGCGGAGCGGGCGCGCAACGGATTCGTTGCGGGCGCGCAACGAACACGCCGCGCATTCGCAGCGAATTCGCTGCGGACGCGCGGCGTGGACGCCATTTTGTACTGTCTCGTACAAACGCCAGCCAACCAACTTAATACATTTTTTTTTTCAAATGTTAAATTATTTTGCATCATAACGGATTCTTGCGGGATTTTATCTTGCTTAAATATTTTATGTTTGTTTTATGGTAGGTAGGAACGAAATTATTTAGGATTATTGTTTAATCGTTTGCAAAACAACACAAATTAGTCGCTCTCTTCCATTCGATTAATTGATAATGGATCTACCCAAATTCGTCGATGCTTTCGTTTTCGTCGCCGGCGTTTCCGAAGTAACAAAGCCAACAGCAGTGTTTCCTCGTCGGAATCAATTTTGTTACTGAGTGTATTGTACGTCGTAAATTCGCTACAAACACGCGACGAAAACGTAGCGTATTCGCCACGCGTTCGCGACGTCTCCGCTGCGCAGCCGCTGCGTGTTCGCGACGCATTCGCTGCGCGCCCGCTCCGCTTTGAATCCGCTCGCAATCCGCTAGTATGATAAGGCACTTAATGTCTAAAATGTAGTTTTATTAATTTTAATTTTAATTATCGTGCTAATAACTATATCAATTGGAAAAAAAAGTTATTTTTATATTAAAAAAAGACACTTCAATGTTATTAATTTGTATTGATACAAACAAACCGAGTATTACGGCCAATGACTTTTATTTGGCGAATGATAGAGCGCCATTTCTAGAGCATTATTTGAGTACTGTAAAGCTCGTCCTTAATACGTTTTCACTTTGTGTTTTAACCTAATTAAGTAACGCCGCCAAACTGTAAAACTACCCAGTAACTTTTATCATGGAGTAATACGGGCAATTAGGCCTAGAGGCTTTTAGCTGGCCAACCTACCGTGTGATTAAAATTGACGATGTCTAGTCTTTGTCAGGTTTAAGTATAGTTTATTTATAATAATATATATTTTTTTAGCTTGCGTTGTCCCACTGCTGGGCAAAGGCCTCACCCAAACGTTTCCAGTCCTCTCTATCTCCTGCATTTTCTCACCAGTTGTGGTTGTAGGTATCTAGGTCATCCCGCCAGCGCCTTCTAGGTCTACCCTGACGACGGTGTCCTTCTTGGGGCAACGATTGTGTGGCAATCCGAGCCCACCTCTTCGGATGCATACGTGACAAATGTCCCGCCCAGTCCCACTTCAGCTTAGCAGACTTGCTGCCCACGTCAGTGATGCCTGTATGTAAATATTGCTAATTCGATCGCTGAGCTTTATACCTAGAACACTACGCTCTATAGCTCTCTGAAAAATCTTGAGTCTGGACTTTTGAGCCTCTGTCAATGATCATGTTTGGGCTCCGTATGTTAGGATAGGCAGGATACACATGTCATACATAATACAGACATAATAATAATATGAAATAATAAATCTATTCTTAGACCCAAAACTTCACTGTTCTTTAAGAACTTTTTTCTTAAGCAGAAAGTTCAGTAATTTTGTTACTTCTTAACGCTCGAACGGATAAACAGATTTGGACAAATTTGGTACGTAAATAGCTGACACTCTAGAATAACATATAAGCTACTTTTTATTTCGATAAATTGAAATGTTCGCGTGGGATGAGAAAAACCGTTACCCAATTGTTTTTGATAATATTTTTCGCGAAGGGAAACATTGAACGTAAAAAGGCAAACTTTTCATCGCAAATCATCACCATTCTCGACATTCCCGTAGGATGACTACAAATCCAACGTCAAGTTGGTTAGGTTAGATTCAACTTTCAAGTGATGACTCAGCCCCACAAGGCTTCCTATCCTTCTTATCTAAAATCTGTATAGGCTTCGTCCAGCAACTAATAGATGTAGTCAAAATAAATCAAGCAGATGAAAAAAGATTCTAGAAATTAAATTTAAACAAAGGTACAGAATATAGCAAGAAAAATATAAAACAAACATATCCCAGACAAAACTAACTTACTTGCAATTTCTATTGGTATTATTGTGCTTAAATAAGTATCCACTTGACCGTTCTCACTTTAAAACATAAGTGACAAATGATGTGGGCTTACCCACAACGTAAACAAAACTTAGAAGTCATTAAGTTATATAACGAAAGAAGACGACCCAACTTAACTTACATAACATCTTTTATAGTGTAGAGCAGCCAAAGTTATAAGAAGTTATGATGACATGAACTTTGATGGTGCCTTACGTCACTTTCAAGGAGAAAAGGTTATAAAATGTTATTCCAAAGCTGTCAGGTCTCCATTTATCAAATCTTGCTCACATTTATGATATTTGGAAGTACTTATTTATCAGATCATTGCTTGTATTAGATTGGACTCACACAGATAGGAATTCGGATTATTAGTTCATCATTCTTAATCCAGAAGCACGCCAAATTAAATTCGTCAATCTCCACACGCTTGGTCCATACTTGGCTATTAGAATGATATATCGTTTGTTGACGATCACCAACAATCCAAGAACATCAGAAGATTCATTTGTTGGTTAAATGTGAACTCAGTTTTATACGTTCCGATTTCTTTTGATCTAAAAAATCTATCAGAATGCTCTTGATTGTAAAAAATTCTATGAACAAACACACGCACAAGGAAATTCAAATTATGTTCCCAGAAACTCAATTTTCAGCTGTGTGAGCTTACTCTTAAGAAATAAGGTTCGGGTCACATTTTGGCATTCTCACCAACCGCTTTTCGAGATAGTGTCAGACAATGATTTAGATGTTGGTGGACGACCTTTGTCAGATGGAAAAGTTAAAGACCACCTTTTAAACCGACTTTAAAAAAAAGGAGGAGGTTCTCTATTTGATTGTTTACTTTTATGTTTGCTCGCTGATTTCTCGAACACGCCTGGACTATACTTGTCATGTTGCCCATTCTCTTCAAGTTCAGCACTGGTGGTAGAGCTCTTGTGAATGAGCTCGAGGGCGGCAGCACCACCGTCTCACCTTTAACCTGCCGCCAAATAGTAGTGCTTCCATTACTGTGTTCCGGTATGGTGGTGAGATCAGGCCCTGATATTACTAGCACATGAGGCATACCACCGTAGTCCTCAGCTGCAGCGACGCATCTATACTCTGCTTTTGTGGATTGTTGATGTTCATGGGCTGTACTCCACTTACCATCAGGTGGACTACACGTTCGTTCGCTGTAGGCGTAGTATAAAAAAAAAACGTTACGATATGATGATGGGCTCCTAGAGAAAACGAGGGCAACACTCAAATTTAAAAGGCTTCTATATTGTTTTTGTATATTATCTTAAGTTACTTGAATATTTTCATCTACACAGATAAGGCGAGACGTTGAATATTACTTAAGTATTTCTTACTTTTTAGAGCATTATTTGTAATTGAAGATGTTTTTTTTTGTAAAATTATTTTATCTCATCTTCCAAAGTAACTATTTACTAATTAAGTTATACTAATGCAAGAGTAATAGCAAGTAACTACTTAGAAGCAATATAAAATTTTTAATCATACATAAACTGATCCAATTTTCGACCTGTAATTAGTTTATTAACTACTAGGTACTATTTTACCAACGAACTTAACCACCACAACATACCACCTCCCCACATGTAAAATTAGTGACGATTGTAATTAGTCATTCATGCGCTGCTAATAAGTGTACACATTGCTACATATCAAGCTATACATTTCCATGATAAGCTAGTTCAGCTTGTATGAAAAGCCTACACAATGGGAGGCCATCTGATTCTGACAATAACAATATAATATATTGCTTCATGCCTTCTGTACCCTAAATATAGAAACAAGTAAATTAGGAACTAAATTCATTCTACTACCACAATGTAAAAAAATGCTTGTACTTACTTGTTAAAAGACAAACAGCGTATCGTATTTATAAAGTATTTGTATTCATTTCCTTAGTACTTTTGGGTGTTTCTAAGAATTTAATAACAAATACACAAGACCAAAGAATTTCCCCGGTGCATACAAGCACCAAAAATATAGACGCATCCTAAAACAAAGTTAACGTTATGTCAAGGTTAACGTATGAAATGTGTTTGTACAAATGAATGTACAAAGTTTCGGCCGCATAATGTCCGTTGTACAATAAACTGTACAACTTGAATATTTTGCAGGGAATGAGCCACGGAATGGCATTGCAGCTGTATGTTCTCATTTGCGCTACAAGTAAATTCATTGTGTTTTCCAAGATAGTAGTTTTTCTTGAGATAAAGCACAAAAGTTTTATGGTCTGTTTTCTTTTCTTAGTTTTTATATTTGTTGTTTTGTAACAAATGCCTGCTTCATATATTTTTATTAAATAACGATTTTTTAGTTAAGTATTTCAAGACTGACAAGCCTCCGCATGCGGCTTTCTGCTCCCAGGCACTCATGAATAATTATCTTCCTAATAGCTAAGGATTTTTTGAAATCGGTTTTGTTATTGTTTTTTAAATAGTACGAACAAACTAACTAAAAATATTATTTTTTTACTTTAGATTTCACCAAGGTTTTTTTTTTTTTTTTATACTACGCCTACAGCGAACGGACGTGTAGTCCACCTGATGGTAACTAGAGTACAGCCCATGGACATCACCAATCCACAAAAGCAGATTAAAGATGCGTCGCTGCAGCTGAGTACTGTGGTGTTATGCCTCATGTGCCAGTAATTTCAGGGCCTGATCTCACCACCAAACCGTCATACAGTAATGGAAGCACTACTATTTGGCGGCAGGTTAAAGGTACGCTTTTCGGACTATATTGCAAATTAACATGTTTTGGCTGTTTTACATGCATACAGCATGTGTTTTCTACTGCGTAAGAAGTTTACAGGGTACAGAAAACATAATTTTAATAGTTTTATAGTCCTCAGCTCGGCATTTATACCGCCGAGTCTCTGCGTCGTCTGTTAGACCAATAAAAAAAGTCATAACTATAGTATTATTTCAGACCAATATTAATATCATATTATATTTTTTTTATACAGAACTATGTATGTTGTATCGTCATTATATTCTGCTTTAACAATGTATTTTTCCATCCTAATCGGCCTATCGAAACATAAAAGAAACAGAATATTTTAGGAACTGAATTTAATAAGTACCTGGTATTTTAGATTATAGATTTTGGTTATTTCTGGATGACCATAAAAAGTTGTTTTTATACTTATATGTATAAGTTATCATAGCTAGATATAGAACTTAAGTACCTATATATTTTTATTCAACTAAGTTCTACCTGCTCGGAAACAAGTATAATGCTAGAAAGTGTTTTAAAAGGACTGTAATTCACAAGTATTTTCTTAACCTGAGCTGTTTTTCCTTTCGCCTCATGTATTCCTTTCCTTCATGACTAAAGGCTAAGATATCAGCCCAGTATTTTACTTGTAAGACTCGTTTAAACATCTCATTATCCTATCTTTACAGTACGTTTTCTCTTGCAGGAAAGGTCCGTGCCCATTGGAGCGAAAAGGAACCACTAGGAATAACGTAAGTGTTCTTTAAACTTTAACGATAGACAGTATTTACCTTTAGGAAAAGCTCGCGTGCGGTCTAATGCACGTATAAGTCTGTTCTCTTAGTTGATATTAAGTGCTGCGGTAAGAAATTGTTCTCTCTTTTGTTACTCCTTTAATTTATTAATCGAGGGAACCATTCGTGAGCTCGATTATTCTGTACATCCTATTTTTCTGGTGTCCTAAAATACAGACGTTGTCTAGTTTAGGCACCAGTCTCACACAATATAATTATTGCAATGTGGTAAGTATCCCTATGTATGTTTTCTTAATGTATGATTTTTTATATTGTGTTGAGATAAATTAACAATTTTATTATTGTTATTATTTGTGGTTTATGTTACCATATCTTGGGAGTACAGAGTCCCGAAACTTTGGTAGGCATGTGTGGGGCCGAAGCCAACAGCGCAGAGGCCTAAAAACATTTTAATCTAAATTTGAAATGGGGCACAATCCGACGTCTATTCCTGTTCACACTATATAATGTTATTATTATTATTATTTTGAATTACTTACTACATATTTAAGTGAGAACCTATTGTTCTAAAACTATTAATTATTTTTTTCAAGGTAGTTTTGGGGCAGTGTTTAAAGTATACAGCTAACTAAATAGGTCGCACTGATGGCAATACGTGTCGTCGATATGATTTGTCAGATTTAAATCGTTGATATTGATGGGATAAAAGATAACATATAATGTTCCAATAAAAAAACCAACTTCAATTAGCTGAAAGAATTTTTTATGGGACCATCTGGCAGCTATTTCGCGTCGAACGAAAAAAGAATCACGCGAATCGGTCCATTAACCCGCGACGTAATCAATGTACATACATAACAAAAAACATTCCGGCTGAATTGAGAACCTCCTCCTTTTTGGGAAGTCGGTTAAAAATCGTAGACCCTACACTAATTTTGGTTTTATTAACTATACGTACTACCTGTCTGATTCAAGATGGCTAAATTTTCTCGTCTCGCTTCTCTATACCCCTCTTGTAAGAGTTAGATGTTAAAAAATACTAAGGTATATAAAAGTTGGACTGGAAAAATTTATCGATATCGCGCTTTTAAATAGTTTGTGCTGTAGTGTAGACTAAATTGCGACTAGAATTATTGCTAAACTCTAGAGAGCCCATATAGTGTGTTCATCATATACAGTGGTAAAGTTCGACACTTACCGCAATATATGCGTACGTGACTACGCAAACCAAACAAAAATGTGGTAGCACACACACTATAATTCAAGATGGAAAGACAACACACTAGTAGATAAAGGTGGTCACACACATGTTAAGGTGCTTTCAGACTGGCAAGCATTCGCCTGTAATGTAATGTTGCAGATTTAATGTAACATTTTAAATTTCGTTTTTTTTATACTTATCTACTTGTAATATGCAAGTAAAAATCACTAGTATTCTTGTTAACTCTAGCTAACCTTAATTTGCTTGTGTTAAGAGGAAGTTTCACGTCCGTGGTGTGATTGCCAGGATTGGAACCCACGACCTCTGGATTTAAAAGCCGATGCCTTATCCATTGCGCCACGGCCGATGTTATTATTATTATTACAGGTTTTGCAATGTAATGCTCGGCTCGCCTCCTACACTGGTGTAATTTATTTATTTATTTAAGTAATGAGATACTCATTGCGCCTACAGTAACACAATACGCACAATAAGCTAGGTTATCAATACATAAATAGTTTACAATATGACAAAAATATGAAAAACATAGATACTATTTCAGACAAAAAATGATCAAATCGGTCAAGGCATCTTTGAGCCTCTCTTGATCTTAACCTATTAAGGTTAAAAATAATAATAATAAGGAGCGCCGTGCAGTGATTGTCGACATCACCATCCCCATGACGGAAATCTCGTGAAAGCCGAGAAAGATAAACAAATAAAATATTTTGATCTGGCACACGAGATTGTCGACATGTGGGACATGTCGGTCATCATTGTACCGATAGTCATATCAGTCAATGGACTGATAGCAAAGAGCCTCGACCAACAACCTAAAGAGGCTCGCGTTAGGCAGCTGGATCAAGAGCCAGATGCAGAAGGCGGTTCTTTTGGACACGGCACGCATAGTGAGGAGGTTCCTCTCTCTGGAGCCCTAACCATCGGCAGCTTGGTCCATGCACCTGATGTCGTTGGGACACAGTTTTTTTATATTATTAAATGTTTTTTTGTATTTTTTATAAATCATACTTAAAAATATATAAAATAAGTAAACCACCTCTTTATTTTTTTGAAGTCGATTTTTTTGAAAAAATTAATGGGACCGCCACTGTGCTATTAATATGGCGTCCTAATAACAAAACACAGCATAGCCCAATATAAAATCTACTAAATGCCGCAAAATCGTAAATTTTGCTTTCATTAAACGTCATTACTTTACCCACTTAGTCATTACGTTACCAGCAGCTATAAATTAGTTACCGTTCCAAGACTATTTTGTCAAGCTGTATGTAAGTGTAAAACTTTTTATAGAGTGACACGTAAGGTGCCATAATCTTTAGAGTACCAAGTTGTTTCATGCACTCATTTATTTTTTAAGTATAGTGTTGAACAAAGAAAGATTTTATGAGTCCAATTTGAACGTGCTTCACCAGCTTTTTATTAGCGCATTTCTCATAAAATTGGACGGACTCGCTGAGAAAATCAAGAATGGTCCACGTTTTGCGTCTTTGCAGTGCATTTGGAGAGTCGCGTTGAATACCATTTCATGAATAAAAAGCTATCTTAGGGTCAAGATACCTATACTATGTATAACTTTTTGTTCCAAAAAGTATCTACTGTTCACAATTTGCTGCTAAATCGATTTGGTAACTCTTGCTTTGTAATTATTTACATAATGTTCTTCAAATGCGATTTGTAGGATCTCGGGTTTTTAAGAAAATACTCAAAACAGTCTCATCAACTAACATAATAGTTTTTTTAAAGACTTATATAAAAAAATACTTAGATAAAAATAAAAAAAACAGAACCAAAGCCTAAAAGTGTTCCCAGGCCACAAAATTTATTCACCTAAAATGGCGCATTTTTCAAATTTAGAATTTATTCAAATTTGTGACGTTACATTATTCCAATACAAGCAAATGCTCGCAGTCTTAAGACATTATTAGTTATTTTAAAACTACCTTGTATGATTTCCTTAGTACTTCATTTTATAATGACAATGAACGAGTAACCTAATACAGGCTTCATTAGCGGATGTGTAGTTAGTTTAGGAACCACTGCGGGCTGCGGTTCATTAAGGATTATAAACTAGAGGAGTGTGCTGAAACAATAGCAGCAATGGAAATGGAGCAATGTGAACTTAATCGTTGTTTAATTTTCGTGTAAGTATAAATTATATGAATATTTTTTATCTTTGTGTAAAAACTTAACTAACAAAATTTGCTTTCTGCAGCAAAATTAAGCTAGAGCTTCAGTTCGCGGCACCGCTCGCGTGCTACGTCGATAAAAAGTAGCCTATGCTATTTCTGGAGTCTAGAACTATTTTTACACCAATTTTTACCAGAATTGGTGCAGTAGTATAGATTTACACACAAACAAAAAATCACGTTATTGTATTATAAATAAAATGAACAAAGCATAAAAAAAAAATGTTGAGTAATAAAAAGTCATATTACTGTAGGTACTCCGAGGAGAATTGAGCGCCATATTATTTTCTAATTAACAAATAACTAGTTTTTTTATACAAAAACTTTCGTTGCTGACTGTACCAGTAAATTTTACAACTGATATAATTGAAGCCCTTGACCTTGAATAATCTCTTGTAAAGCAATAGCTTTATTACTTAACTCAAAACATACCCTTCATAGCTAAATTAATATTTCAAAGGCTTCGAAAGTTAAAACGTTTTCACGGCTTCTTAGACAATAATCACGTTTTCTATACAAATGGTTAAAAATTTGTAAACAAAACATCACGCTTATATTACCTAAAAGGATGAAAGACTGTATTACACCCATATTTCACCTGTTATGTATTGGCCCATCTACTGAGCGCAATTCCAAATTCCATGTTGCTACTAAACTGAAAATATTTTACGATTTACGAAAACACTTTTGGCCAACTCAAGAATTGAACCCGATGCGTTGGCGCATTCGCTAGCATGATATACCAACAAAGCAGTGACTAAATTAATTAAGGGTCGATTTTTAACCGTTAGAATAAAGGTAATTCGCGGAATAAAATCTGCCATATGCATATACTACTCGTATGGCCAAACCCTTCTCATCATGAGAGGAGGCCCGAGCCCAGCATTGGGACATGTATTAGATACAGGGCTGCTATTATTATTTATTATTATATACTTATGAGCAATCTAACTCCATTAAAAACGTGGCGATAAAAGGAGAAAAAAGATAACAATTAAGGAAATACCACAAAATAAATTAATACCCAAAGAAAAAAACTTGAAAATGATGCTTCTAAATAATAATGTGAATGTGCAGTGAGCTGCCTCTCTTGTCGAATACATTGCTATGTCAGCATTTGCTGGTTGAGAAAACCGAGCGTTAAAGTTTCAGTGAACACATTTGCAGTGATACGTGATCGGAAAAAGTATATTAGTATTATGTAATTTAATAGCTATCTATACATTTGAGTGCACGGTTGGCGTATTTATTAAAGCAGTCGCCTAGCCGCTTTCAACTTCGCTGGTGTTGTGGGTTCGATCGACACGGGACAAATCTTCGTGTGGTGCGCAATGATTTGTTCTGACTTTGGGTGTGCTTTGTGTGTGTGAAATGTATGTTTGTGAACAGTGTGGGCGCAGTTTAAAACAAGTGCAAGTCGGACTCGCGCACGTAGGGTTCCGTACCACTATACATCTAAATAAATGTTTTCTTTATTCTTTATTATATTGGAGTTGATTGAATGAAAGGTAAATTGATGGTGATTGATTTGACGATTTATAACGTTTTAAAAAAATTAATTATTGGATCTCGTTCAAACCAATTTTCGGTGGAAGTTTGCATAGTAATGTACATCATATGGGTGGTTATGTTATATGTTAGAAACCTCAATATCATTTTTGAAAGTGGCTGTGACATACGTACGGACAGACGGACGGACAGACATGACGAATCCATCAGGGTTCCGTTTTTTGCCATTCGGCTACAGAACCCTAAAAACTGAAAATGACATATAATAAAATTGTAAATTTGTCTATTGATTGATGACAGCAAAACAGTTTTAGCATTTATAATATAACTAGCTTCTATTCGCAGCTCCAACCGCGTTGTTTGTCACTAAAATTGTTATGTGTTTCCTTGGGTCTAAAGCTATCTCCACGCCAATTTTTAATAATACCGGTCCAGCAGTTCTGAGCCTAGGTTACAAACAAACAAATAAACATTAATAAATATAAATATCTCACAAATGAATAAATAAATAAATATCTCACAACTTACACAGAACGCCATCTAGTCGAAGCAGAGCTTGTATTATGGGTACTAGAATAACTGATACATAATATATACTTTTCTTTTGTAAATACATACATAGAAACACCCAGACTAAGACAAACCCCCATGTTCATGCACACAAAGATTTGTCTTAAGCGGGAATTGAACCCGCGACCTCGGCGTCGCAGGCAGGTACACTACCCACTCCGCCATCCAGTCGTAAACAGTACAGTTAATAAAATATTCTTAACCGAATAACTGGTCAAAACCGCTACCTAATTTATAACTAAGGTAGTTACTTAATTTACGTACAAGGACATTTTTCTTCCAACCTTATACTTATTCGGTCTTAGCCTACCCGCCCTCGTAATATTTCAAATATAATAAATACCTTAGGACTATATTTTACTACAAGACAGTCTCATTCATTTACTGAAGGTTACGTGACCAAAGTCATAAAAAAATCGACGGAAGATACAAATAAAGTCGTAAACGAATAATAGCTTCACAAGTTAACACGAATATTATTAAAACCGACGTGAGGTGAATACCAGGGATTCAATTCAATTCAATTCATTTATTTCGTAAAACATAGGTTACAAGGATGTTACAGTGTTACAAAAAATTCTTCTATGATTCGCCGAATGACATACGAAAATTTAAACAATAATGTTAGTTCGATAGGCATTCAAATCAATTTAAGATAACTATGTTATATTTTAAAAAGAGCTTAACAAATAAATTAATTGTATGTTAGGGATTATTGGATGTTAGGGAGCTCCGGAACCGTAACCCAAACTATCGGATATCCGATATAAAAAAATATCCGCAACCCTAACCAAATCCGAAATAAAAGTTTCGGATAATATCGGATAGGGGCGGTGTCTAATTAAGTCACGTTATTACAAGTTGTTTTTATCGGCCGATCTTACCAAATGGTGAGATATAAATGAAACCATTTTATTAGCTATATGTTTTTCACTTTTAAAATTATATTCCAATGCCAAATCTAACATCCGTAACCGAAATTATCTGAAAGTAACGGATAATCCGAAATAAATTAATATCCGCATCCAAATCCGTACCCGGTATAATAATCAATCTTATATCCGTAACCAATCTGTACAGCCCTTACAACTGCTCTCTGCACGATCTGTACGACGCTACAGAATGCGCAATTGGTGTGACCACGCACTGGGCGGGAGTAATATAAGATACGAAAGAAGAAGAAGAACCAATCCGTATCCGAAATTTCATATCCATAACATCCCTGGTGAATACATTATTATTGTGAATACGGGTTACTCACGTTATTTTAGCCGGGATATGCCGACTAGTTTCGAACCTAGTACGTAGATTCATCAACTGGGCGATTAATCGTGTTTAAAATAACGTGAGTATTCCGTATTCTCAATAATAAAGTTAACATGAGTGTGAAAAACGTAAAACTCTTGTTCCCGGCAAATTTAATTAAAGAGGTAGTAAGTGAATGTTCCGCTAGTTCATTTTCTTTTGTTGGAATTAAAAGGTATCAAGGAATTTGTGATAGGAATACGAAGTTTAAAGGATCTATTACGAGTTATGACATTGTTTCTAATAGTTTTATTAAAAAGATTAGTGGCTCAGTTATTTCAATCTTGTCCTCACATGACGTAAATTACTTAATATATAATCACGACACATTTTTTTATTCTGCTTGTTTAATTATTATTTATTTTTATTTGCATTGTTAGAGCCGTTATGGTTTTATTGGTTTTTTTACATTAGACGCCAGAAGCAATTACACTATCCAATGGTCCTAACGACAAGACCGAATACATACATTCACTCACACGAGCACGCCCAGTCTCAGAACAAATCTTTGCGAATCACACAAAGATTTGTCCCATGTGGGGATCGAACCCACAACACGGTGGAGAACGCCGAGATGACCTCCTAAACCTCTATAATAAATACTATACGGTGATAAAAACTGCGTCGTATGCTGAGCTGTTTTAATACTTTTAATGGAGTTAAACTTAGTAACCTTACGCCTTTATTCATTGACACCTTGTGAATTTTGTTACATAATTACGTCGATAAAAAGTAGGTAAAACTACGATTAAAAGCTTTCTTATCGGATTTATTTATTTGATTTTCTTCTATTTACGTTATAAGTCAGCGGAAATAAATGTTATCTTAAGAAGCAACGTTCCTCGGTTTCGAGATCGATAGGGGCCTTAAGTGGGAAGCTCATGTTGATAAAACATGTAGCAAACTGGGGAGTGCTTGTTTTGCTCTGGCCAGAATTGCTCGTGTATGTAAGGCAAGCGAAGTGCGCGCATGTTATTATGCGACAGTGCATTCGTTGTTGCAATACGGCGCGGAGTTGTGGGGACGCTCTGCCGACTGGGAGCGCGCCTTCCGAATGCAAAAGCGTGCTGTGCGAGCACTTGTCGGTGTACAGCAAGACACGTCTGCTCGACCTTATTTTAAAGAACTCGGTTTGCTTACTCTTCCGGCTATAGTAATATATCAGGTCGCAGTATTCGTTAGGCAGAACGCAGATGAGTACACAAAGATGGGAAGTGTGCATACGTACCAAACCCGTAATCGGGACAAGCTTTCTGCCGTGTCCCACACGTTAGCAAAAACATCCAAGACTACGTATGTCATGGGTCCGGCAGTGTATAATAAGTTACCATCGTCTATAAGACTAGCCTCAACGGATGCCGGCTTTAAAAGTCGACTGAAGCGATGGCTCGCCGAACAAGCGCTTTATTCTGTCCAAGAGTTCTTTAAGAACTAATAATAATTTTGACACATTTTAATAACAATGACTGTATACACTTTTTGATATTTTATATTTTATTTCTATCATAATATTATTGTTATGTAATTTAATTGTTTTCTAATGCTTGCTTTTTAAAAATTTTCTAATGCTACTCACTGTAATGACGTGTATTATTAATTACCAATAAATAAGTTTATGAGTTTATGAGTTTATGAGTTTAAATATAAAAAGTGCAGAAATGATATTATTTCATCTTTGAGTAAAGTTTTAAAAGATCTACCAGAGTAAACTGATTGTTTTTTTCAAAGAGCTCTTCTGATGGTGCACATGATTAATTTTAGAAAGAACTTTAACTTATATTTAGCAGTAATAATCGTATAACTATGTTGATAGAGAGTAAACCCAGGCCCAGGCTGGCTTAACTAGCAAATTAACAGCAAGTTAGTTTGCAAATTATTGGTAAATCAGATTTGGATGCAATTATATTCAATTGTGTTAATTGCCTAGATAGTCTAGTGGTTAGCGTATGCGCCGCTCTCCGTGAGGTCTCGGGTTTGATTCCCGGGTCGGCCAAAGTGTTATTTGTGAACTTTCCGTCAAGAAAATCACAATAGCAGCACGAAGTTGGAATTGCGCCCGGTGGATGGCGATAGACTCACCCTCTTTTTCATTGGACGTAAACATAACGGGTGAAGTGTGGGTTTTATACACCCCTGCCACACCCTTCTGGGTAATATAGGCGCGATGTTATGTTATTTTATGTTATGTTCATATTCTACATACAAATTAATATCACCATATAATTGAGTGTACGGTTGGCGTAGTGATTAAAGCGGTGACCTCGCTGCTTTCAACTACGCTGGTGTTGTGGATTCGATCTCCACATGGGACAAATCTTTGTGTGATTCGCAAAGATTTGTTCTGACTCTGGGGTGTACTTGTGTGTGTGAAACGTAGGTTTGTAAACACCCCCGCGACACAGGAGTTATTGCTAAAGTTTAAAAACTTTAATTATTGCCGTTTACGTTTCTATACGCAATAAAAAGGAATATTACGAAAGTATACCTAAGTTCACTTACCATGCCTACAAGCAATGATAAGTAAACGATCAACTTTCACTAGACAGTTGAGTATTTGACTTCAAAGCGTAATCAGAATGATTAAATCTGGCCACTAGAAAAACCAGTTTCGTGACCGGTACTGTACCAGTTATACTAATGATAAGATCTCATCGATCAAAGTGTCAGGCAAATTGTCGATGTAATTATTGAACGTAGACGTGAATGTGTATTGCAACTAGCAGCTTCGTCTTCGGTTAGCTGACGTACGCCGACGTATATGGAGTCTAGGGTATTATCAGCTTGCTATTATGAACTCAGAGCTCAATCACAGGGCATTATAGGCTATGGTTTAGATTGCTATGGACTCACCTTCAAAACACACTTAGATAAAAGAGAATCCCTTCAAATTATATTTTTGAAATTACTTGTTGATAACAAAACTCGAACAAAATGTAAAATGAACTACAGAGAATTATTCAAAATTTATTTGTAAAATACTTCCTGTACGACTAAAGCCGTTATTGTATTGCGCCCTACGAGTGCAATACAATAACGGCTACAGGATGCTGTTGGGCTTGCCGCGTTTCTGCAGTGCCTCTGGCATGTTTGCGCAAGGGCACGTTGATGGTTTTCAGGCCATCGTGAGACAAAAATCTGCCTCGTTGCTCCATAGAGTACGAGCGAGCTCCAACTCCATCCTGAAGGTAATAGCTGGGAGATATGACTCACCGATAGTGCATTGCATTATAAGGAGATGTATCTCCCAGCATAATATAGTTATGAAATAAATACCCACATTTGTTACTAACATACATTTAAGATTATTGTTTTACTAACCCACTATGGATCTTGGTCTGAAATAAAAGATATTTTATTTTATTTTTTATTTTATTTAAAACATAAATACCTTCTAGCAATTCTTCTTCTTAAGAAGAAGAAGAAGAAGAAGAAGAAGCACCGGATATGTACTAGAGGTGTAGCCCTTGGCAAATTTAAAACTTTTTGCATAAATAACTATTTTGGAGGGAGGACACTAAAACGGAGACTACCTTTATTATTTAATGAAATGCCCTATGAATTAAGATCTGAAAAGAACAAAAGAAAGTTTGCCATTGCTTATAAATAACATTTGTTTGATACATATAACGTAAATGAGTCATAGAACTTACTTAAGTTATGTAAAGGTTATCTTAAAACCTACAATAAAATATTGAATTACTTAAATGTTGAAAGCGAATAATACAAAGAGTCTTAATTATGTTAATTAAAGTGTAAGTGAAATGTTGTTCTAACCCGAGTGCAATGTATTTCCACAGACAAACCGATCATTCGGTTTTGTGGAGCCTGTTTAAAAATGTATGTTTTTAACCGACTTCTAAAAAAGGAGGAGGTTCTCAATTCGATTCGTATATATATTGCTTTTTTTTTTTATGTTTGTTCACGGATATCTCCGTCGTTTATGAACTGATTTTGATGATTCTTTTTTTGTTTGACAGGAGATGATTCCAAAAGGGTCCCATCGTCAGCATGTCGTAATCTGATGATGTGATCTCAGAGAAATCGAGGGCAACCCTCGAATTTTATAGGCACATGTAATGTTTTTAGTGTGTTTTTCAAAGCTGCACCAGTGTTTACGTATTTTTATGTGGATGAGCTGATGATGGAAGGTCAACTCCTCAATGGTTAGGAGTTAAAGGATAATTTTTTCACTACTGTACACATATTCATACTGCTAGTTATGATGTCAAGTGAGCTGTTGGAACGGAGATATTTCAAAGGTGGTCCCATTGTCAGCATGTCATGATCTGATGATGGGATCCCAGAGAAATCGGGGGCAACCCTCATATTATTATTTTATTAATCGAGGCCAGGATTTACGCTTGGTCGCAATAATTTTATGTGGTTGAGCTGATGATGGAAGGTCAAGTCCTCAATAGTTAGGAGTTAAAGGATAATTCTTTCACTACTGTACGCGTATTCCTGCTGCTAGTTATTGTGTCAAATGAGCTGATGATGGATAGTCGTGACCCTCAATAGTCAGGCGAAAGGATTTAATTCTTGTCTATTATTAATAAGTTTTCCGTCTCAAGCAACCGTCGTCTCCTCATTCGAGAAAGATTCTTGCTCGGTCTACCCATCACTTAAAATCGTAAAATAAAATAATTTTTAACAAAAAAAAAAACCGACTTCAAAAAGTAGGTAAACTAAAAAGCAAAAAATAAATTTACTTCGCACAAAATAATACGTTTTTTCATTTAGTTAAATAGAAATTATTAAATATTTATTTTATAATTCTGAAGTCGGTGCCAAGTAAACAATTAATAACTCTGTATAGATAATATCAATCGTTCTAACAACTTTTTTCTGACTGAATATTAGTTATATTTCTATGGTAAGTACCAATACTGGGCGACCGCGCACTAGAACACCTACGCCTCCCTTTTTGTGTGAACTGTAATTTGATATTGTAGAAAGGTTGTTTTTACTTGGCACCGACTTCAGAATTATAAAATAAATATTTAATAATTTCTATTTAACTAAATGAAAAAACGTATTATTTTGTGCGAAGTAAATTTATTTTTTGCTTTTTAGTTTACCTACTTTTTGAAGTCGGTTTTTTTTTTATTGATGAATAAAGCATTTTATCTATCTATTTATCTATATTGTTATCTTTCTTATATAAATATGTAAGTGTATCCAACTTTAAGGATTACAATAAGCATTATTAACTTCGCTAAGAACAGTCTTAATATAGTTCTTTTTTCTCTTAGGTTTTCATAAAACTTCTTTGTTAAATTTAAGGAATGGTATTGAAATCAGAACTGAGAAAGAAACCAGGAACGTTTTTCTTTTTAAAGTAAAATGTATGCTTTCAGAGCATGCGACCTGAATACCAATGTCGTTTCAGGTATAAAGCACGTTCTTCCATGACTGATCGGAAATTACCGATTAATTCTGCAGAAAATATACTTAGACGTACTCTCAATGTCTGAATGAGGAAAGCTGTGTGGCTCAGTCGAAGCTTCATGGACCGATCGATCTTACAGGTAAAGCAATGCTAACAACGGTCGGCAGTTTGATGGGTGACCATCTAACATTAACAAACATAACAACACGATTTCTTCCGTGCCTCGGAGAACGTTTATCCATTTCGAACTCTTTTTGTAATCGTAGATCTATATCAATCATTACGGCTTTCAGAGACCCGTCAGTCAGACAATTAGTTTAACAAAGTGTTTGTGTAGATGGCAATCGGCCCACGTAAAAATCTGATCTTTAGCTAAATCTATTAGACTAGAAGCTGATCCCGATGTAATTGGGCAAAGGTTTGACAGATGATGTACTCTGAGTAAAAAATAATTATTAACATTTTGAAAGAAAAGACTAGTGACCGAATAAATGCTAATAAAAGAATCCCTTTAGGGAACTGGATCGGATTTCTTCGAAAACGTAATATTCTGCGTCTACAAACGATAGCTTTGTAATTCTGGTTTTTGAGTAAGTAATTGTATATTTATGTTTCCATTTCATTTCCCTTTTCTCAGGCAACGCCTCTCCACGGATTTCCATAACGGACGAATCATTTACATCTCACTGGGTATTAATGTAATATTTTTATGTATGTATATATTCCCTGAGCTGTTTCCTTCACTTACCGGCAGATTTTACTTGAAAGAAAATCGGGAACATGCGAAAACAAACGTGCGAACATTATGAACGTAGCAACATCTCATGTCGGTCTGAAAAATTCTTCACAAACGTTCAATTGATGCATAAGCGTGTATGAGAAACATCTACTATTCGCTTCGCGAGCACTGAAAATATCTACGTGTTCCTGTTTGAAAATTTAAGCTCTAGAAAAACAAGACATAAGGATGTTATGTCTTGTTTTTCTAAAGTCAGTTTCTTTTTCAGATACTACTTCTGATTTCGTTTAATTTCGTAAGTGAGTATATTAAAATTTGCAATTAATTAAAATGAATTTTGGCACACACATGTCGCCTGGATTAATGTTTTTTCAAAGTACCACGCCATCGTAAGCACAAGGTATGCTTTATTGTAAGCGTATGGGAAAAGCGAGGATTTTGATAAAACCATAAACATTTACGATATAATTCACTGTAGGGCTCGTGGCGATTAGTAAACGAGTTTTCAAGACACTCGTTTATTAATATTAATTGTGCCTTAGGCGCCATAGTAATTGCCTGGAACAATTGGTTTTAAGCCAAATAATTCGATTAATGATTAATGACTTGACTACCGATGGAAGAATGTTAAAAGGTTTCGTTAAAATGTAGTGACAGCTGTTCAATTTGTAAACGTGACGACGACCAAGTTAAATGGCATTCAAAGTTTGCACTTCTCTCACGCGATCGATTTTGTGCGCCATTTTGAAAGTTTGAAACGGTTTTCTAAAAGCACACATGTCATTCGAAACGTAAAATCTTTTGTTGTATTTTATACTGGCCGATATTGGTCGCCTAACCACTTCAGTTTGAGAAAAATATGCTGGCCTATTTATAGGTTTTGATCCAACCATTTTGCTCGAAATTAAAATCTTGTATAGGCATTTTAAAGTACGGAAATTGGATCGTTAACTTTTTTTTGGCGTCTGCAGGTTTGCTCGCTAGATTATGTACTTTTTTTTCAGACTGGATAACAGCCTATGTTTTGACCGTAACTGATGCTTTAACATGATATATCTTGTAAAACAGAATTTAGTAGACATTATCTACATCTACGTCGCGTCGTTGCTTTAATGTCATGTTTTATTTATTGGTGCAATTTTAATCATTTGGTAACATACTTTTATACGCTGTTTTAGCTACGGAATAACCTCCGACATAAAATTATCGATCAAATGTAGTAGGTGTGATTCAAGTTAAGAAATTGGCTATTATTTATAAAAATATATTTTTATATCTCTCTGATAGTTGCCGTAACAATCATCTGGACACACTTAAAGATTACAACGTACATTGTAGCGACCATATCCGCTTGCGCAACCCGCTACTGCTTACACTCTGGTACCGCCGCGAATCATGCCACCAACATACGCGACAATCAGGCACCGTCGACGTCACAGCGAACACCGGTACCTGCGCACGCCCTATTGTACTCGCGTAGGCCGGTGCACCGATGACGCGCGGACAGGGAGTCACAGCGAAGACCGGTGCCTGCGCACACCCTATTGTTCTTGCGTAGGCCGGTGCAGCAATGACGCGCGGACTGTGAGTCCGCGGAGCGCCCTGCACAGCTTACGCGAAGTCCCTAAACAACTGCGAGAAGGTTTTGACAATCACAACGCTTTCGCTCGCTGCACGCTATCTCGTCTTACTTAACTTCCATACTTAAAATGTTGCATTTGCCTTTGTAAATAAAAGTTTTATTTTAAATAAAAATTATTTCGTTGTAACAAGTATTGTTCTTATTATCACTGCTTAACGCTTACCTATCTTTTGCACCTATTTTGCACATCTATCTGCTCTTACGCCGGTTCGACTCCAGTACGTGGAAGATAAAGATAATAGTCCGACTAGGATTACTACACCTTGTATAGCTCAAAATAAAACATCGCGAGATCGACACAGACAACGCGAAAATATAAACTCTTAAAATACCCTTTACAAAAGTAATTAATTGAAATGAAACTTCGTCGAAATCGTTTGCTGATATTTTTTTTGTAGTTTTCTAATACTCTGTACAAGGTTGTTATAGATTTCAGTTCAAATTGAATAGGTACGCATACATAAGATAGGTCAGCTATACAAAATAAAGTAGTGCATCATATTTACGCTAAGGCGGTACGAAGTTCGCCGGGTCAGCTAGTAAAAGATAAAAATCCTACACAACCAAACCATCCTTTCGTGGCGTTTAACTCCACTCGCCAAATATTTCACAAATAGTGATTTGTTTCCAACGAAAAATTGTTTCCACCGACTTTATTTCGTCCATATTCTCTGTTTTTTTTTCATTGATCACGTAAAAGCGTAGGTTTTTCTCCTTTAGAACATGAATAAATCAAAACTCGGCGTCAAGTATCTTTGACTCCAAATTAAAGTCTGCTTTAGAGCCCTTCAGACCTGAATTCGAAATCTGAAGTATTTTGGAAGCCTCTAGGGCTTTGATTCTCACTTGTTACGTATTCTTTGGGTCAACATATTTGCTTTGAATGTGCCAATGTTCCGTCTAGGATACAGGACAATATATGCTATAAAACCTGCGGTCGTATAGTGACGTATGAAATATATAACGTCCAATTTTCTTGTAGAATTTTATGTATTCACAAAAAACGTTGTGGTAAACATAATTTTGGACATATTTCCATTAAGAGTTATACCTACTTGTTTTATGTCTCATAATAAGATTCTGGTTAGTGACTGCCACGCCTTTAAGGTAACCTTGACCCTCAAAAGTTATTGGAGATATCATCATCTTGATAATTTTACGAGCCTTTTCCCAATTACATTGCCTAACGATTTAGCTAAATATCAATATTTTACATGGAACGACAAACCTCTTCAACCTATATGTTTTTAAACTTTCGCGATTTGAGAACATTTTTCAAAAATTAGACAGCGGGTCTGAATCGCGTAATTATTATAAATTATAATAAAATTTATTTACCTTTATAATAATTACGCGAGTCAAACCCGTTGTCTATTCTCTTCAACGTAGTACGAGATGATACAATACTCTATGTTAGACTTGTTGTCAAACTTTCAATCTCTAAATGGCAGCTAAGTTTGACGGTTCAACTTGATCTCCAAAGTACACCCATCCAAGAGCCGACGGATGCGAGGCACGCATTAAATAGCACCGAAAAGGAATATTAAGCCTCGAAGATATTTTGCAGCTTTTTCCTTGTAACCCCTTAATTTTAAATTGTCAACTCGGTTCTTTCCTTAATTGTTCTATGTCAACATAATTGCCAGTTTCGTATAATGAGTTGAGAAACCTTCACTCACATTGCAAAAGGTACACTTTAAGATTGAGGAAATGTTTCTAACTTGTTAAAAACTTTTTGACTGTGTAAATGCAACTTTACTCCTGGGGTTTCTGTATTTTACGGGACAAATATTAAATTTTGTAAAAGTTTGCTTCACGTGAACATAATTAAAATCTGATGTCTGTTCAAGTGTCAATTTGAACCATCTACAATCAAAAAAGCAATATCCAGGCCTTTCAACCTTATAATAAAAAACAATAATCTACCATAAAGGTAGGTATTAAATATGGTAAGGATTGAATTTCTAACAATATCAATATTTTATAAAATATTAAGGTTGAATAATTGAGAATACCGCAGAATTTGTAGCTGCACCGCCCGGGTAAACATCCCATGTGCTTTGCAATATCGATATTAGCGCGCTAAAAGTCATAAGGATCAGTCTTTAGCTTGTAGCAGTGCTTCAAAATCTGATTATTAGCGTTTCGGACTCAAGAGTTAGTTGTTTGCTATCTTCAATAGATAAGAGCTTCTCAGAACTGAGTCTAGATCAATTATTTGCCATCTCATGTAGAGTTACGTATGTTTAAAATAATTTACGAATTTTAGGTCAATGTCGCGACGTGCGGTTGTCACTTCCCGGAAGTACCTTTACAATATGAGACAAATACCCTAATATGAATGTTTAAAACATGTATGCTTAACCCTTTAGGGAAATACTGTCGCAATTTTATGAGTGCCACAACGTTTTTCGTGATGCATAAATTCGACAGGAATATTGGGCGTTATGTATATTTTATACTTAAATTTGGGAACTTGGTTTTCATTGAGGAACGTCGTATATGAAATATTTCTTGGTGAAATTTTGGCATATTCAAAACAAATATGTCATAAAAACGTAAATACCAAGAAACAAAGCCCTAGTGGTTTGTTTTTTGGGTTCGAATTAAGCTCTCAAGATAACACACCAATCTTCAATCTTGAATTGAATTCTTATTCGACACCTGAATTTGATTTATTCAGGTAAGGGTTAGAAGGGTAAGCCCTGAATTTGGAAAAAATACACCCAAATAAAGTTGGGTAAACAATTTTCTGTTGAAAACAATTTACTCTTTGTCAAAATATTTTCCGAATGAAGTTAAAAGTCAGGCAAATTTGGTAGGCAAAAATTAAGTTGTAAAAAACAAAAATACCTGTAATGCAACCTGTGTCACGTTTTAGTAGCTTATGATTTTTTTTTTATATTTTGTTTAACTAAATTTAATGCATGCATAAGCTTTACTTAACTAATTACACTCGTGAGTAGAAAGCCTGCTGTAGTGGTATACAAAGCGCATGATTTTTTTCCGATTCAATTAATTAATTAGGACATTAAACCCTCATTAGCCTATTAGGAGAGTTATGTTTAAAGCCCTAAGTCCATACAAATGAATACAGGACCTTTTGTTTATGCTTTTCTTTGATCAGCTTTAAATAAAAATTATTTATTGATCGCATATATTAGAAGATTCTCTTTGTGAATTCCAGTCAGCTTTGATGCAGGCAAAGTCAACGAGCAAGCTTAAGCTTTTTATAAGTATTGATTGATGGCTTTGATAAAAAAAATAAACGAGTACCGTATAAATTCTCTTGAATCCCGTATGCGGGTTTTAACACTATTTAAATCATTTCAAGTGCATACCTAGGTTCAGAACCAAAGCAAAGGACAAATTGAGTGGGACTCGAACATTTTTTTTAATTCCTACAGTTTTGACAGTCTATGTATGTATGTTTGTATGTTTGTAGAGTTGGTCTTGATCACGCCTACTGACCACAACAAACTAAACAGTGTTCTACTAATCAAAAAGAGATGCCATTTTAAAACGATAAAACAATTTCTGTTATCAGAAAAGGGATGAAAACAAGAAACTATTTGCAAATGCTTGAACTTCAATTCTACGAGGAGACCTGCCAATACCTTTTGAATATTTTCGGAGCAGACGATGTGAATACCAATTTCCTTTCAGTAGAAGCATAAGACTCTTTCATGCACGATCAATTGAACGTTTCTGATAAATTCTTCATGAGATAAGAAATGAGTTACAGGTACATATAATTTTACTTTAGCATTCATTCATCTTAGTATTTATTAATATTTAATATGACAGTAAACGAGGGTAACATCTTAGGCGATAAAAACATAAATGCATACATATTTTTTTTTTTTATTTTTTTTTTATTAACATTTACAAAAGCCATCTTAAAAAAATTTACATCTTAATGCGCTGCTAAAAACCACAGAGGTTTGCCTGCAGCGCAATTTTATCTGCAGTCTAGTACAGCAGTCGTAAACGCTATTAAAGAAAAATATTACAATTCAAGTAGAAAACATTACATTATTAACTTAGGTACAATAATATTTTATTTTCTTAAATATATAAGTTACAAGAGCTAGGTGAATGCATTTACTCTATTAGTTTATTTATTAAATAAGACTTGAGCTTGGATTTTATATTTGTTGCATTAATATTACATTTGATGGTGGAGGACTTATAAAAAACTTATTACATAAAATTGGCTTCGTTTATTATAAAACCGTGGGGACCCTTGGTGTACTGAGTGGTTGAGAAGGAATAATAAATTGAGGAATACCTTATAATTATATAATTACTACAAAAATGATAATACTTATATGTTATGTCTACTATAAGCCAGTTCAATGAAAAACATTCATTTTATTTCCAAAAAGTAAATTGTACATGGCATACAGAGTTGTCTTATAATAATTATAGTTATAAAGAAAACCAGTACAGCTTTAATAAAAGGAATCATAGGACTCCCTTTCCTAAACTAGGCAGGAAACCTGTCTGTATCTTAGGAAAGGGTATCCATTTTAATTTATCCATGCTTAATGCATTGTCTTCTTACTTAGTCTGAATAATAGTGTACTAATTTTAAATATAAAATACATAACATAGCATTGGGGTGCATGAAAGGAGCCTCCCCGAGTGACGTACACAACGATTCTCTATGTCCGGCGCACCCTGGGCAATTCGCGAGTTCTCCAAAGCGAATTGGCTAATCCTTTCACCACGATGGCAAGTCAAAATAAAATTTGACTCAGCCATCGACACGACGAAAAAAAAGAAAAAAAAATAACATAGCATCACGCCTAAATGCCATTATATATATTACCCAGAAGGGTGTGGCAGAGGTATACAACACCCACATTTCACCTGTTACGTTCATCTACCATCCACCAGGAACCATTCTAACTCCGTGCTGCTATTTTAAATTGTCTGACGGAAAGTGCACAAATAACACTGCCCGACCCGAGAATCGATACCGAGACCTCGCGGTGAGAGGCACACACGGCATCCACTTGACCATCGAGGCAGGTTTAATCTGTGAAAATATTAGTCTGTCGTTTTCTTCCTACCCCTAATACCCATGAATTTTAATTAGTCAACTCCGCTTCGGTAATTGCTTTATGTCAACGACATTTCCGGTTTTATTATTAGTTGAGCCACCTTCACTCACATTTCAAGTTTCAGAAATTCTTGCCCACCTTGTTAAAAAGTTTCTGAATGGGTAATATTATTTTTCCGCTAAGGTTTCTTGTATTTAAGTTGCCCCCAAAGTTACTTTGCTGCGTTTGAGGCAAGATTTGAGTTTGTGAAAAGGTTGCGTAAGTTTGAGTGCAAATACTTAAGGAAACTTTAATGTCCTTCCGTGTTTCACAGACCATTTTAGGCTATATCTCTATCTGCCACTGAAGCCACTGCCATTAGACTTGTCCAACCCATTTTAAGGTAATACGATACTACCCGTAACGACTGCCATAGATGTTTAAATGGCAATCGGGATCAGACGGCTTAACGTGCTCTCTGTTACACGGAGGAAAATTCGTATGTTGAGATGTTCACTCCTATCCATCCATCAACTTGACTTAAAATTTCAAATATTATCATATTAGAATAGCCTCAGGTTACGGTACTCTGCTATTATCAGTCTGAAAAGCCGCGAGTAACCAAAAAATCCTCCGACTTATAATAAATTTTCCAGGGTCTCAGAATCATGTACCAAATTACGTTGTCAATAACACCCTGTATATAGTAATAAATAAAATGTATATGGCTGGACGAAATATCGGCACACTTAACACTTTGACCCAAGAATACGTAATTCTACGTCTGAAATAAGACCCAAGTGACCTGAAAAACTTTTTGGTTTCAGTACAGCTTTTAAGGGTTTGGATACCCTTGAATCCTAAATTACACTTATCTTTTATTTAATACCTAGTGTTCGAATTAGGGTTTATCTAGACATACTTTACGTGTTCAACCAAACAATCAAAGGATGTAATTACACTAAAGTTGATTGATGCATTTGAAGTTTGTTCGAATAAGGGTTTATATTTTTTTTTATTTTTTACATTAGATAGAACGCCAGAAGCAATTATACTATTCAATGATCCCAATAGCAAGGTCAAATACACATATTCACTCACACAAGCGCACCCAGTCTCAAAACAAATATTTGCGAATCACTCAAAGATTTGTTCCATGTGGGAATCGAACCCACAACACCATTGCAGTGGAGAACGGTGAGGCGACCGCTTAAACCACTACACCACACGTGCAGACAAATATCTATGCATAACCTTTATGTGTTCAACCAAACAATCAAATATTGTGTTATTATACTGAAGTCGATCGATGTAGTTGACGTTTAAAGAGCCATCAATACCACTTTACGACGGTAGATGGACATCGATCGATTTTGGTGTAAAATCACCCTAACAAATATTTAAAAAGAAAAATTATACAGTATTTTAATATTATGTGAAACTGCCTCGTTGGTGTCTAGTGGTGAGCAAATGCGCCTCTCGATTCCCTACCCGGGTCGGGCAAAGTGTTATTTGTGTACGTTAATTGTGTCCGGTGGATGGCGATAGGCTCACCCGCTATCCCATGGGACCTTAAACATAACAGTAAAAAATGTGGATGTTGTACACCTCTGCCATACCTTTTTGAGTAATATAGCCTTGAAATTATTTTATGTTATGTGATTGTTAATTCAATATTATGCAACATTATTGTAAAATATGTGAAGAACGCGCTGAAGACAAAGTTTTTGTTAGACAAATTAAATACCTTTAGTTTGCCTTATGTTACGATGAAATAGCATGTGTACACGGAGTTTTGCATAGCATGTATGTAAAGGTACTTTAAAGAACAATTTCAAACTTGCAAAATGGCGTGCAAAATCAATCGCGTGGCAAGTGCAAACTTTAAATTCTATTAAACTTTGCCACGTCTGCAATTTGAACAGCTGTCACCAGATTTAAATTAATATTTTCTTCGTTCTTTCTTTAGCAGTCAGGTCAGGAGATTAAGGGCCAGAGCCACATGTTCTTGAGAAATCCTTGATAATAAATAAATAAATATCTCACAACTTACACACAACGCCATCTAGTCCCAAACTAAGCAGAGCTTGTATTATGGGTACTAGAATAACTGATACTAATACATACATAGACCTAGGATCTCGCGCGCTACTATTCTATATCTATGAATACATATATACTTTCTTTTTTTTGTTAATACATACTTATTATACATAGAAACACCCAGACTAAGACAAACCCCCATGTTCATGCACACAAAGATTTGTCTTAAGCGGGAATCGAACCCGCGACCTCGATAAGCCTATTCAATACATTTTTGGCGGGTTTTATGTCAAATTTGTAAAGAGTTATTAAGCAGTAATCTATCTTAGACTTTATCAGGAATGACGGTGCCGGTGATCTCGCCCTTTAAGGAAAAATTTCGAAAATATCTACTTTTTTGAGAATTATGCAATTGCAATTCAAATACTTCCTGGAACAATGTTTAAATTATGTAATAATCTTATTATAAGTTTCATGAAAGTCGTGTCCTTTTGGTTGGCTGCTGACGCCATAAATAAACCTATAATATAATAATTATTTTCTTAATCGTACCTACATAAGATAAAGTTGTGCTTTCATGTACCTATATAGGTATATTATATTTATGTAAATGTATTATTTAAATTGTATCCATATTTTATCAAAAAAAATATCTTCGCTTGTACCAAAAATCTATTTCTTGCCATTATTTTGCTAAGTGAAGGATTCAAAATAAGTTAATTATTCAACAAAACCCTTGTAGATTTAATTAATTTAACCGGAACATGTTTTACCTCAAAATAGACTTTTTAAGTGAAAAATCGCTAATGATCGACCTTATATTTAATTTTGCAGGAAATAAACAAGTTAGGATAACAAGGGTAATCGGTAAAAGGGTTGGATGTACAGACAACCACAAAATTAGCTGAATACATTGAAATTTTCAAACTTTTATATAACTTTTATGTAACATAACACGGAATTAAATAACATGGAAAATATCAATGTTTGTAAATGCGTGAAAATTACGCGAAATGCAAAAGTTCTAATGTTTATTTAGATAGAAATACGTATTCAAATCAATTCATTTCAATTTATTTATTTGGGAACATGGGTTGTTACAATGTTGTTACATAATTAATGAGTATCACCATAATCATTGTTTCAAAATGAACTTAATAATTGTAAAAAAGTATTTAATTACAATAACTACATTCAAGAAAATGTCACATAATCATTATTACTTGTAAAGTATAAAGATTAAGAAGTAAACAATAATATAATAATTCTTGTCTGTGTCGATGGCTGAGTCAAATTTTATTTTGACTTGCCATCGTTGTGAAAGGATTAGCCAATTCGCTTTGGAGAACTCGCGAATTTAATATAATAATAATAACAATCATCTTAGGTGCCTCTTCCATGAAAAACCATATTAAAAATACCATACGTACCTTCAGACATGTGTGTGTAAAACACGTGTATCAACCCTTTAGGTAAATACTGACACAATTTATGAATACCACAAGGTTTTCTTGAATACATAAATTCGATAAAAAAATTGTGGTTATAATTATATTTATATGTGAGTAGAGTCCGAAGGTTTTATAGCATATATCGGTATAGTAATATATTGCCCTCAACGAAACACTATCACAAAGTAAATATTTTGCCATAAAACTACAACCTATAAAGAAAGCTCAAGTATCCCAAAAAACTGGATTCTAAAAATTAAGAATCTGCAAAAAATCAATCCCTTTTTTCTAGAAGTTCCGATATAAATTTGGTAAGTTTTCTATGCGTGTAAGAATATAAAATATTACACAAATAAATAAATATTACACAACTCACACACAACGCCATCTAGTCTCAAACTAAGCAGAGCTTGTAATATAGGTACTAGAATAACTGATACTAATACATATATACTTTTCTTTTGTAAATACATACTTATTATACACCCAGACTAAGACAAACCCCCATGTTCATGCACACAAAGATTTGTCTTAAGTGGGAATCGAACCCACGACCTCGGCGTTGCAGGCAGGTACACTACCCACTCCGCCATCCGGTCATAAAATGCAGATTCTGATAATATCAATAATATAAACTTCAGAATTAGAAATGTATGTGAATTAGTTTTCACATTATGTACAGTTTTTCATCACAACATCGATTTCTCTAAAACTGCAGATTCGAAAGTTTGCCGTGGAGGTGACGATATGCAACATTATTTTTCGATACCTTTTTCATATTATTTGTCTTTGAATGAAGTACATCTTCTTTGTTATTGATAAATACTTCTGAGATTCTGAGAATAAATAAAAAATGAAAACAATTTTCCGTCGAAAACAATTTAGTCGTTGTGAAATTTGGCAAATTAGGCGTCAACGAGTTTGAATAAGCAGAATTGAGTGACAAACATAATATTTTTGATATTACGTTTCAATTTGTCACTCGATAAATACATATAGCTAACTCACCAAGAAAGCTGATTTTGGATATGCCGGCGGAGGACAGCAAACAGCATACCCTGAAATGGTCGATTTCGATTTTAACACGCTTACATCAGCTACACCTGTATGTATGTATGTAAGTATGTATGTATGTATGTAACCGACTCCTTTGGACTCGATTTTGACCCACTTTGAACAGACAGATTTCATTCTAATTTTGCACACCTGTCAAAGATCGATGACAATGCAATAATTCAATAAAAAAAATTAAAAAAAAACGGTCTTATAAATAAACCAAACCAAAGTACTTCTTACTAAAAAGTGAAAAATAATTCCTAATATAAGCTGAAAAAAGCGTGGGTTGCTCGATAGACGTAAAATATGGCACAGAGCGCCCACGCTTTTTTCAGCTTATATTGTAATTATTTTTCACTTTTTAGTTAGAAGTACTTTAAAAGCATGTTTTTTTAGTTTTTGAAACTATTATTTATTTTACCATCTTACGCCTCCATCTTGGCTAAATGGTTAATACATAACATAACATCACGCCTTTATAACGCCGCCACAGTCTTCTGGGTAATATAGATGTGATATTATGTTATGTTAAAATCGGATAGAATTAAAAATTATTGCAGCTCATTTATTCATTTAAATAAATTGGTTCAGAAGCCTTTTTTTTTTTTTAAACGACGCCCGCACTAGGAATAACTCCTGTGTCGCGGGGGTGTTCACGAACATACATTTCACACACACAAAGCACACCCAGAGTCAGAACAAATCTTTGCGAATCACACAAAGATTTGTCCCATAAAAAAATAATTTAGAAATCTTCTATGACTTTACCTACAAATTCCATTTTTATTAATAATAAGTTGTGTTACCTTCAAACATTATGAATAGACTGCTACTTTAATCTGACAAGCACAAATTGCTGGTATTTAATAAAACTAAATACTTGCTAATTTTAATGTAATTTTTAAGTAAAAAACGAGCGGTTAGTTTTCAGAAAGAAGAAACATTTAAATTGCAATTACCATGTTATTCGAGTACTGGCTAAATTACTTTTTAAATATTGTTTTGATAATGTTAATCTAAGAGCTTAATCTTTAGACACTTGTTAGCCCCGAGCAAAACATAATGTGCTCTAAAGATCCTCCCAGACGAACAAATAACAAATATTTGCAGTAACGTTGTAGATTTGATTTTGAGCATTAAGTTACAAACTGGCCCGCAATAAAACTTTTTTCGAATACAATTTTAAATTAAGAGTTGCATTCAATAGGCATGATGACTAATTTTAATTTTCGTATGTAATTGAAACTTCTCTCGATATTAGAAACTTCATTAAACAAATTTCTTTGACATCACATAAGATTTCTATAATAATATTTTTTTTAAATTTACATTAATAATAGACTTGTCAAACGCTCCAAACAAACGGCTACATAAGCGTGACGTCACGCTTATGTATTTTGTATGTGAAGTTATGAATTTCGTTTGATAGCAAATAAAATATTGCGTTTATGAAAATGGTTTTTTACAAAAGTTGCTTAAAGTTGTGTTTAATGATAAAAATATTTTTTGAAAATTTCGTTTCGCCCATGGTACTTTGAATGATCATAAAATTAGTTAGATTAATGGTATGTTACAAAAATTCTTGCATTTGCTTTATGTATACGTATATATATTTTGATAAGGTATCCTATATTTTACTATCTATGGATCAGACACCATGCCCATTACATATTGCGTACTGTAGTGCCAATTTTTTCCTACACCGGTGTAATATTTGAGTCTGTAACCTTACATCGCAAATGCTCGTGGTCTAGGAGCACCTTATTAATATAACGGTTACAGACTCAAATATTATATATTTAATCATTTAATTTAAAACTTAATTATATATTTATGAATAAATATTTACATAATTAAATATTTATAAATCGAATTTATAATTGAACGTAAGCAAAATCTCTCTTAATATTAATAAAATAGAACCTCTAAATATTATTGCTTGAAAGAAGGCCTTAACGTGAAAAATCGGTAATGATCGACCTTTCCTCTTATTTCGCACCAATTAAACAAATTAGGATGAACAAGGGTAGATCTACGGAAATGGGTGTTAATAAAATAGGGAATAGGTACTGATAGTTGATTAAGCTTTATTTATTTATGTTACCTATTTTTCAGGTAGCTCGTGCTATTTTTTTATTTTTTTTAATGACGCCCACGCTGTAAATAACTCCTGTGTCGCGGGGTCGTTTACAAACATACATTTCACATAATGTCTAGTTTTGGCTATTACTAATATATATAATAATAACAAAATTGTAGAGTGTTTTCACTCTAAGTATAGCTAACAAAACAGATATCCATTATTGTGATATAATAACATGCATTTCACATACTTTCAAAAAGGTTAAGCTTCGAACAGATTATAGCATCCCATTTGATAAATAAACAGATACAAATTTACCATACATGATTACATAAACGTATTTCTTCTGAATCTTATATATTTTTAAATATATCGTGGTATTTGTGGTTGCTAAAGGAAAATTTTAATAACGGATAATATATTTCTGATCGCATAAAGGATAAAGTGTTATGTATATTTCAGACACCCTCATACAAGAAGCTATACTATATTTTACATCAATACAAATAAATAAAATTGTGTCTGTTTTTAATGTCAAAATATCGATGTTTTTAGGGTTCCGTAGCCGAATGGCAAAAAACGGAACCCTTTTGGATTCGTCATGTCTGTCCGTCCGTATGTCAAAGCCAATTTTTTTTCCGTAACTATAAGAGCTATACTGTGGAAACTTGGTAAGTAGATGTATTCGGTTAAGATTTTCATTTAGATTTTCGTACAAAAATAAAAAAAAAATAGTAAATTTTTGGGGTTCCCCATACTTAGAACTGAAACGCATTTTTTTTCATTATTCCCATACGTATATCTATGCCCCATACTTAGAACTGAAACGCATTTTTTTTCATTATTCCCATACGTATATCTATGGATAGCGGTCTTCAAAAATGATATTGAGGTTTTTAATATTATTTTTTTCTAAACTGAATAGTTTGCGCGAGAGACGCTTCAAAAGTGGAAAAAAGTTCACTTAAAATGAGAATCTAATTACAATATGTTTTATAAATTAACATCATCTTCCTCCAGCATAATCTAACCTGTTTACAATTTATTATTTTACAAAAAAAATTACAGATAAGAAATTAAACAAAACTATCAGTTTTTATATTTGACGCCGTCAAAAAAACAAACTAAGAGATAAATATAATACCGTAATATTACCGTAATTAAAAGTTTCAATTGTATTACTAGAAAATTCAGTCATTCAACACAAACAAAATGGCTTATGTTAATGGATCTGCAAAACAGCAACTTATAAATATGCTATGCTATAAAGTATAGCTACTTTATAGCAATACAGAACAGTCTTTACAGAGTAGAATACATTGTTATTCAGAAGGGCGAGTGCACGTCGTACTGCAATACTCTTGATACGAGTAATCTAAACTTAGACGCTTGTACGACACAGCTGTACATTACCAGAATAAGATGATCTCGCAATGTATAGGTTTCCCGTGCAATGTAAGACCAGTATATACTGGAAATGTACAGCTTGATGTGTAGCGGTATAGGTATACGACAGCCCCGGGTTCTGCAAACCTTACTCATATCTCTGTAACTTATTTATTAAAGCTATGTACTATATATCATATAAGAGATTGCAGGGGCTGTATCACCTTGGTCAGGCTAAGGAATGGCCAAGTGTTTTGGTCAAGTTTTTGGAATAACTTGACCCTTGAGTGAGGAAATAACCGGCAAGAACAATTTAATTATAAATTAGTTAGCAGACAGATCCTGTAGTCCCATACAGGTTTTTATTTTTATAACATTTGTAAAGCCTTTTAAGGTTCCTTTAGTACTAACAAAGAACCCGTATGGTTTTGCCATGTTTGTCTGTCCGTGGCATAGAGTCGAACCGTAAAAAGTTGAAATTTTGCATTGATATGAAACATTCATATTAACTATGCCAAGAAAGTGGTAGAGTAAAGTTTCGAGAAAAAAATTTTTTTGTTTACTTTCCCTACATGTATAGTCGGGTGTTTTTTTTGTGATGCCTACCCCATAAGTGTGGGGTATTGTTAGATGATTCTTTGAAAACTCGTATTGAAGAATTGCTAAGACATTTTTTGATTTAGTGATTCCTTTGCGGTAACTTTAAAGAGCAAATTTTCGTTCGAGTAGAGCGTCCTCTTCCTCCCTCTATAAGCTAAAAAACTACTATATAAATTTAATTAGGTAATACTCATTTCGGAGGTACAGAATATAATGTTTGTGTAACATTTATATTTTTAATTAAGATCATAAGTCATGCATCATCCTCGAGTTTACCGAACTTGTCAACCGATGTTTTTAATTTTAACGAGAACAGTAACTACACCGTAGAAAACGATGTTTAACTTTTATCATATTGCATTATATTTTTTATGTATGCCCGTATTTTTTAAGACATAACGAAAAATATTGTAATTTAAAGTAAAATATATAAGCTCTCTTAATTAATCATGATTGATGGTCTAGTGGTTAGCGTATACGCCTCTAGCCGCGAGGTCTTGGGTTCGATTCCTGGGTCGGGCAAAATGTTGTTTGTGAACTTTCCATCAGATTTTTTTTTTATGGCAGGACGAAGTAGGAATTGTGCCCGGTAGATGACGATAGACTCACCCCCTATCCCATGGGCCCTAAACATAACAGGTGAGGTGTGGGTGCTGTACACCTCTGCCACACCCTTCTGAGTAATATAGGCGTGATGTTATGTTATGTTACGTTATCAAAAGTATCATCAATTTATTTAAACCTGTCTCCGTGCAGGGTTTTGCCCACATTTGACAAAAAATAGCCTTTAATACTCACGAATAATCTATCCTTATAATTGTAGAAAACTTTAAAAAAAGTTCAATAGTTTTTAAAAAAATTCAAAAAATTACTCTTTAAAATATTGGTTTAGATTTTAATATCTTAAATCTAAAAATGGCACCTGGCCAAAAGAATTTATCTAAAACGGTATACGTCCTTTTAGTATGCCTCAGAATTAATTAACATTGGTAAAAAACAATCACAGTATAAACCGGTGACTAATGCTAGCAAAAAAGCCGCCAGGTCAAGTGTGAGTTGTCTAAACACGGATATACATAGTCAACAGCACCCACACAGTGATTAATTAAAAAAACACGGCTACATGTCATGTTATAGATGATTTTCCATAAGCGTCATTTTGCTTTTAGTGTTATTTTTAAAGTTCCGTCTAAAATTGCTTTTTTTGTGATTAACGTCGTACCTGATGAGATTACCATGATCTCATCTATAGGTAAATGAGGATGTGGTCAGCGGAGTTATTTATTTTAATCTCATTATTTTACATGAGGTAAATAAGGCACAGGTTTTATAGAGCTTTGGAGGCTCTGTTCTGAAAAATATTTAAGCAAATCATCATTTGTTGCTATCATGTGTCTTAAATACGCATTTCACGGGCTTTGAAGATCTTAAAAGAAAAATGGCCTCCATAATTATCCCGTAGCGTCCCTGTAACCCTGTTATTTTTGAACTTCAGAGCCCTGGAATGTGTCCTTTTCTTTCTGTCTTGACTGAATACTTTTTATATCTCTATCTCAATTATATGTTCTCTTCACATCTTTTTTTTCTATCATTGCCTTGCCATTGGACGGTGATATTGGTGCGCGAGCTGTGGTTCGTCTTTGACAGTAGCGCTCACGCTGATTGGTCGATAGGCGAGCTGCCTGCGCGTGCGTCACGAGTGTCGCTGTTGTTGCCGGCTCAATGGCAAAGGAATAGTGTCAATGTATTTATAAATATTTCTTCATATTGTATACATTTATGTTTATTCACTATATTTTATTAAATGTTTTATTTATTCTAGATTTATATATTTATGTTTATCTGTTTTTGTTAGACGTCTGGCGTCAGCAGGGGTGTCGCAGAATACCAGCGCTGTAAAGCGTCTTGCAGCAATGTAAGCGCTTTACAGCACAACGCTGAGCGACATCCCGTTTTCGCGGTGACACTCGGGACAGCGCTGACTGATGTGACAGGCAAACGAGAAAAATCCGTTTATTCTTTTTTTTTCTAATTTAATTTTTTTTTTTTTTTTTTGATAATTTGTTTTTGTTAAGTTAGATTTAGATACTAGGTACTATTTTTTGTTATGTTCTTTTTTATTTTTTATTTTATTTGTTTTTTTCTTTGATTGTTTGTTTGTTTTTGTTTTCAACTGTGTTGTCCAGAGTGTGTCTGTGAAATAAATGTTTTTTCTTTCTTTCTTTCTTTCTTTCAAATATAAAATGCATATCAACATGATACCCTGTCAGGGCGCAGCAGTATACAATTTGGTGCTTAATAATCATAAAACTTTGTATTTTAGAAACTATGTAACTAACATATAAAATCGAAATGAACATAAAATCTTGCAAGACTAGTAATAGGAACTATTTGTTATTTGTTAATTATTTAGTATAATAACATTTATTGTGTAAGATGTTAAAATAATTTATTTCAAAATATAAAAAGTTTCTGAATTCTTTATTGCTTCAGGTATTTGATTATAAATTATTATTGACATGGAGTATGGATCTGAATAATAAATTTAATTATATATAATAATATATTAAATAGTTCATACTATGTTTTTTTACTAAACCTCTTAGGGCTAAGACCTTATCCGTTTTAAGTGCAGTTTATTTAATCGATCATGAACCGTGACGACAATATCTTAGATTTGACTTAATGTTTTTGACAAGCTTTGAAAAAATTATAACAATGCACACATAAGTATTAAGTGTTTCTTATTCACATGTCATAACATCACAAGATTTACAATTATGAGCCAAAGGATTATGTTCTATATTTACTTCCTAACTCCTTAACAAAAACACTACCACAAACACGACTTTTAAAACAGTAGTAACACAAATATTAACAGAAGTCAAAGGCTTTTATACTTACTCCTCTCAACATAAATCTGCTTGAACATCCAATACGTATCTATTTCCGGGCATATGCTCCAAATGTCGGCAAATCCTTACGTATTATAATGCGGAGAGACACTCGGCAAAATACGGAAGATAGCAAAGTCACATATTTGGCAGGTTATTTGCTTTACCCGAGGAAACTTTCCAACTTTGCCGAGCTATTGGGAACAACTAAATTATTGAGGTCTCTTTGGTTGAACACTTCAGACATGTTGGCGAAGCTTTAATAATAAAATGGATTCCGTACTCATGCAAAGGAGATGTCGATGAACCACTAACAATGTTTTGATAGAATTTAACCCTATATTATTACTCATAAAGGTCTAGCATAGGTGTATTTAGTTGTAATTAGATCTAGTGTGATAGGGTGACCTGGTCCAAATCCAGATATTGGACAAATTCTACTTAAAAGGTCAATAAGCCTTCAACCGATAATTCAATCCATAATTAAGATAAGAAGGTTTGAGAAGTATTAACATACTTCTCAAATCTCCTGCTTTCAAGTAAATAGCTTATATGTTAACCCCCGGTTTGACTCCTCCCACTTAAAAAAATATGACTAAATTATGCTGGCAAGTTTTAACAAAAAATCAAAATGCATAACAACTTTTTTTGGAAAAAATATACTTTTTAATTTAATTCCGAAAAGAGATTCATTTTATAGTAGCATAATCCCAATATTTTTTTATTAAATAGGCATAAAATGCAATTTATATGACAAAAATAAGTAGTAACGCTCTTTCAAATGTTAAACACCGAAATAAATACTAAATTTTTAAAGCCCAGCAGTGGGACATGTATTAGATACAGCTATTATATTAAATTACCACTCTTGCTTTTCTGAACAATATCTTCAAATTCATCCATCGTTAATAATTTGAACTGAATAACGAGGTCCGAATAGATCTTTTGAGAACATAACAAAGGGCTTGGAACACGCTACTGTGACTTTGATTCAGAAAATTTCAATTCACTGAGGGTAATATATAATAATACTCTGCTACCTATATTTGCTCGAACGTTTTTAAATTTTAATCGTAACCATAGATTTTAGCAGTTTTATTTGAGAGTAAATTGTTGCCTGAAAAATGTTAACTATTTTATCACTGAGTTCAAGACCCAAAAAACTATAATAGGCCCTTAATAAGATAGTTTTCTTTCTCATATATGGCACCGCAATCAAATTTAACTACAATAAATAATAAAATTCTAAAAAATGTAATGTTAAATGTAAAAAGAAAAAAATGTCATGCACTTTAAAAATTTTAATCTAAATTTATACATTTTATCCTGTCTTCTCCTTCTTTTTCATCACAATTCAATGGCACTTCACTCTCTTCAGGCATCAAATTCGAACCTCATCAATCACGACGTTCCGCCACTTGACCATTGAGGTGGTCTAAAATAAATCAAAGGGAGGAAAGGATTCCGGGAGGAAATGAAGAGGAACTCGTGAAGCCGGCCATAATTTTCAACCATGAAGGACAACTGATAAGGGGCCGGATCAGTTAACGTACACCCCTATCAAGGGGATTTATTTACAATGGAGTATTCGCATTTTCGAACGTTTGTTGAAATAGTTTATCCTATCAATGAGCCATTATATTTGAATAAACATGTTTTGTTGAGTCATTTATTCCGCCAATGTGGAACATTTTAACAGGTTAAAACAATATTCATTCAGATAAAAAGTATTTTATAAATAATTTTGCTACTTCAACTTCACAGTTGGGAAAAAAATATATGTTGAAGGAAATACTCGCAAAATTAATTCTCAGGCTCCTAAGGTCTTCTTCTTCGTCGTGTCAATGGCGAAATCAAATTTTATTTTGACTCGCCATCGTGGTGAAAGGATTAGCCAATTCGCTTTAGAGAGCTCGCAAATTGCCCAAGGTGCGCCGGACGTAGGGAAACGTTGTGTACGTCACTCGTGGAGGCTCAATCTTTGTGTACGTCACTCGTGGAGGCTCCTAAGGTATAACATCTAAATGGAAACTGCAGAGTGGACGTGACATTGGATTACATTGAAACCAAATATTCTAGTTCTGTAATACCTTACGGCCTCTCGTAAATAAACTAGAACGGTTTAAGTTGCTAGTGTTGCAGTTCTATTTTAGTGTATTTGTCAACAACTGTTATAAATAAAATTAGGGACAAAAAAACGCATGCCAAACATATTGAACATTGAGATTTTTCGAAACCGCGTTTTCTGTAATTTTAATTTAACCGGTAAACAAAGACACTGACCACGTCTACTAGGTGTGCTTTTAAAAAATGCCTTATTATGTCGCATCCATTCTGTATAAACACAACTTAATCATATTATTATCTAATTTACGTGTCGTTGTCCGCATTGCAGGCTTTGCAGACAACACACTGCACTACAAGCATCCTAATTTTCTACTTATTGAATCAAAACTTTGTTCTCGCAATTAGGTCATCTAGATAACATTACAATGTTGCTGAAAAACAACTTATTTAGAAAACAAATAATTTACTTTTAATGATAGAACTAAACTGTTTTTAAAATTACCAAATTTATCTGCACGTGTGGTGTAGTGGTTTAAGCGTTCGCTGGAAGCTCTCCACTGCACTGGTGTTGTGGGTTCGATCCTCACATGGGACAAATCTTTGTGTGATTCGCAATGATCTGCTCTGAGACTGGATGTGCTTGTGTGAGTGAATTCGTGTATTTGGCCTCGTCATTGGGACCATTGGATAGTGTAATTGCTTCTGGCGTTCTATCTAATGTAAAAAGGTCAAATTGTTAATTATACAGTATCACCCGTTCATTCATTCCCCCTTTAATCTGATATTATATTTTTAGTCTATTTATTCAAAAATATATATTAAATTGTACAGCTTGTTTACTTTAGAATCCAATAAGACTAGATTACCAGACTGAAATTAAGAAACTCGGGACGTTATTTTGTTTACCTAGAGGAGTTACATTCGTATTTTTTTGAAGAAACTAACAACTCTGAAAATTTGTTTTCAAAAATAAAATCCTAACCGATACAATATTACAAAGGAAAACGGTAAGATTGTTAGTATGTTTGTTTGTTTTTATCGGTTTGCCTAAGAAATACTGAACCGATTTCATAAAATTATTTACAAATAGGTATAATGATTGTTTATTGTTGAGTAACGTTTTACTATCGAGGTGCCAAACGGCCTACGCGGATGAAGCCGCAAACGGATACTAAAGCCGGATCCACACCTTAACAACAAAAGGTCTACGGACGGATTCGTTTGTTCCATTTTGAACGGCTTAGCGAAGACCAACGAATTATTTGATGTTACCGCCACGCTTCGGATTGCCAGCGAACGCCAACGAACGATCGATGGCGTTTACTAAGCCTGCAAACTACTTCAAACAGGTACCAAAGGTCGCTTTCGTTGGCCTTCATTCTGTTACATCCCTGCACTGTTTATAAAAACGCCGACAAAATACTGCACCGCACCATCTCTGTGTGCGGGGATGTCGTCTTGCCTCGGATCTGGTCACCATCACCTCAGTTCGGGATAGACGGTCCAACAAGTAAGACCACTCCAGTAATCTATATATAATATGCGAAAACTGTTACATGGTCTTTAGATAGTATTTTAGTTATTAACTTAGAAAGACTTTGTTTTCCTAAGAAAGTCAAATAAATAAAATCTTGGGCATTTCACAGGTCTCTAGTCCTTATGTTCGTGTTAACAATAAACTTTTTAATATCCAATTCAATTCTTTCTTTTTTAAAAAAAAACCGTATAATATCCTCGGTATAACAGTTCGTTAGGTATGAATCCAGCTTCAGAAATTAATTGACACACTTTAGTGTAGAGAAGATACAAGCAACTATATAAGGATGTATACAACCAGCCCAGTCACGTCTGAATTTCATTCATCAGCCCGTAGCAAGCTAGTTAATTTGAAACTAAACCAAAGAGTTCAACTTTGTTAATCACAATAAATCTGGATACTGCCGCAACTAATTTTAAAGCAACTAATTTTGAAACCGAATTTGGAGTACGTCAGTTATTCAAATTTATGAGCTTAAATACGATTTTATATGAATGAAATTGAGTGTAGTGTTTATTAATTATGAGCTCGGTTACGGATGCAGTGATAATTCATTTAGTAACAATTTTATATATATTTTTTGCCTGACGCATGAGTGGTTTTGTATTTGATAAACAGAATTATTAATTGCGTAGATTTTATAATAGTGACCTTTTCACACGACATGCAAGTAATTTTTTTTGTCTGTTCTCTATAGTAGGTCTATTTGTAGGTCATCTATTTAATACTATTATCAATCAATATTAAAATTATGAAGCTAAATAATTATATTGTTTAGTTATACGTGCGCTAATGAGAAAAAAATATTTTAGTATTTGACTGTCTATTATTTTAGGAAAAAAACTCGCCGTAAAAACAAAATCCTGGGATTTATTTTAGTTCAAAATTAGTAATGCTGATTGATAACGGAATTCTGTAATGTGCAGGTAGCAGGGTATAACGGGTCTTTGGAAATTTTGGCACGATGTAATAATAATAATAATTACGCTAAAAATTTATGATTTTTAGCGTAATTATTATTATTATTATTTTTTATACTACGCCCACAGCGAACGAACGTGTAGTCCACCTGATGGTAAGTGGAGTACAGCCCATGGACATCAACAATCCACAAAAGCAGATCATAGATGCGTCGCTGCAGCTGAGGACTACGGTGGTATGCCTCATGTGCCAGTAATTTCAGGGCCTGATCTCACCACCAAACCGGAACACAGTAATGGAAGCACTACTATTCGACGGCAGGTTAAAGGTGAGACGGTGGTGCTGCCGCCCTCGAGCTCATTCACAAGAGCTCTACCACCAAAAAAGTTTAATTAAACACAGGCTATAGTTCAGTAGAACAGTTATTTATATAATTTAATTATGTTATCCATTACATTTAAAACGATATCATCCCTTAACTCAAATGCTATTAACATAAATTATATTATATGGAAGATAATTGACAACATTTCAAAATTTGAAAGTGTCTGAAATAAAAATACCGTTTCTTTATTATCCTATCCGGAGTACAAAAACATTTTTTTTAATTTTTTTGGATCAGTAGTTTTGGAGAAAAAAAATAAAAACGAAAAAATGCGTCGTGACGTCACATATACGGCTTAATAAAGTATTACCTTTGCCCATGCTACGACAGAATGAAGAGTAATCGAAAATGACAGTTGTAATGTCAGTATTGTCAGTTGCCTGTCAACTAACGATAAACACATATTTCGCAATAATGAAAATATAAGCAATATTTATTGATTGCAACTATTATTCTTCCTAAATCGAACTGAATCCAAGTGAGGAATATACACCTACGATGGATTTAAAATATTGTTTTGTACGAACATGTAAAAACAAATCTAAAGACGCCAACTCAAACACGAAAGAATAGTGTAATGCACTGGATGTAGTTTGTTCGAAACGAGTTCTATATGTGTGTGAAGAAGCTATAGACTACATAACATTACACTACAGCTTAAAGGAACGCAGCAGTAATGAAATAAGTAGCAAAAACTGGAAACATTTCAGAAACGGGACTGGAAAAGTAAAACCTTGGAGATCATATTAATGTTATAATGTTATTAAAATAATTTAATTTACTTTTATGTTCTCATCAGTAATGTTTAGATGTGGACAAGACCTGGGCCATGTGAAAATAAATTATTTAAAATATTGTATAAGTATCTTTTTATTTATGATTGCTGTTTCATATTTTGTTTATAAAAACTAACACACATGTAATATAACATAACATCAACCCCATATCACTCAAAAATAAGTATTATTAAAAGTATTTATTTGTTTTTAACATGAGAGAAAAAGTTATGACATGTGTGAGCGAAGCAGTTACATAGCTACACATACACTGTATAACTAAAATACAATTGTATTCATTGAAGAACACAAAAATAAACATAAATAAATAATCAAAATTTATTTAGCACTTTCTAAAATATTTTCAAATATAATATGCTTCCAAAAATGTTCAGCTTCTTGCACAATCTTTGCTGTTTAATCTTTATCATACTCAACCTAGTATTTGTGGATTAGCTTGTTCTTCTCATAATCTGGATCAGCAATACAAAATAAGACCATAGGTTTGTTTGCAGCATGCATTTGTAACATTATTTGAGCTTTACATTTCTCTTTAAGTTTGCCATCCTTGATGTAATTTTTGATAGTGTTTTTGCTAATAGGGTATTATATTTCTATAACAAAGTCTGCACAAAGCCCATCTGGTGAAACACCAATAATAGGGGGTATAAGAATTAGACCTGTGCTTTCAACAACTCCAAAATCTTTTTCTAAAATATTAATGATGAGTTTTTTAAAGTTTTACTCCGTCTTATGGCTTTTGTTTAAGGCACTTTGTAACTACCTAAAATGCATTGCACTAATACACCTTGTTCTGTTTCGCAAGGGACAGCTTTATGAATTCTAGACCCTGTCACTCAACCTTGACGCATTGGATGGCATAGTTTGGAATCCACTTGATTTGTTGTAGCTTTAGCAATACTGTTAAATACTTCTTCACTGAGCTTTTCCTGGCAGAATCATATAAAATTATGTAAGTATTGTCTTGTTGGATGTGTACAAACTGCAGCATTAAGTTCAAAGTCGGTTGACGGTTACCACAGTACTTCATTTCCTGTCCTCATCTTCTGCCTGTTGCACTCTTCAGTAAACATGGATAAACTTATATTAACATTTACATTGTCAGGGGTAATTTTCCTTTTGCCTATATTTTTGCTAAAATAAACTTCTGATCACCAGCACTAGCTTGTCTTGGTTTACCCCAATAACACGCAGTAGATGTGACAGAAGGTTCATCTGACAGTTTTATCAGCCACATGGCAAAGCAGATAGCGTGTTTGCACCCTCCTGAACACGCAGTATAATCATGACACTGAACAGAAATGATATTTTCCTTAGACTCGTCGATTTCAGCAGTTACCATGTACAACTTGGCTCTTACTTTAAGTTCAGGTGTCACCCTACATTTAATGGTGCACGAGTTGGTATCACGCTTTACTTCCACACATATCCTACAGGAATAGAGAGAATAATACGATTTTTATGCAAGAAAATAAAGGTAAACAAACAAAGTTGTAAACAAGTATGACATGACAATTATGACATAATATGTCACTACAAAAAAAAAAAAAAAGCAAAGGCATATCATTATTCCACCGTATATGTGACGTCATTTGGCGCTTACGTCTATTTAGAATGCACTAACTTTCAAAAAGGAAATAATGAATGAAAATAATAAAATTTCGCAAAAATAAAAAATATGGGCCCGTTTATTTTACATCTAGTTTCAATTAAAATAATAATTTATATATGTTAAAAAAATGAAATGTTGTCAATTGTGGGAAATCAACACCTATATTATAATAATTAAAACACTCAGGTGGTAAAGTTTCTAAGCAAGAGTTCGAGGGTTCCACTACGGCTGAAAGGACAACATTAAAAACTTCAATATTAATAAGTTTTTATCTGTTCTTACACTAAAGCACTAAAATACATGTTTGTTTGCGCCCATATAATCAAAATTATTATTTTATTTTTTTATTTTGTATCGCACTCAATTAATCCCTATCCCATGGGACCCTAACATAGAATCAAGAATTAAAAATTAAGAACTTTATTCGCATAAAACACGTTTACCAGATGTTGGTATAATTATATCGGTAGACCATGTTTTGCCCTGTAATTGAGAGCGTGCATAATTTTATACATTAAATTACATTTACAATAATTGAATATGATTAAAACAATTTAATTAAATCAAAGAATAGCAATTTAACAAGTAAAAGTATTTACATAACAGGTGAAGTGAGGATTTTGTACACCTATGTTATGTTATGTTATTTATTTTATATTGAGGATCAAATACACGGAATATCAAATAATCCCTGAATGGAGAAGCTTTACAAATATTAAAAACACAAACTAGACCTCAAACCCTAACTATCCAAGGATTACAGCATCAATTATTCCGTGTGGGTTCCGTACTAACCCAACTCAGTTCAGTTTATTGATTTTAGAGAGCCAATTAGACTCATACTTCAATCAACATTGCCAATTTAATTTCAAATGTGTTTGCTTCATAAATTATGTTAAAAAAGATTTTGTAAAATTGTTTCACGATTAATAACCATATCGATGAACATAGATCAAAAAATAAACACGTTAAATATAGAATCTCCTTTATTTGGCGAGTACAAATAAAACTTTCTGTATTCAATGCCCAGTCAAAGCTAGGAGACTTCGTAAAGAAAGTTTCAACCGATCGATGGAATACAATAAAATATAATGGTAGAACGACTTGGAATAGAATTTAGTACAAACTCTATCTTATCTAGTACCTTAAATTCTGTGACTTCATGTACCTAAATCTTAGATAGCGTTTGAGTTGGTACGCCTCTTTGTATAGAAGTGTCTCACCTGGAAGTTAACATTGTTTGGTTATCAGTGACTTATAAACTCTAGGTCTGTTTATATCTACTGGCATTGAGCGTGCCAGACACGTACCGTACACAAAATAATATTCTTTTATGCCGTGTATTTTATCGTAACACGGTAGTTTGCCGTGCCTGTAGAAAGAATATTTTTGTCTGCGCGGTTCATTTCTTGCTACCTATCTACGTGTCTTTACACGGCTACTCATTAAGTTATACATATCCAGTATAATATGATCTTGCATTATATAGGCTGCCCGTGCGATGCAATACCAGTTTGTACTGGAAATGTATATGTTATATGTACCTCATAGAAATCTTAATAATAAGGCAATAGAAATGTCAAAGACGCGTGACCTTGTCGCCGCGCATCTGTCTAGTCAAACACAAGTGCGAGTTGAGGAATTGTCGTCTTAATGTCATCGCAAAAAGAATAATTTTGTTTGCAGGAATACAAGCGCATGAGTCTAATCGAACACAAGTGCGAGTTGAGGAATTGTCGTCTTAATGTCATCGCCAAAAAGAATAATTTTGTTTGCAGGAATACAAAAAGTGGTATTTGAAAAACGGCGACATGCGTCCCAGTGTTAAAAGATAGTCGATAGCATTTCTATTGACTAGTTATTAAGATTTCTATGATGTACCTATAAAAATTGATGCGCAGCTTGATGTTCAGGCAGGTCTTTTGTTTTCTTTTTCTTTTTTCAATGAATATAGAGCAATTTAAAAGAGACTGCTACAATGCAGTACATTGCCATACGGGTTCTTAGGTCTCATGATATAATAGTTTCTTTCGGTGTTAGTCTCGGTATATGTCTGTAAAGCACTGTATTATATACTTATAAAGGGGAAAGCTTTTTAGTTTTTGGTTGAACGCGCTAGTCTCAGGAACTTCTGATCCAAATTGAATAATTCTTGTTTAATGGATAGCGCATTTATTGAGGAACATAACATAACATTACGCCTATATTACCCAAAAGGGTGTGGCAGAGGTGTACAATACCAACATTTCACCTGTTATGTGTAGGTCCAATAGGTTATTATTATTATTGGGGGTGAGCCTATCGCCATTCACCGGTCCAATTCCAACTCCTTGCTGCTATGGTAAATTTCCTGACGGAAAGTTCATAAATAACATAACCCGACCCGGTAATTGAACCCAAGACTTCGCGGTGAGAGGTACATACGCTAACCTCTAGACCGCCGAGGTAGTCATTGAGAAAGGATATGAAAAATCATGCCATGACCAATAGGGGCGAAGTAGAAATGAAATATGTTGCGAAAAAGCGGCAATATACACTACGGGAGAGTAGTAAGGTATAAAAGCGAATCTCTAGAATTCTATGTGATCGTGACCAACTGTATCACTTCTGTAATCAATTCCCGGCTAGTAAAACATTGAAACTACCAGTCACAGGAATCGTAAAACGTATCGCTAACATGCATAGAGTGCAGTGAGTATACCTTTATACCCAACGCTATCGTATCAAATTCAATCCCCGCACGCCAGCCAATTTTGTTATTTATTTGGGGGATGTTGGCAAACTAGATGTCCACCTGATGGTCGTAAATAACTGCAGCTGTAACAGCCTAATGTATTTGCAGTATAGATACATCATTGGAATATGGCATTTTAGTGTTGGTCGAGGGTTTGTGAATGACCTCAAGGGATCAACTCTCGCACTATTGTGTTCTGGTTTGGTAATTAGATTAGCTCCTAAAATTACTGGCACACCTGTGGCAATTTTTTACCGAATTCCAAAAAGGAGGAGGTTTTTGGTGATTACTCAGAGACACCTGGACCGATATGAGAAGTTATTTTTTTGATGGAAGACAAGTATAAATATACTTGTCATATGCTCACCCCCTATTCCATGGTACCTAAACATAACAGGTGAAATGTGGGTGTTATTCACCTCTGCAACACCCTTATGTACTTGCAGTATAGATACATCATTGGAATATGGCATTTTAGTGTTGGTCGAGGGTTTGTGAACTGCCTCAAGGGAACAAGTACAGTCACCTTTATACTGCTACCAATTAGTAGCTCCCGCACTATTGTGTTCTGGTTTGGTAATTAGATCCTAAAACTACTGGCACATCTGTGGCAATTTTTAACCGACTTCCAAAAAGGAGGAGGTTTTTGGCGATTACTCAGAGACGCCCGCACCGATATGAGAAGTTATTTTTTTGATGGAAGACAAGTATACAACATATATACTAAGAAACAGTTGAAAAAGATATGGGACCGGCAGGATTTGAATTTGCGACCTTACTGCACACCGGTCAGCTGCTTTTAGCCATCCAGCTACGGTCGCCTCTTACCAGAACCCTAAATTTCTCAACTGTATGATACGTCTTTTCGTGACGTCACGTTCATCCATTTGTTCCTATCTTAAGTAGGAGACAAACCATCATGGCGAAGTTACATTCAGCACAAATGTTGTAACGATTGAACGTGTACGTTATTTTTACTTCTAATTTATTATTTTTATAGCATTTAGCTATGCTTAGCAAATTATACTTAGAAACAGTTGAAAAAGATATGGCACTGGCAGGATTTGCCGTACCATATCTTTTTCAACTGTTTAAGACCAACAGCGGGTTATATTATTTTATGTTTCTTAATTCTATGTAACATAAAGTTAATTACAGGTATTCGCAATACAATTGAATAACCTGTAATCAATTTTATTACCACACATATTGATTATATACCACACATATATATTACCATAGGGTAAAGGCGGGATAGATGCCCCACTTTTTGAAATTGCCTCCTAATTTTGAAAATATTCATTGTATATAAATAATGAGTACGAATTCAGTTAGTTAAGTCCTTTATGTTTAACTGTGACTTGGTTTTTTAGACCTATAAATTACAGATTTTGCAGATTTTAGCTTTTTGTGAAACTCCTTTTTTGGGGATAGATGCCTACCCGTATGGATAGATGCCCCACCACGAAAATACTAAGAGGGATAGATGCCTGTGGTGCGGGATAGATGCCCTTTATAATGTATAAACGAAAAACTCAACCAAACTTTTATAAGGTTAAGAGGACAATTAGCGTTTTAGAAGTAGAAGGCTACTCCTAAAACAGAAATTGTTTTCAAGAAACATGGCCCTAATAATGAAAAGTATTTTGCAGTTTTAAAGTCTTTTAATTGTCTTAGAATATAATTCTATTATGAGATCAAATAAAATTAGCATAATAAAGTACTATAAGCAACTTTAACATGAATAGGAATATTAAATTCTTATAATAAAATATTAATTATTAAGTTTCAACATGCATAAACATAAAAAACAGTCTAATTAAAACAATTAAATGTATTTTTAGCAGCATAACGTCTTCACAATGTTCTTAATGGAATTCCAAACTGTCGGGATATTTCGTTTATCCCCATGGTATTTCTGTCTATTTCGTCGAAAGCTGACTGCAATTGTTCTATTGTCCAGGAACATTCTCGAGCTGGCACTCCTTCTTTTCTTTTATATTTTCGTGGCATGGTTATGCTACAATCAGAAAAAGTCCAAATATAACTAAATACACGTAAACACATAATTGAAGGTACACTATATAATACACCGAAAGGTGAAAGTAGTCAATTTCATAGCGGGTGTATTTTGAAGCCCGGATCATAGCTGAGAGCTTTTAATACACCTGATATAAAATAGAACATTCACCCGAGTTATAAAAAATGCTTCATAGTACATCTACATAGAAAAAAACTACCAAGAACTACCATATAAAACAAAATCCATCTTAACCAACAAAAACTACTACCAAAATATACCAAACACAAAAAATATTCTACCAAAAACAACAAAACTGTATCAAAAGCCACCAAAAACTAATAAAAAACAATAAAAACTACCGAATGCTACGAAAAACACCAAAACCTAACAAATTCTACCAAAATCAACCAATGGAATTACCAAATTCTACTTAAAACTACCAACAATTATCAAAAACTAAAAAAACAACGAATTGTACCAAAAACTACCAAAAGCAACAAAAATCACCTGAAATTTAAATCATTTTGTATGGAGGGATAGATGCCCCTAGGGGCATCTATACCTCGAAAAATCAGGGCAACTATCCTTTTTGATGGGGATAGATGCCCCAAGTATTTTTTAAACTAATAAAAAACAAATGACGAATTATTTGTATCAAGATGCATAATTGATGAATCAGTATATCGACGTAATTAAAAATATAACGGAAATAACGATTACTTAAAAAGTTACACAACGGCTTAAACTTACCTTTAAAACTTTGACGTCTTTGTAAACATCGCCGCGGAGATGAATGCACACACAAGCTAAACACGTATTCACAGCACCACGGTAAGTGGCTACCCGAGGTGCGGGGTGACTGCGGCTCTTAGTTATAATATTTTTTTTTAGTTGCGAGTTTGGGAAGTTAGGTTTTTTGAAAACGTGGCATCTATCCCACTGGGGCATCTATCTCGCCTTTACCCTACATATTATAAAATTATACATGAATATCGGGTCATTATTAAATGTTTCAAAGTGATAAAATATTAGAAAATTTACAGAAAAAATCCAGACTGAGCATTCATGTGAATTATCAATACAATTATTTATGATTTGGGACTAAAATTTTAATGGTAATATATTTGTGGCAAGTTAATTTCGTGTCAGAGCCAGCATCTACTAACTATCGCCAGAATGAGTTTCTGTGGAGAGCGAGTGATTTTTTTTTTTTTATTTGTATCTAAAGTGGAATCAGTGAGACGAATGCGAATGCACCGCATTATAGATGCATAGATGCTGGCTCTGACACGAAATTAACTTGAACTTTTCGCCGTCCACACCGACCAGTGTGGTCGGTGTGGACGGCGAACCGAGCATTGCAGTGCGCAACCTCCAATCGATTTTTTTTTTTAATTTTTTAGGACATGTGCCCTTTTAGGCGAATAGTCCTCAATCTAGGAGGCTGTTTTTTACGTTATGCTCAAAATTGAATCTGCAACATTACATTACGGTCTGAGAGCACCTTAAGACATAAATTAGAGGAGATATTACGCTAATTTTAGAAAAACAATTAGCGCCGAACTATAACTGTTGCTAGAGCTATAAAGTCGAATTGCCTTAAATCTACAGTTAGTTACAAACCTCAATCTATCAAAAGTGTAGACCCTTATTTAAAAACGTACAAACTCATTTTTTCTGTTACTTACTTTTTGCATGAATCATTGTATACTCAAATGCTAATTCAACAGAAAAACCCAAAGAATACACTGACCACCTCAGAGATTTTTAGTGAATCACTAGAAAATGAATGACTGGCACAAAACATTACGTTTTTTTGCAATTACATGTCAAATAGCTAGTTTAATCAGCCGTATGATGGCTGCAAAAAAACTTTCGTTATCCGATTCTAATTTGCGTGCTGATTCTGTTATCAAACGTATCTTGATTTGTTTCGTTCACGTTTTGTGTACGTTCAAAATTATTTAATTAGAAAATGTTAACTTTTTGAGGGAATAAAGTGAAGTAGAGATAAATATCAACGTAATTCAATAATTTTGTTAAAACGGTCTATAAAAAATATGGTATGAAAATATCAACAGTGTCATAACACATAATGTTACGTTATACGTTTATAAAGAGTCAGAGGTAAGATGTAAAAAAATGAGACAAGAAATTGTTTAACAATGTCAATGTACCTGTCGATTTAATTGGTAGGTATATTATGTTTGTGGTGATTACGGTTATTTGAACATTCTTAGAATATCGACAAGAAAATAATAAATTGGTTAATAAGTGGAACTTGTAGAATACAATGAACTAATTGAACTGCCTGTAGTTTTTGCCATGTTACTGGAGCTCACAGCCTAGTTGTAGCCTTTGAGAGTGGACCGATCGATCTAACAGGTAAGCAATGATCACCATTCACAAATTAATAAGAACAGTTCATGCCCTCTTAAAAACAGGCCAACTGAAATTACAAAATCACTTTTTCATTGGTCTAAGATAGTATCAGCCAAGATCATTTTTCTAGGTAAAAAAGGTATTGCTTTTCTATTCATTTTCTTCCGTTTCTAAATTTATTATATGTGTAATTAACTGTCAAAGTAATAAAACGAATAAGGGAGAGAAGAGTGATCAATAAACTTAATGACGTCATAATCAAAAATCTTTGTAAGAGTTAGTGATCCCGTGGTGCTACTTACGCCATTCTATAAAAGCTAAAAGTTTATTGTACGAAACTATAAGAATGTATATTTGGGGTTCGAACCATTTTAAGTGTATGCCAACAGTGAGAGTTGATTTTAACTGTAGTTATAAACACCATATTCAAAAGAGTATTTAATTTTTTTCCTAAAGCACCACGATCCAAATATCCATATTTGGTGATTATTCTCACCTATGCTACAGGCACGCACAGGGAAAATTTTAGCGTTAATAAAATGGCGTAAGTTCCACGGGCTCTTACTCTATTAAGTTCTAAAAAAGTCTAATGGTCCGAAAATATTGTAACGCTTCATATGGTTTTGACGGTGAGTTGGCAGACGGTCTTATAGAAAAATTGACTCAACGAATAAATAATTATAATAGATACAGAAGAATAGTATAATACAGAAGATGGAGTAACCCTATTCGTATTGAATATTGCCGTTATCTATCAATGTCATCGTTATCTGATGTCGTGTTACAGTCCGTTCAGTTATTTACCTCTAGGCATTATTGTACATAACTTTATACTGGATTCAACTGTCTTTCTACTTTTATGTCGATTTTCTCTGAATAAAAACATATGAAGAAGAAAAATAGGTACAGACTACACGTCTACCTAAATATTTCCACTTTATGATGGTCTTACGTTGTATAGTCTTGCCGTGCAATGCGAGACTAGCTTTTACAGTCAATGTATAGGTGGATCGGTAGCCGTGTGTACGTGACTTTTCATGCTTTCCATAATTTTCTGGATGGCACGAACGCTTTTTTTTGAATAACGTATACTAAAGCCTCTATATAAAAAACGGTAAATGTTTCTGAAAACTATTGCGCATGCAACATCCCCCCGTTTGGTGTTGATCAGATTTACATGACATTTTGTAGCCTAGATTTAATAATAGCAGCCCTGTATCTTATACATGTCTCCCTACTAGGCTCGGGCCTCTTTTCATGATGTGGATGGTTAGGCCATAGTCGTCGGTTGGTAATAAAGCTATTTACGAATGAAACGATTTTGAAACACATGTTCTCGACTACGTGGATGACACGTGGGAAACATCCAATCTCAGTGAGTTTTCGGCCGTGTACGCCGTAATTACTATTCGTCCGTCTTCTCATTCTCGTTGGCGTTCTTGTTTCAACCGAAGTCAATTAAAGGACTTTGAATGATTGTGTTCACCTGTTTGGTGCTTTTTGTCATAAATCACGACGGTTTTGTAACAAGTTTGGGAGAGATAGAAACATAAAACTGTCCAGTGAGCAGAATTTGAATTTTTATCTCTTTTTTTGCTTGATGAATAAGATTTTAAAATAGTTAGACATAGTGCCATTAGATTTAGCAATAAATGGAAGCTATTTACGTATGATACAGGTGATGTCCTAATCGATTTTCAAAGCACGTTTTCACAACTCCGTGGATGACATGAAAACTCGCGTGAAACATCCAATCTGAGCGAGTATCGGACCGTGTACGCCGCAATTACTATTCGTCTACGTCCTGTCATCTCGGTCTCGTAGGCGTCCTTGTTTCAACCGAAGTCAATTAAAAGGACTTTGAACGATCCGTCCGCCTGCTCGGTGATTGTATAACCACTCTGTTATGACATGCGATGGGCTACAAGTGTGCAATCACCGTTATTGGAATTGCTCAATTTTCCCCTTAGGGCCTAGTGAATGATTTTGCTCTTATGAATTTAGTTGATGACTTAGTTTAGTGTTGTGTATACTTTAACAATTAAGACTACCTTTACATATTACTACCTTATATAAACTAATACAGTTGCCGTGATAAAAATGTCTTTGTCGATAAAATGGTTTGATCTTAAAATCTTTACAAAAATCATTATGCATGTAGGCATGTGAAACCTTTTTTACATTCTTTTTTTTTCGTTTTAATATTAAGTTTTAAGGTGTCAGTTGGGTGCTCTTTTCTTTTAACAACTATATAGAGATTTAATTTAAAATTTTGTAATGTTACCATTATGTTGCTGACTGTATGTGGAAGCTTGTAATTGGCGTTTGCTGACCTATTTTGTTCAACTATTTGTGTGTGGCTGTTAGCTCCCCTAATAAAATAAAGTAAAATAAAATTAAATTAAATTAAATTTCTCCTTGTTTTTTTTTCAACTTATCGTTTTATTCTACATCGATTAAAACTTAAAGGATTTTTCTAGAAATGAAACTTATATTTCAAACGAGAAAAGACAAGGGAAATGTCTAACAAAGCTGTCTTTTAAACATCTTTGAGTTGCTGCTATCATCACTTAGGAACTGCAAGCTTCTTTGCAAAGTCCTTTACATAATCCAGTGCTACAGGATCAAAGTGGAAGAGTCTTCAGTCACTGTTAAAAAGTCTGTAACAATAATCTAACAGCTTTGAGTGTTGTTAAAAGTTCCGTAAGAATGAAAGACGGCATGCAAAGGGTTCTTCTAAAAGGTTACAAATAGCTTTTAACACTTGATTCACAAATTTTAAACACAAACGTATGTGTAACGAATCTGGTAGGAGTAAGTGTAGTACAGCCCTTGGACATCAACAATCCACAAAAGCAGATTGAAGATGCATCGCTGCAGCTGAGGACTACGGTGTTATGCCTCATAAGCAGTAATTTCAGGGCCTGATCTCACCACCAAACCGGAATACTGTAATGCAAGCACTACTTTTTGGCGCCAGGTTAAAGGTGAGACGGTGGTGCTGCCACCCTCAAGCTCGTTCACAAGAGCTCTACCACCAGTAAACACTATTTTCAGTACTACCGTAAGTACTCGTCCTACTGTAATTGGTTTGTCCTGTTTGGTTGATTTGTTTAATCATGTAGGCAACATACGAATGACACCGTAGTAGTGTAAGTCTCAATGTGGTAACGGTAGCTACATAAGGCAGGCCGTGTGTGTTTTTGGCCACCTCGTTGGAATAAAAAAGTCGAACAGCTTTAAGTCTCTGTTGAAAAGCAAAGACAAAATTATTGTTTAAGTACTATTTGCCCCGGTAATTAAATGCGCAAACAGAAAATTCAACCTGAGGTGAGCAGTGTTTTTTTACATTTAAAAGCATAAATAAGTGAGCCCTCCGCAGTGCGACGAACTGGAAGATAAACAAATTAATGTACAAGTGCAGCTTTCTGAATTTTTTAGATAAAATGTTTGTGAAATTATGCAAAACACCGTGTTTCGAGATGAGTCGATTCATGTGCTGTCTGAATACGCATATTTTGTTTTCACAGGACGTTTGTGTTTTTGTTGCGAAAATTATGTACATGTTTTTTGTGATTTCTTTTATCTTCTACGATTCTTAACATAATATTATGCCCTACGCCCCAAAATGAGGTATACATTTTGAGTGTTGTATATTCCTTTGATACTTCTTGCGGCGAATCTACTGGAAATATTTTTGATAACTGATATCTTATGAATTTATTCTTATTTTGATTTTAATGTGATCCATGTAACTCTCCAAATTCAAGAAATCAAGACATCAAATCATTCCAAATCATTTCCATATGCCCCAAAGGGCGCTTGTAAATATGAAAAAATCATTCATCAATTTACAAAATATCAATCTTCCGAGCCTTTTCTCAATTACATCGGAGTCAGCTTTAGTCTAACGGATTAAGCTGAATATCAGTAATTAACATGGAACGACTGCCATAAGACCTTCACAACCCAGTACGAGGTAATACGAAACTCTTTGTTAGACTTTCTGGCCTCTGACTACCCGTAACGGCTGCCATAGATGTACTAGTAAACAATTAAGCAATTGTTTCCTCTTAAAGAAAATGGATAGTATAAACGAACTGTATTTGTTAATATAGAAATGATTAACAGCATGGCAAACTTATTCTCATTCACAAATAAATCTAGCCAGAATTCACCCACCGATTAAAAGCATGATAGTTTATTCTTTCAATCAATTAATAAGCAAACAAAAATGAAATTGAAAACTATTCCAATATTACATATGTAACCGTAACCTACGATCGAGCAATACTATAAACATCATAGCAATAAAATACCGTCCATAAACAATCAACTAAATTCAGCAAATAAACTGTTCTTATAAAATATACTTTATAAATTACATCCGCAGAACCGAATGAAAAGTTTGCGGACAAAAATCCGTATTTTGTTTTCAGGAGAATATTTTTTGCAGAATATGAATTTGTCATCACGGCTTGCAACCTCATCAGTTAAATCATTTTTGACAGTATCAGAAATAAATATGATATTTATTAAGCCTCCTGTGTCAATAATTTTAATTTAATGTGCAGTTACGGGAGTGAAAAATAATATATTATTATTAAAAATATAATTATTTTATGATGGCCCGTAAATAATGCTGCATCCTCACATTTTACGCAAAGCTGGTCTACCTTCGAAATCGCTGGAACTTGGTCCACTATAAATAAACACTTCATCACGTCTATATTACCCTGAAGGGTGTGACAGTGGTATATAACATCCACACTTCGCCTGCTATGTGCTATGCTGCCTATTGAGAATTTCCTGACCTGGGCATTACACCCAAAACCTAGCATACACTAGCAGTGAGAGGCCGTAGACACACCAGACAGCCAATTACTGATGTTAAAAAAAAAAATGAGACACAATTATTAGGTTGAACTATAAGCCACATTACTGTATTTGCACATCATATTTGGTAACCTTTACATATTAGGATCTATTGCGAAATATCCGACCACAGTTCCTGCTCCTTTGATTTCGTCATTCTGCCCTTTATTCCCTATAAGTCATCACAAAATGATCACCAAAACGACATAGTAGTCTAACGCTAGCCTAAAACGAGCAAAAGCTCTTCTGACGAGTTCAGCCCTCAGGGATAATGGATGAAACGCCGTAATAGTTAGGAGTTTTTAGTTTCACCATAAGCCGGCTCACAACTTTGCATGCACCAAAAAGCGACAAGCCTATATAGCTTAACTCCTAGCTCGACTCCGGTTTAGCTGTTCGTCAAAAAAACGATCTCGATCACAGAAAATACTATCTGATTGTCAAAGTAGAGAGCTAACTTCTGAAAATATTGGAGTTTAGATTGCATTGTGATTAGATTAGATGCATATATACGCTTTTTAAGTGCTTAACCAACATTTCTACATGAAAAAAAAAAACACAATAGTTGGCTGAAATAATACAACTTTCTTCTTAAAGTACTTACTCTTTCACTCTTTCAAGTATTTAAAAGCTTCCACCCCTATACTCGTACTTATAGCCTTAAAAACTTCAAATATAATGTCTCTTATATATGCTTAGCATAAACAGAGCTTTTTCGTCAAAAAATATCGTTCTAAAATGCTTCAACCAAAAAAATAAACTACACTTTTTTAGCAAACGTTTGATAAATAAAGTTTTATTCAAACTATAAACAAGCCTACATCAATTATGTACGGTTGAACGACGCATGTATTGCCGCAATCAAGTTCATTGAGTTTCACACTCAAATCGTATGAAATGCATGGATTGCATTTGTCGTATTGGTTTTTAAATGCAATGAGGATTATCACACGTCATTATATTTGTGATATTTATATCAGCTTGACATAGATTCAATTCTATGTATAATATGTATGTATTTACAAAAGAAAAGTATATATGTATTAGTATCAGTTATTCTAGTACCCATATTACAAGCTCTGCTTAGTTTGAGACTAGATGGCGTTGTGTGTGAGTTGTGAAATATTTATTATTATCTATTATTATTATTTCATCTGTTATGTTTAAGTCCCTTGGCAAAGGGGTTAGGTAAGTCTATCGCCATCAACCGGGCACAATTCCAACTTCGTGCTGCTACTGAGAAAGATGGAACATCACACATACCTACCTTATCAGATTCTAAAGAATAACCGGTAGCACCACGATAAAATGTAATTTTATTGCCCGTTAAATTAATAGAATAATGTAAGGCATCCGAAGATGTCGCATAATACGGATACAAGGGCCATATTAAATTGTTAGATATTCAATTCAAGGCCCTTCTTTCTCATCGCCAGCATCTCGCTCAGTTAACTCCACAACTCGTCCGGAATGATAAACAGTTGGTATTTACTCCGTTCTCTTTTCCCCAGAAAATATATTTCGTTTTCAATTTACCCTTTCCTTGCTTTTCTGTAAGGAAAATATGCCTGATTGGCTGGCCAACGAATCAACGCCTAGTCGAAAGCTGTTATGTATGAAATATTACAGTAATATGGAAACGAAAAGGGAATTTTCCTTTCTTTTAGTGGTTGCCCAAAAAAATCTTTTTTTATATAGGTATATAAAAAAGAAAATACGTGCAAATTTTTAGAACACGAAAAAAAAAGCATTGTTTTTAGCAACTGTCATACAAACGTTTTACTTTGCTCGCTTCATAATAAATTAATGATAATCTTTGCCAAATTGTATGTATCGGTCCAAATATAACTGTTTTTTGTGAACGGTGTTTATAACCATCGTCATTTATACAGGTAGATAGCGACATTTATTGAATCCACATAGTTTAGACATAAACAGTCCAGTTAGTACGTAGTACAGTTTAGACATAGTGTTATTTGTCACCGGGATTTAATTTTTTATCAAGAAAAAAGTTCATGTTTCCCGCAAAAAAATTACATTGAGATTTTAATTATTTTCCGAAAACGTGTTTCTATTGCGTTAAGAAACAAAATTATCGTTGAAATTGAACACTGACCAATTCTAGACACTGTGGTTTCAATCAATGTTGCTATGTGACATCCATCTTGTATCTATGACTATTTGTACGTAGCATAATATCATATATACCTTACATACTACCAGTTAAAGCTCCAGTGTTATTGGTCTTAACTCTTTTCACATATTAAGCCTTCAGTGACTGTATGATTCTAGAGTAGCTACGCTGCACTATAAAATATTTAATCACTAAACTGCAATATATAACTTATGTGTATGTATGTAAGGTCTGTAACGTTACTATATAATTTGTTTTACCGTCAAAATGACTATCTACCGCCAAAAAAAAAGATAGGTCTCAGTCAAAGTTGTAGAAGTGATAATATGGAACACATGCATTCCAATAAAATTACATAGTATAGCATAATAATATACGGTTATAGTGAGAAACAGGATACAAACAATTTTGCCAGATACTTATAATACTTTATAATATTTCCATTAACGGACTAATGATACATAATTACAATTATTCTTAGAATTCTTGTGCATAATTTGTGGGTAATCTAAGGCAAATAACATGGCCATAAGTAGCAGTAATACATTAGAATTGATGCACCATTTACCGAATATCATTGTACCTTCTTGCTCATAATAATTGATCAATTTACCTTGAGAATTTGAATCCACAATGTAACATTTGTGTATCTAGAATATTACTATAATAGCAATCAAAAGTAGTATTTTAAAATTTCACTAGTTTCATTTTCAAGTATATAAATGTTATCAATATAATTATGTATTTTCAGACCAATATTTTAGTATTATAACCACTTTAAGGGGTAACAATTGGTTCGCTGTTTTCCATACAAAAGTAATATGGGTTTAACTTTAATATTATTAAGTTTTAATATTGAGAATATACACAACAATAAAATTACACTATTAATAGGACAAATTATTACATCATAACATGAAATTCTAATATTAATTTGTAGCATCATTAATTTTATGAATGTAAGATTAAATATAGTATTATAATATATTAAATATGTTACTACAATATATTGCATACAAAAACGCTATCATTCCATTGTATTCATTCAGGAATATTGTGTACCATTTATTTATGAAAAGGTTGTGTTTGAAACAAGGTTTGTAAGTCCGCTCAAGTGTTTACCAGTACGTTAGGTACATGGTATACGAGTATGTAATCAATTCTCGAGGTAAATTTGGCCAAAACGACTATCAGTTACAACGCCGAACAAATTAATGGTTTAGACAAGACCATTCGGCTAGAATGGCTTTGTACTGGTCGATCGTTTGTGGTCAATGCGATTGAGCAAGGTGGCCGACTAATCTGTAATCTGACGTCAAATGGTCGTTCCATGTACGCGTTCACTGTAATGGCTTAACAATGTAATCCTTTGAAATTATGTCCTTTCGTACAAGGATTTTATGTCATGCACGCACAAACTTACTAATTCAAATGCTATGCTAAATGATTGTACAGGGTGTGATGTTCCTCCACCACAAAGGGAGGATCCTCCGACCAGGCTCGGTGGTATTGCCTGGCGGACAGCTGTCCAACGGTAGCGTATTGCAAGTGGTATTTATGTATACTCTCTGTGAACACTTCGTTATCGCGATTCAGCGCTCTTTGACATAAGTCACGTGTGTGTCACTACTTGACGTAGTCAGTGTAGTCTGTTATTTATTATGTGCGGAGACCGCCACAATGATAACATAACATAACATCACGCCTAATACCCAAAAGGGTGTGGCAGAGGGGTAGCTGCTGTTGTGAACCTTTCTGACGGAAAGTTATGTATGAGTATATCTATTTACTTTAATTATAAGTTTGTGTTTTGTATTTGTGAATAGAGTATAATTATATTAATTTTTGATGACTGTATACATGCAGTAAGTATACTTTAAAGTATTTAGGTTAATTAGAATTAGGTATAGTCAGTTATTTTTTCATATACTTTCTATGTTTGTACACTTTTGTCTTACCCGTTAAGGATGTTCTTTCTCTCTGTTTTAAAGGTTTGCTGGGAAAAAAATCATTTTGAATTAAGCTCGCCTTTGTACATGGTAGATTTATTATATTATAAGTTCTATTGTAATTTTATTGTGTACAATAAAGAATTAAGAATTAAGAAAGTTTACATTACGGGAATGAAATCCGAAACCTCGCGATGAGAGACACATACGCTAACCACTATCTACACCATCGAGGCAGTTACTAGACCATCTTACATTAGAAATTTATATTTTAATGTGTAGGCGTCAGTATTAAGGCTAGTTATTAATGATAAATCAAAAATTATAACATAAAGTCTGCAAGTAGGTTGTGCGTGTTTACTTTTAACGTTTTAATAAAAAAGGCCACTAGCTTATCTTTGCCACAATTTATCACATTGATTTAGCAATCTGATTTGATTAATTGTAGCAGCGATAAGCTGTTTGCTTGCAAATTGCGAGCAATTTGTGCTACAATGTTGTAAATTGTTTACTTGTCCAGCACGGATGGTAAAATTATGCTTGTGCGAGGAAAATGTGTCAGAAATGCATTGAACCCGTGATGTTCAACTTAGTGCATCAAACTGAGGTTTATTTTAGAACATAAAACCTACAGAACCATTTTCAATAGTACCATACCAGTATACTAACATAGTCTGTGTTCATGTCTACCGGTTAAATTTAATTTAAAGGAAAAAAAACACACGTTTTCATTTAAATTTACAGAAAAAGTGTGACTTTTTTTGTAAGTAATAAATTATCCGTTACTTAATGTCCGTAACTTAACGATTTATTGACATTTCTAATGTCAATAAATCGTTAAGTTTTGTCTTTTCGAAGAAATTTGTTGTTAATCATATAAATTATCACATACTAACTGTAAAGAAATAACATCGTGAGGAAACCTGCATGCCTGATAGTACCTAAAAGTGCTCAAGGGTATGGATGTCTACCAATACGCACTTGGCCAGCGTGGTAGACTATAGCAAAACCCTTCTCATCGTGAGAAGAGGCCCGAACCCAATAGTGGGACATGTATTATTATATCTAGGAACCACAGGTTTCAATAAATGTGGCATCGTGTATAGTAAAAGACACCAGTTTCAAAACCCTACCTCCTTTACAAGAAGGTTCATTATTTCAACACTGCAACCTTTTATTCGTTAGAAAGTAAAGTAGACATTATCCATGGAAATAAGAAAAGCTCCCATTTCACATCAGCATGAAACATTTCCCTTAATTACTGATTTAAAATTCAGGCAGCACATTATGCGTGCTAACGACTGGCATACACCAGTGCCATAGGTGTTACCGACAGCCGGAAACGGCGGTGACGGATTTACGTTCTGCCTCAATGACTAAGGGGGAAAGGGGGGCGGAAATTAGCATGTGGGCCGTGTAATTGATGATTTCATTTATTTGGATTTTTTTAATTAAATGTTTTGGTTATGTAACTTATGTACTTGTATGGTTTTGTAAGATTCGCGCAAAGTAAATTACAAGAACTGTCACTATAATCGCTTCGTTATTTTTCATATTATAGATTAGTATAATTACTGATAATAAAATTTTATTGTCTTGTAAATAAGTATTGAAATAGATACTAACGTGATAACATACATTATTAAGGTTAAGCAAGAACTGTCCCAAAAGTAGCTGAACAACTTATGCGACAAAAGAATATTAACACACGGCAACATTAAAAATATACTTTGTTAACCTAATTTTGTCTTTACTGCTGTTTAGTGACTTTTGATGTTCAGCGACATTTGGGTTGATGGTGTACAGCGACTTTAGGAATACAAGTGCACAGATACTTTTGAAATACTCGTGTTTAACGACTTTTGTAAATTTCTAGTGTACAGGCTATTTTGTTTCCTAGTTGCGACTATAACTTATGGCATTTTCAGCTGTTTTGTTAAGTTGATTCTGTTCATCGACTTTTGGTGCTGACCATAGAAATCTATGGTGCTGACTATACTTAAAAGCTCGTAGCTAAGTCGAAGCCGCGTGGGCCGATCGATCTTGCAGGTTCAGCAATGCTAACCGCTGTCGGCCGTAGATGGATGGCCATCTTTAACATAAGGTTTTCTGCCGTGCATCGAAATGTAAGTTAAGCCACTGGTCCCGCTGGCCATTTGAAGACTTATGGCAGTCGTTACTGGTAGTCAGAACCCAGAAAGTCTGACAACTTGTCAAACAAAAAATATCGTATTACTCAGTAGAGTTGTGGTGGTCTGCTTGGCTTGGCCAAATGGCCGACATCCTTGCTTCAGGGAATTGTCATAGGTAAAATCAAAGATTTTGTCGGGTCGTAAAATGCACTGTTTCAGTCACTTGTGTAGAGTTTGCTTTACGTATTTCTCGCTCTCACTCTCGCGAGCCGCCAAGAAGTTTGACGTTTGGTATACCTGAGATTCAATTAGTGTAATGAAACCACGATTGTAATGCATAAGAGGCTTAATAACCATCATACTTTACATAATCTGTATCATTGTCTGCACGTGTGGTGTAGTGGTTTAAGCGGTCGCCTCACCACTCTCCACTGCACTGGTGTTGTGGGTTCGATCCCCACATGGGTCAAATGTAAATCTTTGTGTAATTCGCAAATATTTGTTCTGAGACTGGGTGTGCTTTTGAGTGAGTGAATGTATGTATTTGGCCTTGTCATTGGGATTATTGGATAGTGTAATTGCTTCTGGCCTTCTATCTAATGTAAAAAATCCAAATATATCTTTATCTTTATAATCGTGCATTTACCTTTTCTTGTAAATGTTAATATTATCTTAGTTGGCAATGAAGTTACTTATAAATGGTTATCTTACTATTGTGTCTTTCTACTTACCTCAGCTTACTTTTTTAGTATACTTATACAGTGTGTAAATAACATTGTGACGAAGGCGCTTACCAATAATTTAGTACATGTATGTGCAACTCAATTTCACCAGACATTTCCACACATCGGAAAATCGGGCTTGGAAATTTTTAGACATAAAAAAGACGCAAGTGTATGAGAATAAGCTTACAATAATACTTTCAAAGAAGTTTCGAACATAATTGGAAGGTGTGAAAATTATCGGAATATTCAAAATTTCATCGGGAAATTGTAAATGTATTATAACGTTACTCTCCTATAAAATCAGTCGAAAATATCGAGAAAAAATATATTTTTTTGACGAATCATCAATTTTGCGATGTACATTTTTGACTCCCGTGGTCCCAGAATTATGTACTGAATCACTGATAAGCGGCTTTATCAGGATGTCATTTACACCCTGTATAGTTGGTTAAGTAATGAGAAGTGTCCTTTTCCTATCTTGTGTAATTAATCTAAGACCCTTTCTGCATCCCTTTCTTTCACATCTGGGATCACCTTCCCTTTTCATATCAAATGGCGCCGTCTTTCTTGTTTTCTTTTAGATAGAGGTATAAGTAGAAGTCCGCGTAGACGTATAGATAATACACAGATATACCTATGGTTCAACCTATCCTTTTACGTAATATTTAGTTTTTCATGTGTTTTTGTGTACCCAAATCAAACTTTTTCGCCTAAACACAAATGTTCTCTTTTTTTATACTACGCCCACAGCGAACGAACGTGTAGTCCACCTAATGGTAAGTGGAATACAGCCCATGGACATCAACAATCCACAAAAGCAGATTATAGACGCGTCGCTGCAGCTGAGGACTACGGTGTTATGCCTCATGTGCCAGTAATTTCAGGGCCTGATCTCACCACCAAACCGGAACACGGTAATGGAAGCACTACTATTTGGCGGCAGGTTAAAGGTGAGTCGGTGGTGCTGCCGCCCTCGAGCTCATTCACAAGAGCTCTACCACCAGTAATTCCTCCAGTAATCTCGATTTAATATAAATGGTGGTGATCAAAATATTGGTTGACTGTCTTCCATACAAAAGTAGTGGGTTTAACTTTATTATTAAATAACATAACATAAAATCACGCCTATTTTACTCAGAAGGGTAGGCATAGGTGTATAACACCCACACTTCACCTCTTACGTTTAGGTCCTATGGGAAAGGGGGTGAGCCTATCGCCATCCACTGTGCACTCTTCCTACTCCGTGCTGCTATTGTGAATTTCCTAACCCAAAGTTCACAAATAACACTTTGCCTGACCTGGGTATCGATACCTAACCACTAGAACATCGAGGCAGTAGTGGAAAGTTAATACTACTACTAATCATTTTTATTTTATTCCTTTTGTCCATTATACCTATGCGTAGACCAAAAAACAAATATTGTACAGTATCGTGTACTGTACAATACTTGTTTTCTGGTCTCAAATAATAACCTACCATTCATCTTGTAAAACAAAATACGTATAGTCTTGCTACAATATTTATTATACACGTAGGTATTTCGTAACCTGTCTTAAACATTCTTTAGTATTCATTCAAACTCACAGATTAAATTCTAAGAACAAGCAAACATGCGATTGGTTAACTTTTTGGTATTGAATTCATACAGGAACAAATGTTTCAATAGCAAATTCTATTGTACACACGGAAACAAATAAACCTACACATAACCGTTATGTGTTTAAAACTAAAGTGTGTGATCACCTCTTCAATGAGTTGGCAGAATTAGGTCAAACCATGTCAAACATAGTTTACTTCGTTGTAATATATAATATAATTATATAATATTTATAAATATTTAGGTATGATTATATTTGTGTATATTAGAATCGTATATATAGATCCATATATTATTTATATATTCTAAATAGTTTATTTTAAGTTTTTTGTATTGTAATAATTTTTATATTGATGTATTTAATTAAGTAATTGTAATGGTTTGTTTCCAACCAACTCTCAGCTCTTGCACCTACCACTTGTCGTCTCTGCATCACCTAAAGGTTGACTGGTAGATAATGCCTACGGCATTAAGTCCGCCCATGTACATGTTAAATGTTATGTTAAATAAATAAATAAATAAATAACCAGTATTAAGATGGTCTTGCGTTGTATACATTTCGAGTTTAAGATAATCTCACATTGTAATAAGAAACAGTTGAAAATATAGGACCGGCAGGATTTGAACCTGCGACCTACTGCTCACCGGGCAGTCGCTTTAGCCATCCAGCTACGGTCTCCTCTTGCCAGAACCCTAAATTTCTCAACTGTATGTTACGCCATTACGTGACTTCACGTTCATCCATTTGTTCCTATCTTAAGTAGGTTCAAATCCTGCCGGTCCCATATATTTTTCAACTGTTTCTTAGTATAATTTGCTAAGCATAGCTAAATGCTATAAAAATAAGCAATTAGAAATCTCACATCGGCTTACCGTGCAATGCGAGACCAGCTTATTTCATTTTATTTTATTTTATTTTATTCGGAAAATAAACAGTTATAAAATATCTACAATAATTACAAAATATACATCTGTTAACCATTTACAAGTTTTCGCATTTAAATATTTAGGGCTTGATGATACAATACAAAAAAGAGGTTAAGGAAAAAATAAAAAATAACAATATTAATAATTAAAAAAGAAAAAGAAAACACAATATAAAAAACACAATATAAAAAATGAAAACAAAAATAAACAGAACGCTTAGATTAAACAAAAAAAAAGTAATAATAACTTACAATAATAATTAATTACTTTAATATACTAACTTACAATATTATAATATAAATTATAATAAAATTTATACTGGAAATGTATAGGTTGATTGGTAGCTGTGTGTCCATGTTCCAAACAACGCGTTAGTTTAATTAAATTATGTCGAATATCTAGAGCACGGTTCACATAAACATGTACACATACACATTTTGATGTGTATGTGTGCATGTTTAGGTTGCTAAACATTTCCTTTAAAAGATGGTCTAGCATTACACGGAAAGTCGATGTGAGATTTCTAATTGATTATTTTTATAGCATTTAGCTATGCTTAGCAAATTATACTAAGAAACAGTTGAATAAGATATGGGACCGGCAGGATTTGAACCTACTTTTTTATTCCACTGAGGTGGCAAACAAGCATACGGCCCGCCTGATGGTAAGCAGTTACCGTAGCCTATAGACACTTGCAACGCCAGAGGCATCACCCGTGCGTTGCCGACCATTGCCGACCCTTTAAAAACCTATTTGAACTCTTTTTAAAGAACCCCATGCTGTATTCTCTTGGGAAAACCTACTACTTAAGATAGGAACAAATGGATGAACGTGACGTCACATAAGGGGCCGTTCAAGTATTATACAGTTAAGAAATTCAGGGTTCTGGCAAGAGGCGACTGTAGCTGGATGGCTAAAGCGACTGCCCGGTGTGCAGTAGGTCGCAGGTTTAAATCCTGCCGGTCCTATATTGTTTCAACTGTTTCTTAGTACAATGTGAGATTATCTTAAACTCGAAATGTATACAACGCAAGACCATCTTATACTGGTTATGTGTAGGTTGATTTGTTTCCGTGTGTACCTACAATAGAATTTGCTATTGAAAGACAACAACAACACAAGTATACGACACATCAAGCTCTACGTTTCCACGTAGAGCTTGTGTACTTGTGCACTTGCACGTGTACTTGTGTGTACATTAAATCGATCAAGATTGATTGTTCCGAAGATTGTAAAAACCACTTGGTCAAGTGTGTGTTGAGCAATTTGAGGAAGCGGGTTCTGTTAAATTATGATTTTTATGGAATAATCGATTGTAGATTATAATTTAATTATTCTTAATAGGTTGTTGAAAAATTTTCTCGAGTATCAACAATATACAATTTTTGTATGAACAAGTCTGTTATTCTTAAAAACAACCTTTAAAGTGCGTAAGCCCTTAGTTTACTAACGTAAAGTGAAATAATATAACACACAGGACTCCTGATACATATTTAATATATAATAAAAAAAGTTATATTTTATTTCAAACTAGCTGTTACCCAATTTGTTGTTTGTGAAAAAACAATTGTGTTTTATACTTTAAGTTAAACTCGTTTTATGATCCTTCAAAGTTTCATGGCCAAGTTCATTTTTAATGGACGAAATTATTAAAAATATATTTTTTGACTACTGACACAATTTTGAGGAAGTTTCGTAATTAAACCATTTTCATAAACGCTATTTTTCATAAAATTTAAAAAAAAATCATAACTTTCGCATACGCCGGGCCACTTGAGCCGGCTAATAAACGCCACCAGGAGTGGTGTAAGAGGGATCGTAGCTTGTACAAGCCAGTGATGTCACGCCTATGTAGCCGCTTGTTTGACGCGTTTGGGCAAGTCTATTATTAATGTGAATTTTAAATCGGATTATCGCAGAAATTTTATGTGATATCAGAGTTATTATTTTATTAATGTTTTTAATATCGAGAGGTATTTTAATTACAACAATCAGTTATCTATCCAATTGGGTTGCCATTACACGCAATTTGAAGAGCACAGTTATTACCCCATTAATGTCTACCTTTTCTTGATACGCTATAGATTCTTATATCTCGCAGAACCCTAAACCTTAAGTCATATTTCTCGCAGTATGTGGCCAGCAACATTAGCATATCGCTCACACAGATTTATTGTAAAGAAACGTCTGTACCTCACAGACGTTTTAGAGCGCCCATACACCGGTCCACTTGAGCCGGCAAATAAACGCCACCAGGAGTGGCGCAAGAGAGATCGTAGCTTGTATATGCTTGTAGCAAGATGACACTTGAACGCTCAGTGATTCATACAAATGGTGATCTTGACACCAGTAATTTTTTTTTAAATTATACTTACTAGTAGTTTGCAGATACTAATTACTAGTATTCTTGCTAACCCCCTCCAGCTAAACTTAATTCGCTTGTTATAGGAGAAGGTTCACGTCCGTCGTCTAATGTCCAGGTTTTTTTTTTTTTTTTTTTGCTTTGGTATCTGTTGCTATTTATTGTGCAACAACTTGTTTCTCTCATTTTTGTTCTGTACATACTATCTTAGAGTGTGTTCATCACCTATCTTGGTTTTCCCTTACACCATTGTTGAGCCATTGTTTTTACAGGCCATTCGTAATATTCCCTCAGCGTAGTCCAAGAATATTGTTCTTCTCCTTTTATTCTCCATCTGGCTGTGTAGGTTTTCTTTTGTGAGGAATGTCCAGGATTGGAACCCACGACCTCGCGATCGTAAAGACCGATGACTTATCCATTGCGCCACAGCCGCTTATAAAATTGATACTATTTTATTTAATCAAAAACGATTTCTTTGAGTGTGCTATATCAATTGATGTCATAGCTTAATATACTTAACTGTTAAAAAAAGAAAATACAAATGTAATTTATCTAATTATTGAAAAGATTAATTAAATCGGAATTAGCATAAGATACTGATGTAATAATAAATGTATAAAGATACCTTTTTTCTTTTCTGTCTTGAATTTTGTATAGGGGTCAACATTACAACAAATATCTTCCACAATTTTTTGACACGTTTCCTTTTATCGCCGTCCTTAGTGTGTAGTGACCTAGTATGCAGGGGCTCTTACTCGTGTGGTACAGACGCTGATCTCGTCTGATCCCGTCGCGTCACCGTCATATTTATAAATACGACGTGCCGTAAGCAAATTTCGGGATTGTGATTTTTGTGCCTTAGAGTATAATATTCTTTACGTCATTTTTTATGACTTGGCTCAGAAATTTTGACGTTTTGATGTTAAGCTTTCATTTGGTAAAGGTAGTATTATTTCTTAAAGTATTTTAGTGTCAAGCTAATATCTAATTACCGACTACGGTACTTAGATATTAGCTAGGGTAGGGTAGGTAGGGCTTTCTTAAACCATTTGATACAAAATGTGAGCGTGGAGCCTACCAATTTTAGGTCCACTTCTCAATTTGCCCTGAATGCTCTAAGACCTGCGCAAAAGAGGCACTTATGAAAGCGAAGGATAGTTCCATATAAGGGGCTCAATGGGCCTTTTTGCTATCGAAACAATGAGGAAGAAAAATATAAATGTTGTTAATCTATGCCCTTAGTGAGTGAGTCATCAAACCTTGGTCTCCTAGATCTAATTAATAGAGCGCTTCAGAGACGTAAATACACGATTTTCTTTTGTTCACCAGCTTCACATCTAGCTTTACATTGCCAGTATCAGATGGTCTTGCATTACACGTGAAGCCTTTATAATTCCAGACCATCTTATATAAGAAATGTATAGCTTAATGTATAGCCGTATACAAGACGGTCACTGCGCCACTAAGCCACTAAGAGCTACGAACTAATGTCTGACTATTAGGATAACATAATATATCGCTTCTACTACTAAAGCTGGGTACAGATCTAACGAACGAAGGCCTGTTGGTCGTATTTTGGCTTAACGAAGCGTTTGATGCTACCGACACGCTTAGGATTGCTAGCGAACACCAACGAACGATCGATGGTGTCCGCTTAGACGTCCAACCAAAAGAAGTACCCCAAACAGGAACATTTACTCACATATCACACAAAATAAAAAAAAAATATTGAAACACAAACACAACAACAAATCACACAATATATCACACAACATACACACAACGCCATCTAGTCCCAAACTAAGCAGAGCTTGTACTATGAGTACTAGAATAAGTAATACTAATAGATATATACTTTTCTTTTGTAAATACAACATAGTTATTATACATAGAAACATCCAGACCAAGACAAAACCTCCATGTTCATTCACACGAAGATTTGTCTTGAGCAGAAATGGAACACGCGACCTCAGCGTAACAGGCAGGTACACTACCCACTCCACCATCCGTTCGTCATATAAGTTTATACAGGAGTGTAAAGGCTTGTATGTTACAAATAAGTTTAGTTTTTTATTTAATTATTACGTTTTAAAGTATTATTACTTCCGTCTTATCATATTTTTTTAAAGTATTGACATAGCAAAGAAATAAGTTTTATTATTATGTATTATAAAGTATTTTTTTATTATGATTATTGTAAAGGTGTTGATAGTTTAGAAAATGTATATCGCTGGCAATTACTTGTCTTTTTGTCTGTTAACAATAGAACTCAAATGTCTTTGTCCGTACCTGAAAAGTAATTCAGAAAAGGGAAACTCACCTGCCCCTTTATAAATATCAAAATCAGTCTCATTGTTACAAACCCTTTTGTGAATGTGTTATTATCTTTACATTTTTATTATTGATGATAAAAATCAAACAGAAATCTAGTTAATCAAAATTTAGCCCTAAAAAAGTAAACATATTAGACGCCAAACTTGTAAATGTTAATTATTTAAAGCTTTTATATACCTCCTCTGCAATATTCATTACAATCATATTATTATAAGGACATCAAATCTAGGAAAAGAATGTCTAATTCACAAATAATTATATCATGTAGGATATATTACTGAAAGAAGTCTTTATATAATTTTTAATAATTTAGAAAAAAAAACAACTTAGAAATACATAAGTTATATTCAAAGTCTCGCCTATAATATAATATGGTAAACGACCTTAAGTTGCCTTTATTTAAAGAATTATCCCCGTATTCCCTTACCGTTTAGGAGCTGTACCTTCCAGCATCAGCTCAGCTACATGAAATGCTGACTGATAGATGCATATAGCTTTAGGTAATATTTCGAAATTAAATGTATAATTTGATGGTTACTCCCGATTTCTCTAGGATCCCATCATCAGATCGTTACTTGTTGAAAATGGAACCAAATGACAAGTTTACTCTTTCAGACAAACAATATATTTCTCAAATCAGTTCAGGCGTCTTCGAGTAATCGGCGAACGAACATAAAAAAAACAATTAAAAACATCCTCCTTTTTATAAAGTTGGTTAAAAATAATTTAAACTACATTTACATATTATTGAAAATGTGCTTACTCAACCGGGAATCGAACTTAACTCGCTCAATTTGTCTCTGATTTAGGAACAGAGTATACCATCGCTATTGTGGCCATATTTTATCCATTAAAGGTTGCTACGGAAGCCCCGGCTTGTACTGTAACATAAGACGGTCATTTACTTCGCTAACAACGTACCACCGCGGTTGAGTACAACACACACGAAACCTGAGATAAAAGTAAACTTGCTGTTGAGTGAGCGTGAGATTATTTTAAATGAGTGTGATGTGTGTTGGTGTTGTTTACTGAATATTTTATCTTCAATGATAGGGAGTATTGTCGGATTGTTGTATGCGATGAGTGCGGCTAATTGATTTTAGTCGACTTAGGAGGCGTGTGAATCTTTGTTGTTCTGAAAGTACGATAGAAGAGAGAACGATATTATTATTTTGCAGTGACGCCATGCGTATTTCATAATTAAGCCCAAATTTAATTACATTTTCAACAAGCATTATCGTCTGTTTTAAATTTATAAAATAAAATAGCACTATTATTCAAAATCAACGTTATATTTACCGAATCGCACAACTGCTGAAGTGATAAATTTACAACAACATCCAAATAAATAGACATAAGGCTATCTAAATACTGAGTACTGAAAGAAATAAATCAATATGTCTATCAATCTGTCGACATATTCTAGATAACATAGTGGTTCTGAATCACTACCACTTGTACTCAAACGAGACGTGGTCAGCTCAGAAAATGATCGAAACAATTCTCGGCTGTTTTCCATACAAAAGTAATGGGTTTAACTTTAATATTATTAAGTTTTTATCTATTATTATTGACTATTCATATCTAATACACTAAAATTCATGTTTGTTGGCGCACATTTTTTCAAAATTATTATTTTAAATTTTCAGTTTATATTTAACTAAATTAATGAATAAAACAAATTTGACAAAATGGCCACAAACAAACATGCATTTTAGTGTTCTATAAAAATATATAAATACTTAACAATATTTACACAAACACGTATTTTTTTTACACTTGGACTTTTTACAAGATTTATTTTATTTAATCATTTTTATATTACTCTTTTTTTATTGTAGTTAGAATAATAGTGTAAATATAAATTACTTTGTTAAAAATTATTATAAAATATAATTTATTTATTTATATACATATAAAAGTTAAACTTATATTACGTTAGTATGAAAACACGGCGCTCGGATCTACCCTTAAGTTACAATACAACGCCGAGCTTCTGTGGAAACCGTTAATGGATAAAATATAGGGACAATAGCGCTGTTAGGTCCTTATACCACCGTATAGTAATGGATATTACCCTGAAATTACGGAAACAGGAGGTCGTAATATTGAACGACGCATATTTTGCGATCTCTTGCGAATGTTCGTGGATTGTATAGTTTCTACGTCAAATGAAATAAAAATATAAAATACATTATGTATTTAAGCCGTTTGGGGTCGAGACGCTGGGTCCGTGGGGTCCTCGCGCCCGTTCTCTTTTTAATAAGTAAAAGATTAGTTGACTCTTCACGTGACCAGAAGGCTGGCTTCTACTTTGGGCAAAGGATCAGCATTGCCATACAACGTGGCAATGCCGCCAGCATTCTGGGCACGTTACCCGCGGTCGACATCGATGCGGACGTATTTTTTGACACCTTAACTTTATATTAATTCTTTTTATTTGATTTATATATAGTTAGGTATTTATTTATTTTTCACGAGTATAATAATATAAGGTAATTTCAAATGAAAAAAATACACGGCCATTTACTACTATTATAACATATATACTACTACTATTACTCATAAAGATAAAAAGATCATTAACATAAAAAAAATCTGCCTACCTAATTCATAACTTTTATTATGTACAAAAAATATATCTTCTTCATTCCAACAGAAAAACAAGACTGGATTTGGTTGAATTAAAATTAGACAGAACATTATAAAAACACTCAATATAAAATTTTATTGATAAAACATTATACCTTCTATTGACGATCGTTTTAACCAATAAAAAGATAACATATCAAGTTATCCATTTCCAGTAGGTATAAGATAAACTCACAATGTAAAGGCTTCCCGTACAATGCGAGACCAGTTTATAATAGAAATTATATGCCGTGTACATAATAGGTCAATCACACCTATGAGAGGATTTGTGATTCGCATTATAAACGGCCTATGAACTGGTTTTTTAGGTTCTGTACCCAAAGGGTAAAAACGGAACCCTATTACTAAGATAACGTTGTCCACTCGTCTGTCTGTCTCATGAACCGTAATAGCTACACAGTGTATAGCTGAGTGCAAGGTTGGCTTAGCGGTTTAAGCGGTCGCCTCGCCGCTCTCCACTGCGCCGGAGTAGTGTGTTCGATCCCCACACGGGATACATTTTTGTGTGATCTGCAAATTGTGCTGACTCTTGGTGTTCTTTGTATGTGGAATGTATGTTTGTGAACACCTCTGCGACACAGAAATTATTCCTTCAGCAGACGTAATTTAAAAATTAAAAATAAAAATGTTTGCCGCTATAACACAAATACTAAAAAGTGATTTTTGCCGTTTTGGTATGGAACCCTTCGTACGCAAGTCTGACTCACACTTGGTCGAATTTTTAGATTTTATATTTATTAATGAATAAACAAAAAATAAACCTGTCAGTTACATCTTCAAAAAACCGGTTTAAATGGAGTTGATTAATCAACCAAGATTCCTCGGCGAAAAAAGTAGAAGGTTCTGACTTCTAATTATATTTTTGAAATGAAAAATTCAACGTAACCACACTTTTTGCTTCAGAATCAATATATATATTATTAAGTTTTTATCTATTTTAAAGACAAATCATATCTAAAACACAAAAAAGCACGTTTGTTCTTAGCCATTTCGACAAAAAAAAAACATAAAGATGGCTGCCAACAAACATTAATATGTTTTGTATTTGTCTATAAAAAATAATAATATTAAAGCAAACCCCATATTACTTTTGTATGAAAAACAGCCAACCAATTGTTCCCCAAAATCAAATATTTATACCGATTTCATTTAGTAACACTGCGTCTGATTCCAAAACGAAATCGTTCCGAATTTGGACGCACTCGACCTTATTCACTTACACTTATTAAAGTCGTTTGTCCTAATTCCATAGGCAATTAAATACGGGCTAACGACCAAGTATGAATACGCATGGAACCCTACATAATATAAAAATAGCAGTAGTATACCAAGCCGGCAACTAATTTAATAAAAGTAATTGGAGAAAAAGACAATCAATCTTCAACGTTAACTAAAGAAAACAATGAGCTTCCATTATTCTCTCCAAAAAGAGGGAAAAATAACTCTTAACTGCTTCGGTGGCCCAGTAGTTAGCGTTTACCTACACCTCTTACCATGGGGTCTCAGGTTCGATTCTCGGGTCGAGCAAAATTGTTATTCGGGATAGTTTCTTTAGGATTAATTTTCAAATAGCAGCACGGAGTTGAATTGTGCCCGGTGGATGGCAACACTGCTCTACCTTAAACTTTCAAAATTTTAATATTTATCTTTTGTCATACATATAAAAATGTATTTTGGCGTTGGGTCGTTAGCTACTATTTAAAAATCTACACACAGTTTCATATTCCCATTATTTATTATCATTTTCCGATTCTGTATAAATATCGTAGGTACATTTTTTCATCAAGGATTTCATACACTCTGGAATTCATCATCATTTTACCAACATATTCTAGCCCTAACCATCCAATTTGGTCTATACATGAGGAAAAAAGGTAACAAAATATCTCTAGATTTACGACACAAAGTATTACCGAGTCGGGTAACTATTATGAGGTACACTCGGCCACATATTAAGCTATACATTTCCAGTGTAAGCTGGTCTCGTATTGCACGGGCAGTTTATAAACGCGATATCTTTTTATACTGGAAATGTATAGGATGATGTGTAGCCGTCTGTACGCTGAGCAAAAATCCCAGGTATTTCGGTGTCCATCATGTCTAGAGGACTTTATCATAAAGCAAAGGACACACCTACTAGCATAGTACATTACATTATAAAGACATACTAAAATTACAGGTTGTAGGACGGCATTATTTCAAAAAAGTGTATTTGGTATTAGTGTAAAATTATTTAATAAATTGCCAAACTCTATTAAACAGATAGAATTTTTAAATGAATTTAGGAATAAGCTTAGAGATTTTATAAGTAATAAAGCTTATTACTCAATATATGATTTTTTAAATGACCAATTTTAAGTTAATTAATGTAATTATATGACTAACGGTTCTTTATTTTGTATACCTAATGCATTTATTCTGTAAAGATATTTTTAATGCTATAGTTTAAATTAATTTTATGTGATGAATTTGATATTTTTATAATTTATGTCTAATGATAAATGTATACATATTATTATAATTATTATAAATAAATATGCATGTTTATATTGTACGCCAAATATGGCATGTTACACATGGAGACTTAATTTCTAGAACATAAGAAATGTATACTTAACACCTGTAACAAACAAATAATAAAAAAATTGATTTTGAATTTGAAATTTGAATTACGTAAACTAGTTTGTGTATTTTACTAACAAGAAAAATTTGGCCCTTAGGTCCGTATACGTAAATTTACTGTTTTAGTTGTATAAACTAAGGGTTTGATAAAATCCAAAATCAAATACAGATTTAGTGAGCAAAGTTGATGAGGAATTCACAACCAGTAGTATTCATGTCACAGCTAAATTGGTTAAAGTACTGCGAACGAAGATGAAGTGTGGGTTCGAGTTTCACTAGATTTCTACCTTAATGTTGGTTTGTCTAATCTGTCCTAAATATTTTGGAGCCTCTTAATATATTTCTGAATAATTATTTTCATAGCATTTTAGCTATGCTAAGGAAATTACACTGGGATAGAATAGGATAGGTACAAATATATGAACGAGATGTCACGTAATTATACGCCACGTAACATACAATAACTTTTAAACTTTCGCGTTGCATATTTACTGATATTAATTTGTTACCTTTCGATGCTTGACGTTTCGACAAGGTGCACTTTGTCATGGTCGCAAGCAGAGTGATTCAGTAGCGCCAAACACCTTGTCGAAACGTCAAACACCGAAAGGTAAAAATTAATCGCGTTAATTCCCGTTGGAGTAAATAAAATAAATTATTTTGACGTTGGAGCTAGAAGACCAATTTATTTGGTGCTTTAATAACTAATTTTCGATTTTACTGGTTTATCAATATAGCTGCCCAGATATGAAACTTGACTATCGTAAATAAACTAAGCATTTGACTATATAATAATTTATATGATAAAATAGAATTGTATATTGCCATAATATATACATAAACGTCAAGTACCGAAAAGTAAAAATTAATCACGTTAATTCCCGTTCAAATCATATCGGTACATAACCTACAGTTGAGAAATTTAGGGTCCTAGCAAGAGGAGACCGTAGCTTAGTGGTTTAAGCCGCAGAGGTCACAGGTTCAACCCTGCCAGTCGCGTTATTTTCTAATAATATATGTTACAAGTGTGTGTTCTATGCCTTACTTTTATAGTGTAGGTACTAGTCCAGTCTAGCGGTGTCTATTCGCTTGGGCGAAGTAACACAGTGCAATCCTTTTACTCTTTACGACTACTGTGTGTAGTCAGAAACGATTGTCCGCTACGACTTCAGTAAATAAAATAAATTATTTTAAAGCTGGAGCTAAAAGACCATTTTATTTGGTGCTTGAATAACTAATTTTCGATATTTCTGGTTTATTATGGTGCCATATAAATTAACAGCTGCCTAGAAATTAAATTTGATTCTCGTAAATAAAATAAGCATTTGAATAGACATTTTTTTTTATGATACAATAGAATTGTATATTTCCATATTATAACACATAAATTATTTTAAGAATATTTCCGAAATCGATGGAAGGAAATAAATTCTAAAATAATGTCAGAAGTTGGCATTCATCTACTAAAGTATTGTAGCCATTGTAGGCGTAAATAATCACGTCGTAAAACATAAAACCTCTTGCAAAAACGGTGATATTAAATATTCAAAATAAATGCCGTAATGTTTTGTTTAAAAAGCTCAGTTTTAGTCACTCGACTCTGACTAAACCAGGTTAACAACGTTAAAAAGATTAAAAAAAACAACTACAACCCTTGAAAAATAGACCGAAAACTCATGGGCCAAAAATTTCACGTCTGTAAATAAAAAATCCAAACAGAAATTGGGACTCTTGAAAAAAGCTTTTTGCACAAAAAATTTATGGTTGAAATTGAAATATTAAACGGTCACCTCTTAACTACTGCATACCTGCCGATGTTAGCTCAATAAAACACTGGCAAAAATCATGCACTCGTTTAGTACTTCAAAATATTCACAAAAAACGTACAAAAAGGAAGTTGAATGTGGACCTAAAGTTTCAAAAACGTATTATATTGCCTGAAATAGGATCTAGTTTTTATAAAAAACAAGCTCACCCGGACACTGTCCTGTTTTAACTATGAATACATCCAATTCGAATGTTATGTCAAACTCCATAATGTTACATTAAATAAGTATTTAATAATACTGTCAAAAAAGCTAAGGCTACATTAGCAAATCATTAGAAAATTTAATATGGTGGTTAAGTATTCTTAAATATTTTAGTTTTCCGCGCAAATTTCTTAATTTTATTAACGTGATGCCGTGACCAGGAGAAATAGGGAGTAATTTTAAATATATATAGTGATCGGCATGGGTATTCCATTAATGGAATCACACGAAATTTGAATTTCTGTTAATCAAATATCGACCGTATATAAGATATAATAGGGTATATAAGGTATATAAGAAGGATGCCCTAAATTAGCGCGTCTGACAGTTTCCCTTACATAATCGCGCCACAGGACAGTATTAAATTTGACATTTGACCTTTTCAACCTTAAATTTATATCATAATTGAATGTTTATATGCTAAATGAAAGTATCGTTATAGGTTTAATATAACACTTTAGAAAAATATCCCGAGTTCAGGCACCGTCAGATGGAGCGAGACGTTTATCGTTTCCCTGCGGCTTATATGAAAAGGCGCTAACAAAGCTCGCAGATTACATTTACCCACATTATGCAACATGTCGCCACGTCCCTGAAGGCCTAAACACAAATTCTCAATAGGTCCGTATTATGTAGCCAGGCACTAAATGAGGACCGTGAGGGATGGCATTACCTTTCGCCTTTCTTGGGATTTATTGTCCAAGTGCGGCTATTCTTTCTTACTCATGCCGCCCCGAAGGAGCCTCCGTTAATGAATTTGGGCAAATTGCAATCGTGTTCGGTTCTATTAACTAGGCTTTTGTGTAAGCTGAATCCTTATTCTGGGTATTAGGACATATCTAATAAAACATTCTAGTTTCTGGGTTCTGAATTTTCATTATCTTGGGTTTTATTGTTGAGCGCTGCAAGAAAGATAATAGAATTGTTCTTCAGCGACATCGGACAGCCAATGGCTTCCCGTGAACTAAACCAGATCATCCATACATCTGGCAGAGAAGCGACCCTCACTGCGCTTGTCGGTTCGTGGCCGCCACTCGAAAACCTTGCTGTCCCAACGGCCATTTGTTCTGCGAGCTATGGGCCCTGCCCATTGCTCTGTTGGTAACTCTAGTTTGTCGTTTCACATTTTTTCGTATTTCTACTAAATATATTCGGTACTGGATATGTCTCTGGTAGCCAATTCGGCATTTTTTGACAGATGAAATATCAAATTCGTTAAGAAAAATATAGAAATAACTGGCACTTCCCTATCCGGAACTTAAAATGTAAAATAGATATGTGCTGTACCATAGTACCTAATGTAAATTTAATTAGGCTTTAAGTCAACGGTACTTTAGTTTCTTAGCACATTAAAACACGGACGATCGCCTTCAAGCCACGAGCCACAATGTAATGGCTGCTAGCAACACTGCGGATACCTACACCATTAGCAAACCACCTCCATTGTTCCTTAATGGATACTACGATCATGAGAAGTGAAAACAATGCGAGTACAGCTTGTAGGCAACATACTGAAATAAAATTGTCTTACCTTGTATAATAGTGAAAAAGAGAATAAATTCCCGAAACATTAATGAAAATTTAATTTCGGGCCACCAGATGACCTCCAGCAACGCACAGTCACACCAAGTCACATTTGGATCATATAATAGAGTTTTTTTTTATTAGAACTGCTTCTACTGGTGGTAGAGCTCTTGTGAATGAGCTCGAGGGCGGCAGCACCACCGTCTCACCTTTAACCTGCCGCCAAATAGTAGTGCTTCCATTTCTGTGTTCCGGATTGGGAAATTACTGACACATGAGGCATAACACCGTAGTCCTCAGCTGCAGCGACGCATCTATAATCTGCTTTTGTGGATTGTTGATGTCCATGGGCTGTACTCCATTTACCATCAGGTGGACTACACGTTCGTTCGCTGTGAGCGTAGTATAAAAAAAAAAAAAACACATTGTTACTAAACACTTAACGGTGAAATCGACAAAAAACAGAAAAAATCTTGCATCTCAAGAGTATCTGTGCATAAATAAAAGGCATTTCTTTTTTCTTTCTCCTTCTTTAAAATAAATTTTCTGGTGTATAGTTAAGATTGATTCCACCAAGTTATTTTTTTTTTAAACTTTGTAGTCTACGGTTTCTATCTCTCTCATTCAATGTTTGTAGGGAACAGAGATCGAAAGCTGTAGCTTTTCGTAAACTTGCGCTTGTTGAGTTATTCAAAACGTTCGGCACTAAATCTGAATTATATTCAAACAATGCTGCGGCAATTGCACCACAATCCTTTCAACCCTATATTGACAAAAAATATTTTTGTAGTCAAATATAGATTTTATAAACAGTGGCAGATGTGTTTGTTTTCATCCGCTATATTCTCCTAAAGTAAACAGGGTTGTGTAAATATTAACTTTTGATTCAACAAAGAGCTGGTTCATATCGAGTTATCGGGAAAGAAATTCAAATAAATCGTGTTTGAATTATAGTTTATGCGTAGGTGTGAGTTGATTGGAATTGAAGTAACTGAAGTAACAAAAGGTCAAGGATGAATTTGATATTTAATTTTATTAAGCAATTGCCTTTACTTTAAAGTGTATTGTGGGAGAGTGCCTATAGTTAACAAAAGCTGTTTTTTTTTTAAATGGACTTGATGAAAAGTCTGAATAGTAGAATGGTAGAAAACCAGTGTGCACAGAATAGAAAGTAAAAACTAAAGTTTTATATCCATACATAACATCCCGCCTATATTACCCAAAAGGGTGTGGCAGAGGTGTACAACACCATCACTTCACTTGTTATGTTTAGTTCCCATGGGATAGGGGGTGAGCCTATCGCCATCCACCGGGCACAATACTTTTTTTTTTAATTCAAAAAAATAACGTTGCCCACTCTAGGAATAACGCCTGTGTCACGGGGGTGTTTACAAACATACATTGCCACAATTCCAACTCCATGCTGCTATTGTGAATTTCCTGACGGCAAGTTTACAAATAACACTTTGACAGGTTCACAAATAAAACAACAGTTTAAATTACTTAATTTCTTCTTCTATACAAACGACACGACACAAAATTAAACATTTTATTTTATTCATTCTAAAATTGCCATGTCAAAAAGCTTTGTCATCGCACAAAAAAATTTAGCTGAATATTTTAAAAACAATTGCTATTGAAGAATAATATTAAAAAACCCGAAAATAAAAACCGACTAATTCTGTAGATTAAGTCTAAAACAATAGACCTCATGAATATACATCCATCAAATAGTTCTAGATAAGTGTTAGCTCAGAATTAACAATTCTATTGACTAATAATTACATTGTTCATCAATTATTTTCGAACAACCTCTTTTGTTCAAGTTTGCAACTTCGATTACTTTGGAAAACAATCTAAAGTTATTTGCCAGCGTGTACAGTTTGCAACGAAAATTGTAATGCAAAATATAGTAGTCTATTTTATTATTTCATACAATTAACAATCAAGGTAGATTTATATCATTTATAAGGTATAATATTATTAACGAATACTTGAATTATACTTAATCCAACAGAACTCGAACTTGCATCCCCCGGATAAACGGATATGGATTCGTATGCTGCTAATTTTTTTTTAAGAAACCCTTTTAGTGCCTTAGTCACTTAGTCACTCATAATATGTTTGGGTTTAGACCAAAACGATACCCGTGAGAGATGACAAATTATCAAATATTTTTTAATTTTATTTTTGGTATGCAGGTCGAGCTCTGCTAGATTCTTAATTTTTCAACCTTAATATTGTATAACATACAAAAAGGCATAACAAAGCTACAATTTGCATTAAACAAATTACAAGAATGTTTTTTTTCATTCGTTTTTTGCATTTTTCTTTTCATACTTGGACACAAATAGAAACTGCTACTCTTAATTTAATCATCTATTTGTACAAATTTCATTGCTGACTGTACCAGATAACAAGCAGATTTTCTCTGTGAATTATGTAGATATTCATCACATTAAGTTCAAGATGGCTTCGAAGATAATTCGTGAATTTGTCTTTGATCTTCAAGCTTTGACCAATCAACGTTCTAGATTAAGAGAAATGAGAATTGCGACCTGTCCTAATGATCCAAATCTTTTGTATAATTTCTTTGGTAGTAAATTGTCTATTCAAAACAAACTATTTGTTAATTTTGAGTTGGTTAATTTTAATTTTAGTACATATTTTATAAACATACTATTTACTGAACCATTCTGATTAAATTATTCTTTGAAAGCTCATAGATTACTTTTTATTGCCTTACTAGCTGTTGCCCTTGACTTTGTCCGCGTGGAATACGATATTTCCATGCTATTTCCTACAAAATTGAGGCGAAGTGCTTCATACACTTTCAACCCCAAATTTTCACTAATGGGGAGAAGAAATTAAAAAACAATATCTTATTGTTAATTCTGGCATATAAGAAGGCTCAGATTTTCCTTTAAAAAATGACGAACCTCCCATATAAATTCGGGGAGTAACATAAATTACAAAGCTCATTTTCCCCTTTAGTTTAGTTATTGTATATGTGAACTGGGTACACAACTGGGAAAATCGCATCTAATTCCATCGCAGTTTTTGCGTGATGCGCGTACGAACAGTCAGACAGACAAAAATTCTATTAAAATGTGATTTATCTTCTACTGGTGTTATAAAGACGCCTCGTATTATTTTTTCTTAAATATCTCCAATGTACAGAAATAGCAAATTTACAATTTTATTATATGTATAGATAACACTGGTAAAGCTACAGACGAAGTTACCCCAAAATAATAATAAATAATTTTGCCGACGCCCGTGGGATACAGACGTGAATTTATGTATGTAGGACTTTTTTAGGATTGCATTTATGGACTAAATTCGGAATTGATAATATGAACAATTTTCATTCTAATAAAGCGCTGGATCGATTCGACATTTCAAGAATATGCTTATATATTGGCAATCACTTTTTTAGTTTGGAATTGAATAGTTAGAGTTACACCTAATTTTTTTATGCTGAATGGCTTAAAGCTAAAAGAACTTTATATCTATAGCATAAAGTATAAAATACATTGGACGTTTCCAGCCGAGTTGAAGCGAGTTACATCGTTTACTCTCATATATCGTTGACAAAAAGCCTTTCCGATAGGTTTAAGCCGATTCGATGACCAATGATGTGGCTAAACCCCTATTTGTTTGAATCAATTGTATTGTGGTTGAGCTTATGTGGACCAGCTCGAGGAAAGAACACTAGCTAATGCCTTATCTATAAAATTTGACACGGAAGGAGTACTTAATTACTGCTGCTACTGTGTCTCACTTTGATAATTAAGTTAAAGAATATATAAATAAATAAAAATCTCACAACTTACATACAACGCTATCTAGTCCCAAACTAAACAGAGCTTATACTTTTGGTACTATAAATGATACTAATACATATATACTTTTCTTTTTGAAATATTTACTTATTATACATACGAACACCCAGACTAAGAGAAACCCCCAAGTTCATGCACACAAAGATTTGTCTTAAGCGGGATTCGAACCGGCGACCTCGGCGTCGCAGGCAGGTACACTACCCACTTCGCCATCCGGTCGTCAAAATAATATTATGAATATATAAACGGCAATTGAATAGTTTGTATGTAAGCATTTTGGAAACACGATACCCGAAGCGCTGACGATTCCTTAAACATCTTTTTTCTATCTTTCATCTCTCTTTTGCAACTCAACGCGGTAATTTTAAATTTGCAAAGTTATAAAGGACTAAAGATCCATCATATCACAGTATTGCCGCATAGATGCAATTTAATCATAACATAATAATAAATAAATAATAAATATTTCACAACTCACACACAACGCCATTTAGTCCCAAACTAAGCAGAGCTTGTACTATGGGTACTAGAATAACTGATTTAGTATCAGTTATTCTAGTACCCATAGTATATACTTTTCTTTTGTAAATACATACATATTATACATAGAAACACCCAGACTAAGACAAACCCCCATGTTCATGCACACAAAGATTTGTCTTAAGTGAGAATCGAACCCATGACCTCGGCGTCTCAGGCAGGTACATACCAACTCCGCCATCCGGTCGCCATAAGCATAACATAATAATACTATAAAGTAACACGATGAAAATAACAAATTCCACAAAGCAAAACAAACATTGAAAACATTTTACCATACCGTGCCTCAAAGTACGTTGTAAAACATTTCTTTACACTTTATCTTTTTGTTAATTCATTCGGTGTAAACAAGCGCCCTTGTAAAACTGCGACACTAATTTACAACAGAAAAAAGTGGGTACACACTGCTAAACATCTAGCTATACATTACCACTGGTGGTAGAGCTCTTGTGAATGAGCTCGAGGGCGGCAGCACCACCGTCTCACCTTTAACCTGCCGCCAAATAGTAGTGCTTCCATTACTGTGTTCCGGTTTGGTGGTGAGATCAGGCCATGAAATTACACCGTAGTCCTCAGCTGCAGCGACGCATCTATAATCTGCTTTTGTGGATTGTTGATGTCCATGGGCTGTACTCCACTTACCATCAGGTGGACTACACGTTCGTTCGCTGTGAGCGTAGAATAAAAAAAACCAGCATAAGCTGGTCCCGCATTACACATGAAGCTTATACAACGCGAGACCATGTTAAGATTTGCAGCCTTGTGTGCTATCAGTATTACCACTATTTGTAAGTATTTTATTTTGAACTTTAATTTCGTGACGTTTAAATCTAATTTTGAACAAGTTTCTTCAACTTAATAGGTCAATTTTCTTGTTAATGAACAACTGTTATCGACAGCTAAAATTAAGTTTATAACTATTATTTAAAGGGCTATTACTTTGACGGGAAGTAAAATGAAATGTCGATTATTTAATTTGATTTATACAAAGGGAAATTAAGTTCTACGTATTATTATAAAAGATGATTACAGCTAGTCATAAATAATCCCAGAAATAATTTACGGCAATTTTAAAGGTATCCTAAATTGCAAAAAATACTATTTTAAATGTAATTTGGCTGATCACGTACTAATGCGGGGCCACAAGAACAGCGAGTATATCCATAAGAGTAAAAATTGTTTTAGGTTTAGAAGGTCAAAACCAATATTTTAGGATGAAGCAATTATTCCAATTTGTATTAAGAGTGCGACGGACGGACCGCGATTTTACCATTCAAAGCAGTTGCAAAAATCGGACGGTATAAGTGCTATCTCTGTTTAGCACATGCATTCTTACATGTATCCCCGCGAGACTGGATATACTTGTCGTTCAAAATGTAAACGCAAATTGAATATATTTTGGCTTCTACTAAGCTAATGCAAAGTATATGAATAAAAACTTATTATTATTCTCACTCTTTCTGTTAATCTTAAACTAGACAATATAAACTTTGTTTTTGTTCAACAAACATTAGATGTAAATGTTTACAATACAGAACAAATATGACGCAAAATATTATTATGTATAATGTTTTTAACAACAAATACTAAGATTAATACTGTATAAATGGAAATAACACAATAGTATTTAGTAAATACGCTTGAATCACAAATGATTGCGGAATTCCATTAATATTTTATTCCCTTTTTTCAGATAACGTGTTTTCCCGATTAAGCTGAATAATTGAAGCCAAGCATCTCAAAGGCATTCACACAGAGAAAACAGTGGTGAGTAATTTTTCAAAATTTCACAGTTCCTGGAAAATAAATTGTTTTTAACCGACTTCAAAAAACTTTTTTTTTGTATGTTTGTTCCCCGACTACTCGAAGACGCCTGGACCGATTTGAGAAATTATTTTTTTCTAAAAGAATATACTTGTCATGTAGTCCTAATTTCATCAGGTCACTATCCAATCCTAGAGAAATCAAGGACAACTTAAATTTTACCCACACATCGTCTTTTATTTTCTTTTGCCATACATACTTGTACCTTGTTTTTCCTTGTAACAATATTTCAAAGACGGTTGAACCGATATAAATTCCACTTTTCTAACTTAAACTAACATTTTCTTACATAAAACTTGTTATACGTTAAAGCTTAAAATGTGCATTCAACAGCGAAATTAGTTGAGCTTATACTGTAGTTTAGCTTAGTTTGTAAGTTCCTGTTAAGAAAGCAGTAAGCCTTTCGTAGTCGCTATTTGAAACTTGCCAGGCTCGGCCGCTAAGAGAAGCAACTTGAGCTTTCGACTTAAGGCTAAGTGTACGACTAAACTGCTTATCAAAGTGCTTAAATTCGAGAAAAAGAAACGAGGTTTTTTACATAACATTACGCTGTTATTACCCATAAGAGCTACGAATAAGTTTGGCACTCTAAGAAAAGGAAATAAGCAAAATGCTCTGGGTCAGACAAATAGTAGCTTATTGTTTACAAGGCAGATGGCCACGATAACAGTAAAAAAAATACCCGAAAGGGTGTGTCAGAAATTTACGACACCCTAATTTTATCTGTTAAGTCCCATGGGATAGGGGGTGAGCCTATCGTCATCCGCCGAGCACAAACTAATTCCTGCAGCTATTGAGATTTTTCTGATTTAGTGATTTATGTAAAACAAATCCTCAGATTTGTATTTGAATCTTAAGTAGGCTCATGGTTGTATTAAATTGTATGTATATTTGTCGATATTCAGAAATCTAAGAATCAATTCCTACTGCGATGGTACTGCGGATAATTAAAATTACCCATAGACCAAGTAATGGGTCGACTCAACAGGACCACGGGTAAAAACCCATTCAACCAACATCTATAAAAATGACGACTTTTGATAATTATAATTATTTTTGGTAAGATTCAATGGTAAAATAAATATTTATCACTTAAATTAATTAGTAGATAAGTATTAAACTTGCTATTCAGTGTCAAAGTTACAATTTATCAATACACCTCGCAAATAACTCGGTATCACTCGCCTTAACGATCACTTTATAAATAGGTTATCAAAAGCTAAAGTAACTGGAGAAAATCCGACGGGATTAAACCCTTCCGATACTCCATTCAGGAATGTTCGGATTCTTTAGATACCCACGAGGAGTATTAAGGGGGACAATAGCTTGGCTGTTTTCTATACAAAAGTAATAAAAGTATAACTTTAATATTATTAAATTTATATCTAATATATTATAGGTATATCATATCTAAAACAATAATGGATGTTGTTTGTTGGCGCCAACTTTTTTTTTTTGTATGTATATAAATAAACATTTTTATTTTATTTTATTTTATTTTTATTTTAAATGTATGTTTAAAACAAAACAAACAAACGAACAAACATGCATTTTAGTGCTTAAGATATGAAAAACTTAATAATTTATTTATTTATTTATGGTTAACCAACAATTGTTTACACTGTGCGATTACAATATTAACAAACCTTAAAATACTTACATAAGTGTAACAATTACTTAAAGGTTAACACCGCATGCACAAAATAATAAAATAGTAGACAATATTCAGTAAAAATTATAAATACTAATTATCTTTATTTATTTTATAAATTGAAAAAACACTAAAGAAATATAAAGTTACATTAAATAAATTGAAAATATATACAAAGGTAAAAATAAACAGGCAAATATTTACATTAAGTTAGGCGTCATAGTATTCCTCCGCATCGATCTCGGTTGTGGGGACCGTGTTCAGAAGGCTGACAGCATTGCCACGTTGTATGGCAATGCTAATTATCTTAAATTTGGAATATGAATAATATTAAATTTAAACCCATATTACGTAAATATGAAAACACGGAGCTCGGTAATCTATCCTTAAGGGATATTCTATTTTAAATATAACATACCAACCCAATATGAACCCTCAATCGGCCCAGCCTTTTCAATTACATTGAGGTCGGCTTTAGCTGAATATCAGTATTTTACGTGGACCGATCAGATCTCCACAACCTAGTACGAGGTCAAACAATACTCTTTGTTAGACTAGTCGTCAGACTTTCTGCCCTCCGACTACTGACTGCCATAGATGTTCAAATAATTGGCAACCGTGACCGACGGCCTCTGACTACCCGTAGCGACTGCCGTAGATGTTCAAATGGCAACCGGGACCGACGGCTTAACGTATTCCCCGAGGCACGGAGGAGAACTCGTTATCTTAAAAACGGTCACCAATCCATGGCCGACCGCGATTAACATTGCTTAACCTACAAGATCAATCGGTCCGTGCGGCTTTGACTTAGCCACGAGTGCCACTATGGATAAAAATATATAATTGAACATCTTTGGGCAATATTTAATGCAATCATGTTTTTTTGGTATGTTATATTATGTTGATGTTTGTAATATGCTTTTATGGTATACATTATTATTACTTAATGTATAAAGTAGTTTCGGGGTAAAATAAGATTATTCAGTTATAATATATATTTACGACATTTCATTCTCGGTTTTGGCTAAGAGTTCAATTGAATTAAAAACTATTTTTTTCTATACCCTTATAAATATTTGACTGTTTTAGTAATTGTTGAAATTCATTTTTCTATTATTTCCCATAAAAATATTATGTATGTATGTCTTGTGTCTATAGCAATCGATATTTCTGTATTAGGCTTGATATCTTTTAACTTTTGCTCAATATGATAACAATTATTAGACCGTACGTATCTAACCAGTAGAAGGAGAACCAAAATTTTATTATTTATTACCAGATTGAAATTGAATCTAAATTATTAACACAAGTAGAATTACTTTGCCCGAGGCTAAAGACGATATTGTTGATCCATATACAAATCTCTGATTTCGTGGCTCCATTATTAATGCCACCGTGGAGCCACAAGACAAACCGGAAACACAATGACCCCCTGTTTACTCCCCCCCTCCCCTCCACCTTGGCATTTCCGTTCAATTACCTCCTTCTTGTTCGATGCTAATCTAAATTAACTTTGTTTATTTAACGGACCCAAATTGTTAACTTTTTGTGGTTTGTTTTCTGCATAAATCATGAGAAAACGTGACTTACCTATGTTTTGGCTCTTCCTGAATTCTGTTATGTATATTTTTAGTATTAGCATACTTTTCAAGCTGTTATAATTAACACTATAATTACTGGCCTTGTTCGAATTTTAATAATTATTTTGATGCGTGTGTAACTATTTTTAATGTCACAATAACAATGTTTTTTTGTCTACCTGTCTGTCTGTCTGTTTGTATCGCCTAATCTTTTAAACGACTGGACCAAACCACGGTAAAAAGTTTGTTTGTTAAATTAATGAAGAACGGCAACCTGACGCCCCGCGAGGATTTTGAAAATAAGTCATTATTGATTTGAATTTGTAATATTTATCTAAAAGCAAGCGTGCTTCTTTTGTTTTAAAAAAAGTAAAGTCGGTGCCTTCGAAGCTTCCTTAGTCGTGGCGGTAAAGTTGCTTTGGTGCCATTTCTATTGCTTTTTAAAGTGAACGCTTAAAAACGTCAGCGTAATTAATAACTACGTAATTCTGTTTCGAAAACAAAACTGAATATCAACACAAAAGAAAAAGAGTTTGTGAAATGTAATTATTTGAAAACAAGCTTAATGAAGCTCGTTTTCAAATAGTATAGTGCAGTAAAGTATTGATTAAAAGTAACTCTCTACAACTAAAACCCTAGATGGTTTAAAAAAACTCTTGGGCAATGTATCCCGTTGTACTAGGGTTTGTGACAGCACCAAACATTCTCACCAATAAAAGTAATGAGATTAATTCCCTTTATATTGTGTTTCCGAAACTTCTGTTCAAATTTAAATTCTGCATCCAAATACAAAGGAATATTGGAATTTTGCAAGAAGAGCTGGCAAAATGTAATTATTCGAAAACGATCTGCTTGTAGCTAGTTGTATCTGCAGTAAAGTATTGATTAAAGTACCCAGCGTATTCTCTACATCGGAATTGGTTTTATAACATTGGTCACGAATATATAAAATTGTCTCTTGGGTTAAAAATAAAAAGTAAACATAAATAATAACTTTAACTTTAGCTATTATGACTTTGTTTTCTACTTAAATACCTTCTGCTGTATTTATATCACATTAAAATATTTTATTTTATTTATTTATTATTAACACAACATACAATCGTCCTTACAGGCTAAACCCAATGTGACAATAATGTAAACTGATTGACAAAATGTGTAGTTTCACTCTCTGGAATTCCGCCAATGAACACCTTATTCATAATCCCTACAGGTCTTGTATTGTGAAATTTTTTTAATTTAGTCCTGGCTACAGAACTTCTTGCCCCCGCATAGTATAAGAAACAAGCAGTTTAATTGCTTCTTATCACTTATATAACTTACCTTGAAATACTAAGAAAATACATACAACTAACGCCAGATTTCGTCTTACCTCCAAGTTATATTATCCAACCATTTCTGTCACAGAAAGGGTTGGATTCATGAGCAATATAACTAAACTGTATATCAACCTATTATTTAAGTTTAGTGCGATACTATGAATTTCACGACCTAATCTGACTACTAAACGCAAATCACGAAAATGTAAACAGTAATCCCTGCTGAAAACTCGACATCAAGGAAGCACCCGTGCGTTGTATCCTTTGAGAAATTCGGGCACTGCTGTTAGTGAATGAGTTGCTAGCACTGTGCAGGAGCTCTTTAGCCATTTCATCATTTCCATGCTGCTATCACGACTCTTTGGAGGACGATGGCACTTGACGAAACGAGCTCTTTCATTGCAGCTTGAAAATATTTTAAAAGTTTCGGTATTAAACTACTTTTTATGTTATTCAGCCTTTTCCAATAAGCATTATAATACATTTTTCCAGGGTCAGTGTTTTATGAATTATCAAAGAAAATGGTTCTAAAACGTTTCATAATAAAACACGCAAACAGTTAAGGAAAAAGTGTTATAATAAAACAAAAAATATGTTGATGAAATTCAATTTAAAGATTATTTCATCACATACTATCAATAAAATTTAATTAACCCCAAAAATGCGTTCAAATAACGATGTATTTTAAATAAAGAACATGTTTTTAATTTAAAAAAATATTCAGTTTGTATCAGTTTCAAAATAAAGGTGCGCCCGACCAAAGTCAGCGAAACAGGAATGCAGCACGTCTCCTCAATTACTAGGTCTTAGAACGGCAGACTACATCTGATACGTTCTTTATTTTAAAGTTAAAATATTTTTTTTTATTACATAAAAAGAAGAGGTTCAACATTTCAAAAAGTTATGTAAAAAGCTTTTTCTGCTTTGGCTTGTGAGAACTTTATAACAAATTCTTTTGAATAATAAAACATAATGGTTGTAAAGGCCGACAAAACACTGTTATGCTATTAGACAAACTCTGGGGTATTTCGCTAGGCTTCCTTTGTAACTTTTGATGACGGAAAGTTCATAATTTCTTGAACAATTTGGAACTATACAGCAGCGCCTAGGGTTTTCATTTTGCTCGTTGTTATTCTTACATTACTATAATTAGGTATATTGTCTCTTATATCCAGTAACGATATTGAAGGACCTTATTTGTTCGTTTTTTTACCTAAACATAACAGGAGATTTCTTATTGATTATTTTTATTTATGACGCTCGATAACGAATGAAAATATTGTCAGCAGTGCGCTTCCACACGGAAAGATCAGGAAAAGGCCTAACTCTAAAACAGATTGCCGAAGTGGCAAAGCTCAATTTGATTTGTCACTTTATCGGTCACTTTATACCCCATCCACGTATTCACAAGCACCGCAAGTGCCGAATGTTCTCGATCGTGAATGATTAAATAGCGCTTAGATATTATAGGTCTATTCTTCCAAGAGTCGTGGCGCTAAGTGTGCCGGATGGGTCTAGTCAAAGCTGTCTAGATTTCTTGAACATAGTCCTTAAATCTAGGCTAGAGCGTTGCCAAGGAAGATCACGTAGTACCTATCAGCTGCCAGCCTTAATAGATATTGCATTTACATGATAATGTTATATTTTGATAAAACAAAAGTAAATTTAAGGAGTATAAATTGTAACATTAACATAAAATCACATAATTAAATGTACTGCGAACTGCATTATGTAATACCATGTTATAAAAATACTGTAATATTACCTAATCCTCTAAAATCAATGGCTAAAATGACAAAGTTCGTCACTTAATACCCCATCCACGTATTCACAAGTACCGCAAGTGCCGAATGTTGTCGATCGTGAATAATTAAATAGCGCTCAGATATTTTAGTTCCATTCTCCCGAGAGTCGTGGCGCTAAGTGTGCTGGTTGGGTCCCGTCAAAGCTGTCTAGATTTCTTGAATAAAGTCCTTAAATCTAGGCTAGGGCGTTGCCAAGGAAGATCACGGAGGAGCAGCTGCCACTTGTAATAGATATTACATTTATATAATATTATCATATTATGATAAAACAAAAGTAAATTGAACGAGTATAAATTGTAAACATTAACATGAAATAACAAAATGACATAACTAAATGTACTACGAACTGCATTATGTAATACTATTTTATAAAAATACTGTAATTAAACCTAACCCTCTAAAACAGATAACTGAAATGACAAAGTTCGTCACTTCATCGGTCACTTAATACCCCATCCACGTATTCACAAGTACCGCAAGTGCCGAATGTTGTCGATCGTGAATCATTAAATAGCGCTCAGATATTCTAGGTTTATTCACCAGAGAATCGTGGCGTTAAGTGTGTCGGAAATGTACTGGCTAAACCTATCCTACTTCAGACTAGGTCGTGAGAACTTTGATGGTTTATGTCGTAAAGTTCTCGACATTGGCAAGTTAGCTAGAGTATAATATAGTACTTAAATCAAGCCAAGGCAGATCAGGAGGGACAGCTGCCTTCAACAATTGGTTGGCTGTTTTCTATACAAAAAAATATGGGTTTACCTTTAATATTATAAAGCTTTATAAACTTTCATAGATAAATCATTTATAAAATACTAAATTATTATATATTTTGTTAGTATGAAAATACGGCGTTAGAAAGTCTACTCTTAATGAATACTGCATTTAAAATAGTACAACAAAGTAAGTTGAAGGTGAAAACAATTTTTTACATTTGCTAAAAAGCTCTTTGTCTCTCTTCCCTGAACTATGTTAAACAATTTCAACTTAACCTTCTAAAACAGATGACTGAAATGACAAAGTTCGACACTTTATCGGTCACTTAATACCCCATCCACGTATTCACAAGTACCGCAAGTGCCGAATGTTGTAGTTCGTGAATCATTAAATAGCGCTCAGATATTCTAGGTTCATTCTCCCGAGAGTCGTGGCGCTAAGTGTGTCGGACATGTACTGGCTAATCCTATCTTACTTCAGACTAGGTCGTGAGCACTTTGATGGTCTATGTCGTAAAGTTGTCGGCATTGGCAAGCTGTCTTGAATATTGTCCCTAAATCCTACCAGCGGGAGCGCGGAGGAGCAGTTGCCTACCTTAATGGATATTGCATTAGTTATAGAGATATGACGAAACTAGAGTAAATAAATTATGTATCATTGTACTATGCGAATGAAATAAGAACAGGTTTCATTCGACTCGTCCTATTGTGCACGAACATTTTTGAAAGGAGGACTTACATACATAATATAACATCACGCCTATATAACCCAGAAGGATGGGGCAGAGGTATACAACACCCACACTTCACCTGTTTTGTTTAGGTGGGATAGGGGGTGAGCCTATCACCATCCACCGGGCACAATTTCAACTCTGTCCTGCTATTGTGAATTTCCTTACGGAAAGTTCACAAATAACACTTTGTCCGTTCCGGGCAACGTACCCGAAACTCACGATGAGAGGTGCATACGTTACCCACTAGACTAGACTATCGAGGAAGCTTAAAAAACACATTTACAAAAAAAAAAATCTTTTCTCATTTTATTTGCATAGTAAACCTTGACAAAAACTAACTGTAAAATTTTGTTCCGTACTTTTTTATGTAATACAACCTAACCCTCTAAAACAGGTGACCGACGTGACAAAGCACGACACTTTATCGGTCACTTTATACCCAATTGTATTCGCTAGTACCCCAAGTGCCGAATGTTCTCGGTCGTGAATCATTAAATAAAAATTGCATGCTGTGAAACATGTAGGACTATTTTTATATATTTTTTTATTTATTTGGGTAAATTAACAGTAACACAATACTTATTAGTCTATGATAAGCTTGCGTATTATTTAACAATTATGTCACCAACACCATTTACCACAGCTCACTAATAAAAACAAATTACAAGGTAAAAGTCATGCACGAGTATGAGATACAGAAAGTTTATAAAATTATTTTAAGAGCATGCTAATTCTATTTTTAAATATACTGGGACGCGTTGCCATAATATCTATAAATATTTATATGTAAAGTCATTATGAAACCATAACATCACGCCTATATAACCCAGTAGGGTGTGGCAGAGTACACAATCACCTGTTATGTTTTGGTCCACAATTCCAACCCCGGGCTGCTATTGCGAATACTCTGACAGAAAATTTTCTTTGTTAATCTCTGCATCACCCAAAGGTAGACTGGCAGAGAATGCCTATGGCATTAAGCCCGCCTTGTATACAAATTCTGTATATGAAGTTTAAATAAATAAATAAATAAAATAAAATTCACAAATAACACAACACTTTTGGTCTGAAACCGGGAATCGAACCCGAGACCTTGTAATGAGAGGCAACGCTAACCACTAGACGATCGAGGCAGTTAAGTAACCATGTTTCGCAAATAAATGTATTGATTGATTGGTATTTTAGGTCCCAAGATGTATTTGCTAATCCTATCCTACTGCGGATAGGTCCTGAGAACTTTGATGGCTTCTATCTTAATTTTTTCGACATAGGGAAACTGATATCTCTAAATGTAGTTCTTATTAGGTGAAATTTATGGATTCATTGATAACATTATTATTTATGACGACACAAACGGTAGTAGAAAACTAAGCTTATTGATAGGCCCAACAGTTTGTACTAGTTTTAATGTTTAAGGTTGTGTATCTTGATTCTATTGAGAATTATTAAAAAAAAAGATGATAACTCTCCTTTTATTTATGGACTTACTAACTTAATATTTTATAACGCGATTTGAAAAAAAGGTAAACACGATCGTGACGTTGTATGAAAATTCTCTATTCTACTTATTTTTAGCAGTGTATGCAATTTGCCTTTAAATCCATAAATTCATAACTAAATCACTTTTAGCCAATTTAATTTGTCAAAAGATGTACCAAACAATCTATATGTATACTTATTGTAATGACGCTGTGCCGGAGATGTGCAGATTCCATCCTTCTGTAGCCTACTTCCCGAGCACTTTAATGGTTTCTGTCGTAAAGTTATCGACTTTGGCAAGCTGACATCGTTCTCAATCGGGGATAATATATTGAGACATTATTAAATAACATGTGGCGGTATCTGCACATAATAAATGACGTATGAAATTAACAACGTCAAGTAGTGACAAACACGTCGCAAATGTCAAAGAGCGCTTAATCGTGATAACGAAGTGTTCTCAGAGAGTATACATATTTACCATTCCAATACGCTACCATTGAACAGCCTAGTCGGAGGATCCTCCCTTTGTGGTGGAGGAACATCACAACCCGTTCCTCTACAAAGATATCAAACATAACATAACATCACGCCTATATTACCCCGAAGGGTGTGTAGAGGTGGCACCGGGCACAATTCCAATTGCCTGACGGAAAGTTCACAAATAACACTTAGCCCGACCCGGTCATCGAAGCCGAGACCATCGTGGCAGTTACAGAAGTCATCATTTTATGAGTTAATAATAAACTTATTGATAATACTCTTCAGGGCACTCAGAATATTGGAGAAGTATAAAATGACTCAGTCGGTGCAGTATTGACACTTTTGGTACAAATACTAAGAAACAGTTAAAAAAAATTATGTGTCCGGCAGGATTTGAACCTGCGATCTCCGCATTGCGGGCAGCCGCTTTAACCACTAAGCTACGGTCGCCTCTAGCCAGGACCCTAAATTTCTTCAACTGTTTCTTAGTATAATTTGCTAAGCATAGCTAAAACTAAATCAAAATCAAAATTCTTTATTTGCAAAATAAAGGTAACAAAGGTGGTATATAGTTAAATATTACATGGTTTCTATCCATAATATCTTGCCTATTAGAGGCATGCAAAATTTTCGTGACATTTTTTAAAAGTCAAATGTACAAAAACTTGGTTGAAAGTAAAACTAATAATAATAATACAAACTATCACTCTATAACAGGCTTATAAAACATAACATTAATCTAAATCTATACATTAATAATATTAAATACTTAAAATAATAATTAGTCATTGTTCAAAAAGACTTATCACATAAAAAATCTTGAACATAATAAGCTTTTTCAATAAGTTAACGCCTTTAATTTATGCCTAAAATAATTAAACCAATAAGAACTTGTGGTATATTTCCATCCAATGGTTGTCTGTAAGAGATTGCCTTTGCAGCGATAAGACCGCCATTTGTACTTTTTTTATTTACATATTCTTCTGTTTATTTTTTTTCCTTGGTGTGCAATAAAGTTTATTATTATTATTATTATTATTCTTCTTTATTTATTTTTAAACTTATATTATATATTTTTAAATATGACTTATAAAAAATACAAAAAAACATTTAAAAATATAAAAAACAGTGTCCTACCGACATCTGGTGCAGTGACCAAGCTGCCGATGGTTAGGGCTCCAGAGAGAGGAACCTCCTCACGATGCGTGCCGTGTCCAAAAGGACCGCCTTTTGCATCTGGCTCTTGGTCCAACCGCCTAACCTTTTATTATTATTATTATTACAGTTCAGGAGTACGTGACTGGATACATTAAGTACTGCATAAGGTGATCAATTCCATGCTCGAGTGTCTCGGGAGTTAAGGCAGTACGTTCTGACAGCTGTCCTACGTAATTAGGAGGAGTAACTAGTTTACTGCGCATGTATTAAGACGTCTTAGTAATAACACAAACAACATAACATCACGCCTTCATTACCCAGAGGGGTGTGGCACCCACTGAGGTATATAACACCCACACTTCACCTGTTATATTTAGATTCATTAAATAAATAAACAAATCTTAATTTATAGCCTAAATAGACACGAAGTAAAAATTAAATTAACTAATTGGTTACTTACTTTAAATTATGATGTAACAGAAAATCTTATATTATCCGACGTATAAATCCTTAAATAATTAATTACATATATTATATTAATTTAAATTTCTAAAATAGTATTAATGTAGTTTTTAATTTTATTTCTTATTTTAACTTCATTTATTAAATTTTAATTAAGTACAAATCATCCTGTATTTCCACACAATATGCTGTCAATAGAAATGTAATTACCACGAAGAAGTGCCTACCTGACTCCTATAACACAAGCAATGCTTAGTTTAGGTGTCAGTTGCTTTTGTAATATATAACAATTATGTACAAATTGTATTAACTATTGTAATTGTACTTTGCGATAATTGTACTTATAAGTTTCAATAAATTATATTATTAAATTATTGTATTATATTATTCTATGGGATCCGGGGTGAGTCTATAGCTATATACCGAGCACAAAACCCATTGAAAAATGCCTTAAAAGTTCCAAAAACACTTTTGCCTGATCCGGGAATCGAATCCGCGACCGCCTAGTAGATAGACTAACGAGGCAGTCTCAGATAGTGAATGAAATTCAATTAACTTTTTGTTAAACGTAGCAGTGATTTTATCAGCTTACATTTGCAACCCATGATTTTATCTCCACTAAAATATAAACACGGTCACGTCTAAATTCTTAAGCCTTAATATAATAATTTATCAGCTCCTGTAACACATTATACACCCAAGAACGTTTCTTATTTACATTTCAACATTCCAGACATAGGGGTAATTCGTTCGATGTTTCGGAAAATACAATCTGCCAAAATCTGTATGTTCTTTTTATCATGATTGGTACGTTTGTAGAGCACCAGCGACGAAGCGATTATTTCCGACAGCGGAAGCCATTTAGTATCTGAACAATGGACACACGTCCTCTGTCCAGTTATACATTTCCAGTATATGGTAGTCGCGCATTCCATAGAAAGCCTACACAACACGAGACCACCTTATATTGGAAATGTCTGGCTTGATGTGAATCCTGTCTGGCAGTCTGTATACACAGATATTTGCAGTATTAACAAAAAATACGTACAGTCATGATTGAATAGTAGGAAATACATCGTTTTTCACTATTTCTGGTGGAGCAGAAATGAATGCAAATACGATTTTGCCCATGCATACAAGTACTCTCTACCAATAAACAAGATAAAAATATGCATTGCTCGTGAAATGAAAACAACTTTATTGATTCATGAACTAACTAGTGTTTCCTAGTGACAGTATGACTTTAAAAATGAACATAACATAACAACACGCAAGTATTACTCGGAAGGATGTGGCGGAGGTGTATAGAACCCATACTACACCTGTTATGTTTAGGTCCCATGTGAAAGGGGGTGACCCTGTCGCCATCTTCTGTGTATAATTCCCTGCGCAGATAGCACTCTTCTCCAACAGCATAGCTTTTTACCTGACCAAAGAATGGAACCCAAGACCCCACGGTTTAAGGTTGCATACACTAACCATAAGAAAAACGTGGCTGTCGCTCTTGTTAACTGCTTTATTATCCAACTGTTTAGATATAATAGCAGCCCTGTATCTAACACATGTCATGTTCCAATGCTGGGCTCGGGCCTCGCCCACCACGCTGGCCAAGAGCGGATTAGCGGTAGACTTCACACAACCTCTAGTACTTTTTAGGCACTCTCAGTCATGCAGGTTTCCTCACGATATTTTCCTTTACCGTTAGCGAGCGATAATTTATATGATAAATACACACATATCTTCGAAAAGACGAATCTTAACGATTTATTGACAGTGGTGTGTGCTGTGGATTCGAACCTAAGACCTTTGAGTATTGCATCATGAGAAGAGCTGGTGAGAAACTCAAGATCTCGTATCCAGCAAAAAGTTTGGATCGGTTTTTAATAGACGTAGATATAACACGTACGAAACATAGAAGACTTCTAATGGACCTAATGTGAAGGTTTTTATGTTTGAATGTAAATATAGAACCTTCACAAAGTGCTTTCAGTGAAGTCAGTTAAAAATAAAAGGCAGAACGTGAGGTTTCAAGCCTTCTAAGAAAGAAGGATGTGACGTTATGAAACTAAATAAAATATTCGAAACATGCCACTGTTTCATTCATATGTAATAAGTTTGTAATTTTATGCAGAAATAGCTTGTGACTAAAAAGTAGCCCATATTATTCCTGCGTTCTTGTACTATGACTACATCAATTTTCATTAAGTTTGGTCCTGTAGAATTTTGGGTACAAACAAACATAGAAAAAAATATTTCTTCTTAAAATATTAGTATAGATTAGATGATATCTGAATGGAACTCGGAGGAAAGAATGAAAGAAATAGTTATTGTACTTCGAATTTAACCACCTAGTGTAAACTATAACTAAAAAGAACGGACTCAAAAACTGCATGTTACTGCTATCATTTAATTTTTACTACCCAACTTATTACTCGAAGTTATAAAATTCAGTTAAACCTCTGCCAATTTTTTATTTTTCTAAATTTATTTCACTTGACGGTGGGTGTTAGAAACAAACAAACAAACTCAAGGAAAAATGCTTTGTCATATTGAGGAAAATCAAGCTATCTTGTCGAACTAAATCAACAAAGTTGTCGGAATCACGGCTACAATATGCGCGGTAAATACTCAGTTATTTCATCAACGTACTCACGGGTACACATCTACCTATACATTTCCAGTGTAAGCTGGTCTCGCATTAAACAAAAAGCCTATACAAACCAGAGGCCATCTTATACTGGAACTGTATAGGTTGATGTGTAGCCATAGGTACATAAGAATGGGTTTTTCAGAACAAACTGATAAGAACTCGCCTCTCCAAGTTGCAAAGGAAATTAATATTCTTTGGCCGCACTCTTAAGGACGTTATTAAAAAAGTATCAGGCATTTTTCGAGCAATATCTCCCCGATGTGCATGATAATAAGAAAGAGCTTCTTCAAAATAAATTACTCCTGACTCTGTGTTGAACTTTGTGTTGACAACTTTAATATTGTTATTAGGAGAGTATAGTTATTTTACTTTATTAAAGTGGCACAACAAACAGCTACTTGTATAAAGTATCCATTAGTAAATAAACAAACAAATGTAGATAATGAGGCAACACAGCGGTGTTCACAAATTAAATATAATGTTGGGAAAATATTACAATTTCTTAGTCTAGTTATGCAGGCGTAGCGGTTTATTATATCATAATGGTAAATTTAAAAACTCATAATTTTTTTTTACCGCCCCTAAAAATGAACCTGTAACCTTTCATTCAGCAGTCACATACGTTAACCAAGCAATACGCTGAGTGTAGTAAAAAGCACTCCAATATGGAGTAGAAATATAAGCAAATAATTTTGCCAAATCCGGCGAAGTGGGTGGAGTAGACTTTGCCGCGCATCTATGATTTGACAACTAGTTTTATATGACGTGCAAGAGCGGCGTTCTTCCACGTTTGACAGCGGGGCACACCTGTCAATGAGTAGTCCTTTTGATTTAATTCTAAGGACAAGAGTGACAATACCAACATGGCAGATGGCAGGCTTTAGCGACTTATATCGTAAACCCAAAATCAAGTCAGTCACAATTAATTATATTATTTTATTTTTCAAAGTACTAATACAAACGATCTTAGTCTGAATGTAGGTATATCCTGTTGTTGATGTTTTTAGAGGCTGTGCGTCTTTAAAAAAAGCTTCACATAATAACAAAAAAAAAACATACTTGAATTTAAATTGTTTGTCTATTTATCAAATAATGAGCCGAACTTACGCAGAGATCAAAGCTATATTGCACTAATAATGAGCACACAAAATTTACACTTAGTTCACAAGAAGAAATAGTATTTCTAAATATAATTATAAAATAATATTATTAAATTAAATTGAATTGAATTATAATTCATTCACTGGCCATTACACCACGGACGTGAACTTCCTCCTAACACAAGCGAATTAAGCTTAGCTGGAGGGGGTTAACAAGAATACTAGTCATTTGTATTTGCAAATTACTAGTGAGCTTTTTTAAAGAAAAAAAAAATATTACATTCACATTAACAATAATTATCATCAATCTCATTTTTTTTTTTTTATATTGCGGGTAGTTCCACGCAGTTTTATTACTACGGCCGGGCGAACGGCACCGTGAAGTAAGACACATTTAATTGATTATAATAAAAATTCGACATAGCTTAACTATACCTAGTTATTACGGGCATTTTATTTTAACCAGTCATAATCAAAATATTATAAAATTATAATGACAGCGGCAGATAATGTGTATTTTTAGGTGTTAGTCTCACGCAAATCGACAGTTACCCACTTATACTGCGGCATAAATTATGCTTATTTCTTATGTATATCCTAAGGCTAATCACGAAACTGACTTGTTAGATGAGGCGTAGAAATATCACGCCTATAAGACACAAAAGGGTGTATAATAGAGGTGTTTAACATCCATATTTCATCAATGTTTAAATCCCATATGGGGATTATGTAATCACCATATGGGATTTAAGATAGATAGAAGATAGAATAAGAATAAGAATACGAATACGTTTATTTGTCTTTAAAATACATAACGATTTTCAGTTGAATCCTTATTCAATAGGGTAACCTAACTTAAATTACTCAAGTGATAACCGATGAGATATTATAAACAGATGAGATAGTTGTAGTTGTATAGATGAAAAATACTCTATTCATACATAATTTCACATGAAAAAAACTTAAGAGGAAACAACAAAAAGATAAAAACAGAAAAAATGTACAAAGCGTGGCCCAAAGGTGATTAGTACTCCATTTATATAAATTTGACACGTTGGTCTAGCTTAGTAGTTAGCTTAATAGTGAGAGGATGCCTGAAACCCACTCCGCTTACCAGGTTATATCCGCTGGCAGGTATCGCCCCACCGCGTGTCCGAAGAGACATTGCCTGCAGGATCGAAAAATCTAATCAGGAATGTGATGCCCGACACCCACTTCAAGGCAACAAGCCACCTCCAGTACGATTGAAAAGCCGCAAAAGTATTTTGAAATTAACAGTCGCCATTGAAGATCAGCCAGCCATCGCCAGAACAGAACTGTGGCAACAAAAGTTTCCTCCACCAGGCAACTATATAAACGTGCAGGAGCACTTGCTCCCTGAGCTAAGCTCACCCCCTATTACATGGGACTTTAACATAACTGGTGAAATGTGCGTGTTCAACTCTGTCACACCCTTTTGGCTATAATATTCTGTTTTCTTTAAATGATTTCTCAAAACCCAGACCTACATAATACCTGGTAGGTATTTTGCCTGGCAGAAATCACTATTAGTGATAAGACCGCCCATTGTACTGTTATCACTAGAAATAAGTTATAATTTGTAAACTCAAGGTTATTTATTTGTTTATTTATTATACACTTTATTGTAGATACACTATGACCTAATTTAACTATAGCGTAGACTTGAGTAATATTTAATAATACTCAAGTCTACGCTATAGTTAAATTAGGTCATAGTCCACTACACTGGCCAAATGTGTCAAACAATCACAAAGCTATTTTACATTCAAATTGCCTCCGTAGTTCTGTAAACTTCAACCAACGAGTTGATTTCGCTATACAACCAAATATAACTGAACTTCAGCAAAACTTAGCCCTCATTTTACTAAAATGATTTATTTGCATCTCTCTTATTCAATATTTGTACGAGACAGAGGATCAGGGGCTTAGCATTTATTTGAATTTTAACCCCTTGGTGAAATCGCCACTTAATCCCGATAAAAGTTCCGGTTCACTCTTATAAAGCAATTTTAAATTAAAAGAGAGATCTACTACCAGCGCAGAGAATGTAATCACCGAGTTTTTCATATAACTCCATCTATCGACTATCCTAATATTTGTTTACTCTTGCACGCAAAAACTTACTGCCTCCTTAGCACGGCAAGCAACTCTTGACATTTCGATTCAACTGTGACGTACACAGAAACGTCAAATTACAAAATTGACGTTTCTATGGTGATAACTACGTCATAGCTGTGCTAAGAGTGCTGGAAGGATTTTAATATTTGTCACACAATTTATTTATTTATTTATTTATTTACTTAAACATATGTACAACATTACAGTTTTAGACCAAGACGTTATACATAGAAGAGAAAAAAAAAACACATAAAATAATATTTGACAATAATCAAAAAGAAGAAAATATAAAAAATAAAAACAATTACACATGACACAAACTATACAATTAATAACAACAATGGTTTAAAGTTTAACTTTTTAACAATGCTATGTGAATCTATAGCCTTCATTAACAATATATATAAACTACTTTTGTATATTTAAAATTGATTTTTCGACTGCTTCTTAGTACCTTCATGGACATAATTGTGGGTAGAAGCTAGTTAGAATTAAAACACAATAGGTACAATAGACAAGACTTACAAATACAAATGAATGAAGGACGAGAAATATTCAATGGAATTAAACACAAAAGGAACCTTTGCTACAATTCATGTAGGGTTGCCTCACAGCGATAGCCATGTTTACATAGTCAAAAATAAATTGGTTTTACATTTATACCGAATAGAGTAAGTAAATTTTGTTATTCTGCTACACTAGTTAAAACTAAAAATAAAATAATAAGTACGGTATTTGACATCAAAAAGCTATGACATCACTTTTCACATTTTCATACAAGTCTTATAGAAACATAAAAGTACTTAATTAGACTAGTAGTCAGCGTATCAAATATTATTAAATAGCCAAAGAAGCTGAATTAATAAAGCAACTCAAATACAATCATTTGAAATAATGATATCAAAAATAGTACGGCTGATTAAATGTCAATCACGACTAGAAGATGAGAATCACAAAGCCGACATACGATAGAAGATTTATGATGGAGAATAAATAAAATACACTATTATTATTGCGCTGACCATAAAAAGTACCAATAAACTTTGGTCTTAAACTAATGACTATGTTTCTTTCAATCTTCTAAGCTATTCAGTCCTAATATGATAATGCAATACTTCGTGTGTGAGCTTGTATGTCTGTTACTTGTTCACGCACGATCGGACGGATCGATTATGATGAAATTTGATTAATGGGTAGCATAACAATATTGAGGCTACTTTTTAAGGCCAAACCACGTGCTAAAGCTAATTTTTAATAATTAGAAACTGCTTTTCGCAACTGTTTTTAGATTGCTGCTTCTTCAGCTACATATAAGATTTTAAAGCGATTTTCACCAACGTTAAATTTCATGATAATACTCTCAAAGGTCCTATTAAGTTTTGCAACGGTAGTTAAAATTTGAGAGAATATAGTGAAGCCCGGGCTAGAAGCGTCACAATGTCATAATAATAAGATTTATGGACTTCGCTAGACGGTTTTGAGAAACCTTAGGTAAAGATCTGCGTTGTACTACGAGTAGTAAAGTTAAACTAACATTCTTTAGCGTTAATATAATATAGTAAGTGTGAAATTGGGCAATTATTTGTGCATTTTTAACAGTGGCGTAGCGTGCCTTGGCTAAAGATTACTTACAAAAGAAAAAAAAATTGAATAAAATTATATTTATTCATCATGATTATCTATCTGCCACCTTTACCGTAATTTTTACAAACAATTTAAAATGAATATACACTCTTCTTGCCTTTTTTTCGGCAAACTGATTTATTCAATAATTTATAACTGATGATGACTTTAGTTTTTCTAAAGTTTCTGTCTCTATGGACAATACTGAAAGGTCTGACAGGCCCATCGAAGATCTTAGGTATTTTTTTACTTTCTTACTTACGCACTTTTGGGGGCCCTCGTATGGCGGGGGCCCCGTATAATTGATACAGCAGATACGGCGGTAGGTACGTCCCTGATTTTTAATACGAGTTTTGATTCGATGAGTTTCTGAAACATGAATAAATGTATAAGAAAAAGTTGCAACCAAACCGAGATTTTTCGAGACAGTCCTTTATGTGACGATTTCAAATTCGAATCAGAACTTTGCCTCTCGTCGTCTACAAAAAGCCCTAAAAAGAGATAACACTGCTCCTGGGTAGTGTAGTCCCAATTTTTATCAAACACCGCAAACCTTAATCAGAAGAACATTATTTATTATTAAGGATAAAGATAATCCAACATAAGGACAACCCTGAGAAATATTGGACTTCGATTTTTGGATTTTCTTTGATCGTTATCTTGCAAATTATATCAGAATATTTAATATTTAGACTTCGAAAACATTACTTTATAAGTTATTAATCATTTCCTCGTCTTGGACAATTATTAGAGATACTTGGTAATTAGTTGTTCTTTGTATTAAATTATATTTTATCCAAAGGAAGACTAATTGTGACGATATAAATTCGTATTTAACATTAATTTCCTCTTAATAACATATATTTTTCACAAATGGCATGACATTAATCACTTTAAAATGGAGATGTTTACTGTCAAATGGTTCCATAGATAAAAATGCGCATCTCCATACATTTTGAGCTAATAATCTGTGCGACATCTAGTGGGCGATTTCGACATTCGTTTTCGACCAATCAGAGCAGCTCATTTCGTCTTATCTAAGCGACATCTGGTGGCAGAGTTTTAAATAAACTGCCCTTATAATCAAATATAGAAAACCTAAACAAATAAAGTTTTTAAAAATATTTATCTATAGCTGTTAAATTGTGTTTTCGTTCTTAAATATGTTGACCTTTTAAAATATATTTTTTTGGCTTAAAATTGGTGTGAACCGGGTTGTTAATGTAAACGTATTATGTCCGTTTGTAAGTAAGGTATACTTTTAACTTTATTTGCTATAGTAATCACAATACGAGCACCCCTAGGGCTCGAACAATGCAGTCCCAAAAACGCTCGAATCAACAGCCAGCCGTCACCGGTGAAATTCACGGTTTTGATCGATTGTGCGACTTCGTAAATGCTATAGGTGTACGGGTATTATACAGGGTGGAATATTCAGTGGCCAGTTGCGTCAAGTTTGCGCGAGTTGCGTGGTGAAACTGGTGAATATGTACATAACGAACGACCAACTTGCTGGGCCCTGTGAGAACGTTCAAAGCACTCTGGGACCTATGTTTGCCCGGTTCTCACCTGGACCACGGGAACTGCACTTAATTTAACATTAGGGATTGAAATGCATTATAATAACTACATAAATACATGTAATAAAGGTATAGAATAGATGAGTGCATAATAAAATATTTGTTTACCAAATTCATGTGTGGGCAAAATATGAAAGCTAACTTAAAATTGAAAAAAAATGTGAAGAGCAGAATTTTGAGTATGCGTTATACCTTAATCTTAATGTATGGTCATAAGGTTAATCCTAGAGTTACATATTTTTTTTTTTTTTTTTAAAAGCTTACTAGCAATTTGCAAATAAAAATTACTAGTATTCTTGTTAACCCCTTCCAGCTAAGCTTAATTCGCTTGTGTTAGGAGGAAGTTTACGTCCGTGCGTGGTGTAATGGCCAGGATTCGAACCCACGACCTCTCGATCGTAAGACCGATGCCTTATCCACTGCGCCAAGGCCGCTTAATAATTGATACCAATCTGATTGGCTTAGTTATTAATTTCTTCAGGGTGATAACCCTGTATGAAATGTACTAACGAAAGAACTAGGGCGAAAATTGTTTGTAGGTGTCAAACAAATAGGAGGGAGTGTGGGGGTGTATGTGCCTCGCAAACAAATGGAACAGCCTGCATCGCACTCACACGATATTTATAGAAACACCTGTGTTATGTAAAATATTGTATATTTTATGTAAAACATATTTTCTTGAAAATGTATGGGAAAAAATGTTTGCACCTTACAAGGGTGTAAGTCTATTATTAGAAGAACAGTGAATCTAGTATGTATTAATCTTTCTGTATTAATGTATCAGTTTCGAAATTGTACAATAACGGTGAGATAAATTACAGATATTATACAAAGTTCGACATTATTTGAAAATAATGCACAGTAACAGTGTTCAAGCGCCTCCTGGGGCCTATGAAAATAAATGATTTGAATTTGAATTTGAGATGCGTTTGCTAGATGCAAATATCGAAAGAACTTAAAAAAATATATACTAAAAGCACTATAAGAACCAATAACATTTAATGGTTGCCCTCGATTTCTTTTAGATTCCATAATAAGATCCTGGCTTGGTGGCTTGGCTATATCGAAAATACAATTTTTAAATAAAAAACTACTGAGGTATCAAAGGACACCCGGATGGAACGAAGTTCCTTTCGATTAAATAGTTAAGAAATTTTTATTATTCTAAGTTATAAAAAAATCTTAATGTGGTTCACCGAATACTCACTCTGTGTGTCTGATGGTGTAGCACCGTAGCTGTAACGTAGCATGTAATTACTAAGCCGCTACGAGAATTGCTACGAAATGTGTCGTTACAACTTTTCGTCCCAATTTTTTCCGTCTAGCCCCCTTTCGCAACGCGCGATAAGGAACTTCGTTCCAAAAACATTTTTAATATCGGTTCACAATTGACAGAAAAATCGGTAAATAAACATTAAAAAAAATACGCGTCAAAGATATAACCTCCTCCTTTTTTGTAGTCAGTTAATATCAGAGGTCAATCAAACCTAAATCAAAAAATTTGCACCCACTGGACCGTCAAAAACAATAATTATTTAGATTCAAATAATTGTCGACCAAAATAAAATGTAAAGATTAAATTGACGAAACAATTGGCAAAGATTGAGGAAAACCAGGCAAAATTAAAGCATTCGTATTTTCTTTTAAAAAAATCATTCATTTCGCGATGTTTCCTTTTTCAGTCCCCTCTTTTCGCCGTTCGTGATAACACCTTTTTAAATTATGTCAATTGAAAGAAAATGAGCTTTGTTCTTATATTTAGACTTATAAACTAACCACGTTACCTGTGACTGCACAGTTTTTCTTTAAAAGCAGTTCTAATTGTTTTTTGGTTTTTACGATCTTGCCCGTAGAAAAACCAGCCCGAAAAAACAATTGGAAGACCTCTTCAGTACAATTTTGAAAAGGTAACATTTTACTGACTGAACCATTTTGAAGGAAAAGCATCTCTGTGTTACATTACGATTACAGACAAACTACGTATTTCCTTTGGTACATAAATAACTACAACAGAAATATATTATTATTGCATAGAGGATAGGGATATTGCACTTGATCTGGTTGCCTCTTACCTTGGTGACAGAGTTCAACGAGTTGATATAAATGAAATTAGGTCCTCCGGATTACCTGTCTCAATGGGCGTGCCACAGGGCTCAATTCTCGGTCCGTTTCTCTTTTTAGTGTACATTAACGATTTACCATTCTATGTGCAAAATTTTTGTGATATAGTACTTTTTGCAGATGATACTTCGCTTATTTTTAAAGTTAATCGTAATCAGGATAGTATTGATGAAATTAACAGGTCACTTGCAATAGTCCAAGACTGGTTTACTAGCAACAATTTATTATTGAACTCGAATAAAACTAAATGTATAAAGTTCACTTTGCCTAATGTCAAGAAACAGAACATGAGTATTATACTAAATAACGAAATTATTAGTCTTGTAGAATCAACTATGTTTTTAGGAATAACCTTGGATCATAAGCTTCAGTGGGGCGCCCACATATCGTGTCTAGCAGGGAAACTCAGCTCCGCGGCATTCGCTGTTTGGAAAGTTCGTCAGTTAACTGATATTGAAACTGCGCGACTAGTTTATTTTAGTTATTTTCACAGTGTCATGTCCTACGGTATTCTGCTATGGGGCAAGGCAGCTGATATTCAAAACATTTTTGTAATTCAAAAACGGGCAATTCGTGCGATTTACAAACTCAAAGCTCGAGATTCTCTGAAAGAACGATTTAAGGAAATAGGTATTTTAACAGTAGCATCGCAATATATATTTACTAATATTATGTTTATACGAAAAAACATAGGAACATATACCAAGAAAAGCGATGTTCATTCATTGAACACGAGGAATAAGCATAAATTGGTAGGCCAATATTATCGCTTAAACAAAGTCCACAACTCATTTGAGGGACTTGGAGTGCGTTTTTATAACAAAATTCCTGTCGAAATCTTGAACTTGCCCTTACTAAAGTTTAAGAGTATCGTTAAGAATCGTCTCATGGAAAGGGGCTATTATAAAATAAACGATTTCTTAACCGACACTACGCCTTGGAAATAATATTTATTTATCTAATGTATTTATTACAGTAATGTATTTATTATTTACAATTATTATGGTTATTATATTTCAAATGAATTGCCAAGTTAGACATTGTTTTATCCTATTTATAATTATGATTGATTATGATTATTTTGACATATTATATTCTATATTGAGATGGACATAATTTATTTTTGACATCATATTATTGACTTAAGTTTCAACTTTTGACATTATAATGAATATCAATTGATACATTATTTTTATTATTTAATATGATGATTAATGAAAATTCACACTCACTAAATTTGATTTGTATAACCTCATTTCATGTTATTTCAAATATTGTTAAGTAAAGGCAATCTGTGTGTACATTTTTTAATTTTTATATTTTTGTAGTATAAATAGTTTTTGTTATTAGTATTATAAATTTTTTTTTGTTTGTTCTGAAACCCTTATACAGTAGTATACACACATTGTTTTTACTCCTTTATTTTCTGCTTGAAGTGTAAGATATTGCAACCTTATATACTATGGATTTATTTACAATAATTTAATTGCATTTTCTCTTTATAACCATATTTAGCTATAATGTTGTTTTGGTTGCTATAACTTACACATAGAATTATTGTCAAAAAACAAACAAATATTGTATGAATTATTTGAAAAGATGGTGCACATGAGTTTCTCACCAGCTCTTCTCATGATGCAATACCCATCGGAGCTGGTACTTGGATTGATTTTAATTCAATTCTCTAAGTTGAATTAAGGTCAATCTAAGCTCCGGTGTCAAATCATTTTATTACAATAAGTATTATAATTTAGTTAGCTAAGTTTTATTTTAATTTTATATTTTTTTTGTTTTGATGTTTGTTTTGACGTGTTCAAGCGCCCCTTGGGGCCCATGGAAATAAATGATTTGATTTGATTTGACCCACAACACTTTTAATATCAAACTTGAGAATAAGTGATTTTGCAATTTCTGGCACAGGAATTCATACCTAAATAGGGTAGACCTTAAGTGTAATAACATAAATTCGTTTCTAGATATTTGTGTCAAGTTACTACGGCCACTAATTCTGCACGGTAAGATCTTTACATACATACATTAACGTCAAAGAAAAGCCACAAATCAATCTCAACACTTTCTTTAAATAAAATTAAACCACGCAAATACGTAGACCTTAATTCAATAAAATAAGGAAATAAAAGTGTTGTTTTAGAAGTTGTTGAAGTACTAACGACCACACACAACCTATACATTGCCAGTATAAGAAGGTCTTGCGTTGTATAGGCTTCCAGTGGAATGCAAGACCGGTATAAACTGGACAGAAAATGTATAGGTTGATCAGTACCCGTGTGTACTTTGGCAAGTTCATCAAAATGCTGGTTCAGCTAAAGGTTGAAAGGATAACAGGGCAAAGGTCAAATACGTTTTTACGCTGTTTGATCTGATAAAGTTTGTTACCGAGATGTTACTACCTGGCCCTTTTAAAAGTTTGTAAGAACGTAATTTTGGGAAACACAAATATAGAAGCTAGAGATTGGTAGGATAGGAAAAGTTTGAAACACGAAAAACGGTCAGGTATGGGGCGAAGTTGTGCTGCACAGATACTATAGGTATAGATAGATAGATAGAGTAATCTTTATTGTACACCAATATTAACAAAGAAGTTTATGATGTAAACAAATGCACTTAAAAATTATGTTGCACAATGGGCGGCCTTATCGCTATAAACAATTTCTTACAGGCAACCTTAGGATGGACAAGTAAGTAATGAGCAAAGTTATGGGCAATTGGTGCGTTAATTAAAGAAAAAAAAAAGAAAAATAGAGTAAAAAGAAACGTCATGATAATGACAATGGAGATTATAAAATATAAATAATACAGGTATACCTATAGTTATGAAAATTGACTATCATAATGTTGCCGAACAAACTAATACAATAACTTTCATTAAAGGTCTTGAAGTTCAAGGTAAAAGTCATTTTTATATAAATTAATCAAAACCAATGCCTAATTTTGGTTTAGACTTTGATTCATTAATTTAAAAGCCTCGTTAGTTCTTCAGAATTGATATTAAAGTTAAATTACTATGTGTTTTTTTTGTCAGTCCTAGTTTCAGTTTTTCAGGTCAACGACGCGATATTTGATGACGGTACTAATGACGGTACAACTGCTAATCACCAAATGGAAAATTGGTGTATTTGAGTGCCTTGTTGTGAAGAACTTTATCACTATACCGTGAATGTCGTCAAACTTTCTGAAAAAGGTTAATAATGCCCCTTTACGGTCAGCTTTAGCTTATTATATACATGTGGTCGTAAAGGTTAATCAATCAGCCCTCCAAGCTCTTTTCAATTCGACATGTTCGTAGTATCAATAAAGGAATGTCAAAAGACAAATGTAATTGAAGTTTCCATGATAATAACTACGTTATAGTCGAATCTAAATGTCATCTCAATGGCAAGAGTGGTAGGTAAGCGCTTTAATTAGCATCTTGGAAAACTTTTCCTGTAAGATCAATAAACAATCTAACTTTAAACTTTACAGGGAGTAAAGTAAGGTAATGTTTGTGGTAACAGTGTAGAATACAGCTCGTATCTTAAAGAGGTGTTAGAGGGTTTAAGCCCACTACGCGAAGAGGAGGGTGCTATTTTAGGAATTAAAAAAAGAAATCTAAATCAGTCGCAGATATTTTCAGATGAATGTACAAACGGAGCGTAAAACGTAAACATTAATGCATGACAACGCCTTTTAGTATATTTATTGCGTTGTCATATATTTATGTTTACATTCGTAGAAAAATATTAGAAATGAGTAACAAACGAACATAGTAGAACAAGGTCATACAAATATTGGTATTTCTTACGCTGCCGCTGGCCTAAAAAACTAAAGGAAAATGTTTATTTGGAATAGAACCTGCTTGTATTTACATCGTTGTACCCATTTTTACCGACTTAAAGAAAAATAGAGGAGGTTCTCAATTCGATTGTAATTTTTTTTTTTATAGTTTTTTTTGTCTTTAAGTGTATACTTGTCATGTGGTCCCCATTTTCATCAGGTTACGATTTGATGATGGGATGAGGTTAGACGTTAAATATTACATATGTATTTCCTACCTTTTAGTGCATTTTTGGTAATTGCAGTCGGTTTTTTTTTGTAAAAATATTTATTTACAAGATACCTACGAATTTTAATTACTTACTACTGTTAAGCTTTTAAGTTTACCTATAATAATAATATATATTATAACCAGATGCAAAAGGTGGTCCTTTTGGACACGGCACGCATCGTGAGGAGGTTCATCTCTCTGGAGCCTTAACCATCGGCAGCTTGGTCCCTGCACCTGATGTCGGTGGGACACTGTTTTTTTATATTTATAAATATTTTTTTTGTATTTTTTATAAATAAAAATATATAAAATAAGTTAACAAATAAATAAAGAGGAATAATAATAATGATTAGCCCTTTATTCTGACCTTTAAACTAACACCCACCCACCTTTAACATCTAATTTGAGTATTAATATTTGTACAGTTTTATTATAGTATGTCCCGAAGATCAGTTTGCCTCTTGGCATAGGCCTCCTCAAACTTTTTCCAATGGGGCCGATCACATGCTACCCTTCTCCAGTGATGTCCTGCCGTTAGTTGTAGGTCATCCGCCCATCTTGTCTGTTGGCGACCTCTACTTCGCTTTCCATCTCTGGGATACCAGTCGGTGACAGTTTTGCACCATTTTTCCTGTGGATCCCGTATCATGGGGCCTTTCCACCTCCACTTTTGTTGGTCTATCCGGGTCAGTATATCAACAACTTTGGTATGTAATATGTGCATGATAATAAGAAAGAGCTTCTTCAAAATAAATTACTCCTGACTCTGTGTTGAACTTTGTGTTGACAACTTTAATATTGTTATTAGGAGAGTATAGGTAACATTGTACTATTGCCGATAAAACGAGGGGGGGCACCCATGCAATGTTTTCTTATGGTAATTTCCGGGTAAAATTTAGAAAATTGAGCGTAGTTCGTAATTTTATGAATAATAGTTGATTATATTCAATATCTCGCGTTAACATACGAAAATAGGGTTATTTATGTATATAACTTGTTGAAGCGTTATCTAGTAGGTTAAAAATATAAGACAATATTTACCGATTTCTATCCACCTAAAATTGGAAAGTTGCTTGCCACTTCGGTTGACAATATTGCCGGCTTTGCGTGATAAATCATGCGGCTCATAGCGAGCCCATAAACTGCATACTAGCAGTACGTGTCAGCCACTGAATTATACAATTTGGCACCGAAAATAGCTTGTATTCAAATGCGATATAGAATTGCCTTTCATGATTGCATGCTAGAAGCTATTCGTAGCGAAAATAATTGTGCATTGAGCTGTAATGTGTCAACTGTGTTGTGCTGACCGAGGGCTCATCAATCATTTAAATCATGGGGATTAGAGATTTTGTATAAACTGCTTAATAGTATATAAGCAATAATATTGGGTATAGAGCTATGTTTCTCTTTGCATAATAGCCAGAGTCTCTGTTATCAATAAGAGGCCGGATATAGTCTACGAGTCCTATATGGACCTTGATCTGTGCGTGTGAAATGTATGTTTGTTAACACGCCCGTGACACAGGAGTTATTCCTAGCGCGGGCGTCGTTTTTTATAAGAAATGAAAAATAGAAAAAAATGGTAAAGTGAATAAATATAATTTGGAGGAAGACCGCTTTGGGGACAATTTTACCAGCCCGGGTTCAATGCCGAAACCGATTTTTGTTTTCTATATCTCATTTAATGTTTAAACGTAAAAACGTACCTTAGAGTAAAAGTACAAATTACCATTTATTTTATGCTAAAGCGTGTAGTGCGAGTTTATTTGATGCATTCATTATAATAGTACATATTATTATATGTATGTACGTATTTTTAACTGCAACAATGCCAATAATAGGTTGTCAACCTTTGTTATGAATGATATCTGTATATTAGCCCAAACTTAAATGACAAAATTGAAATGAATAGCCCAAAATTACCCGAGCCATAATAAATCTGCTTCGTCCAAAAGATACAATTGCCGATAAAATAACTTGAGTAATAAAAAAGAAAATAAGGGTTTACTAGTAAATGTATCGCAAAATTGTCTCCGAATAAAAATTGTAAGTGATTTAGGGAATAAAACGATTTCAGCCAACATTTACACTCCACTTGATTTATTATACCCATCTAATCCTGCGTTAATCGGATCAGATCTCGGGCCGAGAGGGCCATATTTTTTCTTTTTTTAATAATTTGAAGTACCTTTCCTTCCTGTAATAAATGGATTTTCTTACTTATTGTTAATCTTGACCCGCTGACTTTGGAGATCGTATTTCATGGTGACAAAGGATAAGCTCGTGGCTAAGAAACGGGTCCGTGGATTGACTTGTCCTTTGATTAGATTACACTTTACACAGTAGGATGATGGATAAGTCTCCATTTCATGGTGGCACTTCATTTGGCGTATTTAGACGATTACGCTAAGGCAAATTAGACTTAATTATCATGCTAGTAAGAGTGATTATGCTTCGTCTAATCAACACAACTATTTGCCCAAATACACAAAATGAAGTGCGAGTATAACAGGTCTATATAGGTGATAAAGGCGTGGTTTTGTGTACGTGTGTATGTATGTACTTTTGATGTTTTTAGACTGAGCTTATTTAGCTACGTGGTCTGGTATTAGGCAGAGCAAATGTGGATTGATCGAGCGGCATCCTGAACGCAATCTGTTTATGACTGCAACGTCATTTTACAGCTGACGGTCCCGATTGCAGAGATAAATAGATGTCTAGATGTAACATGAAGAAAATTGACGGTTATACTTTTGCAACAATTGAACTGTCTAATTTCATAGAATTTTTCCCCGGGCCGGGTAAAAGCTGCCAAAATCCATACATTTCTAAATTTTGACGTTAATTTTATCTGGAACGCGCAGCGGGAATAATGTAATTTATTACTTATAGTTCTCTCTAGTTAAATGTATGCTCTCTGCCTGGTTGATTTATGAAGATTTATCTATTCTATTGGAATAATGTCATGTCAGTCACGTCATCCGGTACCGTTGTTGTGGAAGGTAAATTATTTTCGATGAGTAAACAGGCCAAAGTTATGGTTAGATAAAAATTCGACCTCTTTCGGCTTTAGAAAAAGGCCCAAAAAATTACAAGACTTAGCAAATGAATTTCCTTTCTCCATTTTAGTTTTTTTCCGGACATTTGGTATTCATTGGCTACAAGTAGTTACGCTAAGCCATTTACGCCGAACGTCTAGTAATTGGGTATTGGGAATTTGAATTAAACGCAAATCGATAGCCTATTGCAAACCCTTGAACAATGAGTTTTAAAGTAGGTAATTGGTATTTTCCTTAAGCCTAATCTCGGGGTTTACTAATTGCCATTGAAGAGTACCACCTTAAGGTTCTATTGTTTTTCCTATAAGATGGCATCTACAGCTCATGAATATCCACAACAGTACATTGTTGTCGCATCTGGGAATACGTAGGCCTCATAAGATAGTTATTTTATGGCTTTATCTCACCTTTGGAACTGGTACACAATAAAAATATGAACGATATTTGATTGACAGAAAATAAAATTTCGTGTGATTCCAATTAATGGAATACGCATACAGGTCTAAGTTGTTTACAAAAGCTCTATTACCATCAAATCAGGTCATAAGGATGAACATGATTATTCCTGTACTAAACTAGAGTATAGGATTAGACGCCAGACCCCAACAAATATTTGCGTGAACAGGGATTTCACCTAGTTAGCGTAACGTGTTATATTTGGTTTGCACTAACTTGCTCGTGTAAATTGGTTGACAGCATTTGAAGCCCATTTAAATGTATGTAGGTATTTTCATTAAATAACTACATAATGACAACATACAACTAATTGTGTCATACTAAACAGCTATCTAAACATTTAATCTAAAAAAATTGTGGTATGCTAAGTCAGACAGTTAGTATTAACACTTTGTACGACTTTTAAGTCGAGGCGGGCCAGACGTTGTCCTGTATTAACAATGCATACATTCTCTGTGACGATATTTGCAGCACGCATTATGTCAATGTTATGTCAAACCCCATAAAGGTACATTCAAAAGTTCATATTGTCAAAAGCGCTAAAGTTACTAAAATGGCTATTAAAAAATAGGGGTTGGTGATAAAAGGGTAAAAATTTAGGGTTACACATATCTTTTCATGCCACATTATAGACCAAAAATTAAAAAAAAATGTTAAGGGTGAACAACTCTTATCACTTAGGGGCATGAAAAGTAGATAGTAGCCGATTCTCAGACCTACTGAATATGCAAATAAAATTTGCTAAAAATCAGTAAAGCCGTTTCGGAGGAGTAAGGTGACTAACATTGTGACACGAGAATTTTATATATAAGATGGACAACCAACTCCTTCCCGCGGCTCCACCAGCATTGCAGATCCATAAACCATACTGTTACTAACCAATAGAGCGATATTTGACAGGATCGACTCAGAATTGACTACAAATATAATTGAAATAGTTAAGCGGGCTACTCGTACCCTTGCCGCAACGGATACGAGGAAAGTTGAGGTGAGCCATGCAATATTGAACGTCGAGTTAAGGAATATAAGAAAATCAACTTGACTTCACTCCTAGATTGCTTTTGTGGCAGGCGTGTTAGTAGCCTGCTTTACCTATTACATTTAAACTTAAACGCCCTTTTCTTTCAAACAAATAAAAAAAAAATTGGCTAAATCTACGTCAAACCTAATTTTGAACGACTGAATCACACCAATAGGCAATCACATTGATTAACGGATTCAGGCAAAAAGCAATTACCTTTAGGATTAGACTTTAATTTCTGATCATGTTCCCGCGACTCTGCCCAAGTGCAATCGATTTCCTGAGTGGATATAGCTTTTACATACATCACGCTTCGTTTCAAACCATTTTCGATGTAGGCAAAGAAAATATATGATTTTTACGTATTGACGTCTTGCAGAATCTGCGACTCAAGTAACAACTATACTAACACGCTTGTCAAGATTTTGGACTGTCACGTGTTTAAATTTTAATTTGGCACCTAGGGTCTTCCAGAAACACTCATGCGTCTTGATGTCCAAGGCGAATATTTTAACAAAAAGATGGTATGTTTTGACCACTGAGACAAAAGTATATTTATCTAAAAAAAACGGAAACGGAAAAAATAAAGTCAAATAATCGTTTATTTTTTCAAAAAAATATGATTGATTTATCTTATTTCAAGACCCTGATTTATAAACTGTGGATTTTATTATGACACACGGTCATTGCTAAACAGTGTTGCCCGTCAATAAATTACGGCATTATAGAATATTATTCCGAAAAAGAAACCGGTAATTCATAGACGTGAGCTGTCAAGAAGACAATAAACGAATGGACATGGTATAGCTTAGATCTGGTTTTAAAATTCTTACGCGGCAAAGGCTCGACATATCTTAATCCTTTTTCTGATTTTTATAATGCAATAGTTGTCATCTTTTGACCCAAACTCAGTAGGATTGAAATGACAAATCACGTTAATTAGAGCAGCTGTGACACTTATATAGCTACCAATTACCTGTAAAAATTGCAATATATATAACTGTACAAATGACGCCACGACTTAGGGTATCTGGTACTCTTTGCGGCACCTAAGTCTCAGGATAATAATGAATGGCCACATAGCTGTATAAAAACTGCACTGTGTTCGGAGGAATTGTCTGGCATAGTGCCAATCTTATATTTTTATCGACACAGCAAAATGGATGCCCCAGGACTCTAAGGTTTCTGATAGTTCTTATCCGACCCATTAAATATAACCTGACCAAATTATTAGCAGCATAAAGTTTGATTGGTGCTCGATGGATGGCTATAGGCTCACCCTCTATCACATGGGCCTAAAAAAATAATAGATGAAGTGTAGGTGCTAAACACCTCTGCCACGCCATTCTAGGTAATATAGGCGTGATGTTATGTAATGTTCAATAGCTAATCGTTTTCCATAACAATAATATTTTCAAATGCAAATTGAATAACTCAAATTTAATCAGTAACTTTGTTATAATAGCTCTTATGAATGTAACAAAATCTTAAAATTAATGTAATACCTTGGTATGCTGTTCTATGGCCATAAAATAAACAACAATCGTAAAATATGTAAATTATTAAAACAGGATATTGATAAATGTGAATAATTTAGTAAATATTCGTCCCAGCAACGTCACAACCAATCCTACTTTATAAGGCAGTGGAAAATTACTATAAATTGCTAGATAAGATCGAGTTCATTCATATAAATAAGTTGTCATGTCACATATCTTTATTGTTTAGTTATTATTATTATACTAGTTTAATTTAAGATTCAATATGTATATTTTTTTGTAAATAAATCAGATTATGTTTCACTTTATTATAGAGATAACAAATTTAAAAACTGTTAACTTATTAACGAACTCAACTGTACGCATGATCAATGTAATATTTTATAGGTTCAAATCTTTGTGTAATGCGCAAAGATTTGTTCTGACTCTGGGTGTGCTTTGTGTGTGTAAAGTGTATGTTTGTGAACATCCCGGCGACACAAGAGTCATTCCTAGCGCGAGCAACATTAAAAAAAAAGTATTTTACAAATGATCCACATTTTTGACGACCGGATGGCGGAGTGGGTAGTGTACCTGCCTGCGACGCCTAAGGTCGTGGGTTCGATTCCCACTAAAGACAAATCTTTGTGTGCATGAACATGGGGGTTTGTCTTAGTCTGGGTGTTTCTATGTATAATACGTATGTATTTACAAAAGAAAAGTATATATGTATTAGTATCAGTTATTCTAGTACCCATAGTACAAGCTCTGCTTAGTTTGGGAACTAGATGGCGTTGTGTGTGAGTTGTGAGATATTTATTTATTTATTATTTTTATTTATTTTGTCCACTTATTCTAAGTCTCTCTTTGAGTGAGGTAAGGAGAAGTGGGACGGTAAAATTTGGCCAAATCGCAGCAAACGGGTAGTAGCATCTTTATATCTATTATGACAGTCGCCGTACAAAAACTAAGTCACAATCCAGTTTCGATTCATAATTGAGTGACATAATTAGGTCATGGTCGGGCCCCTTTGCATCAGATAAACTAAAAATGGGTTAAGTTTACTTTATTGTTTTAGTGTTGAACTCTATCGTTCAAGTAATAAGTTTCATTATGGCTTGAGTTCATTACTTACTCCACCCCAGTTGTCTGTGACTTTAGACCTAGTTTCCTTAAAGACGAGAATGTGGGTAAATTACACATTCGTTTGTGAATTCACGAAACAACAGTCTCTTTATTTACGCATGCGATTCTTTACAAGAGCTAGTTTCGTATACTTAGCCCCAATTTTAACAACCTGTTAAACTAACGTTTTGTTTTACGACCGATTCGATCTCTCGCTCTTTTATTTAATATTTGTAAGAGTCAGGGAGATAGAAAACCGTAAGTAGCGATAAGTTTTAAAAAATTAAGGAGATGAACAATAAAACTGCTATTAATGAGAAGCATAAAATTGCTATCTCCAGATTTTCGTAACTAAGACCAATATAATTCAGAGAACAAGTCACAAGTCAAAACACTCTTTCATCTTATGGTAGGCAAAATGTATGAATAATAGTGTATATGACTACTCTTCGTGAGATTTCGGATTCGATTTCTCGGTTAGGCAAATACTCTTCCTGTAATTTTAACATGATTATAAAAATGATTTAAGCGACCGTGGCGCAGTGGATTAGGCATCGGTCTTACGATCGAGAGGTCGTGAGTTCGAATACTGACAATTACGCCACGGACGTTAACTTCCTTCTAACACAAGCGAATTAAGCTTAGATAGATGGTGATAAAGTGAACCCTCACAATAGTATTAGTAATTTGTATCTGCAAATAACTATTAAGCTTTACTCTAAAAACAAAGAAAAGAAAAAAAATGAAAATAATATGTTACTTATGTTATGTTAACTATTCAGAAATGTATAAGTTAACAACCAAAAAACGGACGTAATTTACTTCATTGAAGCACAATGACCTTAAATAAAAAAATATCGTAACCTTGACTGCCAAATCACATCATTATACATTCATAATTCCATAAGAAACGTTTAAAATATGATAAATCACATTTGAACGCCCACAAAACCACCTTGACACAAGGCATCAAATAATTATGTTATATTCGAGACATCATACATTATAACGACTATTTACTATTGTGTAATAACAACTCAAAGGTTGTAATGACATGAGAAGTGGCCATTTATAATGTAGTCAGAATATGTGGCTATTGAATTAACAACAAACGACAATCAAGGGGCCACGCATACAGACAATAAACGTACTTGTAGATATGTGTTGTAACCTGTTGAATATACAAAGAATATACACTTACAAACTTACGCTCTAAGGCATATTTAATAATAATAATAGCAGCCCTGTTATCTCATACTGCTGGGCTCGGGCCTCTTCTCATGATGAGAAGGGTTAGGTCGTAGTCCACCACGCTGGCCAAGTGCGGATTGGCAAACTTCGCACACCATCGAGCACTTTTTAGATACTCTTAGGCATGTAGGTTTCCTCACGATGTATTCCGAAGCAGTTAGCAAGCGATAATTTAAATGATAAATAGACTCATAAAGACGAATCTTAACAATTTATTGACAGAGGTGTGTGCCGTGGGTTCGAACCCGAGACCTTTGACTTCGCAGTCCTACGGTCTTCCACTCGACTATCTCTGCTATTTGCTATTTTAAAGGATAGTTATCGTTGATGTACGGTTACACTGATCCATTACGAACAATATATTACTTTAATATCACGAAATTTTAGAACTTGATCGGCAAAAACGCTCATTTGTCATAAATATCTATCTTCCAAGTCTTTTACGAGTTTCTAGTCTAACGGATTCAGCTGATCGAAGCTTTTATTTCTCGTGGAGCTACCGCCAGACTTTGACAACCCAGTACGAGGTGATACGACGAGGTGATGTTTTTTGGAAGTAACAAGTTCAAATACATTAAGGGGCTGTTGTTATCCTACTCGACTGCGCCAGAATAAGGAGTTACGTTTTCTTAGTTCAAATTAGAAACTTATAAAATATTCTTGCATCTAGGTTCTCGGAAACATGCTAAATATTACTGGCTTCGTACAAATACGATCGTACAAATACGATACTCATTGTCATAAATATTATAATCATTTCATATAAATATATGATATAACGCAGCGCTGGAATGCCGGAGTACGGGGTAATTCTTTAAATATAGGCACCTTAAGGCAGTTTACTGTATTCTTTCAAGTTAAATACAGATAAAGCGAGACGTTGAGTATCACTTATGTATTTTTTACTTTTTAGTGCAGTTTTTGTATTTGAAGTCGGTTTTGTTTTGTAAAATTATTTTCGTACTAATTTTTACTGCAGGCAATAAGTCACGACTGACTGCAGTGCGCAGATAGTTTTATACGTTAATCGCATCGCGCAATTCATAGTTAATAATTTTACCGACAGTTTCTTCAATTATTTCAATTCCTACATTGCACGAAAATGTAAATAACCTCACCAAGAACTTCAATATTGAGTATTCTGTTTGAACTTTGACTGAATTGTGGAGAATAATAGCAACCGCTCCGCGTAAATATTGATATTCATTAAAACAACATTGGAACTGATTGAGAATTCTCGTTGACAATTCACGTAGCTGTACCATACATACATACACATACATTATATAGCACAGTTTAGTTATTATTCCATTGTACAGCGTTGTTACTCTACAAACATACAGTAACTGAAGGCTAAATTTGTGAAGAGAGTAAACCCCGATAACACTGGAGCTGTAACTGGTGATATTTTATTTTATTTTATTTTATTTTATTTTACTTTATTAGGAAAACTTACAGCTAAATAGATATAATATACAGAGATGATGAGAAAATGAAGGCCAATTAAAAGTTTTCACAGATAATGTAGTGGATATACATAAAGAAATTAGACATTCACATATAGGTTTAACAAATAATAAACGAAACGAAAGAGCAAGAATAAGACACAAGTAGGATTTTTAAGTTACGATAGAAAGAAAGAATTACACAATGTTTTTTTAAGTTGACCGCTACTATGAGCAAACAAATCTAAATCTAAATCTAAATCTTTATCTTTATCAACACTCCGGCATGCCGCATTGAACGTACGGCTAGCTCGAACCAAGAATGAGTTTTGCCTGTAATTCGTATTCACTGTTGGTGTGTGAAGCAAGTGTGGTCTACGTAAAAATGCAGATGGCACACGCAGCTCTATTTTGCTTACTAGCTCACTCACGTCCACCGACCCCCTCGCCACACTTGACAGTAATGATATATCCGCAATTTTCCTTCTTTCTTCTAACGGTAGAAGATGAAATTTTTTGCATCTGCTATAATAATTGTACAGATAGCAATTAGAGCGATATTGAATGTACCTCAAAAACTTCCTTTGTAAGGACTCTATGCGATTAATATACATATTATAATTGGGATTCCAGACTTGGGAGGCATATTCCAATTGACTGCGAACAAAGGAACAGTAAAGAACTTTTATAGTTTTAATATTATCGAAATCTGCTGAAATTCTGAAGACAAATCCCAGCGATCGGGTTGCTTTTTTTATTATATTGTCTATATGTACGTCAAACAAAAGTTTTGAGTCAAAGGTAACCCCAAGGTCCCTTACCGTACTCACTCTAGATAAAGTGGTATCTAGGAGCATATAGGTGTTTACAATAGGTATGGGTTTGCGGGTGTATGTGCTAACATTACATTTAATAGGGTTCAGGTCAAGTTTGTTTCTTAAACAGTACATTTCAAATCTTTGTAGATCTTCTTGTAGTAGCAAAGCATCGTCAGTGGTATTAATTTGTTTCATAATTTTCATGTCATCTGCGTATAATAGAAATTTGGAATGTCGAAAACAGCAATTAATGTCATTAATAAAAATATTAAATAAAAGAGGTCCTAACAGGGAACCCTGGGGAACTCCAGAGGGTACTAACATTGATCTGGAAGAGTATCCATTCAATACCACTGTCTGGCACCTATTATCGACGTAAGACTTAAACCATCTAAAGAGATTACCCCTGATTCCGACGGCAAAAAGCTTCTTAATTAGGGTATCATGATCAATTCGGTCAAAACATTTGCTGTAGTCGGTATATATAACGTCGACTTGCGACCGTTGTGACATACAATCGGAAATAAAATCACTGCAGACAATAAGATTAGTCGTAGTAGATCTACCTGCTAAGAAACCGTGTTGTTCATCAATAAATGTGCGTTTTAGAGCCGAGTAAACCTGTGCATAAACGATTTTTTCTAAAATCTTCGCGAACACGCAAAGTTTAGAGATTGGTCTGTAATTCTCTATGTCGTTGTTTGGTCCTTTTTTATGAATCGGCGTTATATATGCCGACTTCCAGACTGAGGGCATGACACCGGAATCGAGGGATAACCGAAACAAAATGGTTAGTGGACTTGCGAGATAATCAGCACAGTTCTTGATGAAGACAGGTGGCACGTTGTCCGGGCCCGCAGATTTGTTAGTATCGACTTTTGATAGAAGTGTTTTAACGTTCTTAAAACAGACATGCACACAATTAATATCACCAGTCAGACATTCTGGCTGGTTCATGCAATGATCTGACGAGGAAGTATTGCGTTCCAGGAAGTTTGAGTAAAAGTAGTCGCTGAACATGTTACATATTTCTTCACCATTATTAGAAATGAGATGTCCGCGCTTTAAAACTGAGGGGAAAGAGTTCGACCGTCGTTTAGATTTAACGTAACTCCAAAAGGCACGAGGGTTATTTACAATGTCAGTTTCAATTTTTGCTATGTAATTATCAAACTTTTCTTTTTCAAGTACTTTCGCCCTTTGACGTAACAAAACAAAAGATTGATAGTCAGAGAGATTTTTATATTTTTTGTATTTTTTGTGAAGTTTGTGCTTTTCTCTGATCACTTTTAGTAGCGGTGGCTTATACCATGGCGGGTATTTAGAGGCGTCTTTCACCACTTTAGTTGGAACGTACTGGTCTCGCAGTCTATACATTTCATCATAGAAGAATGATACGGCATCGTCTAGCGGTCTACAGTACAGCTCACGTTCCCAATCAATTTTAGCAATCTCGTCCTTGATGGCATCATAGTTGGCGGATGTATATAAAAACTTAGTGTATGGACGGATTGGCAAAGTATGTAGTTCACAGAATGCCGCAGTAACACATAAAGCTCTGTGATGAGGATCTTCAGGTACCAAAGGCGAGTCACAGCATGTTACTGTCACTTCGTCGTTCGATAGAACTAAGTCTAGTATCCTATTATTTTTATTAGGGAAACAATTGTACTGTGATAAATTGCATGTGTTAAAAGTATCGATAATATTCGTGAGTACTTCATTTTGCACGTAAATGGGACGTTGCGAGCGACCGTCTTCGTCAGGATGCCAACTTATATTTGGTTGATTAAAGTCACCTAAAACTATGAACTTGTCAGCGGGATTCCTAAGAAATACGTCAGTAAGATTATTACAAAAATTTGTCAGTTGCGTTGTTAGTGAATATCCTGCTCCCTGAGTACAAATATATACTACACAAATGTGCATTTTGTAGGTTACTTTAGGTTTTTTGCATTGCAACGTTAGGGTGACCCATAAATCCTCAGCTGAGGAACACCACTCACTGCGGACGTCCGCGATAAGTTCCCGTCTAACAGCTACTAAGACGCCCCCGCCCATTGTCTGATTGGTACTGGCATAGTCCCTATCCCGCCTCCATACAAGATACCTGTCATCGAACAGTTCCGCGTCTGATATGCTATCGTTAAGCCATGATTCCGATACACAAATTATATCATAGCTATTAAGACGTACATTCCTATAAAATAAACCTGTTTTTGTTCGCAAGCCTCTGGAGTTCATGTAATAAATACTAATAGGCGCCATCATAAAACAATTTGTCAGGGATTAGCAGAAATACAATAGGAAAAGATTTATGAGGTACATTCAAATCGAAGCAAAAAATAAAATAGCAAAATGACCGTTGCATTATTAAAAATAAGTAATAATGAGCTTTAGTGCAATGCAAATAACGCATAATATAGCGAAAGCATTCATGGGTATTTAAATAAAAATGTGATTCACATTTATGCAGTTTGTTTTGTGGCTTGAAACTAAATACATCCTTAATTAAATATGAATAGGGTTTATAATCGGTATAGCGAAAATATGCGGTTGAGTCATTAGGCTCATTAGCGAGTGTCAAGCAAAAAAAAGGCCGGTGAGATTCAAATGAATAGATAAGAACGTTACCTGTGGTTCTCAACATGAGCGAGCCGCAGCTACTACACGACATGCCCGAGTGTTGAATAATTAGTTTAAAAATTTGCGTAGATCTAGTTCTGACTTGACGTGCATTTTAGGTGAGGTGAGGTTTTTCCTTAGCATAATCTTGCATCCTTTGACCCAAACATGTTCGAAACCTCGTTCTTTTGCCCTGGATTTGGTTTTGTTCAATAGAATTTTGTTCTCAATTGTCAGGTGATCGTTTACAAAAATCCTATCTGTACCCTGCAGTCCTATGTCACTGGGTTTGAGGGTCTTATGTTTCTTCGCGGCAGCCACAAAGTCATTTTTCATATAACTGCTGTGAACTGAGCATATTATATTTTTGCTTTGGCTGTTATTCCGCATTGGTACTCTGGCTATATAATTTATACTTGCTTTAGGGATCTCATATCCTATTACCTTGCCGACTTTCTCTATTACGGAAAACAAGTTCTCATTATTTGTCATGGGAACACCTTTAATCTCGAGGTTGTTCATTCGAGATCTTTGTTCGTATTCTTGGTGTAGGTTTTCCAACTTACTAACTCGATCTTGAAGGAGCAAAAGATCCGCTTTCGTGGATTTCATTGCCTCGATTTCCTGATCCAATGATGATACCCTGTCGCTCAAGGCATTGACAGCATCGTGGACAAATTCCAGAGAGGACTTCACTTCCTTAAATTCAGATCTCATGGTTTTCAGTTCTACCAACTCCGCTTTGATTGCTTGCATGCTCTCAATCAGTGTCGGTAATGCTTCTAATTGTGCCGATAGACGTTTTATTTCCAACATCATTGGGTCCGAATCCACAGGGGTGGCCTTGCTTGCTCCGATGTGTGGACTTGTTGGGGCATGGAGTTTGCAGGCGTTACATTTCCATGCAGCTTTACTGGCCATGGCAAGTCTTCTCCATTTAGCTTCAGTTGTTCCCGCGCATGAGTAGTCGAACTGACCTCCACATTGTTTGCACGTAACTCCTTCCGAGACCTCGTTTTCGCAGCTCTTGCAAGAAAACATCACTATTTCTTTGTACCGGGTAAAAAAAAAAGTTTGAGACACGTTGAAGTGGTTGATGTGTGTGTGAACTCACGGAACTGGTTTGTCGTTCACCGAACGTGTTGTATCTGCTTAGAGTTGTTGATACAACCGCGGCACTGATTTGCAGAGTAAAAATTCTTCTAAAAGAGAGCAATAGATGGTTTTATCAGCTCTATATATATATTCGGAGTGGACGCGACCGTACCCTAGCAAACTTGAGCGCTGACTGATATGGTCTTTGTCATCGACCATTACTGGATATACTTTTTGCAACAACCAACTACAGGCGCAATTCGTTTGCTTTACGTGCTACGCTCGAGTTTAATAATATTTCACGCGACTTAGACATTGATCTTTTTTGTACCACTGCGACAGCTGTGATGCGGCTATTAGCCAACTCATTGTTTTTTGAATCATGAGGCTCTTATAGCGTGGCTAAAATAAGGTATAAGGCACTTAGTTAATTAATTTTTCTTCCCCTACAATGTTTGATTCTTTTTCTCGTACGCAAAGACCAAACATCTATTTACTGTGGAGGCTTTTCAAAAGCAATCTATTCTCAAATTTATGTATTTTTATGTTCACGTTTTTTTCACATTCCTAAAAACAATAAAAACAAAATGTCTGATATACTCTTCTAGGGATAGGTGTGATATTATGCTACGTACAAACAGTCATAGATACAGGGAGGAAGCAACATAACGATATTTATTAAAACCACAGCTTGTATACATGGTCGTTATTAATTTTCACCGGTAAACTAATTAAATAAAAAAATAAAAAATAAGAAGAGAAAAGAAGAGTTTTTTTTGCCGTAAAAAAATTTATAGATGGCAATTAATACTGACCATGTGTTGTTTACCACCACTTGTTTGTATGTACACCAATTTACTTCTTTTGAGGACATGTAGTTACGACCTATCTTATCAGGTACGTCAGTTACCAGGCTGGTACAAAAAATGCCACATACCTTAGCCTTTCTCATCCTTTTTAAAAGGAGATTTACATCATATATGTACACTTCCTTATGGAAGTAATAGACAAGATTTGGCTTTTCCAAAATATTTAATCCACTTTCAAGCAGGTGGGATAAAATATCCTTATTCACGGTATATTTTTCCCAAATAACGTCAATATTTTCCTGTTTCAGATAAAAGATACGTCAATATACATCGAACTCCATTTCTAAAAAATAAAGGCGGAAAGTTTTCATATTATTCTAAATTGTCTTATGTTATACATTTTAAAGTAATTGTATCGGTATATGACACAGCTAAAGCACTTAGCTAAGCATTAGGAATTTTGATAGTTCCTATAATGATTTTTTTTACTGTTAATGAGACAATAATTTAAATAAACTTAAAAAAACTTTATTTCATAAAATCATAGTAAATTATAATTTTTTATTTTATCATTTCGACTTTAGATTCACTTACCTGCTAAAAGAATCAAAGTGAATATAAATGGCAGTTCCGTAGATTACAAATAACGTAGGTGACCACGCACAGAAAATATAAGTGGTTTATAAATAGCCCAATCTCTGGCATAACAAAAAAAACAAATAACAATATTATGGTAATATTTTCGATTGACAATGTCTAATTTATATTGGCACAATTTCTCACGGTGACCAAGAACTAAAATGATTTTCATAATTGCTTTTCATACTGACTTAATATTCCTAAGTGGAGTTAAGTTCATGGGATTATTAATTAATTTATTTATTTATTTAAGTTATATGGAAGACTTACAGCTAAATTGTCAGTATTGTATGTAGTAGTTAAGGAATCTGGCAGCCAATTACAAGTCTTCACTTATATAAAACAGAATAAAAACAAACGTCAACAGTAAAAAATCAGAACAAAATAAATCTTAAGCTAAATTTGTAAGTACCTATATAAACACTTACCACACACTAATGTTACCATACACTGACCAATCACGCCTCCATTGCACCCTTTTTGTGTGGTTATTTTGTACGCATTGAATCATAATGTCATTGTTTGTAAATTACCTGTAGGTTCACTAACATAACTCCACAACCCACTGCTTAGCTCTCTCTTGATGAATTAATACCCACGGCCCGACACAGAGAGGAGAGAGGATTAGAGGATCATTGTAACTCTCGGCTTAGGTCTCTTATGCACTACGTCCCATCTTAATCCGATCCGAATCGAATAGCGGATATCGGATGTAGTGTGTAAGCTACCATACAAAATGTTGTACGACTACTGCGTAGTGCGATAGTGCCCTTACAGTATGACTTCAGAAATTATAGCCCTGATGAATCTTAAATAAAACTTAAGAACTACAAAGGCGTAAGTAATCTAATAAAAACAATTATGGATTAAAATATTACTCAGATACATTATTATGTACCTACTCGAAATCAAAAGCTAGCGAAGGCGGAGGATAAAATAGTACATGGTACACCATAGCAAGAAAGTAGTCTATTTCATTGAGGGTGTAGTTTGAAGCGAAGCTGAGGCCTTTAATATACCCGAAAGAAATCTAACTTTCTCTCGAGTTTGGTATTTATACTACACCTTCAAAGAAGGAAAAACTACAAAAAACAACAAATAAACAAAATAAATCATAAAATGAGAGAAAAAGATTTCGCCTTCGTAGCAGACGGAGTTTTCCTACTTTTCCTCCCGCTGCGCACTGCAACGGGTAGAAATGTAGAAAAAGGCCCGCTGTTCAGAGCTACGCCCTGAAACACTAATTTTCTTTAATAGATAATCTCCGTATGTCATACTGCAATACCTATTGCAGTTTGACTTTTAGGGATAGTATAAAAAACATAAATAACGCTATTTAAATTTAGTTTGGGTGACTGAGCTCAGGTTTTATGTCTTGTGTCTGTTAGGAGTCTATACCCATCGGACGTGTGACAACCTATACTTTGTCCACTCCTTTATTTTCTTTTTGACAGATCACGCCTATGAATTACCGTTTCTTTTTGTCAGATTAATGTACTACAATAATAATGTACTTTATTGACAAGCAGCACTTTTTAGGGAAGTTCACTGTTTGTAACAAACAACCACAGACTATAAATCAAATCGTGAAATGAAATAAATCGATCATTATGAAAAAGAATAATTTGGCTTTTTTTTGTGTATTGTCTGTATTTATATAAAAAAAAGAATATAATAATAGTATCATGATTCCATGAATCATTATTTGCAAGAAATTAAGTCGAAATCTTAGAATTAAAAATGAAAATATAAACAAAGGTAACTAGGAAACCGTCATAGACTAAGTATGTGACATTATTATTATAATATTATTATTTTGTATATTTATTTCATCTAATAAAAACTACTAATAAACGAATAATTAATAATGAACCATACCATTTCGATATAATTAATCGATTGAAAGTTCTTCTTAGACAACATCGATTAATGATTTCAAATCGAATCAGTAACGTGTGAAGGCATCCCTAAATGTAATATGTCAAAAAGAAAATAAAGAAATGGACAGAGTATATAGGCTAACGAATAGCTTATTTATATTATTATATATTCGTACGCTCGACCGACGTCGGCGACCGACGTGATCGTGACAGGAAAGCAGCCTTTAAAGAGTAATCAAACTAGCCTGTGTTGTGTGTTAATAATAATGGCTCTCAAAAGTGATTTCACAGTGGTCATGTTGACAAACACATGATATCCCAACCCAATTTACAATAACAACATACACGTAATTACGTATCATAATAAAATTACCGCTATACATATTACTCATGAAATTGAATCTCCTTCGATTGTCATTATTATTTTATTGACTTACGAATTGATGCTTTAAATATTTGAATCCGACATAACTACCTCGTTCAATTCCCGGGTTACACAAAAGTGTTATTTCGGATTCTTCTGTCAGGATTTTTTTTGTAACAACACAGAGTCTGGCATTAAAGATAAAGATAAAGATAAATTTGGATTTTTTACATTAGATAGAACGCCAAAAGCAATTACACTATCCAATGGTCTCAATGACAAGGCCAAATACACACATTCACTCACTCAAGCACACCCAGTCTCGGAAGAAATATTTGCGAATTACACAAAGATTTGTCCCATGTGGGAATCAAACCCACAACACCAGTGCAGTGGAGAGCGGCGAGGCGACCGCTTAAACCACTACACCACACGTGCAGGCATTGCTCCCGTTGGAAATGTTACGTTATTATTTACTGGTGAAGTATGAGATTTACACACCTGTACACCCTTCTGGATAATTAGGTATAGCTGTGATGTTTATATATTTTAGGTGCATTGTAATCCTGTCCATGCTAATTAGCCCAGTGTCGATAATTTTTAGAACTAAAAAAAAATATAGTAGGAAGAAACCCATTAGAGAAGGAGAATAAAAATAAATAAAAATTAAAGGAAAAATAATTTACGGGCGATCTGAGGTCGGGAAGAATATATATTATAATAGTTTTTTTCGATTTTTATCTTGCATTTTCTGAGAAGATTTTCTATAGTAGCATATATATATTTTTTTTCACCATCGGAAAGTAGAGATTTCAACGAACAGAAAACATACCAACTTTTTAAAAAAATCTGATATTTTGACGGTGACACATACCTATATATCAGAATTAAATTGCCACCTTACATATCACTCATGAAATTGAATCGGCTTCGGTTGTCATTAGTGTCATAAACATTGATTAGCTTACGAGGCATTGCTCTAAATATTCGGATCCAATCAATCAAATCGTAATCAACTCCGAACAAGTCCTGATTCATTATGGGTGTAACTCTTCAACCCATATGATATGTCATATTCTTTATTTTTCATAGTATATTTAGGTAAAATCAGGGATCTTGACGGGTTTTGTTGATGTTAGCCGCAAATAAAATGTCACGGGTCGGTGTTGGCTAACTGTCAAGATCCCTGTTTTATTTTTATTTTACCTATAATGTTTGGATAGCGAGGGTTTAGGAATAACAAGCCAGTCAATATATTTAATCTAAAACTTTAACTGTTAAAAAAGTCTGGAATCGTGTTTTATTCCCACGTCTGAGTAAGTCTGTTTTATTTTAAATTCCTGTGTTGATGTCATTTTGAAAAATGGTATTTTTACGTGGAATCCGTGAAAATATTCTGCCATATTTTAACCCTACGCGCTGATTTAAAATTTTCACAAATTAGATAAATAGATAGATGAAACTTTATTTGCTATCTTAGGCACTTGTCTCACCGGCAACGATTAACGAGTAACGAGTAGAGCTAGAACTAGAAACGAGTTAGCGAGACACGGGGAGCGAGTGCGTAGTTCCGATATTTGTGTAGCTTGGCTATAAGCGAATGTGCGAGTGAAGCGGGCGATTACTCGCATTACTCGCTCGCGGCAGTCAAGCGTACAGTAGACATGGGAAAAACGGCTCACCAAAAGGAAAAGAGTGATACGGTTCTTTTGAGTCAAAGAATCGTATCATTCTTTTGGCTCAATATTCATATTAAATTAAAAAGAAACGTGTACTGTCAGATACGCACTGTAGAGAAATGACCACTGGTTGCTCTCTCGGCGTGAGTTCTAATCGCTAGGCGAGTATCGCCGAGCGAGTGTTATCCCTCATAGCTCTTGTCGCTCAGCGACAAACTGGTGAAGCGAGTGCTCGCCGGCAGTGTGAACAGTCAGCGATCAACTGTTTGTATATGCATCTCTTTTGTTCACACGGAAAGTATATCAATTGTACGTTTCTTGAGCGAGAAAATAGCCGATAGTTTGTCGTTTTCTCGTCGTTGGTGGGACAACTGCCTTATACAAGATTTATTTCTACAACTAAGCATACATACAAAATACAACAATGTACTAAGGGCGGCAACGTACGTGTACATTGTCAGAAACAAACAGATGGTTTTTTTTTGTGAAAAGTAAGAACTATTGATTCGAGATATCACAGTTTTGTGTCAAAGTATTTCGCTTAAGTGATATATTATTATGATTAATGAAGTTTTAAAGTACAGTATAGATTGTATACAATATTAAGGTGGACAATCCAGCAGGATTTTAATATAATAATTATATACTGTGCTTATTTATAATTGGTTGACTGAGCAATTTATTCCTAAACATGAATAGGCAGATGGTAGAAAATAAGTATATTATTTACATCTAAATATAGATCTTGTTATGATAATTATAATTGGTACCTAACCGAGCCTATATAGGCATATTAACGTGATTGTGAAAACAGATAAAACCGAAACAATGAAACCTTATCACGTACTAACGGCACGACTTTCAATTCCATTTCATCTTGATAACTATTGTATGCAAAAATTAAAAATAAAACTATAACACGGCTAAATATCGTTGTCAAAATCTAAATCTATCTGATTATGGAAATGTATTGTTTTACAAATACAAATACACAGTTCGTGACCGGGTAATCTTGGATAATCTTTTATTTCGGAAATCGATATAATAATTGATTTGGTCACGGAAATCAGGTTTAATGTAAATAATTTATAAGCTTATCTGCGATTGACTGCGGAACTATGCTGATAGAATTATCGGTATTTTTGTATCAAATGGTCTTGTGCCTGAATGATAACTACGGTGATATACTGTCTCATTTGCTTAGACTTTGTAAAATTAGAACTAAAATAAACTAGTTCATCGTATAAATAAGAAAGAGAAAACTGTTAACAAAGTACTGATTAGTAAACAATCAGTGACAGATAATTTCAAATTAAAGATAAAAATGTAATTGATCTTGCTTTTCAAGAGAGCATTAGCATGGCACCTTTCGAGTCCCCCGGTTATGTATTTTTACGAAAAAAAATCGGTAGCAGCATTGAGTCTACACAGACTACTTATGTATATAGACTCACCTACATTTGAACATATTTGTGAACCGGCTGCCCGGTATGAAGGTGCCATAATTTTTTTACAGTTTCTTAGTATATTTGTGAAACAAAAAAAACATAAAAATCAGTCAAACCGTTCGGAAGGCGTTTGATAACTTACGTGTTAGTAAGTTATCGAACGCCTTCACTAAGTTCTCTCGCAGGTACAGGCCTATTACACTATGTAATAATAATTATGTTAATCAAATCAAATCATATCAAATATATTTTTATTTCAGGCATCAGGGCCCATTCATAAATACCTTATAACTAACATACATATTTGTATTTTATAACTTAGAGACTATTTAACACTTTTATTCAGCGAACTGCTGCGCAATTGCGAGGTGTCGTGTAACCTTTCACGAAAGCGGCGACACGCGACTCCCTCCGGCCAGAAATCCTCTTGAAGAAACGTCTCCAGATGGTGTGTGGGGACGCGCACCACTGACAGACACGCGTTAATATGTAACAAGAAGCAATTAAGATTATAATAAACTTACGAATCGAGTAATACTTAAAAGCTTGCGGCGGAAAACCACTTAAGAAAATGGCGATGAAATTTTTCTTACAGGATCTGGCTTCACCATAATTCTATTTTATTTTAAATATATTACAGAAGAAATTTTTAATTTTGATGCATCTGATGGTTTTGTGGTAAAAGCACTCACTTTAATAAGGCTTAAGTAGAGACAATTTATTACTTAAGTATGATGCTTAAGGTAAGTACGTTTTCAGGACACGCGTTTACTATTTCCTAATAGACAGTAAATGTTACCTTTAGAGAAGAATTAAACTTTAAATTGTTTGTTTTTATTTATTTATTTTTATCTCCAACAAAGACATTACATGCTTAACAGGTCATGGTGTACATAAAATTATTGTGTTCCTTCAATAACAGGAGATAACATAATGTAACATCGTCATAAGATTATTTCATTTAATGATATTAAGTTATGTTAAGTTAAATTGAACAGAATTGAAATTTAATGAAATTATATAAAATGAAACAAAAATAAATATATACCGCTCCCTCTGTCTCTACCACTCCCTTTACCTCTACCGCTACCTCTACTGCTACTGCTACCTCTACCGCTTCCTTTCGCCCCCTCTACCTCTACCGCTACCTCTGTCTCAACCGCTCCCTCTACCTCTACCGCTACCTCTGTCTCTACTGCCCCCTCCCTCTGCCTCTACCGCTGCCTCTGTCTCTACCGCCCCTCTACCTCTACCGCTACCTCTGTCTCTACCGCTCTCTCTAACTCTACCGCTACCACAAACTAATATCTATTATATATACTAATATCTATTAGATCTATTTTATTAAAAAAGTTTGTATTATTATTTTTTTGATGTAAATATAGTTAGGTTAGGTTAGGTTAGTTTTCACTTTTTTAATTTTAAATGTTTAATTGTATCATAATAAATGGCTAATTTAGTTAAATATTGAAGTTTAGTTTAGTTTATTTTTAACGTATGAAAATTACATAATAAGACACAAATTTATAACTATGATTAACAGTTTAATACATATAATTAATGTATCAGAAACAATTAAAACTATGATAAAAAAAAATGCTCTATAGTTTTGAACCCTATGGACAAGATTAGCAAGAATCTTACTATTTGCTACCTTCTACATATTTGGAAAAGAGTAATTTAGTGTTACTGATGGAGGTATTCATCCATTCTTATTTAACCTGCAATCTGCAATTCCTATTTTTTTTAATAGCCTGCGTTGTCCAACTGCTGGGCAAAGGCCTCCCCCAAACGTTTCCAATCCTCTCTATCTCCTGCAGTTTCCCACCAGTTGTGGTTGTAGGCATCTAGGTCGTCCCACCATTCTATTTACGAACTTAAAAAAAATTGCCGTAACAAAATAAATGTAACAACTTTTAAGTTCACCTTCCACGCTATACCCTCCTAATAACAATATTAAAGCTGTCTAACACAAAGTTCAACACGAGTCAGGAGTAATTTACTTTGAAGAAGCTCTTTCTTATTATCATGCACATCGGGGAGATATTGCTCGAAAAATGCCTGATACTATTTTAATAACGTCCTTAAGAGTGCGGCCAAAGAATATTAATTTCCTTCGCAACTTGGAGAGGCGAGTTCTTATCAGTTTGTTCTGAGAAACCTATTCTTATGTACCTATGGCTACGCATCAACCTATACATTTCGAGTATAAGATGGCCTCCAGTTGGTATAGGCTTTTTGTTTAATGCGAGACCAGCTTACATTGGAAATGTAAAGGTTGATCGGTAGCCATGAGTACGTTGATGAAGTAACCGAGTATTTGCCGCGCAAATTGTAGCCGTGATTCCGACAACTTTGTTGATTTAGTTCGACAAGATAGCTTTTTCCTCAATATGACGAAGCATTTTATTTCCCTGAGCCAGCTGTTTGTTTCTGTAACGTTCGCAGTTATTCAGTTTGTATTTGGCAAAGTGGAAAAGATTCGCGAAATATACGGTGTTATTGTGAATGTAAGCATAACCTAACTCGTCGACTCTATGTGTGAAATAGTGTTATTGTATTTGATAATAATATAGGCCCCGATGCCTGATTTAAATAAAAAAAATAAAATAAAAAAAAAAAACACCACGCTTATAATCACCTGTCGCAGATGGGCTCTCACCCCCCGATCACATGGGACCTGTTATAGTTCTCCATCCTCTAGGCACAATTACAACTCCTTGCTGCTAACTAGAATTTTCTGACTGAAAAATCCCAAAGAACAATTTTGTTCGACCCGGAATCGAACCCGAGACGCAATCGATCGCACTTGCTAACCACTAGACCAGCGAGTAATACTTTATTGGAAACAATGTAAAACAGAAAAAAAAATACACTTAACTTCAAAACAAGTTCTAAAAGATAGATTCGACTTGACCCAGCTTTGCAGTTCACGCACGCACACACACGCTTTGTACCACAAGCGATAAATCAGCAGTCACTTATACTGCCAATAACGATCGTTCGGTGCTGAAGCTTTCTACTTTATTGCAACTGTATTGCACATTTACTGATATAGCAAGTCTTTAAATACTAGGAGAAGTGACTATATATTGCTGTGAATCAAGCAAGACTATGCAACATGATGGGAAATTTTATTTTATACTCATTTGAATTAATTTTTATTAGTGTGGGTGAAATAAATATACAACACCAGCTCTTTCATGATGTACTTAATCGTAAATGCTAAATAGTAAGTAATCATTACCGCAAAAAACATCATGCCGGTAAGAAAATTTGAAAGACAAGGAACATTTTACAGTGGATATAATTCAAAAAGATAGACTCGACACGCACATACATTCTTTGTGCCACAAACGATAAATCACTTATATTGCTAAAAACGGTCGTTCGGTACTGAAGCTTTCTACTTTATTGCAACTGTATTGCACATTTACTGATATGACAAGTCTTAAAATACTAGGAGTAGAAACTAAATATATCGCCGAGAATCAAGTGAGACTAGGCAACATGATGGGAAATTTTATTTTAGTATTTGTATTTGTATTTGTTCATAATACAGTTATCCATAGTGTTTGGAACGCAAAGACACTACAAGGCTTTAGTCGTCCATGAAAGAAGAAAATAGTTTACTATGCCATATATTTTCGTCCTGTTTTTATTAACACACTACACTCGCATGCAGTCGCAAAAGGCGGAACCAATCGCGTTTGCATTCATTTCTGTTCAATCAGAAATAGTGTAAAACGATGTATTTCCTACTATTAATTTATGAATGCACGTTGTACAGATACTAAATGCTTCTGCAGTCGGAAATAATCGCTTCGTCGCTGGTGCTTTACAAACGTACCATAAACTTTGGTACTTTTTATTGGTTTGAAATCGAACCGGAATCCTAAAAATAGCAAGCACACAAGTATTTTTAAAAGCTATATTTTGATAAACAACAAACATAAGTCAGCAGTTTCAAAAATTACATTCTTAAGAAAATTTGAGAAGTTTGCATTTGAATGAACGACTACGGCAAAGCGTCTCACGGCGTTGAATTATTGTACTAATTAAAAAGATAGCTCTGGTAATTTAAATTTGTTATAAGTATATAAATATAACTTGTAAGACACTGACAACTTGAAGCGGCCGTGGTGCAATTGATAAGGCATCGGTTCTATGATCGATAGGTCGTGAGTTCAAATCCTGGCCATTACACTATGGACGTGAACTTCTTTCTGACACAAGCGAATTAGGTTTAGCTGGAGGGGGTTTCGAAGAATATGTATTTGCAAATTAGTAGTAAACCTTCTTTTTTATCATTATCTAAGTGAGACGCAAAATAGAAGTCACGTTTATTTATACATGCCCATCAAAGTTATCATCATCATCAGCCTGTAGCAGTCCACTGCTGGACATAGGCCTCTTCCAAAGTTATCGACTACGCATTACGTATGTTATAATAGAAGTGACTTACATTTCCGAACATATTGTGCTAGTCACTTAAATTTGCTGTCAGTACGTATTGCTATAACCCCGGGGACAACCCGCGCATAGAATTGATCATCTTATCCAGTACTTAGTGTATCCAGTCACGTATTCTCGAATTGTACCACAAGTGACAAATGTCTGCATCGATTCAATGATTCAATACTACTCGGAAATTCTAGGATCGTTCCCTCAAGGATCATTCTCACTACTGAAGACAGAATACGTTGGTCTTATAGATACACACACACTAAGATGAAACTGTCTTCCAGAGTTCTCGGGTTGGGTTCGGGCACAGGAGGGCAAAAATGTTATTATAGATTATTATTTTTACTTTTTACTTATTCCACTTCACGGACAAAAAACATGTGACGAAGGCATTTTCTACCAGTTAACCTTAAGGTGGTGCAGAGATAATGTTACGGTAGATGCATAAGTAGAAATGAATAATTGAAGTTGTTTTAGTTATTATTCCGCCAGAAAATTCTAAGTACTTTTTTACGGGATATAATCCCACCCACACGCCCACCACTGTGACTCCTGTGACGCCAGGATCTATAGCGGTAACCAACTGAAAGGCACCGTGCATGGCACACGGGCAATCCCAGGGAGAGTTAAAATTGTCTTGGAACCCGCAACGAATTTAATCAGAAGTATATAGTTGGAGTTGGAAATTCTAAGTACTAACTACTCTAGTAGGTGGCGATAGGCTTACCAGGAGGTAAGCCTATCGCCACCTATTTTACCTGTTATATAGGTTGGTACAGCTCTTGTGAATGAGCTCGAGGGCGGCAGCACCACCGTCTCACCTTTAACCTGCCGCCAAATAGTAGTGCTTCCATTACTGTGTTCCGGTTTGGTGGTGAGATCAGGCCCAGAAATTACTGGCACATGAGGCAAAACACCGTAGTCCTCAGCTGCAGCGACGCATCTATAATTTGCCTTTGTGGATTGTTGATGTCCATGGGCTGTACTCCATTTACGATCAGGAGGACTACACGTACGTTCGCTGTGGGCATAGTAAAAAAAAAAAAAAAGGCAGTCAGATGAAATGTTAGTGTAATCCTCTAGAGCGAATTATGGTAGTTTGGGTTATTAACAAAAGCTTCTCTTAAATTTGCTCGAAATGATTGATGAGTTTATAATCACGGTCAGCACCACACTGTTGACACATTACAGCTCAATACACGATTATTTTCGCTACGAATAACTTCTACCATGCAATCATGAAAGGCAATTTTATTTCGCATTTGAGTACAAGCTATTCGGTGCCAAATTGTATAATTCAGTGGCTGACATGTTTGGCTGGTATGCAGTTTATGGGCTCGCTATGAACCGCATGACATTTCAAAAGAAATCGGAAATAGTGGTAACTGAATTCTGTAATGTAAAGTTTTCAACTTCTCAATGTTTTTGGGATACAGCTATCTTCAGTGTGCTGTAGATTTATACAGTTATCTGTTGCGAAAACGGGGTGACTGGGCCAGCTTACCGGTAGTTTCTATAATTGCTAAATTTATTAATATCAATGGCTCCATATACATACTACATAATTATGTATTTTTTTTTCCAAAACGTCCATCCTAAGTTTGCCTGAAAAAATCACTTTAAACAAAAAGGCCACCCTTTGTACTTACTTAAGTTTTTCATGTTATAGAAATTATGTACAAATAAAGTATTTTCTATATATCTATCTACCCATTTCCAAAATAGTTCCATAATTCTACTATTTCGATATTGTTGACCGTTCTTACTCTATTTTTAATTGCTGTTTCTCATAAATAACCTCTTATCAAAACTCATAGTAATTTGGAGGCTATATTCGCCAACCGACCGCGCTGGAATCGCGTCAAAATGTCATAATCATAATAAAATTTATGGGCTCGGCTACTCCGTGGTTTTAAATGCAGTACATAACATTAAGGCGCTGCTCCACCCACTGAAGACGCGTCCCGCCGCGGTGCGCCTCCCCGCGCATTGCCGCGTCGGCAGTGTGTTGTGCTAGGCGTGATTTCTATACAAATTGAGATACTTGCATACAATGGTAAAACGCGCTACGCGACGGGGCGCGGTGCAGTGGGTGGAGCGCCTAAATCTCTATTACCCAAAAGAGTGTAGCAGAAGTATAATACCCATAATTCACCTGCTATGTTTTAAGACCCGTGTAACAAGCGGTGAGCCTTTCGCCATCTAACGGCCACAATTTTAGACTCAATGCTGCAAATGACAATTTTCTGCTGGAAATCCTCTGGGCATCTAACCGAGTAGTTGCATACCCTAACACTAGACAATTGATGAAGTTATACAGTTTTATATAACAATAACTATAAATATGCCACATGCCATTAAACTTTATCTTTATTTATGCACGTTTATAATATATAGTACTTTCTGCTTACACAAACAGCAAAGACATAATTGGTCCCTACGTCAATTAAACGTTAACTTATCAGTTCACATTCAGTAGTGGTTCGTGCATACATCTTGAGATTGCAATCAGGTCGTGTCTAATTACCGTCTCATTTGACTATGGTAGGGAGGAAATAACTTACACCTGCCGGACAAGCATACGAGCGCGAAATAGATGATGTCGCGGATTTGTCATGTTTCCCTATACATTAATATGACAAAAACGTTACTAAATCTATCTCGCACTTGTATGCTTGTTCCTCTGGCCACTATGCTCTATTTAGATATGGCATCCTATACTGTACCTTAAGTAGAAGAATATATATACTATCATATAGAAATATCGACTATCTTTTAACACTAGGACGCATGTCGCCGTTTTTCAAATACCACTACATAACCAAACAATAAAAACACAATTTCGCCTACACATACATTTTGTATTCCTGCAAACAAAATTATTCTTTTTGCGATGACATTAAGACGACAATTCCTCAACTCGCACTTGTGTTTGACTGACAGATGCGCGGCGACAAGGTCACGCGTCTTTGACATTTCTATTGCCTTGTTATTAAGATTTCTATGAGAAGAATATATATATAGGTTTGCGTATGCTCCTCTCACCACGAGGTCTGCACACATACACCACGAGGTCTCAAAATAGCTGCACGAAGTTAGAATTTTGATCGGTGGATGGCGATAGGCTCACCATATCACATGGGACCAAAGTATAATAAGAGAAGTGTACCTCTGCCGCACCCCTCTGGGTAATATAGGCGTGATGTTATGTTATTATTATAGCGTCAAACGACAAACAGAAAATTGGCCTAAATGACAAGGCTATTAGCAAATGTCGTCCTCGAAATAGTACAAATTTTCTTTTCTTTGATATATTATTTTGTAAAATGTTTTACTTCTAATACTTTGCCTTCCAATCAACATTAATGATTTATAAATTGTCTCGCTTTGGGGCAGTTGTATTAAATATTATTTTATCCAAAAGAAGACTAATTATGGAAATACAGCAGTTAATCAATCAAATTTGTAATAATATTGTTCTAGTTTCAGGTGTGTTAGATAAACTTTATAGGCAGGATAAGCATAAATTAAAGTGACAGGTGTGTTCTTTATTCAAGTGTAACTTGTGTCACTTTTATATTTGGTCAGAATAAATATGGGACAAATAAGATTTATGCGCTACTAAAACTGGCCCGTACAATCTGCTATTGACATTAATTTATTCTTAATTACTTTGGTTTTTCGCAAACAGCATATCATTCATCACTCACGAACTAAATTAAATGTAGTAAACATGGAAAAGCCGTTAAAGTATATAAGTAAATCCTTTTTTTGATATTTTCGTTGCGTTGAACCTCACTGTTCTGCTCCTGTTGAGAAATATTAAATATTTAAAACATAGTTAATTATCAAACACAATTTATGAGATGGGAGGATGACATCAAGAAAATAGCAGGTCCAACGTGGACTCGTACAGCAAAAGACAGGACTAGATGGAAATCTTCAGAGGAGGCCTTTGTCGGAAGACAAGCTGTATAATGACTACAACCGTTTGCCGATAGATACTAATAATATATATTTTCAAACTAGATATTAATTTAGAAGTATTTGTTAATAGTTAATAGGTATAGTTGATAGATATAGGCATGTTTGTTTTTGGTATTGGTATATTTTGTACTACAGCAATAAAGGCTTTTTTATTTAATTATTAAAAACAAAAAGAATGATCAAAATTCGATCAGTAATACTCAAGATTAGCGCTATCTTACCAACAAACTAGCTTTATCTTGCGGTTTCGTCTGCAAGGTAGGTACATCAATGTAAGGTTACCTATGTTTTGCGCCTATAGTCAGTCACCTGCATCTAAAAGATTACTTGATACAAACAGATAGACAGACAGCCAGACAAAAGTTTTAACAACTGTATTTTAGGCATTGGTATCATGCAAATAGCTTTATCAACTGAAAATATCATTGTTATTCAAAAACAGACTCTTGAATTTTATTCATTTGTAAGGATGCACAAAATTTTCGAAACCGACTTACGGAATCACGCCACCGATTTCACCCAACTACCTCAATGCAGTCCAAAAAACGCTCGAATCAACAGCCAGCTGTCACCGGCGAAATTCACGGTTTTGATCGATTGCACGACATCATAAATGTCATAGCTATACGGGTACATTATACAGGGTGGATCAGTGGCATAGCATCCGGCGTAGATGTCAAGTTTGCCGTGAGTTCCGTGGTAAAACTGAATATATGCTATGTGCATAAAGACAACGACTAAAGCCGGTTACTCACTGAAACCGTTAACGTAACCGTTGCATATAATGTAACCAAAAAAACATAGTTTGTACGTGCTTTGCGAGTGGCTCACCACCTACTCACTATGCTGATTTGGTTACGGCTCGCCGGTGAGTACCTGGCTTAACATGGCTCGCTTTTTACCGCTCTTCCATCTATATATTAGAAAGAAAGAGAAAAAAGATTTTTATTTTCCTTACAACTACAAAACAGTGCAACAAAACATAAGAAACAAAGAAAAACAAAAAAAAAGTTGATAGGAAAAGTGGTGGTTGCTCAGCTTGGATGCTATGGAGTCTTACATTACTGCAAGAGGTCCACAGCGCTGGTTTTCAGCAACCACCACGATTGGCGAAAGGAACAGGAAAACAGCGATATTCAAAATATTACAAATAGACAAAACACAAAAACAACGTTAATCGTGTAATGGCGGTCGCCGTGCGCTGACGCAGGCGGCTGGCTCCACTGCGTTACCAAACCGAATATAAATAAATATGTATTACGTCAAATATATATAAATGACCACTTATTTCTCGCGTTTTGCCACACTTCCGTCAATATAATAATAAAATAATAATAGCAGCCCTGTATCTAATACACGTCCCACTGCTGGGCTCAGGCCTCTTCTCATGATGAGAAGAGTTAGGCCATAGCCTACCACGCTGGCTAAGTATATATATGGCCACTTATAATTCTGGCAATACATCATCTCTCTAGTTGTGATTTAACACTATTACACCAAGACATTCAACTTTGTAAATCTAGTTTTTTTATTTATTTGATACTTTATTTTACACAAAAGATTACAAAGAAATAGACAAATTACAGTAATATTATACAAAAGGCGAGCTAACTCAGTGCTTGAGTTCTCTTCCAGAAAACCTAGAGAAATCTTTTGATTGCTGTATGAAAGGTAATTGCTTAGAACATTCAATTAACTTCATTCAATTCATTCAACACACATTCTAACCTTCCACCGTGTATGAAATGAACTAACGAAAGAACTAGGATGAAAATTGTTTGTAGCTGTCAAACAAATAAGAGGGAGTGTGGGGTGTATGTGCCTCGCAAACGAATGGAATAGCCTGCATCGCACTCACACGATATTTATAGAAACACCTGTGCTATGTAAAATATTGTATAATTATGTTATGTAAAAAATATGTTTGTAGGAATACACGCGTAAAAATATACTTATTTACAGTTTGTCTGGTCGGATTGTTTTTTCCTCTAACAATTTTTTTTTTAATATTATGATGGTATATACCATAGACAAAGCATCACTCGCTCCGCTTGTTGACTAGACGTAACATAAACTTTTTAGTCCTACCAATTCCTACTGCGCTTAAAAAGCTGCGCGTGCCAGATAATTTGACGTCTTAAACGTTAAAGATCCGGCCCGGATCTTATTTCGCTTGGTGTTTTTTAAAATTAAACCAACAAAATCTCTTCAAAAAAGTAAATAACCCTGTAGGATACAATGGGATGGTGTACAGTACCCGGCTGCGAAAGCAAAACGGGGGATATGACGCCGAATAACGTTAAAGTTTCTTTCCATCGGTAAGTCGATTTTAATATTATTTATCTACACCCATGCTATAAATCCTCTATAAACGTTCTTGAAACAGTTAGCTTATTGCCAACATTAAAAAAGCCAGTGTCATAATAACCATTATAACACCCAAACGGGCGTACTAATGTTGTACTGAAATTCATTATGCAACTCCTTTTTTACTCATCGAACAGCCACATTCCCATGGCATCTTTATGAATTTCAAAAAAAGAACATATCATGCACGCGCGTTTCACTATCACAGCGCCGTAATTTAAATAAAATCTTATTCGAATTTTTGAATTGACGTCGTATCCCGCCATTTTTGAGAGTTCTTACAACACTGTACAATACCCTATGGTTTCAGAACATTTATAGAGGATTCTTATCATGGGTGTAGATAAAGTCTTGTATGCAACTGTTATAATTAGGTATTAAAACACTCATGTGATACTATTATCCATCTAAACCCACACTTGAATCAAATCAAATCAAATCAAATCATTTATTTCCATGGGCCCAAGGGGCGCTTGAACACGTCAAAACAAACATCAAAACACAAAAAATATAAAATTAAAATAAAACTTAGCTAACTAAATTATAATACTTATCTATTGTAATAAAATGATTTGACACCGGAGCTTAGATTGACTTTAATTCAACTTAGAGAATTGAATGAATTAAAATCAATCCAAGTACCAGCTCCGATGGGTATTGCATCATGAGAAGAGCTGGTGAGAAACTCATGTGCACCATTTTTTCAAATATTCAATATTTGTTTGTTTTTTGACAATAATTCTATGTGTAAGTTATAGCAACCAAAACAACATTATAGCTAAATATGGTTATAAAGGGAAAATAAACTTAATTAGAGAAATGCAATTTAATTATTATAAATAAATCCATAGTATATAAGGTTGCAATATCTTACACTTCAAGCAGAAAATAAAGGAGTAAAAACAATGTGTGTATACTACTGTATATATAAGGGTTTCAGAACAGACAAAAAAAAATATTTATATACTAATAACAAAAACTATTTACACTACAAAAATATAAAAATAAAAAAAATGTACACACAGATTGCCTTTACTTAACAATATTTGAAATAACATGAAATGAGGTTATACAAATCAAATTTAGTGAGTTAATAAAGAAACTATATAATTATGAATAAATTTTCATTAATCATCATATTAAATAATAAAAATAATGTATCAATTGATATTCATTATAATGTCAAAAGTTGAAACTTAAGTCAATAATATGATAATATGATGTCAAAAATAAATTATGTCAATCTCAATATAGAATATAATATGTCAAAATAATCATAATCAATCATAATTATAAATAGGATAAAACAATGTCTCACTTGGCAATTCATATGAAATATAATAACCATAATAATTGTAAATAATAAATACATTACTGTAATAAATACATTAGATAAATTAAAAGTGTTCTTCTTGTGTTTTAATACCCCTCATTATAGAACAGTTGCATAAATAACTATTAGTTTCCATCCGTGAATCTCAAAACTCTACTAATAATACAATTCAATGACGATTATTGGATGTTAAGCCAAGTCTACATAGGGTCTAACACCTCGCTTAATGTAGTTATATGCTAAAAACTAAAAATATTCAGTTTACTAGAACTAAGTAGTGTTGTGAAAGTATCGATAAAAGTCTCATGTCACAATGTTAGATCTCAACTGCTACGAAATGGCATTTGAGGCCAATTTGATTTTACGTTAATGCATAAGTGATCATATTATTTTGTATTATTGTATTTTCTAATTTCTTGAGTAATAAATAAATGTATTTCATGTTATCTATTTCTTGTTTTTTTTTAATGCAACAGCGTCTTCACAATCTTCTTTAGGCACACGAATTCCCTGAATATTAAAATATCTTATATTATATTGACATATTATGCAATGCAATCTTTCGATATCGATGGGCACATCGACAATGAAGGCCATCACTATAGCAGTGACAATAAAATTTTTGCAAATGTGTAACTGTCAAATTGCCTTTATATTTCTTCTTTGACATCTATGTTCTCTGGTATATACTTATCCCGTCTGAAGGTAGATAATTGTAACACAAATTAAATCTGCCAGTGACTTTTTAATAAAATCAAATAAATTGTTTATGGCTTGACTTTGATTGAAGGAAATATTAGAGAGAAAAGGATATTATAATATTAATGAATATCTGAATGATAAGACTCTAATATAATAGTACTATTTAAATTAAATAAAACATATATAAAATATTAGTACTATTTAAATTAAATAAAACATACATAAAATATTAAGTTTGTTTATAAAAGATATGCCGTCCTCTCTCCTAAGTTGCTTTGCCCGACAGGGTTCACAAAGATCTGTATCACTATTTTGTTAGATCTTTAAACACCGTGGAATGCAATAAATATATTGAGTATATATTGAGTATTGAATAAATGCTTTGCAACATTTGTACCCACAGGGGGGACAAAAATTATAATTATAATTCATTATATACATTCAAACATATTTAAATACTGAGGAAATTTTGATTTAAAAATTAAACTTTAGGGTCATGGGGTCCGAGCGCCCGACTGCTTTTTAAAGATATATCGAAAAGATTAATCGATACGACTCGTGACCAGAGGGCTGGTTTCTATTTGGCACAAACAATAAGCATTGCCATACAACGTGGCAATGCTGCCAGCCTTCTGGGCACGATGTCGGCATTCGACGTCGATGCGGAGGAATTTTTTGATGGTGTTTAAGGATTTGTAAATATCTTTTTATATTTTCTATGTTTATTATTGTATAAAAATATTATTATTATTTTTTTAATTCTTAGTGTATAGTTGTAAATATTTAAGTTATAATTAAAAAATAAAATGAAGCGAAAAAAAAAAAAAAAAAATTGTAGTAAAAAATATTGTAGAGACATTTCACCACAGAATCAGAAAAATGTTAATTACACTAATTTATTTAGCAATATTTATTTATTAATTTCACACTTTTTTAGCAGACTCTCGCTTGTGATAGGACCTTACTAAATTACGGAAAAAAAAAATATTTATGCAGTACTTTTTTCCTTTCATTTTTTTTCTTTGATATTTATTCAAGTTACACTTTTTGAGCGTGGTGACCGATAAATAAATGAGAAGTTAATATTGTTCAAAATATTTTATATGGTGTTTATTATTGTTATTTTCGTTACGGAATTTCTGGATTCGATCTCCACGCTCAAGGCCCGTGATAGAAGCTATGCAATAGCTTAAAAAGAAACAATAGTTATTTATGGTACAAGTGAGAAAAAGTTTATTTTTCTGTTGTGAGTGCCAATTTTAAATCTTGAGCTTGCGAAGTAGTCTTAAATTGAATCACGAGCATAGCGAGTGATTCTAATAAAGACTACTTCGCAAGCGAAAGATTTTAAGAGGTCACGAACTGGAAATTAAATTTTTCTCACGCGTTGCAATACAAAACTTTTCACCTCTTCCAGTGAGAAAATATTAAGATTTAAATAAACTCGTACTCGATTGCTTAACCTGAAATAATTACATGAAATACGACAGTAATACCGATTCATAATGCGTTTTAGGGCCTAGTCGCCACTAATTAAATATGTCGTACGCTTTCAAATACTTTTCACGTGAATTTTCTGGTAAAAAAGCAAACTTCTGTGTTAGAAGCAAGTTACCGCAACTCTTTTGGAGTTCCAAAAAGTTCTTCATCACTGGATTCACTATTTTTTTGTTAAAAAGTCCCAGTAAACAATTAAACATAAACTGAAAAGAATTTATAGTTGCCCGCGATGACTGACACAGACACAGACTTTTTTTTTTTAAATCGTGCGTTCGGAAATTCGTTCCGTAACACTTATTTATAGAGTCTAATATTAAGTACCCGATTTTAATTAATTTAATGGTTAATCACGAATATAAAACCATGAAAATACTAAATAAGCGTGTATTTATATAATTTAAAATAATTAAAACGTATCGTTTGTAGTTTTTAAATAAAATTGATGTCAATGTTTATTACTAACCTACATGGTGACTGGTTTGTTTTTTTTGCGCCTATTCATTGGAAGGATTTAGTGTTTCGAAATTTAAATCACTTTGCCTCACTAGTGAGTAATAAGCGTTATTACTCACTGAATTCTCGCAAGCAAACGATCTTTTTCGTGCTGGTGTGGTGAAAATAATCTTTACCTAATACTTTGGCTTTTCGACTACAGGTCTAACTTCAGAAGTAGAATTTTGCTCTAATAGCCGCTCTGTACTAAAATAGCTTCTAGTTTTACGAGCTTTTCTGTAGAAAGAACTAGCTTTTAAAAAGGTGGGGGCGTTCTTTTTCTTTTACAATGGAAATGGATAAACTTCTCTGTGTTGTGCTTCCACAAAACGTGTTTGGGTTAACTTGTAAGATAAGTTGTGATATTTTAATACTAACATAAGCATATAACATAGAAAATGTACTGTCGCGATTCTTTAACTTGGACATATCGTAAAAAAACTGTTTGAAGACCAAGTTATATATCTATGACGGTCGGCCCTAGAGGCACATGAGTGTAGATAGAATACAGAGGCGTAGCTTAATACAACCGCGCTTTGATAGGTACACCAGTACAAGCTTGTCGCGTCTGTGTGCATGTGCACTAGTGGCACAGAGGAAGTACAGAGACAAAGCTTCATACAACCGTGTACAATAAGTCCACCCACACAAGCATAAGGCGCCTGTGTGCGTACGAGGCGAGTGCACAAATGCGGAGCGCGAACTCTCCAGCGCAGCACTAACTAAATGTTCGCAGTCTACAGCAGTCCAGCAAAGCAGCAGCGCGACTTTTATTTTATCTCAATAAAATCTTTACTACCTGTTATAGGCACTGACAAGTGGTAATTTAGGTTAATCCTTTTTCGTTCATAAAAGTAGTGACAGCTTATAGTTAAGAGGATTATAGTGGGTATAGCCCAGTATGATTTTGCACTATTTGATGTTATAAAAGTAATTACCGCGAGATGTAAGCTGAGATTTACCTGTCTTTAAAAAAGTTAATTCAGGAAATAAAAATAGTTGCAGATGGAATGGATAAGTTTTGGGCACAACAAAAAATCTGCAGGCTAATTACGTTTCTTGAAGCCTGATGAATTGACATCGGCGTGAAATTCGTATTACGGTAATTTCTAATTGGACAGTTGAAAATCTAGTAGTACACTCTTAACGGCCAGACTCCTTGATTCTTTGTACTGTTGATACTATTTATAAAAGTAATACTCTCTCTAATAGGATTTCTTTTTAGCGCGAAAAGGAAATTTCACCGTGGCGATCCTCTTCCCAAAAATAGATATGGATGTCATTTTCCTTACATCATTGCAGGATAATGGCGCTATGATATGCCCAATAAAGTTTAATGGCATAGGCACTAACAGCTATTATTTTGACGCCCAAAATGAAAAATCGCTCTATTTAAGACATCCACCATCAGAAAAGAACGTAGTGAAAACCTTTACACCGATATTTCGACAATACTGGTGTATTTTTTTTATAAAATCTATTTTTGTCATCTTATAAAACTGTTTTCTTAGATAATAATATAATTGATGCTCCTGTATTAGTCAATTCTTCGTGATTAAAACCATATAGATTGAATTTACCCTTTATATATATTTAAATATAACTACATTTACGTATGAAATATGCTTATGGTTGGCACGCTTTCACGTACAGTACTTTGTAATGGAACATAAAAGGTACCTTTATAACATAACTTTAGGCATGAAAGTTTGGATAGAGCACTTATAGTTTTAGTGGTAGGGAATCGTTGTGTACGCCACTCGTCACTTCATCTGAGAACTGAATTAAAAAAGATAATTATGATACTTGATTTTGGGGTTAGGATTGACTTGATAGATTTTTTTTTTTTTCAAATAAAAGAAGTACCTATGTTTGACTTTAGGTATGTTTGTCTTTTGTCAAGCTACCGCCGAAATATTATATGACCATAGTCATAAAATCTTGGTATTTGAGTGACACACGCCAACCGTCACACAACCATCAAGGTATTGGCAAAAAACTGGTTATAAGTGAAAAAACCAAGGGTCTGCGTTGATTTATAGCAATCTTTAAAGAATGCCGATGTTCCAAAAACAAATTTAAGTGGCTATAACATTTGTAATTTGGGTATTGAATAATATTACCGTTAAAATATGGTATTCGCTAATATATAACTGTATGTGCTATTAGTTATGTTTAAGTGTTGAAACAATATTTGACAAACGGACGTGCACAGGAGCCTACACATCAACCTATACATTTCCAGTATAAGATGGTCTTGGTCTAAATTAGACTCTACTAATATTAGACGCATCTTTAACCTGCTTTTGTGGCATGTTGGGCAATTTGGTGACAGGTTAAAGGTGAGACTGCAGTGCTTCCTCCCTAAAGCTTGTTCACAAGTGGTTCTCCAACCATTGTATTTTAAATTAAAAGACGGAAAAGGAAAAGTTTAATATTTATGCATTTTACACCATTAAAACTTTTACTGAAGTTATTTTACTCTTATAGTGTTGACACGGAATATGTTTTAGAACCTTACCCACCGCATCTCTCAAGTTTGCCATGTTTTTAGGTGTTACAGACGAGTTCAAAAATATGTTAGCTGTTTTTTACCTTTTTGTCTCTATAACTAACTTCTACATATTTATAAACTATACTGAACCTACAACAAGAAAACCAACTTACGCAATAACTCTATTAACATAAGATCAGCAATAAGGTTGATTATAAAAGGAACTATATACAACACAATAGACGTAGGTACTACAATGTTAGGTCTCTGGTATCTACAAACGGGTGCACATATCAGGCTATAAGTTTGCAGTATAAGATGGTCCCACTCTGCTTGGGTTTCCCGCAATCCGAAACCGGTTTATACTTTATACTTTACTGGTGGTAGAGCTCTTGTGAATGAGCTCGAGGGCGGCAACACCACCGTCTCACCTTTAACCTGCCGCCAAATAGTAGTGCTTCCATTATTGTGTTCCGGTTTGGTGGTGAGATCAGGCCCTGAAATTACTGGCACATGAGGCATAACACCGTAGTCCTCAGCTGCAGCGACGCATCTATAATCTGCTTTTGTGGATTGTTGATGTCCATGGGCTGTACTCCACTTACCGTCAGGTGGACTGCAAGTTCGTTCGCTGTTTGAGTAGAATAAAAAAAAATGTACAGCTTGATTTGTAGCCGTGTGTACTTAATTACAGGTTCTTAACTAAGTGCTAAGCTCCCAAAGTAGGGAAGGCAGTTAGACACTATTATTTGGCAGCAATAAAGCATACTCTCTCTAGATCGTAAACAGAGGCTAGGTACCTACTGCCTTGGCGTTAATAAAATAACAGTAAAACCTTGCAAATAACTTAGGCTTTGTTGTTACGCTGACATCGGTCGCGCGTACGAATATACTCTAGTTGTGCCGCTCTGCAATGCAGTTGATTCGTACGCTCGACTGACGTGAGCGTAGCAGAAAATCAGCTGTTAGAATTAACCTACCTAAAGTTCTCTAGTAATTTCTCTCTCTCACCTGTCAAATGTTTATTCTTTAGAACAGCGAAGCCAGCGCCCGCGTGGTACCTCAATAAAATGAAGTTATAGACTTCATTATATTGAGGTACCACGCTAATACACACATGGGTACTGATAGCGCGCGAGTTGAATGCAGAGCTTAGGAATGCGGTAGTGCTGTGACCTAATTATAATTATTGATAACCACAATGAGTAATGAATGACGATAAATTTAAACAGTGTTATAAGTTTAATTTTATTTTTTACACTAGTTTAACATGATGAAAAAGAAAACAATATCATAATTATCATAATTATCACACGTTTTTAATAATCATTTCACAAAACGGAATAATTTTTTTTTTAATCAGATTCAGAAATGGCAGATATGGTTGAATCGGTGTCACTATCCTCGCCGTCGCTGACCTCAATGACGAATCGATCTATGGTATCTTCAATTAATCCATCTCTTTACCAATAATTTTCTTCTAAAATTATGACGTGATCATCGAAGCCACGCCAATCTTCCTCTGTAACCTGAGAAACCGCCAGCTCCGTAACTTCTTTTAACCTTTTTCTCGTGCTTGGCGATGAATAAAAGCTCGTTTTTTTGTAACGGAACTTGGACTCGGATCAGTCATTATTAAAATGAAAAAAAATAACACGGAAACTTCAGTATTAACACAATAACACGGCAACCGTACGATAGTTGACAAGGATATGGCACATCACTACACTGCAGGCGCGTGAGGTGGGGCGTGCGGATAGCGGGGGGAGATGCTCCCGCTCTTTACCTCAGACCCCGACTGCATTCAACTCGCGCGCTATCTGTACATAGGTACACGAGGATAATCTAGAATTTATTCTGACTTTGGACGAAACTTCATACACTTGCGTTCGCATGCGTTCATGAATTTTTAGTTTTTCATAAAATATTAGGGCCCTTTTTTATTTAGAATTATAATTTGGCCGAGTATAAAAGTGACACAATTAAATTATGCATATCGAAATCACTTGTCATTTTAATTCATTTATTCACTTGACTTATAGCAAATAGTCAAACATCTCGACGATTGTGAAAAAACCCTTATAAGCATTTACTCACATACTTATGCATTTATAATATTGGTAGGTATACATTTAATCATAAATAGAGCCCCACAAACATTAGTTTATTTAACACAAAATCAAATTGATAGATGTACGTACCAGTAACAGTGTATTATGATTAATGATTTTGACATGAATTGTGGTAAGAGGACTGCGGTCGCAAATATTGACAATAATAATAGCAAATAATAATTTCAAACAGAATATATTATGTATTTCACCGAATTAGAACGCATTTGCAAAATGCGTTACTGTATCTGCATTATGTACTTTGAAAATTACTACATGGATTATTTTATATTTAATAGCCTAAGAGCCAGTGGCCGCCCGACTTAACTCATTTAAAAAAGCTTGAAATTTACCTGTTTGTCCCTCTAAAAGAGGTTGAAATAATCACCAAATATAGATTTAGTTGGTGGTGGCTTTAGGAGAAATTAAAAAGTTTAAAAAATAAAAAGTTACGGCATCGCACCTACATAGCGTTTTTTTTTTTTTTAAAGTGTTGACTTTAGTGATCGTAGATATTGGCAGACACTTGTTTCAAACCCGAGACAGATACACCTAAACTTTCAAAATGTATATCTACCATTACCATGGTCAAAATATCCAAAAATTACGCTGTAAATTAAGACGAAACTTTTTTTACAACTTTTCAAAGCCATCACAGTTCAAATTCTTTATAGGTGAGCGTCGTAGTTGACGGGCGGCCATTGACTCCTAGGCTCTTAAATTTTTGCAAAAACTAACTGAATAAATATTTATGGAAACAAAAAACACGTTAGGCAGCTTATCAATATTTTGTTGGTAAAAAACTATTTATCCGATTGTGTTAAAATTTAAAACAGGCTACGGATTTTTTACGTTATCGTATTATAAAATGATTATACCAATAGCCATAAGTTGTTTGTTGAACGCACTAAGTTTGAGCATTTCAAATTAAAAAGATAGCTTTTGTAAAGAGAAAAATAAACAATTTGTTTATTATTATAATTATTACATTGTGTCATTCTTGACAAATGCTATTTAACATCATCCAGTAAACATTAGGGCAGCGAAGCATAACGTTTATTGCTGAAAAAAAATCCGGACAGTTGGGCTGAGATCTGCTAAACTAAGCAAAGATGGGTTATTGTAAATTTGCCACATTGTCGATTCGTCACACTTTTAAAATTCCATACATTCATAGTTAATTTAAGTGACGAATTCACACATACTTTTTTGTGTGACAAATCGACAATGTGGCAAATTTACAATAACCCGCAAAGATAACTCGGACTACCGTCCAAAAGACAAAAGCAGTGTTTTGTTCAAGGTAAATCTAAGCTAAACTTAAGTAAAGCTAAGTCTAAGTACGCTCTGTAGATCTGAGCTTCAGATGTTGAGTCAGTCTTACGATATTGTAGTAAGTGAAAGGGCTCTTGCGAAATTGTAAAACAACTTAAAAAAAGTAAACAGTACTCCCTCATTTAACTTTGTTATTTTTAGTTTCACAGTACTGTTTTTCGGTTTGACGGTGTAGTAGACCGTGACGCTATACTGTCATCACAGGCTTCATACATCGGCATATTTCACGATTTGCTGCACCAAAAACCGGCCAAGTGCGAGTCGGTGCGCTCGAAGGGTTCTGTACTATTACCTAGATCAAAAAACCTTCTTTTAAAATGGCAAATTAATAATGTCTGTTCTATGAGGCACTCGTTATAGATTGATTTTATTTTAATTTACTTGTTTATTTTAAAGTAAACATAATATTAAATATTTTGCGAATATTTCAAGCGTCTATCTGTTACCGTTATTAATATGAAACTGAAATGTGCAAAAAAACACGTTTGTTGTATGGGAGCCTCCCTTAAATATTTATTTTATATAGTTTTTAGTAGTTGTGAAGGCGGTCACAATTTTACATCATATGTAAAAATTTCAACTTTCTAGCCATAACAGTTCATGATATACAGCCTGGTGACAGACGGACAGACGTACAGCGACGGCTCAGTAATAAGTTTCCGTTTTTAGCCTTTGAGTACGGAACCCCTATAACAAAAAACAAACAACCACATTCCTTCTAAAGCGTGGACATGCCAAAAAGTCCGTTGAACCAGAACATTATGATTTAAACCAGTTTAAAAAAAAATGCTACAGCCTAGTGTTCATTTGCATAAATTGACTTTAATCAAGTTTTCTAAAATTATAGTTTTTAAATCCGGTTTATTATTTCCTATAACATAATTATCTGTGGTTGTATCTACAACTATAAAAGTTACGGTCTATTCCTTGACTTCTTCTTATTTAAAATTTATATCGTTTGATTTTGTTTTTTTTTTTTACTTTCATTACAAGTCAAAATAAAATTTGACTCAGCCATCGACACGACGAAGAAGAAGAAGATTACAAGTGCACCTACCATGTATTTCTGCACCACCCTAGGTTAGTCAACCTAGGGTGGTGCAGAGATACATGGTAGATCCACCATGGTAGGTACCAGTCGGTAGAGAATGCCTTTGGCATTAAGGCCGCGTCTGTACAAATTGTGCATAAAGTTTTAAATAAAATAAAATAAATGGCAAAAGCCACGCTATAAACTTTGCATTTTAGTCAGAATTCTTCCAAGAGTTTATGCGTGAAATAGTAACAAACAAACATCCACCCATTTCCACAAACAGTCGTATTTAACAGACTCATATACGGTTACCTACATACCGCACTCAAACCAGTTAGTCAACAAAACATAACAGCACGCATATAAGAAGAAGGAAGAAGGGCGTGGCGGAGGTTTATACATTTACCTACTACCTCTGGTACTCCCATGAGGCAGAAGGGTGAGCCTATCGCCATTCACCGGGCACAATTCCAACTGCGTACTGCTATTATGATTTTCCCGACGGAAAGTTAACAAAAATAACACTTTTGAGAATCGAACCCGAGACCTTACGGTGCGAGACCTTACGGTGCGAGACGCATACGCTAACTACTGGACCATCGAAGCAGTTTTTTTTTTTATTTTTTTGTAATCGAAGCATAAAGTTAGTATTTTTCTTTCGAAGTTAAATTTCTTGAGTAATGCCTTTATTTAATAAATACTGATTAAAGAAATAATCCCAAAGAAAACTTTTGTCCAAACCGGCAATCGAACCCGAGACCGGTGAGAGGCTTCATACGCTAACCACTAATCCAACGAGGCAATTAATAAAATATGATTAAATATTGTTATAACAGATTTATTTTTAAGAAGGTAGTTATTTCAACTTGTTTACTAATTAGCTTTATAACCGCCGTGATTAAAATTAATGGAAGAAAAAGTTTTTATTTTTCGAGAGGCAATTCATAAAGTACATTTTCTCACGAATGTAGTTTGGTTTACGTCTCCGTTTCATTTAATTTTACGGCAGAAAACATGAGTTGTTCCTTCAAACAAACTGTGTTATTATATGTATTTATAACAGTGTGAAGGCAGCGATAGCCGAGAGGGAGACCGTAGGACTGCGAAGCTAAAGGTCTCAGGTTCGAATCCACGGCACACACCTCTCGTCTTTTCGAAAATATGTGTGTATTTATCATATAAATTTATCACTCGCTAACGGTGAAGGAAAACATCGTGAGGAAACCTACATGCCTGAGAGTGCCAGTGCTCGAGGGTGTGTGAAGTCTACCAATCCGCACTTGGCCAGCGTGGTGGACTATGGCCTAACCCTTCTCATCATGAGAAGAGGCCCGAGCCCAGCAGTGGGACATGTATTAGATACAGGGCTGCTATTATTATATATATAACAGTGTTGTTTTCTCAAGATTTACATAACATCACGCCTATATTACCCAGAAGGGTGTGGTAGAGGTGTACAACACCCACATTTCACCTGTTATTTTTAGGTCCCATTGGATGGGGGGTGAGCCTCTATCGCCATACACCGGGCATAATTCTTACTTTGTCTGTTGTCTGCACTTGTGGTGTAGTGGTTTAAGCGGTCGTCTCGCCGCTCTCCACTGCACTGGTGTTGTGGGTTCGATCCCCACATGGGTAAAATCTTTGTGTAATTCGCAAAGATTTGTTCTGAGACTGGGTGTGCTCGAGTGAGTGAATGTCTGTATTTGGCCTTGTCATTGGGACCATTGGATGGTGTAATTGCTTCTGGCGTTCTATCTAATGTAAAAAATCCAAATTTATCTAATTTATTCAATTTATCTGTGCTGTTATTGTTAATTTGCTGATGAAAAGTTCACAAATAATACTTTGACCGACCCGGGAATCGAACCCGAGACCTCGCAGTGAGAGTCGCATAAGCTAACCACTAGACCACCGAGACAGTCAGTTCTCGAGATTTATTGTATTTTAAAATTATGGCTTATGACGACTAGCAGTTTGATGCTTGTAGGTATAGAGGTTATATGGTAACATTAGACCGCCCGTAGTTTTCTGATGTAGCAATAAGTATATTTAATATTTAATGTTATCTGTTTTCTTTATAGATAAAGTATTAGTTGAATATGCTGTTTTACTATAAAGTTCTCACGTTACCACATTCCCAATGATTTAAGTACTTTTGTCGTAAAAATTAAAACCATGTTCAAAAAAATTCTAAATATTTAGCCGTTCTCACATAATTCGCTTGCTAAGAAGTAATATTTTTACATAACATAACATAACATCAAGCCTATATTATCCAAAAGGATGTGGCAGAGGTGTACAACACCATACTTCCTCTGTTATGTTTAAGTCCCATGGGATAGGGGCCTATAGCCATCCACCGGGCACAATTCTTACTCCTTGCTGCTATTGTGAATTTCCTGACGGAAAGATCACAAATAACACTTTGCCCGTCCATCGAAACAGTTCATATTTTTTATTCATCAAAGCATAAAGTAAGTATTTTCTTTCGAAGTAACATTTCTTGAGTAATGCTTTTATTTCATAAAATTTTAAGTATACAGTCCTATTTTTCTGACAGCCAAGTTTATGGGCCTGCTTGAAGAAGTTAGTTCAATGCCACTTTTTAGGCACTAATTAAGAGCATAACTTTTTACCGTCAAAAAGTTACACTTTTTTTATTTAAGTCATGAGGTATTTCATCAAAGTTATAGAGCAAAGGTGGATTCTTGCCATTGTTATTTTTTATTTCGTTAACAAAATAGTGTGAAAGTAGAATAAAATAACTTTTGACCCACTGCTGGATAAGAGCCTCTCATAATGAGGACCATTCAGGCCAAGCGGGAGCTAAAAAATATTCCACACCAAGTTTTTTAAATTGTTTTCTTTATAATGTACGCCTATGTTTATTTTTACCGGTCATCTGCCGAATGTTTTTGAAAATAGCCTTTATAATAAGAAACATTTAAAAATATTATGGGACTGGCAGGATTAGAATCTAAATTTATTAATTAAGCGGCCGTGGCGCAATGGATAAGGCATCGGTCTTACGATCGAGAGGTCGTGGGTTCGAATCCTGGCCATTACACCACGGACGTGAACTTCCTCCTAACACAAGCGAATCAAGCTAAGCTGGAGGGGGTTAACAAGAATACTAGTAATTTGTATTTGCAGATTACTAGTAAGCTTATTAAAAAAAAAAAAAAAATGACGAAACGTGGTGGTTAAAGCAGCTGCCCGGAATACAGGGGTCGCAGGTTCAATTCTTGGCGTTCCCATAATATTTTCAGCTGTTTTTTAGTATAATTTGCTAAGTAAAGCTTTTAGTTAAAGTTAAAGTTAAAAATAGGTCCTATTTTCAAAATAGACTTTTTTAATTATTTTTTTATAATGTACGCCTATTTTTTTACCGGTCATCTTACAAATGCCGGTCCCCGGCTGAAATTCGATCCGCGCGGCGTCTATTTTGAAAAAAGTCTTGATTTTTCAAAAAGTCCGATCTCAGTTTATAATGGTCAACACTATCCAACCGAACACGAGTTAATTCAATAGCCTGAAATTCAGATCGGGCAGCGGTTGGCCAGGCTTTCATATTGCTTCATTCTTATTCATTGAAATTAAACTACGGTGCAGTTTAATCGTGCTACTTTTGTGCCACAAAATTATACATTGCTCTCGAAATATGGTCTTCTTTTGTGGTAGAAAAGCCTATATTATTCGAGTTTATTAACTAAACTCGCTCGCTGACGGTACTGGAAAGAGAATTCATGCAGTTGTGGAATTTCCGCTATGACGGTCGTAAATCACATTAGACTTGCAAGATTAAGCGGCATTTGTGACTGCATGCGGCAAAGGTGGGATGTATGGTATTGTAGACAGGTACTTACCGTATAGAATTTTATTTGTGTCATGATTCGTCTAGAACTTTCTTCAAGATGGCAGTGCTGAAATCATGAAAGGTTTTTAAACTAACCGTGCATTAAAGGAAATGAATAGCTTAGATTGAGATGTTATTAAATAACAGAGTTTGCAAATAATAAAATTATAGCTTACACATAGAATTATTGTCAAAAAAAAACAAATATTGTATGAATTATTTGAAAAGATGGTGCACATGAGTTTCTCACCAGCTCTTCTCATGATGCAATACCCATCGGAGCTGGTACTTGGATTGATTTTAATTCAAATCTCTAAGTTGAATTAAAGTCAATCTAAGCTCCGGTGTCAAATCATTTTATTACAATAAGTATTATAATTTAGTTAGCTAAGTTTTATTTTAATTTTATATTTTTTGTGTTTTGATGTTTGTTTTGACGTGTTCAAGCGCCTCTTGGGGCCTATGGAAATAAATGATTTAATTTGATTTGATTTGATTTGATTAAAATAAATAAATATGACACAAATTTCACGCAACGTCATCCACTCCCAAAGTAATCAGAGCTTGTACTATGGGTATTAAAGTAACTGATACTAATACTAATAACTGTTATAAATGGCGTAACTTTTCAAGTATTATCATAATCAGTTAAACGACAAGAACCCATTCAAACTAGTTGCACGAAAAGCAACTTAAACCGCTAAATGGTATAATATCTCGCGATAACTATGAAACTATTATAACAACTACCCAAGTTATCAACAACAGTATAAAACAATTTAGGTTTCGAACCTAACTCGGTTTCAGTTCCGCGATGGTTCCGCACTTATATTTCAAAGCGGAAAGTTTTTCGTATGGGGCCTCACGCGAAACCGTTTAGGCCTTGCTTAAAATGGGCAAATTCAAAATACGCTCGTTAATCGCGTGCACTAAGTCAAACACTCGACACACTGAAGCCGCCTATGTGGCGTTTAGACTGCGTGCGAAATGAGACCAATTCTTTAGTGTGTGTCGGTGTTTTTGCCAAATATTCGCACGTACTGGTTTTAGGCATATAATTATATAATATAATAATAATAATAAATCATTTATTTCAGGCTGCATAGGCCCATAGATATATACCTTAACCTAAAAATACATTATTATATTATCACGTCCTTTGCACTAAGTCATTAGTGCGTTCCTGGGGTATAGTTCCGCGGAAGCGACGAAAAACAACACCCTGCGGTCAAAAACTTTCATCAAGCACCTGTTCCAGTAAACAGGTTGGCACTCGCACCACGAACGCCTTGAAGTTGATGTTGTGGCGCGACTCCAACAGCTGCACTCTTAGCACATGATTCAGCTTCTGGCTGACATAATTATCTCGCGATATCCTCTCGGTGTTGTAGTGCAAGCACGAGATAAACACCGGGGTGTTCGGCGCGGCGGCACGCACCCTATGTTTCGTACATATAAGTAAACGAAGAAAAAACATTTTAAAGACTTAAATTATTTATGTGTATTGATGATAACAAATTCTACGCGGACAATGTTGCTGGCTATCGCTAGTTATATAATAATTTTTAACAAAAAAAAAAAACCGACTTCAAAAAGTAGGTAAACTAAAAAGCATAAAATAAATTTACTTCGCACAAATAATACGTTTTTTCATTTAGTTAAATAGAAATTATTAAATAATTATTTTATAATTCTGAAGTCGGTGCCAAGTAAATCGGATAATTAAGAACTAATATTCAGTCAGAAAATAGTTGTTAGAAAGATTTATACTTATTATCTAGTTATTGGTTACTTGGCACCGACTTCAGAATTATAAAATAATTATTTAATAATTTCTATTTAACTAAATGAAAAAACGTATTATTTGTGCGAAGTAAATTTATTTTATGCTTTTTAGTTTACCTACTTTTTGAAGTCGGTTTTTTTTTTTGTTAAAAATTATTTTATTTTACGATTTTAAGTGATGGGTAGACCGAGCAAGAATGTTTCTCGAATGAGGAGACGACGGTTACTTGAGACGGAAAACTTATTAATAATAATCCTCATACTCCTAACCGTTGAGGAGTTGTACCTTCCAGCATCAGCTCTGCAACTTAAAATGCAAATATCCAAGTAGTTTTAGGTAATATACGAAACACAATATAGAAGCTTGATTGACCCATGATTTCTCTAGGATCCCATCATTAAATCATGACCTCATATTATGAATATACATAAGTAATATTCAACGTCTCGCCTCATCTGTGTAAAGACTCGTCTCAAAGAGCCTATATTTAAAGAATTATCCCCGTACTCCTAACCGTTTAGAGGTGGTACCTTCCAGCATCAGCTCAGCAACATAAAATGCTGGCTACTAGATGCAAATATCCAAGTAGCTTTAGATAATATACAAAAAACAATATAGAAGCCTTTTAAATTTGAGGGTTGCCCTCGATTTCTCTAGGATCCCATTATCAGAACGTGACTGGAAAAAAATGGGACCACATGACAAGTATATCCTATCAAACAAAAAAAGAATTTCTCAAATCGGTCCAGGCGTCTTCGAGTAATCGGTGAACAAACATAAAAAAAAAAAAAAAAAAAAAAATACAACTGAATTGAGAACCTCCTCCTTTTTTTGAAGTCGGTTAAAAAATAAGTTACAACAATTAAATTCGAAATTAAGTATTAATATTTCTTTTATTTTATGGATACAATAATAATAGCAGCCCTACGTATACACATGTCCCACTGATGGTCACGGCCCTCTTCTCATGAGGAGAAGGGTTAGGCGATAGTCCTCCACGCTGACCGTGTGCGGATTAGCAGACTTCACACACTCTCGAGTACTTTTAAGCAATCTAAGGTATGCAGGTTTCCTCACCATGTTATCCTTTACCGTTAGCTAGCGCTTAGCTAGCTACTTAATGCAACAGTCACGCGGAATACGCACGAAAGAAAGAATCGTGGCGTATACGTCCCTTCTGAACGTGGTCCTATCCGGTTGACTTGGCATTTCCGTAGATTCAATTTTAACTCTTGACTAAATTGGAAATTCCTGGATAGTAGATACTTGACTAAGCCCTCAGCTGAGTAAGTGCAAAGATCATTTTACAGCAAAAACTTTATAAAACGAGTCTAAGATATCTTGTGCTCTTTGTTTGTCTTTGTAAGTCGTTCGCTTCAGGGTTTGCTTTATATTCTTCAGCTATATTTTTTATTTCAAAGAAATGTGGAAATTCTTAGACTAAATTTCTATTGTCACGGAAACAAAACGTGTATTTCGTTTCCCGAAAAGGTTTTCAAATCCGTGAGTATTCTTGAAAATCCTCGCTGAAGAGGTACTGCGTCTTCAAAACCGAAGAATTTTCTAGATTTTTGAGAAATCTTTTGTTGTTTTGTTTTGTTTCTCTCAATATTTATATATGCCTTTGGAAACCACATTTTTGGAAACGAATAATTATTCAGCGCAAAAAACAATGGCACGGACTGTCATAGATAATTTTTTTGTTATTTTACAAAAAAAATATCTTCCTCGAATGCCTGGAAATCGACATACATGAGTACATACATGACTGTTGTCAAGTATATCGATTTCCAGGACTCTGAATCTAGATTACCACCACATCAGCTGCCCTCTAGTACGTACAATTCCAGAACCTATGCTGAAAAATTCCCAAACTAAACAACGTTTTCGCCCTTCACAGGAATCGAACAAGAGACCAAACAATCAGCACTCGTATTCTCTATCTAACAACTAAACTAACGAGGCAATCCACATAAATTTAGAACTAGTTGTTCCTACTTGTATGGATTAAAAAGTTCCATAAATCAGTAAATCTGTGACATAAATTAGGCGGGTGTTACACTTTTCTATTGGGCGTATTGCAGAGTTAGTGGACTATAAACTGCATTTAAATGTTAGCGTACTTAATTGTTGTTGCGGCTTTTATTTGTTTATGGAATTGGCAAATGTTATTCTGCCAAATTTCCGAATTTATACAAATACTAGCGAATCTATATGTTAATCTAAACTATAAACAACAAGTGCCCCAAATTTCATCAAAATCCGTTGCGTCCCACAATACCAGCGCAATATAAAGCGGTGAGGTGACCGTTTTAACCACTACGCCAACCGTGCACTTAAAGTACAATCTGTCCGTTTTTAAAGTTCACTCACATATTTTACATTTGATACGGCAAAATATGTATAGGTATTATAATTTAAATTCATTATATTCGACACAAAACCCCAAAAAAAAACGTAACGAGCTACATAACAATAAACCAAGTAATACCGCCTATTACTTTGAACTATGAGTACAAGTACTCGTTTTGGCTCATATCACTGAGAAACAGTGCTTTCAGCTCTCCACAGGTCATTGAGTGACCTAGTGCTTTTTTATGAGGTACACCGTAGAGCTCTATTTCTACTGTATGGTTATGTAGCTAGTGATATAACAATAAAGCGAAAAAAGTACAGGTTGTCCCGCAAAATTACTAAGATACTAATATATCTAATCTATATATTATTATCTGACAAAATTGTATGTTGTTGTTCTGTCAAATATAGGAGCATAGAGCGACTACAGCGTTAGAGAAGAACAACCTTAAGTGTGTTGACTCTTATATAGACGCCAAAAGATTACGTTTATGACGTCTGTCAGTAAATGACAATAATGACCAAAATTTTTAAAACAGAAAATATGAAACAATAATGTTAAATAGAGAGGGAGGAAAAGTGCCTGATAAAATGATGTTGTTTGTGAAGATGAAGACAGGAAGAACTAAGTGTTTGCCATTATTATATTATCAGGCACTTTTACTTGGGATAATTTAAATAATTGCTACATTCTTTATTTAACATGTGTTTAAAGTTACAACTAAATTAGAGAAATGAAATAAATATGTAGCAATTATTGACGCAATACATTTTGGCAAACTCTGCACGCTTGACTTTAAACTAGGAGGTGACCAGCCAACCAAACGTCAGGCTGGCTGGTCAAAATAAATATTTGATTTCTAAATATTTAATATGTATTCTATGTAGCAATTATTTATTATATGTAGCAAATATAAGCAATTATGTAGCAATTTTCGAATCTACTCTCATAGACCAACGCCACAGACAACCAGCCATTCTAACGCACACGCCAAGCCAACGTCTACGGTTAAACCCCGTCTATAGTTTTTTCATATAGTGTACACAATCTGTCACAAACACATTCTTTCGGCGTCAGTACTATAAATAGTACAAATATTTGCTGAATATATCCGCTTTCAGTTAAATACTGTTTTCGCCGAACATTATTGTAGATATTTTATCTGTAATGTATTTCTGCGTAACGTGATCCGTTAGTCGTTACATTATTTTCAAACTCTATACTACCGTCTTTTTATTAGAACTTATTACGTAGCTGAATAAATGTGGTGATTTCCATAAGGATATGAAAAATTTAGTTTTAACAATTATTCATAACATAACATCTTAACATCACGCCTATATTACCCAGAAGGCGGTGGCAGAGGTGTACAACATCCACATTTCACCTGTAATGTTTAGGTCTCATGGGATAGGGGTGAGCATATCGCCATCCAACGTGTACAATTCTAACTCCGAGCTGCTATTGTCTTTGCCCACCTGGGCATGTAAGCCAAAATCTCGCGGTGAAAGGCGCCTGTGCTGACTACTGTATTCTGTATTAGGGACTAACATCTGTATTCGCAATACTTTTCATATTCGCTAAAGTGGTCTACGTCTCATCGCTGCGAATAGCTCTTGACCTAAATTACCCATGTAAATTCTGAACGAAATAAAATTCTACCTTTATAAAGTTTAAATACTTCAGGCTTGAATAATAATGGATAAACTACTTTTGTTTTGAAGTTTTAAACTCATAACGTAAACCTTTTGAACTTTCGCCTCTTGTAGCCGCAATAAAAACTTTTTCCTAAACTTTATATTTTCTTTTTCTTTTCAGATTCTACGTAACAACATGCAGGGTCTCAGTAGCTGATGTAAGTCGCGCATCTAGTGCGGGATGCGCGGAGCTCGCGAACTCGTCGACCAATGAGAGAGCCGCACGGGAGCATGGATGGGCCGTAGAATGCGCCCCACTCCGGCGCCTATATACCTATTCCTTCTCATCTGTACCGGCGGCTATGCTTTTATACCTGGCGTTGATGGTGAGACCTCATTAGATCTTCAAAATTTAGGTATTGTTTTGTTTTTATTTTTTTCGTTAGCAACCTACAGACCCACGCTTAAAAAGAGGTCCCGTAAAAGTGGACGGTAGTCCACGGCTTTTATTTTCAAGAAATTGTATTGTAGTTAATTTTACTAATTAGTTAAAGTAGAAATAGTTTTACTAATGACTTTGACAACCTAGATTCTGGAGTAACTTTTTAGATCCCCTTAAAACTTTTTTAACGTAGTAAAACGAGCTAATTTAAAAGTAATTTCGACGTTAACCAACGCACGCCAAAAAATCCTTCTCTCATATAAGCAAAAATATACCATAATCTACATAATAATATAATAAACGTGGCCTTCTAAACATCATGCTTAAATATGTACACAACTTTATGTAGTACAAGCAAAAAAAACTACGAATGGAAAATATTAAAATGTTAAAACACTTTAGAGCACTTTGCGTTTAACATTACGCGCAATTTACATAAATAGTACTTATTACGCTGTGAAAGAATGAAGAATGAAAATCTATCTCATAATTTCTTATAGTAATAGCAACAAAAAGATCGAGAAATAAACAACAATAGTACAATACTTTACTTTAATAAGAAACAGTTGAAAAAAATATGGGACCGGCAGGATTTAAACCTGCGACCTTCTGCACAGCGGGCAGTTGCTTTACCCACCCAGCAACTGTCGCCTCTTGAAAGAATCAACTGTATGTTACGTTATTTCGTAATGTGACCTCATATTCATCAATTTGCACCAATCTTAAGTAGGATTGAGAAATTTAGGGTCCTGGCAAGAGGCGACCGTAGCTGGTTAGTTAAAGCAGCTGCCCGGTGTGCAGAAAGAAGGTCGCAGGTTCAAAGTGTGCCGGTCCCATAAGTTTTCAACTGTTTCTTAGTATAATTTGCAAAGCATAGCTAAATGCTATAAAAATAATCAATAAGTAATACTTTACTTGACTCATAAATTCTTGAAAGGACTTCAACAAAATTTCCAATATGCTGCTCAGCATACAAGCAATTGGCGTTTCTAACTCATCTCGTACAATGCAACCTTGGACTCACTTAGTGCCACTTTGGTACTCGCCTGTCGTTCCATACCACTTCAGAGTTGCTGAACCGATCACTACTTGATAGGATGCGATATTCTATATATTGTTCGTGAGAGTGAATTTTCTTAAAGTATATTGGACTTTGTTTTATAGAATATTGTTATCTTTAAGTACTAAATGGTATTATAAAAATGTAAAATTGTTGTTTGTTATTGTTGCTGAAGATCTACCGAACTGTTTTTACCAAAATGTTAGTATCGACAGGAATTTAGACTTTTAATTGACTTCTAAAAAGGAGGATTTCTTTATTCAACGCGTATAGGTTTGTCTAGCGTTTTCTATGTCATCTGAGAACCAATTTTAAAAATTATTTTTTATTTGAGAACGTTTACTTCCGAAATGGTCTCATGGTCATCAAGTCAGGATATGATCATGGAAACCCATAGAAATCGAGGGAAACCCTACAATGTTATAGGTTCCTTTAGTGTTTTTATGTATATTCAGAAGTTATTTATATATTTTCGCATCATATTGCTGAGCTGAGGCTGGAATGTTCAACTCCTCAACGGTTAGGGGTACGGGGATAATTCTTGAAATAGCCGTAAAGCCGTGGGCGGCAGCGAACAAAAAGTATGGCCATAGCAAAGTTCTAGTAATGTTGCTAAGACTGCACGAATTAAACCAAGTTTAATCCGTATACATATCTGTTATATTGTGATTCATTCTCCCCCTCTGTGTCTTGAAAAGTATTGCATGCCCAGCCTCGTTGTTTAACAAAACTATAGTCCTTGCCGGACGTCAGACCCTCGAAAGTCCGATAAGTGGACTTACCAAGAACATCGGATCGCCTCGTATATGGCCGAGTTTCAACAAGACAAACTAGAACCCAACTCTAATATAGATAGGGGGAAAGAGTCTGGGAACAGGCAGTACCTATTCGTCTATCACTCCGACTTTTTATGTTAATTATCTTTAGCTTGCGTGGTACGTCGAGCCTTGACAAATTATGTACTTTTAAATTGTAACTTTCTCTGGAATCACGCTATCTATTGGTGAAATCCGCATGAAAATCCGTTCAACAGTTATTAACGCGGCAGCGCGGGGGTTCTATATCATGTAAGGATAGATTGAAACCTGTACAGATGTACCCAACTGACAGCAAAATGAAGCTTACATTCACTTTTAACAAATCGCACTGAATGCTCCGTAGACAGAAAAAACACTAAAAGTTTTTCAATTCGTAAAATCCATTGCATTTTTGTGTCATTTTTTTGGACAACATTGTTTCCATGTTGTATTGTTAGTACTTGTTTCAAATACAATGTTGTTTACTTTGTTAAACAATTTTGATTGGAATTGTTCCATATTCAACTAAATAAGCAGATAGAATGGAGTGGAATACAAACAGTCGTCAAAACGTATAACTCAGTCTCCCATAAATACCTTTTCCCTTTTTTGCAGGTCCCGTATCCAACGTGCAAGCTTTGGAGGGCGGCAACGTCACGCTGCTCTGCGACTCAACCCCGGACTCATCGGACGACGAGTTCATGATCCTCGTCTGGTACAAGAATAACCTACCCATTTACAGGTAGATAGAACTTTGTCACACTAATATAGAAATGGTTACTTCTTCTCGATGGATTTGTCGGAATTTGTCTTATAGTATAGTTCTTGATTAACGTTATATACTTTTTAAACGATTTTATTTAGCTGACAATTTTGGTATGTACGTATGTGGGTTTAAAATCTTGCAAAGTATTTTTCGAGCACTCTAGTTGACCAATCGAGCTGAAAATTGGCATACTTGTGTTATTCCGGTGACAATGCAATAATTAATATGACGGAAATTGTCCGATGATGCAGCCAGGAGTGTCTTTGGTATTTGGTAGTATTCAGTTCTTAAGGCAATACAAGAAAAAAATTACACAAACGCACACGTGTGCACTCATGTGCGTAACAACTGCATGTGGTAGATGTTACACACATGAGAAAGTCAAAAAAAAATAAAAACAAAAACAAGCTATTATTTTATCTTAAAATAAAGCGTCTTACTTGACAGCAGGATATACGAGGAGTATGTAAAACGATTATATACGACGATGTACATTTTAAGTACAATCAAAATAAAAGCTTGCATTTTAAAAAGGTTTTTTATTTTATATTTTTATCGTCGTACCTCCGCAGGTGAGCCCGTGGGTAGAAGGTAACATAATCATCATCATCATTCAATGCAATAATCAATTAGATTAATTAAGTAATTAATCAGTTTCATATCGATTAATTACATCATGTAGACAAGCTGATTAATAACGTGCAATACAAACCCGAACCAGAACGGAACTGAGATAATAGAATAATGATGTACATTTCTATACAAAATATACGCACTCACATAATTTAACTCATCTGAAATAACAATGACAAACTATATGAAATTGCTAATAGACTAAGAGCCCGTAGGCGGCCATCTTGCGTCATTTTATAAAAGCTGAAAGTTGTCCTGTTAAAAAGACCATATTAAGTAACTGCCAATGGTGAGGGGTGATTTCTACCATCAACCTTAAAAAACATCCAAAATTATAAAAATATATAATAAAAAAAAATACACTCGTGAATAGCACTTGCTCACGTCCATGATAACGTCAATAAATCAAACGAAAAATCTATAGAATCTTAATTCTAAAAGCAGGTAGTCCTAATTACCTCAATATTTATATTTTTTTTATACTACGCCCACAGCGAACGAACGTGTAGTCTACCTGATGGTAAGTGGAGTACAGCCCATGGACATCAACAATCCACAAAAGTAGATTGTAGATGCGTCGCTGCAGCTGAGGACTACGGTGTTATGTCTCATGTGCCTGTAATTTCAGGGCCTGACCTTACCACCAAATCGGAACACAGTAATGGAAGCACTACTATTTGGCGGCAGGTTAAAGGTGAGACGGTGGTGCTGCCGCCCTCGAGCTCATTCACAAGAGCTCTACCACCAGTTTATATATAGTATATATTCCAACTACTTCTAATTCCTATTCCATTCAATCTTAACGACTGACCTAAAAGGCTCGGCTACCTTTAAAAACCCACAAGATCTTAGTTCAGTAACCCTATCATAGGACGCAACTAAGCTGAAAAGGGTATCATTAAAATATTTACTCGTTTTTAGACATTTCAAACCTTACATAGGTTTTATGAAAGTTATTCTGTTTGTCCCGAAATAACTTGAAATTCTACCCGACCAAACCTTCTCTTCATAACGTAAATACATAATTTCAGAGAATAAATTAAGGGGCAGTGAACTTACTGAGATTATACCGACCATTTGACGGTCAAGTCAGGATCGCTACACTTTGGCCAAGGCCGCCTATATGGCAGCCTTGGCCCTGTTCGATAAAAGTGACAAGTTGACAAATATGTAAATAATCGACAGGTGAAATCTTGACATATTTGTCATCTAAAAACCCGTTCTATAAAACTCGACATATGTCGGAAAATAACACTCAAATTATTTCCAAAATATGTCGGTGACACTTGTGTTAACTTTTACATATTTTTATATGATCTTATTTTATAAATGGAGGTAATACTTTGTTGGTTACTACTCTTCAAGTAGTAACCAACAAAGTAAAAGAATGACACAATCATTGTGCAACTTCGTCAGCTTATTTTGATCGCGAGTAGCTAAAATGTAAATGCACAAACATCTACTTTTCTGGGCCTTATTTATGAAAATAAAGATGTGCTCTTTCGGAGGTCTAGGTGAACAAATAAGTCATGAACAATACTTATTCGAAGTATAATTATTATCTTCTCTTTATAACATTTTAAAAATTCAACTTACAATTTCGCGACAGTAGGTCACCTAGGTAGGTTAACCTGTCAGGGTTGTCATACAATTGTACAAATAAGTTAATATGGCATGACAATCATCTGTTCAAAAAAGCAGATTCGACAAGTTTTTCGCGAAAAAATGTCTCCTGTCTCCTGTCGCTCAAAATGTTTTATTGAGCATAAATACGTCGATATGTCGCGACAATCCGATATATTTGTAAATTTTCCACCATGACAAATTTGTCACCGGTAAGTTTTATTGAACAGAAAAAATGTCGAATTGTCACTTTTTGTCATATGTCGACTTGTTGGATTGACAGTTTTATTGATCAGGGGCCTGGCATGTTTAATGTTTCATTGCAGCGTCTGCCTGAGATGGACGCGGTGCAAGCGAACATAAAATGTGCCAGCCCGAACATTATTTGTGTAGTAACTCTCAGTGAATTCGGGTTTAATCTCACTTTTCATATTTACACACACACTATGACACACACACGTGATACCAATGGAAGTTGATACGGTAAAGTAAACCTTAAACGGAAAAAAAAATCCTTTCTTCGGATATTATTTTAGTTAAGGGTACTAAATGTCCAACAAGCAATAAGCATTAAAACTGACTTCAAGAACCGACTTTTTGCGTTAGGTTATGTTTTTTTCAAGGTATTTTGATTAAATATTATTAAAAAAAAATATTTTTTTTTTTGCTGCGTGACTCATCACCAAAGAAATAGTGACCGATATAATATTGCCATTTACCAATCTATCTAAAATATAGTTAAAATTATGTCCTTCTCGAAAAATAGCTTTGAATAAGACTGGGAATAAATTAGACTAAAACATAGAATAGAGTTGGTCAATTCGAGTACCAGTAGATAGTCCATTCTAGTATCAAATGCTGTCATCCTCAGATAGTTTGGAGTTTCCAATATTTGTAAAGCCGCGGTTCAGGGTTTATTCTGTAGAGCGACGTGATGAAAAAAAATAATTATGGACTAAAATTCACGTTGTGTTATACAGGATTGCGAAAAACAACAGTAAACAAGCCCGTAGTCTTAGTGTCTGAAGTCTACGTAACCGTAAGCTCGGTTAAAATTGTAATGTGATAACTCGATATTTCGACAACAAGATTAGAAAAGAAAATAGAAAAATCATTTATTCTGGCATAAGAAACATACATAAGAAAACACATTATAAAGCGTCTATAACTGAATAATTTAAAAATATTATTCATAATGCCAGAAATGGTACGCATCTCAGCATAAAACTGCAGCGTTAAAAGCACCGCAGCGCTGATATTCTGATGCGCCCAGTAAGTGAGTAATATTATGCTATTCATTTCAAAGTTTAATCTTGACCTGACACCAGCATCTAGTATTGCAAACAATAATACATATTTTGCGGCAAACAGTAGATCTTTACTTTTCCTGCTTTAATTACATCAAAGCCTTAATACGTGTGATTATGTTTATGAAAGCTCCCACAAAGCAAAACTATTAGACCATTCCCACTGTGGGTGTCGTTAAAAAAAGATAGAGCATATTGAATTGTCTTAGGGCCCACACAATATTGACCCGAGAAGTACTTTGGGTACCCATTTTGCGTTCTTTACGACCACATTCTGCTTATTGGCAAACGCGACAGCTATCTCAAAAAAACCAATGAACACCAAATCAAATTCAACCTTCTATAGCTTGAAACAAGTGTTATTTTCTCTTGTATTTTACAAATAGACCGCTCACACGAAATGGTCGAATCAATTTTTAAACACATGCCTATACCCACACATTCCCGCAACTAGAACAAGAATAACACTAAACAGAAGCTGTAATAATCACACATGAGCAAATATCTAAATACTTAGGAATGTTTTAGTCTATTTTATGTTATGTTTGGCCAAAATTCTGAAGATAAAGGCTTGGGTTGATGGAAATTAACATAGCGGTTTGGATTATTGAAGATTTCAGACAATGTTTATTCATCGTTATTTTATGAAGACTCGTGTAATTCTATTGAAGGGATATTATTTTAAGTCTCTGTTGAAACTATGGGCCGCTAAAAATATAGGTGGCCGGCACATTTTATGGTCCATTATAATGTCCATCTGAATAAAAACATCTAGTTGTGCGGAGTCTGAGTTTCATCGATTCCCCTTAAATAAGTAGATTACCCAGTGTTTTTGAGTTTTCTAGCCCATGTTAGGCTCTGTACTACAAAATTAGCGAACCGAAATGTATATCTCATCCTATGCATAAACTGAGGCATATTAACCTTTCTATAACCTGCCTAACAGCTTCGAGATCCCCAACAAACAATGGTCAGAGCCATCCTTCAACACCAGCGCTCGCCTGCTGGCGGACATCTCTGCCCAGCCTACCAGCGTAACCATCACTTCACTGACAGAAGACGACGAAGCGATGTACCACTGCAGGGTGGATTTCAGGCTGTCTCCCACCAGGAATGTCGGCATCAATGTGTCGATTGTTGGTAAGTTGGTTTCATAATAACATTACATTAAGCTTTTTGCCACCAGGCGAGCCGTATGCTTGTTTACCTCCGCAGTGGTACGAACATAAAATTTGTCCCATATCCACTTAAAGCCAAAACATAGTGGTATAATTCTGTATTCTTTATATTTTATCATTTCAACTGTCATTATCATGACTTTTCATTTTATACTTTTATTTCTTTTTTTCTTTAATTAACACACCAACAACTGCCCATAACTTTGCTCATTACTTACTTGTCCATCCTAAGGTTGCCTGTAAGAAATTGCTTATAGCGATAAGGCCGCCCATTGTGCAACATAATTTTTAAGTGCAATTGTTTTCAACATATTTTTTCTTTGTTAATATTGGTGTACAATAAAGATTACTCTATCTATCTATCTATCTATAATGTGGAGTATGTAACACACCTCGAGTATACCCTTCTGGGTAATATAGGTATGATTTAATGTTATGTTAGACCATGTATACATAGATTTTATGAATACGTGATGAATTCTCGAAGTAACTTTTTACAAAATTAACTTTCTCAGTGTATGACGAAATATAAAGATCGTAAAGACATAACATTACATCACGCCTATTACCTACAAGTCACCCACATTTCACCTATTATGTTTAGGTACCATGGGATAAAGGGTGAGCCTATAGCCATCCACCGAGCACAATTCCAACTCCGTGCTGCTATTGTAAATTTCTTAACGGACAGTTTACAAATAACACTTTGCCTGACCCGGGCATCGAACCCGAAACCTCGCGGTGAGAAGCGCATACGCTAACCATCGAGGCAGATCGTAAATAATTTAATAATATATGTATTTTATATACCTGATCTAAGTTGCTGGTATAACATTAACATGTTTAAAAAGCTAATTTACGTAATTAATAAAGTCATAATACATACGGAACTCTAAACAGTTCTAGATTAATTCCTTTTCATCAAACACCTATGTCAAAAATTATGACAACAATAAACATTTTAATTTATGAGAAAACTCACTCTGAACCGTAATAAATTATAATAATTGTCATTCAAAGCCTTGATCTGCCACTTATGGTGTGATGGCGCAATCAAATCTGTCTAATAAGTATAATTGATGTGTGTACATGTGTTAATTCTTCATAATTATGGGGTAATTACGCATCACAAAAGCAAAATGGGACGTGTTATGGCCCATCTGGACAGCATCCATTAAAAATAAAGGAATAAGACTGTAGAATTTGATTGTTTGAGTGCACGGTTGGCGTAGTGGTTAAAGGGGTCGTCTCGCCGCTTTTGACTGCGCTGGTGTTGTGGGTTCGATCCCCACACGGGACAAATCTTTGTGTGATCCGCAATGATTTTTTCTGACTCTGGGTGTGCTTTGTTTGTGTGAAATGTATGTTTTTAAACACCTCCGCGACACAGAAGTTCATTCTAGTGCGGGCGTCGTTTAAAACGAAAAGAATTGCGGCAATCAGGTAATCTTGTTTACGAACGTAAGAATAGATAAATAAATATACATACTGGTTGAATTGAGAACCTCTTCCTTTTTTTCGTCGTCGGTTAAAACTCATTAAGCTTAATATAATACAGTTAAGCTTGGTCCAATTTCTGGTAAGTGATTATACGTCCTTCTAAATTTTGGCAGATTTCTTCGACCGATTCCTTCAAACATAAACGTCAGAAGTCAACACTTTTACAATACAATTAATCAACACTTTCTTTAGTTTCCGATCAGATAAAGGACATTACCATTATTAGACATTATGTTTCCAGTACCTGAATCCATATTTAGCCATCAAATTACAACAAAATGGAGAGCTTTCGGTTAAAAGTTTGATTTTATACGAATTGCCTACTTTCTCGCAGCTCTGTAAACTCTAAACTTCAAAAGTCATCATAATTTATTCACTCTAGATAAATCATTGATCACGTAATACGATAAATCTCGTGGGATCCAATAAAAGCTGATACTTTATCTTGCCGCATGTAGGTGCTGTAAAAATACTTGTGAAGTAACGTAATCATTTATTATGTCGGCTCCAAACGAAGCCGAAAATTGAATACATGGGAGTTCTTTTGTTTACCTTACAACCAAAGGCTATTGTGTATAAGAAAGAGGAGCGTGTAGCGGAAGCTTAAGCGGTAGCAGGCTGATAGTTTCTGCGATTTTGATGTGTATACTGCAACAGTCTGTCTGTAACTTGCTTTAAATTGATCTTATCAAATATAAATAAATAAATAAATATCTCTCAACTTACACAAAACGCCATCTAGTCCCAAACTAAGCAGAGCTTGTATTTACTATGGGTACTGGAATACCTGATACTAATACATATATACTTTTCTTTTGTAAAAACATACTTATTATATATAGAAACACCCAGCCTAAGACAAACCACCATGTTCATGCACACAAAGATTTGTCTTAAGCGGGCATCGATCCCGCGACCTCGGCGTCGCAGGCAAGTCACTACGCACTCCACCATCCGGTCGTTCCATTAATTACAAGCTTTCATATAAAATAAAAATTGCAACAATGTTGTTATTCATTACGTAATTCTTTCATTTAATTTCATTCTTCATTAAATCACCTAAATGGCAACTGAACTATTATATTATGCCTTACAAAAATATATTAATTAACTGTAGCAAATATGCTCACCCAATACTGCAGATTTGCTGCTCTTACCACACCAATACTCCCAGTTCCAAGCTTCAATATGAAAGTTTTTAAACATTTTAGATTTTCCGCTCCCGCTTCCCGCGCGCTCATCTCTTGTGGCTAACCGCCGATTACATATAGAGGTTTTATTACAAAAAATATTTATTTTACACATTTTCACCCCTGCTAGTTCAATATTTGAAGCTGTTAATAAACGTAAAGGTGAAAGGTACGCCTTGGTGGAGTCAGTTTTGGAATTGAAAAGGCAACTCTTTGGTCTCTATATCAATTTTATCTCAATTTACCCACGTTATTGTTTTACCTTTTTTTCTGTCGTGTACATGGCAACGTCTACATTCTGCACGTACGTATGATGGAGTAGTTTACATAGTTAGCTTGTACCTGAACAACTTCTCTGATTTGATCAATAATAGCACACTATCTTGAATTGTTACATAACACCACGCCTAAAAGTGTTTGGCAGAGGTGTACAACACCTACACTTCACCTGTTATGTGTAGGTCCCACGTGATAGGGGGTGAATTATGAAATCGGTTTTATTTTTTTACCATCGGTGCTGCAATATTAAAAATTTATAGCGATAAAATTTACTTCTACCAGAACTTTGAATAATAAAAGTATGTACATATATTTAATATTCACGGAAGATCCCGAACAATGCTGCCCCCAGGCGTATATGCTCATATCATTACCGGAAACCCTCATTATTTCTGACGACTATTCTTATCCACGGGCGTTGACCTTTGTCTACAAAGAAAACTTCACAATAACACACAAAAACAAAGCATTAAACCGACATTAGTACGATGTGTTATATCAATAAGATTCGTGTTTGTTTTTACGCATTCCGACATTGCCGGATCTGGCATGATGAATGAAGTCTCAGCGGCCATTAGAAAAAGTTTGCCCCAAGTTTAATCTTCCGTAAAATTTTAGGGTTGGCTACAATGATACTTTATGGAACAAGATGGCATATAGCAAATACCAATTGAAGTCATTTTACTCTATTACGCTCGCCAATAAAAAATATTGTCTTCTACATTCGACGTATATCACTAATTCAGCTTGCACATGCTTGGTAGACGATTTTGCAATATCATAACATTTACTTAAAAATATTAGTATTAATTAAATAATGAAAAAAACATTGCGTCTTCGCGGTAGTGTAAACCCTTTTCTACTCACTTCTAAAAATGTAATTTAATTTGATTTGTCTCATCTATCTTAAATCTACCTTAAATGTTTAATCCAACATCTTTGGTTGCCTAAATCAGATTTTAGACAACTTACCCCGTAATGTTTTTGACATTGATGTATTTAAATGTCGAGGAAAACTGTGGTGAATTTAGGAATGAAATTAATGTGTTGATGTGACTGTAGTCGACAAACTTTTTACTTTAGCTTTTTACTTTAGTAAATTGCCGGTTGAAAACTTTTTGGTATCACATTATTTTGTAACCATTATTTTTTGTAGCCGTGGCTCTAATTACAAAATATTGAATTTCTTTCTCATCATTAGTGCTATAATGCGTAACTACCGCCCCGGTTGGGGTTTTTTTTCTGGTTTTCATTTGGCTCAAAGAATAAGAATTGCCATACAACGTGGCAATGTAGCTCTTTTACATCGATGCGGAGGAATTTTTTGATGTTGTATAAGTTTTGTAACTATATTATTTCTTCAATATGTGTAGTTGGAAATGGAAATAAATGAATAAATAAACCTTTATTTTATTTTTTAGTTGTATCTATAGAATAATTATAGTTCCATTAAGATTGAGATCCAATAATGAGCCAATAATTATGTAAATCAGGAAAACACTTAGATGTGTTAATCACCTATTGGGTTTTATTATTTTATACTTTACTCTATTTTATACAAAACAAGAGTTCTGGTCCATATTGGTTATTGCAGCTAAATAACAGCAAAAAATCTCTTTGACAACCCTAGCTTAGCCACGTGAAACATAACATTACTTTTTGTGTAACTTTCAAAGCCATCCTTATAACATCTTCCTAGGTATAATTAGTGTAGTTACTACAGGTATCTAACAAGTTTAATAGATGTTTACCGGTTTTCCTTACCTATCACTTACCACCAAAAAAAATATTATACGTACAATATTTCATACTTTTATTATAGCTTACATAAAGGTAAACGAAAGCTCATTTACCGTAAAAAGGGAAAATGTATTTTTGACAACCCTATTCCATTAAATTCGTCTGATACATTAGTAGTGTTTATAAGACAGGTTTCAGATACACATATCCGTTTGATATTCATAAAAGGGATAAAAGAATGATATTGAAGAGAAAAACCATACATGATACAGAAATAAGGAAATAAAACCAATTATTGCATGACAACAAACGAAATATATCGTTTTGTTGTTGTTACAAACAAATTTTGGAAGAAATTTATAATTATTTCTTTGAAATTTTGATTGTAGGAAATCTTTATAAGTATAAGTATTTTGAAGCAGCGATAGCCGAGTGGGAGACTGTAGGAATGCTAAGTCAAAGTTCTCGGGTTCGAACTCACGGCACACCGCTGTCAATAAATCGTTATGATTTGTCTTTTCGAAGATATTTGTGTACATGTCATATAAATTATCGCTCGCTAACGGTGAAGGAAACATCGTGAGGAAACCTGCGTGCCTGAGAGTGCTTAAAAAGTGCTCGAGGGTGTGTGAAGTCTACCAATCCGTACTTGGCCAGCGTGGTAGACTAAGGCCTAACCCTTCCCATCATGAGAAGAGGCCCGAGCCCAGCAGTGGGACATGTATCAGATACAGGGCTGCTATTATCTAAGTATTTTGGCTGTTCTAAAATTGCTATTGTTTTTTAAATACACTACGGTGCTTATTAGAAGACTGCCCGCCTCTTTGTGAGCAGTTACCGCTGTTCTTACGTTTATTATTTTATCGAATATTATCATCATACTTATAGTGCTCCAGTCTAGCAACGAATGTCTACAACCTATTTTATTTTATTTTTTTTTAACGACGCTCGCACTAGGAATACCTCGTGTTTTGCGGGGGTGTTCACAAACATACATTTCACACGGGCAAAGCACACCCAGAGTCAGACAAAATCTTTGCGAATTACACAAAGATTTGTCCCATGTGGGGATCGAACCCACAACACCAGTGTAGTTGAAAGCGGCGAGACGACCGCTTTAACCGCTACGCCAACCGTGCACTCGCACCTTGTTCAGTTACACTGTATACTCTGACTACAACTTATAAGATTTTAAAAATACTTTGGCTTGTCCATAAGTCTATAATCTGATTGTTGTTATCCATCGTAACAAAATAAATACATACATTATCCTTCAAAACAAAGTAGATATACGTGATAAATCATAGTTGGTAGTGTTTATAATACAGCTTTGAGAAACATATGTGATTTTCACATAGGGATAAACTGTACAATAATATGAGATAATGCCTGCCTCTCACGAAACGATGCCAAAAGAATATGAAAGCGACTTTTCGATGTATGTCTGATTTTATCTTTCGGACAGTCGTATTTAATATGATTTTATGATTGTGTATTTCTTTGATAACTTAGTAGAAGTTTAGCCTAGGATTAATTGTGATATGGTGTTTAAAAAAAATAATAACCTTTATTCATTTAAACTTACGAACATTTAGAATGGTGATTTACGAAGTTTATAAGCACACTAGATTAATTGTACTAGAAAACGATGTTTAGGTACACTATTTCAAAATTATCAGCGCACAGTGGCACATTAAAACGACGTAGTTCTTCAGTGCATCCATATATCTTTAGTAGATGTTTATGAGCTGTAAACTTCAGTAACACTCATTGATTCAAGAACAGAGTAATAATAACATCTTTGCTTTCAAACTCATGGACCCTTTTAACTTCTCCGTAATATTAAATTAAAATATGGTATTACTTTTTCAGTGATACATTAGTTATATTAAAAAGATTAGCTATTAGAGAAATATGTAATTTATAGTCTACTTGGATATTCACAAAGTAGCAAACCATACATTAATACGAGATAATGCCCGCCTCTCACGAAACGATGCCAAAAGGATTACGACAGCGACTTTTTTATGTCTGTCTGACATTTTCTATTCTATTTTATGATTTTGTAAGATTATTGTTGTTTGATAACTTAGTAGTAGTTTACCCTTAAATAGTGATTGAGTGTTTATAAATAAACTACAGTAATTTTACCAGATGTGTTTAAACTTTTAAAAAATTACCAGCACGTTAAAACAGTGTAGTTCTTCAGTGCACCTACATATCTTAACTAGATGTTTATAGGCTATAAGCTTCAGTTACTGTCACCGATTTAATAATAAAACAAGAACAAGAGTTTTACCTACCCGATTTGAACCGTTTAGATTTATTCGTTAAATAAAAATGTGTTCATTTGCGATATTAGTTATATTAAAAAGACAACTTTAACAGACATAATAATATCTCTCTCATAGTCTACCTTTGGTTTTCACAAAGGGATAAACCATAATATATAACAAGATAATGCCCGCCTCACACGAAACGATGTCAAAAGGATGACTCCGTCAGACGGAGTCATTTCTCTTTCAGATGGTTTGGCGTTCGACGGATGGCTTTGGTTTTGTAAGATTTTTTTAAATTTATTTCAATTTCTTTTACAGAACATCATGAAACTTTTTGTTTCAAGTAACTAGTATTATTATATTTATTTATCAAACGGCCAACCAAAACACCACTTAATCGTAATTTCATTTGTCGTATAAAGTAATTTACCTGGAAAATGTAATCCAAAATTTATTTAGCATCTATTGTACTGGAGATAAACACGTAAATGTGCCTCAAATTGGATGTCAATTTCCGGGTAGAAACATAACATACAACATAACATCACGCCTATATTCAAAGAAGGGTGTGACACAATTCACCTAATATATTAAGTCCCATATGTTACGGGGTGAGCTTTTCGCCATCCACCGGGCCCAAATCTACCTCCGTGCGTTGCATGCTCCGTTGAGAATATTCAGACGAAAAAATCACAAACAACACTTTGCCTGACCCAGGAATCGAACATTAGACCTCGCGGTGAGAGGTAAATACGGTAACCACTAGACCAACGAGGCAATTTAGTATTGTAAAGGTATAATCGAGTTTTCTATTAGATAAGCAATTCCTGGTAGCAGTTATACATGAGTATCTATAAAATTATATTGGCAGAGAAAAAATGTTGTTCGCTTTATTCCAAGAGGTTCTTAGTATCACCCTGGAGGCATCAAGTTGACGGCGATAAGCCCTCTTATCTATTGTTCCCGTACCATCATACTATAAGTAAGAGAATAGAACGTGCACAGAAAAGCCTATTAATTCTGAAAAAAATATGCACGTGCCTGAAGGCGCGAGGCTTCAACATGACGCGAGCGATTTCACGTGCGTAAGGAAATTTTATTTAGCATACCTTTACTCTTAATTTTTATTGCGAAGACTAACAAAGATTTTGCTAGGGTCACCAATATGTGATGCGTGTTATGAGCGCCCCGTTTCTCAAAATACAAATGACACTGGGCGCAAATGTAAGGGATCATGGCCCACCCCTCAATAGTAACGTGAGATATATCTCACGTTATCTAATGTTTTGTTTATATATCATTCGATACGGTTTTAAACAAAACTTAGCTACAAATTTTAGTTTTTAGGTGATTTGACGTCTTAAAGTTGTCTTATTCCAACATATTGTGCATAGATTAGTAATATAATATATGTTTTACACATAAAATGACATAACGGCACATCTATATTACCCAGAAGGTTTAACAGAGGTCAAGAACACCCACATTTCATCAGTCATATGTATATCAATTTAAAAAAATATTAACTGCGGATAGTTAGTAATATTAATATATTCTGTAGATTTCCATGAGACTTCGCTAACTTTGCTTGGAAGGAACACCTTAATTAGTTCAAAGTGGACTCGTTTATAAATTATTCCCTTTCACGTTGTAACACTTAGTTATGCTTACTTATTACAGGTCGTTGTATATATAGCCTCACATTTATAAAATTCAGAAAAACACATGATTTTCTGTGGTAGTGATGGTGTGGTGTGGTGGTGGCTTATTATATTTTGATTAATTAAAAACCAGAAATGTTGAAGCAATAAAAAATATATGACGATGATAATGTGGAAATGAAAATTATATTTTAATCTGGTCAACATCAATTTATGTGCATAGTAACCTACTTATCAATTTTTTTACGGGATATAATCCCACCCACACGCCCACCATTGTGACTCCTGTGACGCCAGGATCTACAGTTGTAACCAACTGAAAGGCACCGTCCATGACACACGGGCAATCCTAGGAAGAGTTAAAATTGTCTTGGAACCCGCAACGAATTTAATCAGAAGTATATAGTTGGAGCTCTACTTATCAATTTGCTTAAGGGGGCACCTGTAAAAATACATTGATATGTATCTTATGTCTATAGAGGGGTGGGCCGAACTTTTCCCACTTCCCTTTATAAACACATACTAAAAAGATGTAAGATCATCCCTGTCGATGGTTGATCTCCGGTGATAGTAATCGCCTTGGCCTGTAACTAAATTAAATGAATAAGCGACGCTTTGAATCGTGGCTAATATTTAAATATGAACTTTCCAGTAATATAGTTAAGGTCAATCTGTTCTTTTCTTTTTTTATCATTATGGAGGAGATAAGAGAACAACTATCAATATGATTGTTGTTCTCTTTCTTACAATGTGTACCTACTAATGACATATATGTACTACAACTATCCCATCTGTTTATACTATCTCATCGATTATCACTTGAGTATTTTTTTTTTTATACTTCGCCCACAGCGAACGAACGTATAGTCCACCTGATGGTAAGTGGAGTACAGCCCATGGACATCAACAATCCACAAAAGCAGATTATAGATGCGTCGCTGCAGCTGAGGACTACGGTGCTATGCCTCATGTGCCAGTAATTTCAGGCCCTAATCTCACCACCAAACCGGAACACAGTAATGGAAGCACTACTATTTGGCGGCAGGTTAAAGGTAAGACGGTGGTGCTGCCGCCTTCGAGCTCATTCACAAGAGCTCTACCACCAGTAAATTTAAGTTAGGTTACCCTATTGTATAAGGATTCAACTGAAATTCGTTATGTATTTTAAAGACAAATAAACGTATTCTTATTCTTATTATTCTTAAATTACTTTTAGGAAGTGATTATTAAATGCAAACATACCTTTAATTAGTTTTGTTTGTTTCAGTGTTGCCAAGCGAGCCGTTCTTTATGGACGAGATGAGCAACAAGGTGGTAGGCAGAGTTGGTCCTTACCACGATGGAGACACACTGGTGCTTCGCTGTTTGGTCATCGGAGGTAAGCCATAGAATCATTAGAATTATATTAAGGTTTTTTTTGTGTAAGATTATGATGGACTAGAATTAGATTACATGATTTTTTTTTAAAAAAAGCTTACTAGTAATTTGCAAATACAAATTACTAGTATTCTTGTTAACCCCCTCCAGCTAAGCTTAATTCGCTTTTGTTAGGAGGAAGTTCTCGTCCGTGGTGTAATGGCCAGGATTCAAACCCACGACCTCTCGATCGTAAGACCAATGCCTTATCCATTGCGCCACGGCCGCTTCAATTTTGAAACATAATAAACCTTATTTATCAAGGTATTTCTCATTACTACTAATGAATAGTACAATATTGATAAAATTAAAAAAGAAACTAGCGTAAAATAAAATACAATTCTTAAAATAAATACCTTTTTTAAAATAAATAGAACAAAACAACAAAAAACAAACGGCTCAATAGGAGAATTTTTGTACATAAATTGAACGAAATATTCATTGTTTAAAAGCCAAAGGTATGCAATATAGTTGGATTTTGTATTGAAATGGAAAGAGATTAAATCACCGCTTTGGAACGGAATGTAAAGCTGAAAATGCGCACTTTGATCTTTATAACGTTCTGTTTTTATAATAAAAAGTATTTTTCATGTAAATATAAAAAAGCATTTACTGCTTAATGATAATGTCGTTGTCAATAAAACAAATAAATAAACTAGAACTGTCCGTTTTTAATGTCAAAATAACAATGTTTATTCAAGCTGGCATGATTGTTTGCACGATACCTTTTCCTAAAATAGAGTATTAATTTTTCTTTTTGACATACAGACCGATAGACTGACCGACAGACAGGCAGACAAAAATTTAAAAAAAAATATTTTTTGCATAGGTATCGTGCAAATAACTATATCAACTGAAAAAAGGAGCCTCCCCGAGTGAAGTACACAACGATTCCCTACGTCCGGCGCACCCTGGACAATTCGCGAGTTCTCCAAAGTGAATTGGCTAATCCTTTCACCACGATGGCAAGTCAAAATAAAATTTGACTTAGCCATCGACACAACAAAGAAGAAAAACTTAAAAAATGATTTTATACTTTAAAAACAGACACTTCAATTTTACTAATTTGTATTGATGTTTATTAAAGAGCGAACTCAATTAGTTACAAACGCATTCTTCTGGAGTCCGGAAAGTAAGATATAATTAATTTCAAGGCGCCTATCTCTAAAAAGAACCTCCCCGATTTGCATAACTCTTTTTTACCCTATTCTTCAACAAATGATACCCTGATGTACCCTTAGTCGGGATTTAGATTGCGTTAAACCTTCCTTTTTTAACCTTCAGTTAAATAAATGTTTATCTTGTGATTGTTAAGGACACTTTATTTATCGACCTTGGCCCTCTTTATGATATTCTCATTAAGATTTACATTAATAATTGTACTCCGAAATGAGTCCGAAATCAACCTTTGAGTCGAAACGTCCCTAGGTTCCTTTAAATGTTATTTCAGGTGTTTAAATATTAAAAATTCAAAAAAAGAAGCTCTAGTATTTAAACAGTGTTAGATGGATGTTAAATGTTACAAAATATAATGAAACTAAAAACCTAATGTCCAGCTGTGGTGTGGTGTGTGTATACCCAACAGAGAACGAGAGAGACAACGAGAAGTTTACGGATAAATTATGACGATGATTAACGAAACCAGCTTCCGTGCCCGAGTGCTAAATTGCAAAAAGTAGCGCATTTTTTTCTGGGTTTCTTTTTACACGAATTTTTATCAAGATCCGTACAGTAGTTTCCGAGCATATTCAGTACAAAATAAACAAAAAATCTTTCGCCCGTATATTATTGGTATGAGATGCCACAATTCACTTTTTTTTAAATAAAAATCTTACACCCGTACTTGGATTAACTCCTGTGTCGCGAGGGTGTAACGAGTGTGTAAAAAACATACATTTCACACACACAAAGTACTCCCAAAGTCAGAAATGATTGAATGAATTAATCGGTATCGAACCCACAAAATCAGCATTGAAAGCAACGAGGCGATCGCTTTAATTGAGTTAGTTTTAATAATTTACCTAAGTATTTTACTACCATTTCTACTGGTATAACCACTATAAAGGCAAGTTAAAGGTGAGGCGATAATGCTTTATCTTTGTTTGTTTCACTAAAGCTCTACCACTATATATATTTGATAAGTTCAATACAACTATGTCCAATATCTCTAGTAAAAAAACCAACCATGGCACTGCCCAATTTGCTCCAAAAAATCAGGCTTTGACTCAAATCAACGCCTTTATTGCTCAGAATCCAGATATTGATATATTTTACTCCAAATTTGAACAATTTCTAAAATCATTTAAGTACTTTTAAGTGGCATGAAGTCTTCTATTTGTATTATTTTATTGCACGTTTTCGGAAACTGTGAGTGCATTAAGCAGTTGTGTAAATAATAAATAAATTTAATAAATAATAAATAAATGGTGCACAGTAATAATAACGCAGGTACCTAGTTCCCGCTGACGTCGGCACAGCAGTAAGGAACCTGCGCCACCAACATAGTACGGAGGCCCGTTAACGAGGTCTTGTTGCCATTAATTATAATTAATGACGTTTAAACTTTCAATATTCGCCATTAACGCCAATTTCACTTAGCAGACTCGGCATTCTTGAAAAATTAAGTGAAGCATTTTACTTCATTACGGTTCAATGGTGAAAGCGTAGTTTTTAATGTCCAATTACTTGCTCATGTACAGCCAAGCGATTAATGGACATGTTTCGTCAGGAGAAAAGCGAATGAAAAGTAGAATTCTTAGTATCTGCTAATGATGACTGAAATAATATTGGCTCCGTCTTATGTTATTGGAAATAGTTGGAAGTCTGTGAAAACTTTTGGGCAAATTTTATTATATATATTATTTTTAAAAGTTTTTGTTTTTTTTAAACATAATATGAAAATTGCGTATGGCATTTGCTAGGTGAAGTCAGAATCAGAAGCCGGTAGCATAACATTACGCCTATATTACCCAAAAGGGTGTGGCAGAGATAAACATCACCCACACTTCACCTGTTACGCTTAGGTCCCATGGGTGAGCCCAACGCAAACGACTGGACACAATTCCAACTCCGTGCAATTGTGAATTTCCTGATGGCAATTTCCCAAATAACATTTTGCCCGACCCGGGAATTGAATCCAGGAGCCAAGACTACACGGTGGGAGGCGAATACGATAACCACTAGACCATCGCGGCAGTGCCAGAAGCCGGTCAGTAATGTTAGAAGACGGTAATTTACATTAATTGATAATTCCATGGATATTAAATCTGCTCATGTGAGTAGGAGAGATATATATCTTTAAAAGTTGACCCGACAGACGTTGTCCTGTCTTAACTATGCGAACATTCTCTGTGACGATATTTGCAGCACGCAAAAAAATTGTCCAAAAAGGTAAAAAAAAAAAATATTAAGGGTGAACGACCTTTATCACTTAGGGGTATGGAAAATATATATATTAGCCGATTCTCAGACCTAAATAAATATGCATATAAAATTTGGTAAAAATCAGTAAAGCCGATTCGGAGGAGTAAGGTAACTAACATTGCGACACGAGAGTTTTATAATAATGGCTAGCTCAAGGAAATAAGTAGACAACCGTCAGGTTAGCTACAGTCTCGTCAAGGTCACTAAAGTGGCCTCTAGTTGCCGCGCTTGATTTGTCATGTATGTAAACCCCTATTTATTGTTTCAGGTCGTCCCCCACCCCGCATAAGCTGGTACTCCGGCGACACTTTAGTGGACGCTTCAGACGGGGACAGCGATATCCCTACAGTGAGAGAGAACGAGCTCTATCTACCTCTAACGAGAGACAACGCTGCTGCCCTCTCGTGTCGAGCTTCTAACTATAAGCTAGCGCCACCTATCGTCGCCACGTTAGAGGTTGAACTTTATTGTAAGTTAAAAAGTTTTGTAAGCGTACTGTGTCTTTTTCGATTGTTTTTTTTTTATTATTATTAAAAACAAACGACGCCCGCACTAGGAATACCTCGTGTGTCGTTTACAAACATACATTTCACGCACACAAAGCACACCCAGAGTCAGAACATATATTTCGCGAATCACACAAAGATTTGTCCCGTGTGGGGATCGAACCCACAACACCAGGGCAGTTGAAGGCGGCGAGGCGACCGCTTTCACTGCTACGCCAACCATGCATTCAATTTTGATACCTGTGTACTCGTGTACTGTTATATGTGTTTAAACAGCTCTGTAGCACTATGTCCAAATTCTAAGATAACATTATACCACCTTGATCAACTTGACAATCGGAAAGAGCTCATCGCAATCTAAAGAACAAATTCCAGGCATGCGACTACAGCCCACATTCCTAAACGTATAAAGATTCATTGCTTTACCAAAACCGAAAACCTCTAGTTGTATCTAGTGTTACTCATAATATTTTGACCTAGATGTGAGTAACAAATGAAATAATACTAATATGTATTAAACAATACATTAGTGAATAAAGACATCATGGTGCAAACGTTTATTTCTTTTACGAAACCGCTCTCAATTTGGAGTCGTCTTGAGTTGCTTTTTTATGGTGGTAAGGCACGCGTTTGACCACGTTCTCATCTTATGGTAAGTGATGATGCGGTCTAAGGTAGTGCACGCTTACCTATGAGATATCTATTAACTGTTGCTTTAAAGACACCTAGATTGAACTCATACGGAAAGACAGACTCGGCTAGGTCATTCCATTCTTAGTTCGCATAAAGAATATCTACCATGAAGCCGGAGTGCCGTTTGCCTGATGCTGCCGATGCACGATGGTGAAATAGGGACGGTGGTACAAGGTTGTGCTTAGTTGTGTAACTCATTAATAAATATTCTAGTTACCTTGATTCGTTGGGTTAGAAAAGACGCTACTACGTTTTAAGAACATCAAGATGTCGCCTTGAAATTTTAAATTAATACGTCAAATTAGTTGCGATAGGTGATGATCATAATATTAAGTATTTGTTGATTAGTGTCGCGGATCAATAAACTAATTAAGAAACCGGTTATTACACGGTTGGAAGGTGTAATTTATTAATATTTAATATCGTATATGAAATAATTTACTAATATCTTAATAAATATATATCATGATTTGGCCTACACAGCCGCATTGAATTTGCTCAGACTTATCCCAAAATATAAAGGTATCTCTAGAAAATTAATTTCTACTTAATTAATTTAACGACATGTAATTATTTGTTGAATATATTCAATAACTTAATTATTATTATAGTTTATAGTAGTAGCTTAATTATTAGTAGTTATATAGTTTGCTTGCACAGGCTTGATCGCGTTAATCGCCTGAAAAAATGAATTTATATCTTTTTTTGCCTTGGAGGGGCCCCGTATTAAAAAATATTTGGGGGCCCTTATAAAGGGTAAAGATTAATCACAAAAAAAAGGTTTGCATAAAATTATATTTATGCATTATGATTATCTATCTGTTACTTTTACCATAATTGTTACAAACAATTTAAATTTTGTTTTCTTTTCTTTTTATTTACATAAGGACATATTAATTTAATTCAGTAAAAATTTAAATTAAATAATATTATACACTCTTTTTGCCTCTTTTACGGCAAACTGATTTATTAAATCATTTAAAGCTGATCATGATTTTAGTTTATCTAAATTTTCTGCCTTTTCTATCAATACTAAGAGGTCTGACAGGCGTTCATGTCCCATCACAGTTCTTAGGTATTTTTTTACTTTCTTACTAACACACTGCGGGGGCCCTCGTATGCCGGGGGCCCCGTACAATTGATACGGCAGATACGGCGGTAGCTACGTCTCTGGATACAGTACAGTGCGTCGTCTCTTAATTAAACGTTCGAGTATTGTGACAATTACTGTATACTGTAGACTGCAGAGTCTGCAGACGCACAAATGGTTGAAAGTGATTAATTACTAGTGCTCGGAATAGGTAGTTTAATTTTATGTACTTGCGATTTTGTGACATCAATAGTATGGATATGCCTGTGAAATCCCGAGGAACTTACTATTTTCAGAGATTGTAAAAATATTATATTGAACTTTCAAAATAGTATTTCATCTTTTAGCTTATTGTTGTAATAATAAGTTGTAAACATAAAATTTTACAATAAAAACGTAAAGAAACGAATAGCAAATAAAAAAAAACAGAAAATTGTATTTTATTTGAAATATGCTATCCTTCTTTTGCAACTAAAATAGTTTTGTAAAGCATTTATTAATAATAGGATTATTGTTTACCTAAAGCGCACAATAACGCTAAGGAATGCAAAGTATCTGACCGCTTGCGCGTGCGGTGCACGTGGCACGCTTTGTTTATTGCTATCTCTGTTTGATGCGTACTGCAATAAATATCTGTAATATCTGAACATGATTTTTTTCTTTCTACTCACTCCTATAAACCTACAAATAAACAATAAGTGTAATTTTCATGATTATATAAAATGACATAAAGTTTCATTGCATTGCATTATTTAAGGTCCCGGAAATCACGCTGATTTTAGGTTTATCCATGTTCTGCTTACGTTGACTTTCTTTCTGCAAGTACATAAAATTAAACTACCTATTCCGAGCTCTATTAATTACTCTCTGTTTATCTCTGGGTGGGAATAATTTAACTTTACTGTTTTGAAATACTTAGGCATTTTCAATGTTGAATGAAATGAATATGATTCATAATGGTACTTTTTCATTATTACATAGTGTGATACTTCATACAGTGTACGTATGAAAATTAGTGAAACTAGACATTATTTTAGTAATAAAAAAATGAGGTCCACTTTCACTAATTTTCGTATACTTTATGAAGAATCACACTTTATATTTAATTTTTTATTAAACGACTCCCGTGCTAGCAATAACCTCATATGTCTCGGGAGTGTTTACAAACATATATTCCACACACATAAAGCACACCCATATCATAACTTCATAGAAAGCATAACGTCCTACGAATTCTTTTCAAATGTACCCAAGCTTTGTAACCTACTGAAAGCTTATACTAAGAAATAGTTGAAAAAATATAGGACCGGCAGGATTTGAACCTGCGACCTTCTGCACACCGGGCAGCCACTTTAACCAACTACGGTCGCCTCTTACCAGGACCCTAAATTTTTCAACTGTATGTTATGCTATTTCGTGACGTCAATTAAAGTTAAAACGGCATCCCAGTGTGCAGAAGATCGCAGGTTCAAATCCTGCCGGACGCATTATTTATTCAACTGTTTATTAGTATAATTTGCTAAGCATAACTAAATGCTATAAAAATATTCAATAAGATACTAAAAGCGTGTCAAAATTGAGATGATGTTGTTTTTAAACAAATCATTTTTCTCTTGAATAAGTCAAACAAACATACACGCTTCCCTTTTCCTCCTTCTTCGTTATTAAAAACTAATTTTGGCTTTTTATCTAGTGCCAGCCTACAACGTCTCAATTCACTGGGTCCGCGGCACCATGGGAGACGCCCTCCAAGCTGGAGCTACGGCTCTGGCGCAGTGCACAGCGAGAGGATCCTACCCTCAACCTGAACTGTCGTGGTGGCTCGACCATAAACACCTGACGCATCATAGTAATCAAGTAAGAACCGTTACGTCAATTTATCCTTTCTAATTCCTCCTTTTATTGAAATCGGTTTATATACAGCCCAAAATGGGCATCGGGGTATCTAATAATGAGAATAACGAATCGATTGACAGATTTATTCATCGAAATCGAATAAATGACTTAAGCCGCTAAAAATATTTTTTTTATTAATATAACATTTCACACTATACACTTTTTACTTTTCGCATCGGTTACTGAACTTCAGCACATCTTTTCAACGCAAGGGCCTCCTCACTTTTTGAGAAAAGTTGGAAGAAAAAGGAACATACGTAGATACAAATATACAACAGACTGTTAAAACCACATTACCCTTTGTTTTGGGTTCGGCATAGTCAAATAAAAGGGTCAGTAGGTATTTTTTTAAGAACTTTTAAATAGTTATCATAGATTTCGGATTACTGGCTGAAAACGCAGATTTTCTTGACCTTATTTTTTTCTAGACCAAATGTGGTGCTCTGGCCAATCCACTTTTATTTATACGAAACTTTGAGCCAACTGATATCAATAAACTGAAAATTGGTCCAGTCTCTATTTGAACTTTAGGAAACAGGACAACGCTTTTTGTTTATACAAAAAGTAAAACGCCTAAATCAAATATCAACAATTTAACAATATCATGATAAAAAAATAAAAATACATAATTCCCATCCAACTGGTTCCAAACAACGTAAAAATAGTGACTGGCTTGGATTTTATCCAATCCATTAGTGACTGCTCGGATGACAATACTGTGCAAGATCATTCAACTGGGAATTATGAACGACTAGCCGTAAATGTACTATTTCAGCAGAAAATGGCAGGCTCTTCTCTACAACAATACGTGGCCCAAGATTCAAGGCACACCAGACTTACCTACTTTAATTTGCGACAGATAAATTGTATGGAGCAGAGTTTTTCTTTTTTCAAAAAAAATTCTTATAAAAGTTGCCAGGTGCCATAGTAACTGGCAACTTTCTAATGGTTTCCTATCAGATTTTTTTTATACTACGCCCACAGCGAACGAACATGTAGTCCACCTGATGGTAAGTGGAGTACAGCCCATGGACATCAACAATCCACAAAAGCAGATTATAGATGCGTCGCTGCAGCTGAGGACTACGGTGTTATGCTTCAGTACTATGTTATGCTATGTGCCAGTAATTTACCGGAACACAGTAATGGAAGCACTTCTATTTGGCGGCAGGTTAAAGGTGAGACGGTGGTGCTGCCGCCCTCGAGCTCATTCACAAGAGCTCTACCACCAGAGAATATGGCATGTCAAACATTATTCTTGCCAATATTTTTGGTATATAAGCATTTTTTTTTATAATATGGTGTTGACAGATACAATTAATTTAAATTTATTCAATTACGTTGACGGGCGACTTAATGAAACAAGAAAACTTTTTAACGAAACAGCTAACATGAGTTGGTGAGTAACTCGGACCACCATGGAAAGAAAAACAAAACTTCCAGCACTTTGGGCCTCTGTAAACAACCTTTTACATTTCCCATCCATTTCCCACAGAAAAAACAAGAACTAATTAACAATTTCCAACAACAAAGTAAGCTCATAATGACGCGAAAAAAATGCGATTACGAAGCGGATGAGAGAATCAATTATCTATAGAACCAGGTAATTACTTCCTGTCATCAAGCGATCAGCCGTTAGTCATCAGTCATCACTGATCAGGGTCCTCGTCTAGCTATCGATTATCGTTTAGGTCCGATATCTGTGAAATCGATTATTACGCTATATATTGGTCGATCTAAAACGATATGATATCGCCAGTTCGATTTCGAACGAGCTCTTTTTTACGTTTTTGAATATGGATGTGTAATGGAAGCCTGCGTTTTGGTATAGATGGCTGCAAATATCGTAATCGTAGGTTTGATGCGCTCTCCTTAACCGATGAAAAAACGAAGGAAGTTCTTAATTCGACAGTATTTAAAGATAAAAAATAAAATAAAACAACTGTTTATTTCAAGGTGATTTCAACATTTTATTACACTAATAATCTTAAAAATTCAAGATTTTTATAGCAATTGATTGCACCAAACTCTGTAATCTATGGCTCCAATTAACATGCATTTCCATCTCTCTCTCTTTAACTCAATATTTGAGTGAGAGAAAAAGATACCGACAGCTGACTTTTACTCCTCTACTTGTATATAAAACAACAAAAAAGTAAACTGTGTCATGGTTTTCCAATCAGCAATTTGCGGGGATTATAATAAGTATCAATACAAATTCTTCATACTTTATGTCAATATCACATACAAAAAAAAACGTGTCATGTTTATACGGAATATGTCCTTTTCCTGTTCCCAACTATTTGAGGTCAACGCGTATACTGTATTACCGTCGATTCTTGGAAAGACAACATCCCTTTGGTCCGGGAGTTTTTGTTCTTTCTTGCTCATTAACATAGTTCAAGCTGATCTACGGTTCAATAATACTGCTTTTATTCTTTCTATATAATCCTCAATATTCATAAGATTACCGCGAATCTACGCATTCTGTCATGTTGTCTTAAAAAAGTACAAAACATCCCAACATATAAAATAATAAACGCTTTTATTAACCGACTTCCCAAAGAGGAGGAGGTTCTCAATTTGGCCGGTATGTTTTTTTTCTATGTATGTACATCGATTACGTCGCGGTTAATGGACCGATTCGCGTGATTCTTTCTTTGTTCGACGCGAATTAGCTGCCAGGAGGTCCCATAAAAATTTATTTCAGTTTGGTTTAGTAGTTTTTATTTTATAAGCATTATTAGTAATTGAAGTCGGTTTTTTTATTGGAAAATTATTTTATAATTTTGGGTGCGAGACCTTCTGACAGTGACTTATTATGTTTAGATTGAGTTATTAGACTATTTTAATTTAAGATCCAATATGTATATTTTTTTGTAAATAAAGATGTCACTCATTTTAAAACGATGATGTACAATATGTACATTGTAGTAGTAATTATAGTACCCCAAGAGATGTGGTAGAGGTGTACAACCCTCACAATTCACAAAAGAGATGGCGCTGTCGCCACGGTAAAGATCGTCTCTGCTTATAATAATTATTTAAAGTTGATAGAAGTATACAATTATCGGTTCATACTAAAAATCACGTTAAGTGCTTCATAACTCGTGAGGATTAAAGTTTGTGACTAAAAAAATCTGAGACATACTAAGATATTGAACGATAGTTATCAAGACAAATATCTACAAAACTAGTAAAGATGTAATAAAGAAAAGTGCACTCCAAGATATACACATGAATATATGGAAGAACAACAAACAAAGTCTTAAGAAATAATAGCAGCAAGTAAGTGAATTTACAATTTTGCTCATCAACGAAACCGTTTTCAATTCAAATTACACACATCATTGATTGAAAGTTGGACTTTGAACCCTGCACAACTTCGCCGATGTCAATAAAAACCTAAATTACGATACCTAAGTTAACAATTTATACTTAGTATGGACAGTAATTTGATGATGCATAGTAATAACAAGCTGGTCTAGCGGAAACCGTAACGGTCTTCGGCATTATTGGTTCTGGTTCGAACCTATGTTTACATCACAATTTGTCTTTTTGTGCATTGTCGAGTAACTGTTGATAAGTTGGACATGAAATTGAATGGACATTAGTAAATAAATGATATGACGAAATTTCCACAAGAATTTTAAAATTTTGTTCTATGGAAATAGCACCAATTCTGACACATTTAATTAACTTGTCATTTGAAGAGGGATGTTTTCCTACACGTTTGAAACAAATAATAGTAAAACCTCTTCATAAAAAAGGAGATAAGTCAATTATAGATAACTATAGGCCGATTAGTCTCATACCAATTATCTCAAAAGTCTTCGAAAAAGCTATGCATAACAGACTACTATCATTCATTGACAAACATAAAATATTAAAATCAGAACAGTTTGGATTCCAAAAGAATAAGTCTACTACATTAGCTTGTTACAACTTACTGAAAACTGTAATTGATGATAGCGATTCAGGAAAGCGAGTATCCGTAGTATTTTTTGATATGTCGAAAGCATTCGATTTTGTTTCACACAAACTACTGTTAGCTAAAATTGAACAATACGGCATTCGTGGACAGGCGTTAACATGGATAAAATCATATTTAACCAACAGACAGCAATGTGTTGAAATTTCGTCTATAAAAAATAACAATGAACTAGAATATTTTAAATCTGATAGTAAACCTAATAATGCTGGTGTACCTCAAGGAAGTATTTTGGGACCTCTCCTATTCTTATTGTATATAAATGATTTACCTGACACTATACAAAGTCCATGTACATTGTTCGCTGACGACATTTCAATAATTATAACCTCACCCAAAGATTCTGACATTGATAATTACTTAAATGACATTGATATAATAATTAAATCTACAATAAATTGGTTAAGTCAGAATAATTTAAATGTTAATATTTCTAAGACAAAAATAATGCAATTTAGAACATATGGAAGTAAAAGCTGCGACTTAAGTATTAAATATGGAGACCAAATAATAACTCAGGTAGAGCAAACAACGTTTTTGGGCATTGTTTTAGACACCCATGTTAATTGGAAGGCCCATGTAGACCATACATGTAAAAAGCTTAATCGTTTCGTTTACGTCCTCTACACATTACGTAAATCATCGTCGCAAGCCACAATGTTATCCGCCTATCACGGCTATGTGTCATCTGTTCTACTGTATGGATTAATGTTATGGGGCAACTCTACAGATTGGCACAGGGTTTTCTTACTGCAAAAAAAATGTATAAGAGCTATGGCCGGGATTCCGCCATGGGAATCATGTAAACCCCTGTTTATTAAATTTAAGATCTTAACCTTGCCGAGCATGTATATTGTAGAATGTGTTAAGTTTGTTATATTGAATCCACGCTTATTTACAAAAGCAAGTGAAATATTTCCCAGGAACACCAGAAATCCTGATAGACTAGTAGTACCTGGCATTAAAAGGACTAATTTATTCAAAAAAAATTGCTATAATATGTGTGTCAGAATATTTAATAAGCTACCAAAGTCCATTAAAAAACGACCAAATTTAATGCTGTTGAGACATCTTAGAAAATGGTTAATGGAAAAAACATTTTATTCTGTTTACGAATTTCTCAACAATGATAATAATAATGATTAATTTATTTGAATTTTCTTATTTTATTTATTATATTTTATTGTCATGGATATTGTTAATAATTTATAAATTGTATTAAGGATTATATGACATATAAAGAATGATATTAATAATGATGTAATGATGAATAATTGAATTGAGAATGATATTGATATTATAATAATTATTGTTAAAATTTAAATTAAGAAAGTTGAATTTCTATTGCATGACTCCTTACATTTTTAATTTTTTGCACACCATTGTTATGGTAGAATGTATTGAACCATTGTTTAATCACTGACACCTGTATTTGTACTACATTCTTGCAAAATAAATAATTTGATTTTGATTTGATTTGATTCACCAGTTATGATTTAGTCCCGTCGTAATATATAAAAGTCATTGGGACCCGTGATAGATGGTGAGACTAGGAACCACCGTAACAACATTATCGGACATATTAATTGGTCTTACATATATTATAGCCGGTAACTTGGTTATATTTTAAATATGATATTACATAAAAAGTCATTTACGTTGCGCTACAAAATTTAGTGACAGAAATAACTTGCTTCAAAATCAACTCCACACAGTCCTATCTACCCTACTCCTTGAGTACTATAATACTAGTACTATAGTACTATTTAAGCCCGTATAGGCGCGGAGGGGTGGGGCGGCTGAGGAGCAGGTAGTGAGCGTTAAAACCATCTACGACGATAAGCTCGCATAGGGCCGCCCAAACCAAGCAAGGCTGGAGCCGTGACAGAAACAATTGCAAGCATATTCCATGCCTACTGCAAGCAGGCATGGAATATGCTTGCAATTGTTTCTGTCACGGCTGTATGTATGTATAATGACGTTTCCCCCGAAACCTTTTTATCAATAATGGAACCAATGTCAAACAACTTTGACCTATCTATATTAAGTTACATATTCTTGTTTGTTAAACTTCACATTCATCATTAACGTTTCTACACTGGGTGTTAATCAAATCCCGATGAAGCCGATTACAAGTCAGTCTATTCTATTATTTTGTCATCCGAAATTTTCACACGTCGGCAAATCGGTCGTGGAATTTTTCCAAAAGTACCATAAAAAAATTTGATGAAAGTTTGCTGACAATGTATAGTTTATTGCCACAACAAACAAAAGAAATTCCATATAACATGTTCCTTACTTACGAGTAATAATTCAATTAGGAAATTAGTTATTAATGTCTTCCATCAAAAACTATTATGTGAAGTTAATATCAATTACCTGGCAATTTATAGGGTACCTTCATTTAAGACTTAGTGATAGTGGTTTTGCCGTAATGAGTCTCTATACACTTAATTTTTTCGAGTAGGTTATTGTTATTACAGCCTAAATTCGGTCAGGATTGTTGAACAAACTTCACGCTAATTTTCATCAAGATTGTTTCAGTAGTTTCGAAGCCTATATGTGGTACAAACAGTACCTGTACAAAAATATGCTTCAAATATTATCAAAAATTAGACAACGGATCTCAATCGCGTAATTAATATAAAGGTAAATAAATACCCATGCTCGACGTTTCCAAATGACTTTAATCATTCGTGGTCACGAGCCGACCCCGCTGTCTAATTTTTGAAAATGTTCTCAAATCGCGACAGTTTAAATAACATGCTTCAAATACTTTTATTTTCTTACCAGATACCAATAGGTACATAGAAGTATGTACGTAATTTATCAAGCTTTGCGTTTTTTGCACTAGGTTTTTGACCTTTGGCTAATTATTATCTAATAAGCACAATTAATCCTCCAGTAAGGCCCTCCAGGTAATGTTCCATTTGTAGTAATTATTTTTCGAAGGAGCTTATTTCAAATAGCAACAATGCCCTAGGGCAGCGAGGCAACAAGCTTATTCGTGTAGATAATTAATTAAATACTAGAAATTACGCGAACATTTTTATAGAACTTCTGCTGGTACAAAATTTCATTATTTAAGAGATTGTTTTGATTATTCGACGTATGTAGCGAACAGACGGACGTGGACATCAAAATTAACAAAAGCAGATTGTAGTTGCGTCGCTTCATCTGACTGAGGACTACAGAGTTATGCCTCAGAGCTCACATGCTAGGACTATTGGGGCCTGATGTCACCACCAAACCGGAACACAGTAGTGCAAGCAATACAATGTAGTGGCAGGTCAACAGTGCCGGATTTACCTTAGATGGGGTCCTAAGCAAACACTGATTTTCGGGGCCTTCGTTCTTTTATAACCTCCCTAATTTTTTAAATAGAAAAACAGCTGTTTAGACGAAAGATAACAACATGAGCTATCGAAGCGCCAACTTCGCGCGCGAAAAACTGTTTGGAACTAATTAGAAATCATTTGAAGGCAATGAATAATGGAAAATGTCGATGTCATTTTTTATTTTATTTTATTTAAAAAAAAATCAAATTTTAATTAATGTTGTAAAATGTTTTAATTTTCGGGGCCCATGTCCAAGCGGGGCCCCAAGCAATTGCTTCCTATGCTTCCTGGTAAATCCGCCACTGCAGGTCAAAGGATGTCATCTTCAACCTGCCGCTAATTAGCAGTCTGGTGGTGGTGCGGAAATAACTAAAGCACGAAAATACGAAAACATGAGGGAAGTTAAATTTTGCTATGCCTTATTTTTTCAGTGAAACGTAGCACTGATTGCACAACTTTGAAACGTAAAAAAAAGTTAGTTTGTTAAGTTCACAAAAAACTTTTTCTTTTGCTGCCAGCCCGCATTGAAGCCACAATACTTTACCGAGTTTTTTAACAAAATACTGGCTTTGTGGATAAGTTCCAAATATATGTAGTAACTATAATTATAGAAGACGAAGATATTATTACAAAAATGATACAGTATTTATTACCTTATCTTTGATACAGACTGTGCGTGTTCGCATAACCCGATGAACGAAGTGTTTCTCGTGAATGAACGAACGAACGTCATATCATTTGAATAAAGTATCAAAATAGTTGCCAGATTAAAACGAGTCAATACAACGTTTAATAATTATAAGTAGGTACACGTATTTACAAAAAATCAGCTGACAAAATAATATTAATATAATTAACTACATAACTACAAATATATGTGGTAATTTAAACCATTTAAACCATTTAAACCATTTATTTGCCACACATTATCTTACATATTAAAAAAAAAAAAAAACAGTTTACATGAAATATAAAATAGTACACAGAAAATGTGCGGCAAGGGATCTAGCTCAGTATTTGCTGCGCGCAATGCACAGCACTGATTTTCAGCTAGTCCCTGCCAGAAAGAACAACACAGTAAATCAACGCTCACAAGAAAATATAAACAAAGAAAATATAAACAAAGTAACACTACCACCAAAAAAACAATACAAGAAAAATAAACTAAAAATTAAAAATTAACGAAAATTCCCAGATACAAGACACAAGGTGTAACAGACAACAGAAACAACCAGAAATTAAAAAAAAAAAATATATATTAAAAACGAATTGAAAAACTGAGGTCCGCCATAAACCAGCACCAATTTAATTAAATATATTTTACAACAAAAAAATAAAAAATAGAATAAAAAATAATTATTACTTTTAAACCTGCGTTTGGGTACACAAAAGTTTCTTAAATATATGTTTCTTAAAACTAGGTATGGACATATATTTGCGTAGAGGTGGAGGCAGGTCATTCCATATCTTGGTAGCCGCGTATTTAAAACTACCCTTAAATTGCGCTGTTCTATGTACAGGTATTACCATATTGTTGGCCTCCCTTCTACGCGTATTTTTCTCTTGTACAGCTTTCACCCACTCGAACTTCTCGTAAAGGTATTTAGGCCTTTTTTTAAATACAACTTTCTGTACTAAACATGCCAGGTGCAAAGTCCTACGAGCTTCCATTTTTAGGGTACCCTTTTCGTTCAAATATGGAGTTATATGAGATCGTTTAGGAATAGTGTAACAAAAACGTGTACATGCATTTTGAACTCGCTGTATTGCTTTTTGAGTTTTTTTGTAGAGTCGTGGGCCGTAAACAGTATCGCAATAGTTAAATTGAGACAACACAATAGACTCGACAAGCAATTTTCTAGTGGACTCTGAAAGATGTTTCCTAATGTTATAAAGTGTTTTTAGTCTAAAGAATGCGTTTCTAATTTTGTTATTTATGTGTTCAACGTATCGTAATTCGGTGTCGATAATTAAACCCAGGTTTACCGCCCTGTCTACACGTTCTAAAACTTGATCCTTAATTTTAATTGACAGAGGCTGCGATGCGACTTTTTTACATTGTTCTTTGGTACCTAACAGCATATATTTGGTTTTAGCAGCATTCAATATTAATGTGTTTTCGTTAGCCCATTCTAGAATACTGTTTAAGTCTTCATTTATCATTTCTATTGCATTGGCCGCATTTTTAGGTTTAAAAGACAAGTAAATTTGTGAGTCATCTGCGTATAAATGAACTTTAGAATATTTTATGCATTTAGGCAGATCTGCTGTAAAAAGTATAAACAAAATTGGACTCAATATTGAGCCCTGGGGGGTTCCTCTGTCTAAATGACCTATATTACTTTTAACAGGTTCCCCTCTTTCATTACTAACCTCTACATATTGTCTCCTGTTAGATAGAAAGGAACGAAACCATTCACACGAATCGCTCGAAATGCCGTAATAAGAAAGCTTGGCCATCATGAGCTCTATGTTTAAACAGTCGAATGCCCTTGAAAAGTCCAATAAAATGAGTGCAGTACACATCCCAGCATCCGATGCTGCCGCGATATCGTCTGTGACATGTGAGAGTGCAGTCGATGTACTGAAACCCGAACGAAAGCCAGATTGGACGGCTGGCAGCACGTCTTCATTTTCGAGAAACGTAGTAAGCTGGGTGCACACGACTCTTTCTACAATTTTGGATAGAATTGGCAAAACACTAATAGGTCTCAAGTCTTTCAATTCTTCTATATTGGCTGTTTTAGGAATGGGTCTAATTTTTGCCAATTTCCATGTGTCGGGGAAAACTTTCGAACTGAGAGATTTATTTACAATTTCAGTAATAGCTGGTAATGTAATTGGTAATGTTAATCTAATCATATCTGTTGTAATTTCATCATGACCACTAGCTTTAGTTTTAATGTTTTTGATTATTTTAGATATATCTGTATCTGTAATAGTGCTAATACTAAAAACTTTGTCTGTTAATTTGTTTTGTAGGAAAAAATTCAAAATGTTATTGCTAACCATATTTTGTCCGGAAATATTCAAGAAGAACGTATTTATTTTATCAGCGTCGTTCAAGTGCTGCGGCACAGTTTGTGCATTTGTTCCGTTGCCGATCGGACAAATGTGCTTTATATGATCCCACATCTGCTTGGGTTTATCCACATTATTGTTCACATAAAAGGTAAAATACGCATTTCTTTCTCTTTGTAAAGCTCCCGTCACATAGTTTTTAAGGTTTCTATAATAATTTAAGTGACTATCCTTCTTTGTAGTGCGCGCTCTAACAAGAGCTTTGTCCCGAAGGGACATCATAAGTTTTATAGTTTGTGTTATCCAGGGTGTAGGTTTTGTACATACTTTTGTACGCTTTATTGGAGCATGTTTATTAAATAATGTAAGAACCATTTCATTAAACCATTCAACCTGGGCACCTACGTCAACTACATCTAAAATGTTCCACCACGGAATGTCTCTTAGGTCGGATTCAAAAGTATGTTGGTTAATATTGTGTAGGGTCCGCTTAAAAATATATTTAGGGTACTCTTTCGGCTTTGTTATATTAAATTCTGCCAATACCATAGCGTGGTCACTGAGAGCAGGGTTGTGATGGATATTTACACTTTTGCACAATTCTGGTGAATCTGTAACTATGAGATCTAATAAAGATGAAGAGTTATCATTAACACGGGTAGCATCCTTTACGACGACTTCTAAAGAGAGTTGTGAGAAGAAGGCAAGAACTTCGCGAGCTGACGTCTTGCTTGGTTGAAGAAGATCAACGTTAAAATCGGTCAGCAAAAACAAATGTTTACAGTTTGAAAACATACTCACAGACTCTGTCAGGCCTTCTATTGCCACGTCGATTGATACAGACTCTGGCCTGTACGCAGTGCCTAGCATGAGGTGTCCTATTCCAGGCAATGTTAGCTCCATCCATAATTGTTCGAGGGGCGAAACCGGGTGTGGCTTGATACGGACTCGTAATCCTTTCTTTACGAAGAAACCAACGCCTCCTCCCCTGCCATCACCCGGACGAGGTTTGTGTTTTAACGTATAGCCCGGTACTACCGGAGCAAATTTTTCCGCCCCAGCTCGGACCCACGTTTCATTCAGTGCTAATATGGCAGGCTTATACATATCTAAGCTGGCAAGAAGCTCATCTCGTCCAGTATTTAAAGATCTAGCATTGAGTAGCCCCAAAATCAAATTATTTCTTTTTGTACGAATCATTTGAGTAATTCAAAATTAAAACAAAATGAACACAACCCTTGAGACATTTGATGAATAGAAGTGCGTATAGTGTATATCAACTTCACTATATTTATAGTCCCGTAAAGCAAACAGCGGCACATACATAATATCTTTCTAGTCCTCTCCGTTACTCTACCGAATACAAATTGTATCAGACAAAATTTCACAAGTTGTAAAAGTGCAATAACCTCATTTTTTTTTAATACTTCTCTTACTATAATCATCAGTACTTTATATTTAGATAATAACATCAAAAATAAATAGAAAATAAAATATAAGTTTAAGCAAAAGCAAGTCTTACACGTAATAGGAACTAAAAATGTTTTACAGATGCTTTTAAGCTGCGAGACCAACAGTGTCAATACCAAAAACCTTCATAAGATCACTTTCAAATCGGAGGCGGTGACGTAAAGCTCCGTTTTCTTGCCTTGTATAGATTTTGCCATCGCGCGTCCATACGAAGCGTCATTTTTGGCGGCTAGCAATCTCGCGGGCCTTCTGAAATAACTGCCGGTTGTATTTAGTCAGTCTCTCATTGACATAAAAACGCCGTGGTTGTCCTGCCAGTCCCATATCAGCCGTTGTAGCGCCACGCCTGACTCTAGCGGCTTTCAGCAGACTGTCACGTTTTGCACGGTGCGATAACTTCAGTGCAATGACGCGCGGCCGCGGAGGGGGTGCTCCTTCAACCAAAGCGCGCTGGGGTCCAACACGTCCCGCGTCTACAATATCACGCTCTTCCAACTCCACACCCAGCTTAGCAGCCACTGATAGCACGATATGAATGACTCCTTCACCGGTTGTCTCTGGTATACCTGATATTTCAATATCGTTGGATAGGAGGTCTTGATCTCGCTCATGCAGTTCCTGCTTTAGCTGAGTTAATTGGCTCTCTAGTTTCTCAATATTCGACCGATCTATGTCGTCAGGCCTGCTTTCTAATGTGCTTATTCTGGTTTCAAGTGCATCTATACGCTCGTTGTTTTTACTCATCGTCGCCATCAAATCCGCCAATGTTGTTCTAAGGCTGCTCATCTCGATGCGAAAAGCTCTAAATTCATTCCAAAAGACTCTGAGTTCCTGTGTAGGGTCCACGTCCAAAAAATCTGTGTTTGATTGTGTGTTGATTGTAGGGGACACCGGTTTGAGAGACTGCCCATATTTATGGCGTTGAGTGATATTGAACGACAAATCTGACTCCGTCGGTGTAGCAATATCTTCACGCCTCTCGGTTGCCGACATCGTACGTACTGGGGTGTTCGTGTTGTCCGCCTTGGGCTGCTTACTACTACACTCAGGGCACCGCCATGAACACTTATGATGCTTTTCCATACGTAGAAAACGTTCCACAGATATATTTGCGCATAGTAAGTCATACTGGGATTTACAAAAAGAGCAGCTAAGGTATTTAGTCTCTTTTGCAATTTGATTTTTACATCCTACACAAACCACAATCTGTTTCCTTTTATCCATTGTCAATAATTGTTACTTAAAATAGATATATAATGAGCAAAAAGAGACTCGCTCGAATGGGGTTCGAACGTGATCCAATTTAAAATCACCAGTGTCTGCTGATCCGCTAGACCACGGCGCTATATCTAAGTGGCGCTAAAAACTTGACTTGTATGACGTGTAGTGGGTTTGTGAGTAACCTGCTTTATCGTCAGGGCAGCTATGTAGTATAGTAGTGTCAGGCTTATATCATAGATGGCGTTGTTCTTAGATATTGATGATACGTCAGGTTCGGTCTATTTTTGTATTATTTTAACGGCCAAAACGAAAGACAATATTGTAAATTTAAAGTTTTCACTGTTTCTTGCACTTTATATTATGGTTTTTAGTATCTTAGGGTGTTTTAAGGTATTTGTTACGGTTTTTGTTCACTTTTAACTGGTAATTGCGCAGTTTTAGCACTGTTTATTGTTCACTAGAATGTTTTTGAAAAACTTGGTCTAGACACAGTTCATTTGCTGGATAATAATATCACCGTATATTTGGGCACTAAGAATCACTTTTATCACATAAAGACAATAAAATACTAATTGGAACTATTTTTTCGAATATAAATTCCGGAGCGCGATGTTTACATGACAGCAAGCGCCATCTATCTCTTTACTATTTAGGTGTAAAAGCCAGCACTACATACATATTTTTTTGTGTATTTTATTCAGGTATTTGAAAATAATGCTGTAATATCATATTAATAGTGCTATTACATTTGATTGCAACGTTGTTCATCAACATTAGTTATTTTAAGTGGTATTAAATATCCAAACAATTTATTAAATAAAATATTTTTAGCTGGTAATATCAGGCACTTCAAATCAGATCAGCTTTTAGGGTCGAGTGGGTTTACAACTATACTGGTCTAACTGCTCTTGCTCTAACTGGTGGTAGAGCTCTTGTCAATGAGCTCGAGGGCGGCAGCACCATCGTCTCACCTTTAACCTGCCGCCAAATAGTAGTGCTTCCATTACTGTTTTCTGGTTTGGTGGTGAGATCAGGTCTTGAAATTACTGGCACATGAGGCATAACACCGTAAGTCCTCAGCTGTAGCGACCCATCTACAATCTGCTTCTGTGGATTGTTGATGTCCATGGGCTGTAGTCAACTTACCATCAGGTGGACTACACGTTCGTTCGTTGTGGGCGTAATATAAAAAAAATTGTAATAAATTTAAATGCGTTTTACGTATTTCAAGTTTTTTTTTTGTTTTTTTTTTTTTTTTAAATGAATCCCGCACTAGGAATAACTACTGTGTCGCGGGGGTATTCACAAACATACATTTTACACACGAGTTTTACACAAGTGGAAATGTACTCACGAGTTTGTCAAATTTTATAAGCATTTTTAAATAATCACTGAGATTAAACAGTTTACTCATGAATTTAGTACGATTTGATCTGCCGGTTTCAGTCTTTACTACGGGAAACTCTCATCAGGGCGATTGCACACATGCAAATACCAAATATACAAAAAAAAAAAACATAACCTTTATTATTGGAAAGCATAACTATTACTACATTGCTTTGTTAACCCTTTATTATAGGATATGATATATGATACCTAATTTCACGTTAGCGTTAATAGTAACTGTATAGATCTAATCTTCTCTTTCTTTGCAGTCCTGGTACAACTCTTCCCTCACTGCTGTATCATTCCTGGAGCTGAGCCCATCGGTTGGAGACAACGGAGCGACCTTGGCTTGCGTGGCCACCAACCCTGTGATGGCGCCCAATAGGGGCTCCAAGGCTGATGTATTTACTCTTAATGTTACTTGTAAGTTTTACTTAAAGCTACTTACCAATTTAAGTGCCTACATCGTATTATATTAAGCCAGCAATTCTTGTATATACATATATAACATATGCCAAGACGACGACTGTGGCGATTTTGATGAAACTTTCAGAAAAGTAAGATGTACCGTATGTTCGAGAAAATTCGGTTTTAAATTTTATGATAATTTTAAAACCGTCTGTCCGTAACCTCTACCTGTAATTAACTATATTATTGGTATTTGGCACTTTTAATTAATCTTTAGGCATCCGTTACAAATAAAAAGAAACTTATTTTATTCAAATTGTAAAATACGAGTGTTACTAATGTAATGTTGGTCAATTTAGTTGACCGCGGTTTCACTTATACATTTATGTAGGCATTCTCAAGAGAGTGTGACACGCCGCGCCTGAGTTGCAACTGAGTTCGACTAAACAGACACAATTTGAATAATGTTACAATCTCAGTCAGTTTTAATAGAAACTTATTTTCCTTATTCCAGATAGCCCAATGGTGGATGTGATAAAGCTAGGCGATGGCAACGCTAACGAGGTGGTGGAGCTGGACTCTCTAAGCCTGGAGTGCGATGTCAAAGCCAATCCGCCCGTGGAGAGGTTCATGTGGTATTTCAATGTAAGTCAACATTTATTTATTGCCGCCTAAATCCAGCATCCATTTGTAAAATACCATTCTTCAATCTCTTTGAATTCTATTCCTACATACAAGCAACACATAATTACCTATATTGGGCAACATTACACTTGCCACGTCCCGTGGGTAATTCTGTGATGGTAATTGATAGAACTGTCGTCTACCAACTAACTCATGGTTTAATTAAACCTCAATTAACGTGATGACTAATTTGACATAGACAAGACAAGCAATGGGTTTTAGTTTTAACAATAAAGAGTAATTTTGTTCCACAAACATAAATGCAGACAAAATTTTAACTTGTGAATCAGACTGCTGCCACGGTGACTGGTGTTTTTGAGGTAGCTGTTCTAAACCAATCAGTTCAGAGGCCTAAAGGAAAAGAAAGCACACGCCTAGGATTGCGAGATTTCAAACGAACGCCCGAGGCTGCAAAAGATCGCACATACGACTACCTAAATAAAAGCGCACCTCCACAATCTTTGCTGATGTTATATACTATAATATATCTGCCAAAGAGGACATTAATCCGCCTCTGGTAGCAATGAGGAAAGTAATAAATCTTCCTTTCTGCATGCCAGGATATAGAAATAAGGCCCGGCAGCATATGGGGCGACAGCACATCGTCCCAGCAGCTGTTGATAGAGGAAGCGACGCGTGCGCACGCCGGACGGTACTCCTGCGCGGCTGCCAACGCTATCGGAGAAACTAGATCTGATAATATCAGTATTACTGTATTTTGTGAGTATCCAATATCTTGGTGAATACTTAAATAATATATCAATTCTTGTAGATCTCTCACTGGTGAGTTATTCAACTCTATTTTGAGCCAATCATGTTGACGAACTTTACTTTAATGAGTAGTATTATACTGAATTACTCAGGCGTTGTCTTAAGTAAGCGACAAGTGCAACACGACGCGATGCAACTTCACACAAACACCTTTGTTTCCATAGAAACCGTCGCGAGCAATGTATTGACCGTTAATTGCTCACGTTCGATAACTACTAAGGTATACAAATTGCCACGCGATGTGTCTTTGCCGTCCATTTTTACTGCACTCTCAATTCGACTACTTACGGTCGCTCGCGACCATTTACCATCCGATATTTTATTTTATATGTCTTTATCTTACTTTCTAATTATTTCCAGTCCCACCCGAATGCACAGGCCTCGGCATAAGACTGATTAGAGAAACCATACACTGCAACGTCAAGGCGTTACCAGCTCCAGACACCTACTTCTGGCACTTACAGCCATCCAACTTCGAAATCCAGCATCTCACGACGGGGTCCCCAACGTTACCCCTGGACCAAATCACTGGGCCTCTAGCAGAGACATTGAGAGCCTCGTGTGAGGCCAGCAATGGCGTGGCCTCGCAAGAAGAACAGTGTGAGAGGACGTTCAGCTTTGAGCATTTGAGGCCGCCACAGCCGCATCAATGTGATATTGCTTATGAGTTTGGGGAGTTTCAGATGAGGTGTATACCGGGTGAGTACTGTTGTGGAATATTTTATCCAAGTCCAACTTCAATAACAAAAAATGCACTAAAAAGTAAAAAATACTTAAGTAATATTCAACGTCTCCCCTCATCTGTGTATGACTTGAAAGAATACAGTAAACGGCCTTAAGGTACTTATATTTAAAGAATTATCCCCGTACTCCTAACCCTTGAGGAGTTGTATCTTCCAGCATTAGCTCAACAACGTGAAATGCTGACTGCTAGATGCAAATATCTGAGAAGCTTTAGGTAATATACGAAAAAAATATAGAAGCGTTTAACATTTGAGGGTTCCCTCGGTTCTATTACTGAACCAAAAGAAAAACATAACAATATGTAATTTTGTAATTGCGCTTGTCAAAGTGCGTGCGTAATTATGTTGTTTAGGCGTCTACAAACCTCTTTAAACAACCATCAAAGGAACTGCCTTAAGACAAACATCTAACGTATGACACGTGCGGCTAAAACAATTAAACTATATAAACCAATTGCGTAATTTAGCAAGACAATATTATGTTTTGGAAAATTGCGATTTAAATCCTTTGTAGCAGATTAACTTGGAATTTAAAAACAATATGTTTAAAAGCCTGGGTGATAATCCAAAAGGGTTTTGGCTTTTCGGTCTGTATTTTTTTGTATTTACCAACGGGTTTTTCTGAATTAATTCTGTGATGGATAATGCATTTAGTGGTTTGTGTGTTTAGTGGCCGGTTTCAGATCTTGACCGGCCGTCCGGTGAGAACATTCAGTCGCGCTTGAAATTTAAAAATTTAGCCAAGTACGCGTGCCTAAATACGGTCGTTCACTAGACGATTTATGAATTTTCATACAAATGACCGATGTTGAAGGTCGGTCGAGCACTGAAACCGGGAAAACTTTTAGATAGAAGTGCCGTAAACCAGTACGAAGTAATGCTAACGCTACGGACTAAAATGTTTCACTAATTAATCTTTGTATTTTGAGGAGATTGGAATTTCTTTTTTTTTTAAGGATGGTAGTCGCTCCACGTAAAATACGGATTCAGTTAAATCCATTAGAAAAGAAGCCGACTCCAATATAATTGGGAAAAAGGCTCGAAAGATTTTAGGAAGTTAATTTTAAATCGTCAATAATTGATTTTATCAAAATGTTGCCTCGATGGTTTAGTGGTTAGCCTATGCACCTCTCACCGCGCTATTCTCGTGTTCGATTCCCGGGTCGGGCAAAGTATTAATTGTGAACTTTCCATCAGGAAATTCACCATAGCATCACGGAGTGGGAATTAGGCCAGTGGATGGCGATAGGCTCACCCTCTATCCCATGGGACCTAAACATAACAGGTGAAGTGTGGGTGTTGTACACCTCTGCCACATCCTTCTGGGTTATATAGGCGTGATGTTATGTTGCGTTGGTACAGTATTAGGCACTGAAACTTCGGGATATATTTGGCAATTTGCATCTGTACTAAAAGTCCAAAGCCTCATCAATCATGTTGAGAAATATGTTACGACGCGTACACACTACCGATCAACCTATACATTTCCAGTATTTAATAACATGATCTAGCATTGTAAAGGCTTTCCGTGCCATTCGAGACCAGCTTACACTGGAAATGTATAGGTTGATCGTTAGCCGCCTGTATGCTAGTAAGATGTTAACCTAATCTATCAAATATTGATGTATTCGACACATTTATAGCTGACATGTTAGACATAAATATTGAAATTTAGGTAAAAAAATAGTCTTCTTATCTTTTTTTCTTTATTTTATTTAAGGAAATAAAAAGAAAAGAAAACAAAATTCCTATTAACCTAAAAACAAATGACTACATCTAAAACTATGTACAAACTTAGTCTAAAAGACCGCTACCAGTGGGCAACGTTCCCAAAATGCTGGCAGCATTGCCACATTGTATGTATGTATGTCTTCTTATTAGAATGACTACCTTGGTACCGCCAAAATGTTCACGTTCGTCCATTTCACGCCCAGGATGTCAAACGGTAACCTTCGAAATTTCGACTTTTTTTTTAAATAATTAATTTTTATTTGGCACACAAAAACAAACAGTAGGTATTTATAGGATAGGACATAGTTGGACACTTAATATAGGTACAAAAGAAATCAAAATATAATGATCTGCGGGTACTTAAAATAGGAAATCCTGTGCTATAAGTACAAACACCTTCCAGTTTCAAAAATAAGCTAGGTATGAATACCTTCTCAATATAAAAAAAATATCTAATTAAAATTAATCTTAGTTAAAATTAAATGAGTATTTTATCTACTCCGGGTACTTTTATTATTCCAGTGGAAAACGCAACCTACTACGAAGTATCAGTATGGAGGATGTCTGAAAGCAACGCCTCGTTAGTACTAGAGCGCCGAGCCAGTATGGGCTTTGGTACAGGCCGAGCTTTGGCCGCGGCCGGGCCCGGCAACAGCGTCAGCGCTGCTGGTGGCCGGCTGGCAGTGCGAGCGGCTTTGGGAAGAGTCAGGAGAGGCGATGAGGCCGGCGCTAGAGCGTGTAATAGATATGGGTGCTCGACGCCGATGCTGTTAAGGCCTACAGATTCGCTGCTGCATGAGGCTGACCCCCCGTGGTGGCATTGTAAGTATAAATTTATTAATTTATTTAAATAATGTTTGACTAATGTATACCTAGTCTGCGTTGACAGCGATTCAGTATCAGACCTTTAAATTAATGATCCATTTGCCAAACATTTAATTTCAAGTGAATTTAGACTTGTGTTGTTTTCAAACGATTTCTATTCTAAAATAAGTATTAAGGTGGATTGTGAATCTATATTAGTCTGATATTAGCCAGAGATAATGAGATGTTGACGAACTAAAATTTGTTTTTCCAGTACCTACTTTATTTCTTGCATTAAAAATTTTATGAAACAATACCAAGCTTGTATATCCCAGGATGATTCAATAGTCTAGCGCACTTAACCTTTCTATTTTAAAGTCTCCTTTCGCCTGTAAACATATTTCAGATTAGTAATTTATCAGCATAAAAGGTTAAAGGTTAACAAACTGATCTTAAGAGTAAAGATTAAATGGAGCTCACCCTTTCGTAATTCGTTAATATTTTAGTAGGTTAGGCTGGCGGCTTACTTACAGAATATAATAAACATATACAGTTTATGCAAACAGATCAATTTGAAAGTTTTACAAAAATGTTTTTATTTTAAATCGTAATTTAATCGTATCGAGTAAAGTTAAAAACTTCACAGTGGGTTCAACGCTGAACCCGGTCTTCGATATATATCTCTCTCTTATCCAATGTTTAAACGGGACGGAGATCGAAAACGTTCGTTCAGCATTGTACTCGGGCTGGTAAATAAGGCTATTAGTGTAGGGTAATCGTTCCTAAACAGTAGATAATAAACTCAAATTAGTGATTCAGATTACATATTATCTGAAAAGTACACTTTAAAATCAGTGACATCTGTTGGCTGTACCTAGAAACACCATCACCCTTCGCTGACCAAAGCCACCCTTATTTTAACGTAACGTTCTCTCCTCTCAAATTGAAACTCACCCTCGTAAACTCTGCCAGCTCCGACTGTGTAGATGACGCTAGTTGGATGTAAAACTACATAATATTACGAAACAGTATAATTGTAGACTGGACCTCCGTCGCTCGTCAACGTGTGTTAACAATCTTTGGTTACTTTATTTCTGCAGCCCTATTTTTAAGAAGAATATATATCACACAAGGCCACCTAGTCACAAACTAGCAGAACTTTTACTATGGGAACTAGAATAACTGATATAATAGATACTAATACATATATACTTTTCTTTTTGTAAATACATACTTATTATACATAGAAACACCCAGACACAGGTGAATGCTCGCCAATGCGGCAACAGCGGAAACCGAGCTTTTCGTACCATTCACATAGAGTTTCTACAAACTGATTTCCTACATACTTACATCTGTATACCAACATTGTCCTATATTAATTCCTAATCTATTTTTTCCAGTTCTACTAGAAAAAGACGTGGGTATATCAATAGGCGCAGTGATCCTGGTGGCAGTGTTCGTGATATCCTCAGTGCTGGTGGTGAGACTCGCTAGAAGACCGAGGAACAAACCGACGCCTATCATACAAGTGCTACAGCTTGATGATGTGGCCAGGAACTATATCGAGAATATTGGCGGTGAGGTTCCTTAAAAAGATAACATTATTCTGCCTGTAACTTACTTAATTACTTACTGAGGAGATTTTGAGAATCAACGTTTGGGACCCGACAAGTAGGTAAATAAAATCTTATAAACAGGATTTCGATAATATAATTAAAACCGACGTGAGGTGCAGACATTATTATTGAGAATACGGGTTACTCACTAACTAGTGCGAGACGTCGCGCGACGATACGCATTTATAGCCCAGTGGATGAATCTACGTAAAATATTCGTAACTAGTCGACGTATCTCCGGCTAGAACAACTTGATTACTCACTCACCAGTATTCTCAATAATAAGGATTTCGTAATATTATTATTATTATAAATATTATTCGTAATATTTCGATATACGTAAAATATTCGAAACTAATCGGCATATCACCGGCTAAAACAATGTGAGTAACCCGTATTCTCAATAATAAGGATTTCGATAGTTCAACAATCACGTAAAACAAACTTAAATTTTATTTTATTTTTATTTATTAGGAACAACAAACAATTACACAATAAATGATACACATTTAGAGTACTTAAAAGAATGACAATTGTGCAATCCACAACATTATTCACAAAATACATTGAAAAATATATGAAAGTAGTCGTAGGTACGTGCTATTATAGTAACACGACTATAATTTAATAACACTAAAAATTATTATTATTATTAGGAACACTTTTGTACAGTGAACATACAAAAGTCCAAAATATATTATATATTTTAGTTATGAGGCTAATTTAATTTAAGATACTATATGTATATTTCTCTGTACATAAAAATGGTATTTAATGGCTATCTACCAAAAAGATCACGATCGAAAGTAGGTGTGTATATCGATCATTTCTTAGGAGCATTCCTAACAAAAGGAAGGAGATAAACACTGAGAATCTTTCACCTTGTGCTTGCAAATTGGCCTGACATTCACGGGATCTTAGACCATCAAGAAATTATGACCATGCTATTTTTTTCTGCCTCTGTCTGTTGGAGAGATCACGACTTAATGTTCTATTTCTTTCCATTCCAGAACACAAAGTACACGCCTCCTGCAGTCTCCGTTCCTGCAGCAGTGGTTACTCCGACGCTTCGGGAGAGTCTGTGCCCGTGGTAGACAGGAGACGCAAACCTGTGTGGGAGAGATGGCACGAACCACCGCCGCCTGACGTCACGCTCACCTTGCACAGGGAGAGTGCCGTGTAATATATTTGTATGGAAGAGTCTGTATCTACCCGCGGTGGAGAAGACGAAAGTGTTTGACATGTTTGTATGGTACTTTATGTCTGATCAGCAGTTTTTTTTACAAAAAGATCGACTTAAAAGCGAAGATGATCTGATGACAAGTAAATAAGATCTTCACAGAAAACTTCTAAATACTTACTTCAACAAAGGCTTTTTATACTGTGCTTGTTATCATAAAATATCGATTTACTTATCTCAACCTCGTCAACTCCAGTGATAAAGTTGATAAAATTGACTCTTACTGAACTGAAATAACTTGAAAATAGTATAAAAATATCCTTGGGTCATCAGCATAAAATAACAGGATCGCTAAGTGATTAAATATCACAATGATTTAAAAAATATATGCTTAGCCACTTTGCGGGTCCAGTCATAATGTATACCGGCAGGCATTATCAATGTTTCTATCTCAAATGACATAATACTTACTTATTTTAAAGGCGAATTATGTTTATTTCCACATTTCAAAGTGTTTCCACATATGTAGTTGCGGCAAATCATACAATAATATTAATTAGAAAGATATTATGACGGTACGTTTTTTATTACCACCTTCAGATTTTATTTCGAATTGATACAGATTTATCTTTAGCATAAGTTGCTTGTAAAAACTGGTAAAAACAGATTACCACAATAATACAAAACGGTAAAAACGTACGCTCAATTTATCGCATCTATGTGGAAAATTCAGTTAAAAAGTCGTCAGAAATATTCTAAATCTTTATTATTATTGGCTGTATATAAACTTCTGCCAGTCAGACTCGCAGGAACTGTACATAACGATTTATCTTGAGATTATTATGTGTCTATTACAAAGAATATATTAAGAACAATTACGTGTGTTTACAAACAGAAAGAGATGTGTAGATAGTTAATCTAATCAGTGTTAAATCAAATCTGTAGAGAATTTATAACAGTCCTGCATACCACTAACAAAAGAAATACTTTGGATTATGGTGCTTCCAGACCCCGAGCATTTGCTTGTAATGGGCCAATTAGCATCTTTATGAAACAATTCAGAACGTGGAAAATTATATAAAAAAATGTTAGATTCATTACAGGCGGCTCGTGTTCTGGGAGCAACTTATTGATATTTTTTTCAAGATTTAATGTTGGTGTGTGGGGCTCTATGTTTTGAACATTGTTAAAGTTTATGACCAAACTTTTAGCTTCAAATATGACAATATACATAATGGCTCATTTATTCGGTCAGTATTGGGCAGTCTATAATTATAAGTCATAGAAAAATCTGTTCCTAGGAACCATGACAACGATTTTAGTAACAGACTTCTCCATACTGACTGATATAAATGACACCTGTATACTACAACGATTTAAGTTATGGTATATGTGTTGAATATTTTACTGAATAAAATGTATGAAAGTTACCGGCAAAGATTATAAAGAGTTTTTGTTTCTAAATAGGGATAGCGTCACTTGCGATGCAGAAATGTTGACTTTAAATTGCGTCCAAGATAAGAAAACAATTATAATGTTTTGCTTTAAAAAAAGATTACTTTACATTGACTTAAGGCGTTTTATATTGTCAATGTTATTAAAAAAACAAATTTCTATTAATCCAGATTAGGTTGGACTTTTGAATAGAAAATTATTGTAATTATTTTCTTATCTTAGACGAAGTATAATACAAAATGCCACAGAATGGGTAGATTGCATTGATTAAATTTAATGCTAGTGGCGCTACCAGAAAAAAATACTTATTAAAATCTGTTGTTATTTATTCCAAGACGCTTCATCAAAGCAATTGCTTAAACCCCATGTTATCTGCTTTGTTTTCAAACCCTCGAATATTTTATGTACTTAAACTTTGATATTTTTATTATATCAGAACATGATCTTTAAATTCTATATTATGGTGTCAATTCAAAAAAGTGCATAAAGGAATTGATTGCACTTGGACACATTGCCAATTTTAAAAATGTGATGAATAGATAGTTAAACAATTGTCGTCAGCCTTGTGAAAAGCAAACGTACCTATCTTTTTATAATAGTTACATAAAAATCACGTTTAATTTACAGAATACGCTAAATAAATATAAAAATTCATATCTCTTCATATCTGTGCCATGTCCTCCCCTGAAAGGTTCCAACGAATAAAAAATAGGCTTTAAATTGTAATAGATTTGTTTATTATTAAAGCTTATATTAGACATATTAAATTAAGTTAATCTAATAATAAATATTTAAAATAACATATGTTTTAATTTTCTGCCGGGATATCACCTCTACCTTTTTGTGAATTTGTATCTACGTTTACCGAAACTCCTTCCTTATCTGCCATTATTTTCATAGAACTACCATCAGTGTTGCTTTTGTGATATTTATAATTATTATAAGCTTCTACTTGAGGATTATTCTTAAAATTTAATGTTACTTGATCATTTTCTTTCAAAACTGGAGTCTTTTTCGAACTAGTAACTGCAGTTACACTTTCACTGCTTGCCTTATTAGTATACAGTTGGTTTTTAGCAGTTGTATAGGTTACTGGCGTAGTATTTTGCATTGGAGCATTGGTACTTGCAGTCGTTTGAAGTTCTTTTCCATGTTTTAGCATTACAAATTGATTTGAATCTCTATGACTGATCTGTTTGTACAAGTAACGTGACATTAATTCTACATCTGGCATTATATCAGCCGCTTTTGCTGCCGAGATATTCTCGTTATTATTCCGGGTTTCCGACTGAAGTATTTTAGCTTCATCTGTATTATTACTAACGATCATTTTATAAATATAACCTGAAAGTGTTCCTTCTTTAGGTACACCGATAGGTTTTACAATGTCGTTAGCTGGTTTTTTTGTAACTGGCTTATTAGATTTTACTAGAGAGAAATCGAAAAGATTTGGCATATTAAGAAAATTGTTTGGCAACAGGGGTATATCGGGTAGGGGAGTGTGGTTTGCTTTAGCCTTGTCCTTTTCTTTTGTTAAGGTAAACAGATTTGAGTGGTTATGACTATGATTGAACTGTTGGGAAATGTATTGAGAAAGTGATTTAGGTGTTTTTTCGCTATCTCTACTTTTGGCAACCTGAGTCGGTTTTACAATATTTGAAGCATTACTTATGTTATTTTTAATCTGGTCTTTCTCTTTCTTTAAAGTGAATGTACCAGTTGGGTTTATTATTATGGCTCCATTATTATTTTTTATTTTATTATCATGAGGCGTCACAATATTTAAATTATTCCTTATACCCGGTGGTAGCTCATTTATAAAAGGTGGTATGTAAACCAAATTTAGATTATTCAATGGAGATTTAGTATAAACATTCGTTTTAGATTCATCTTCCTCTTTTATTAAACTTAATGCACTTGGTGAATTGTATGGTATTTTAACTAGACTCGGACCAAGTTTTCCATCAAAATTTTGTAGACCATGAAGTACAATACTATCTTTTATTTTGACCGAGGTATCAAACGATTCCAAAATTTGTGCTCCATTAGGTTTCACAAGTTCAAGTTCTGGTTTTGACTCTTCGGTGAATTTAGCACTTAAAGAAACATATTGAGGTGGCATCGGTCCCAATGTTTGCGAAACTTTAACTTTGTCTGAAATAACTTCACTTAATGATTCAGTTGCTACGTACCTGCCATTGTTAAAATCTAAAGGCAATGGCAATGGGTTTAACGGCTTAATTTTATGAACCACTGGCTTATGAATTGGTTGAGTTTCGGGCACAAGAGTCAACCGGTTCGGATTGGCACCTAAAGACACAGCCTCTGCTATTCTTTGTCGAATACAAAAAGGTACGGTGTATGATTTATCAACAATTTCCGTTACTGAAATATCAGGAAAATTACACGTCGAAAACGTCGTAAGGTCACCATTTTGTTCTATTTGCTTGTATGAGTATCTTGGTTCGAACGGCACTACTACCTTCAGTTTCGTCTCGTAAGGTTCTACTTCTATAATTTCTTCTAACACAGGTTTTATTACTTCTGTAATTGAAACTACAGGCTTTACAACTTCTTGAATGACTGCAGGTCTAATGATTTCTTCAGCCTTCATTTGTACATTGTCTAGACCAGACATTAATGGGACCATAGTTTCCTTAAAAATACTTGCTTGTTGTCCATTTAATAATCCTGTTGAATGCAAGTTATTCACACGAGTATCTTTTGTGTTTTTAGAATGGAAGTAAGCCTTGTTAGGATATATTTTTACTACTTCTCTAGATGGAAATTGTTCTACTTCTATAATTTCTTGTACCACAGGCCTGACAACTTCTTGAATTACTGGAGCAGGTCTAATTATTTCTTCAGTGTTCATTTGTACTTTATTTAGACCAGACATTACTGGGACCATAGTTTTCTTAATTAATCCTGCTTGCTGCCCATTCAATATGCCAGTTGAGAGCAGATTGTTCACATTTTGGAAAGTCATGCTAGTATCTTCTCTATTCTTTGAACCGATGTAAGCCTCGAAAGGATTTACGTGTAAAACTTCTCTTGGATAATTCCCCATCATTCTTTCTACAGCATCTGAAGATCTTGCTTTAATAAATACATCTTCAAAGCCAGGTACTTTATAAAGCTGGTATCCATACTCAGTAACTTCATACTGTGGGAACGGGACTTCTGTTCGTGGTTGGAAGATTGCTGAGATTAAGTCCTTGAAATATGACAAGTGTCTCTTCTGCCGCCCATCTGGAACTGCTGTGACGATACTCGCCAGAAGTAAGTACTGGAATATATAAAAATAGATATTCTATAGATATTATATAGCACAACATCTCGCCTATATTACTCAAAAGGGTGTGGTAGAGGTGTACAACACCCACACTTCACCTGTTATGTTTAGGTCCCATGGGATAGGGGATGAGCCAATCACCATCCACCGGGCACAATTCCAACTACGTGCTGCTATTGTGAAGTTCCTGACGGAAAGTTCACAAATAACACTGAGCCCGTCCCGTGAATCACCTTGCGGTGAGAGGTGCATTTTTTTAAATAAATTAGATTTTTGGATAAAAAGTTAATAAATCCTGCAATGATTACTATCAATGCAGGTGTAACTATGTCCTATGACTGTAACTTTCACTACAAAACCACTGATCATATTTTAATAAATAATCGTATGGAGATGGATTACTTTTTATCACCCTATCATATGGCCGCAAAAAATTCATGGAGCAAACAAGGAAGAAAAAAATAAGATTTGAAAGTGAAAATGTAATGCAAATCACATAAAAAATAATGTAAACGTGCCTCAACTGCAAAAAAAATGTTATCTTGAGAATGCTTTTAGTAATGCCATGAATCCGAATTAGACCAGGGTAGAAGCCTTTAAAAATAATAAAAAGTGAAAAAAATAATAGTAGGATGAAACCCACTAGAAAAGGAGGAGAATATTATAAAAATTAAAGGAAAAATAATTTACGGGCGATCTGAGGTCAGGTGTTACCGGTAAAAAACGGAAAAATTCAAAAAACCAAGTTTTTGGTTTTTTATTTTGTATATTTTATTGAAAAAATAAAAAACCAAAAACTTGGTTTTGTGAATTTTTTACATACATTTTGAGGTTATATGAAAAAAGTGTAAATACAAAAATTTTAGATCTTTTTATTACCAACAACTTTGCCATTCGACTTTTTTCCATAAATTCAATTTCCATAAATTTTTCCTTTTGTCCCCTTCCCGACCTCGGATCGCCCGTAAATTATATTTCCTTTAATTTTTATAATATTCTACTCCTTTTCTAATGGGTTTCATCCTACTATTATTTTTTTTTGTTTTAAAAATTATCGACCCTAGTCTAAATGTTGAATCTGAATTGTTGATGAGTAGATCCAGTTAATACTTTAATTCATCTACATTTATATGATTAAGGGCAGACTCCCGAGCGTCGTGTTACATACTAACGTAATATGGGTTTTATGGCCTTTAATATTATTAAGTTTCTGTCTATTTTTATAGGCAAATCATATCTTTAGTGTTTTTTCAATAAATAATAAATGTATTTTGTCAAAATTGTTTAAATCATTCATTGAGACACTCCATACAAGCTAAGAGTTTAAAATAACAATTTTGAAAAAATGGGTGACATACATGCATTTTAGTGATGTCTATAAGACAGATAAAAACTTAATAATATTAAAGTTAAACCCATATTACTTTTGAATGGAAAATAGCCATTCAATTGTTGCCCCAAAAAACAATATCAAAACTTACCTTAGCAATAATCCACATTTCTGCACATAAATTCACTTTTCACCTTGACCGTTGTCTATCACAACCTAATCTAGACTAACTGACCGGTAAAACAAATAGGCTTTAATATACCCAAAAGTATCAGAAAACTCTCATAAAGGGATGTGATTCATTGACTTCTAAAATACTTAGTCATTAGATAAGTAAGTACACTTGTTAATTATTGTATGTTTTCTTAATTGTAGCACTCGAAGAATGGGCTGTCTTTAACTAATTACAATATATTAAAGAAGGATCGTTTCCGAGAAGCTTTTTTATGCTTCTAATATTAATGGGCATTATTTTCACACTAGCTGTTGCTCGCGACTTTGTGTGTTGGAATTCGTAATTATTAACCACAGTTTTACACCTGGTTTACTTTACTAAATACTCTTGAACCGTGGTGTTTTGCCCGTTTTCGCAACTTATTTCATTGCTTGCAGCCTTCCTCAGTAAATGACCATCCAACAAAAAAAATCTATTCAATTTGGACCAGTAGTTTCTGAGATAAGCACGTTTAACCAAGCAATCAAACAACCTCTTCAGCTTAACCATATTACTAACTTTAATTCGCGACTTCGTCCACGTAGATTTCGATCTTCCCACGGTACTTCCTACAAAATTGAGGAACTTCCCTCAAACACTTTTAACTCCAATTTTACCCCCTTGAGGACTGTGATTTTCAAAAAATCTATGTGCAGAATTTTGAGCAGTTTCGTTTAACATTGTCTAACTTTACATATAAACTTACAACCCCTAATTCACCCCTTTGGGGAGAGATATTTCCTAAAAATCTGCCTTAATTATAGACTTACAACGTCTTATGTATCCCCTTAGAGATAAAATACAAAGATAAAACATAAACCAGTTTTAAAGTTAGACACAACTGTGAAAACCGCATCCAATTCCATGCTTAGTTAGTTAATTAAGTTAGTTTCGTTTTTGCGTGATGCACGTATGATCTTCTTCTCTTCTTCGTCGTGTCGATGGCTGAGTCAAATTTTATTTTGACTTGCCATCGTGGTGAAAGGAATTAGCCAATTCGCTTTGGAGAGCTTGCCCAGTGTGCGCCGGACGTAGGGAATCGTTGTGTACGTCACTCAGGGAGGCTCCTTTCATGCACCCCATTCGTATGATAATACAGATAGACAGACAGACATAAATCCTAACAATATATGTTATGTCTTCTTGCTGCCATAAAGACCCCTCGTATATATAACACATAACATAACATCACGCCTATATTACTCAGAAGGACACACTTGCAGAGTTATGTTTTAGGTCCCATGGGCTAGGGGGTGAGTCAATATCGCCATGTTGCATCCAACCTGTACAAGATAGTTATTTAACTGTCTTCTAGTATTAGTATAATATATATTAATGTTTTTATACAGCTATTAACTTATTATCTAAATGTCTGCCTCACAAGTGTTTAAAACTGCACCTATCTACATCTCTGAATCTCCCAAAGGTTGACTGGTAGAGAATACTTTTAGTATTAAGTCCGCCTTTGTATATTTAAAACATTTAAATAAAAATAAATAACTGGTCTGTGTGTGACAAGTGTTATGACACGTGTCAGATTCTTGTACCGATTTTGTAGCGATGAAAATTCTGGAAAATCATCAATAATCATCATATCAAGGGACAAGGTATTAGTCTCAATTAAGTCAATTACAGAATAGTCTTATATCAATATAATATTTTATTACAACTAATGGAAGACAAGAGTTACAATCAGTTATAATACAATATACTTATAATACTGTAATGACGTATTATTATCGTGTCTACTTACATAATAAGTACAATTACAAATAAGTTTTACTAATAAACGTTTTTGCGTGCGTAGCTTGATACCGTAGATATTCAATTGGTATTATTTAAAAGCTGTCAATGTCTCGTTGGTGCCACGGCTAGCTTTAAAAGTTTTGATATCACTTAGCTAAATGCTATAAAAAATCAATTAGAAGTTGAAATAACGTACGCGTTCATTCTTTACAACATTTGTGCTGAATGTAACTTCGCCATGTTGGTTTGTATCCTACTTAAGATAGGAACAAATGTATGAACGTGACGTCACGAAATGACGTATCATACAGTTGAGAAATTTAGGGTTCTGGTAAGAGGCGACCGTAGCTGGATGGCTAAATCGGCTGCCCGGTGTGCAGTAAGGTCGCAGGTTCATTTTTAGGGTTCCGTAGTACCTACAAGGAACCCTCATAGTTTCGCCATGTCCGTCTGTCTGTCCACGGCATAGCGACGAAACCGTTGGTGCTAGAAAACTGAAATTTTGCATAAACATGTATGTTAACTAAACAAAGAAAGTCGTAGAGTAAAATTTGGAAAAATATTTTTTTTTCAGGTAGCTCCCCTACATGTAAAGTAGGGATGTTTTTTTTTTTGTCGCCTACCCCATAGTGTGGGGTATTGTTAGATAGTACTTTTAAAAACGTTTAGGGGTTGCTAAGACAGTTTTTTGATTTAGGGATCCGGTTGCGAGATAATTAACTTTAAAGAGCAAATTTTTGTTCGAGTAGGGCGTCCCCCCCCCCCCTCTAAAAGCTAAACTACTGGATCCTAAAATCTGAAAAAAATTGTGTCGGTAGTACATGTAATGAACTTTAAAGGAAAACTATAGCGGATAAGTTCACTTCATTAGTTCAAGAGGAATAGGGGTCCGAAATGTCAGATGCAGTTACTCAGAATATTTCGTTCAAAATTCTTGAAACATAAATAAACATACATAATACATATATAAAATCACGCCTTTATCCCACGGGGGTAGGCAGAGACGATGGAACGCCATGTGCTTCGCTCCTTACATACTTCTTTCGCTTCCTTAACATTCATACATCTCGTCATACGTGCTAGCTGGTTTCGTGTACTACAAACATTTCCTATCTGAAGGACGCTATTTATCTGGTTACTTTAACTTAATTAGTTCTAGAGTAATTGGGGTCCAAAGTGTAAAATGCAGTTACTTAGAATAATTCGTGCAAATTACAAAAACCTTTGAAAGTAATGACTTGTATGAAGATGTTACTTGTTTAATACAGATAGTAAATCCCTTTTAAGTCGAAATATGTTGTTACGACTAGCTACGGAACCCTACTGCGCGTGGCCCGACACGCACTTGGCCGGTTTTTCCCATATCTTTTTCAACTGTTTCTTAGTATAATTTGCTAAGCATAGCTAAATGCTATAAAAATAATCAATTAGAAGTTGTGATATCTCTGCCTAGATTCACAGATACACTAAAATTTTACTGTATTTTTAAATAATCATTTTAAGTTGCAACTTGAATACTGGAAGTGTTGTGAAACATTTTTAAAATTATTAAAATTAATTCCGAGGTGGCTATTTAAAATATTTACCTGCAATTTCACAGGTAAACAAACCTTATTGAAAGATAAGCTCAAACATGATAAGTAAGATAAGTGATAAGTGCAAACACGAATACATAAGAAATCACTTTTAAATTCGGTCAGTTTATATTTCATGGGTAGGATAAGATCTTTTTTTTTAAACTACGCCCGTAACGAACGACCGTGTAGTCCACCTGATGGTAAGTGGAGTACACAGCCCATGGACATCAACATTCCATAAAAGCAGAATATAGATGCGTCGCTGCAGCTGAGGACTACGGTGTTATGCCTCATGTGCCAGTAATTTCAGGGCCTGATCTCACCACCAAACCGGAACACAGTAATGGAAGCACTACTATTTGGCGGCAGGTTAAAGGTGAGACGGTGGTGCTGCCGCCCTCGAGCTCATTCACAAGTGCTCTACCACCAGTAAAAGTTCTATACAGAACCTCCAAAACTGGCCCTTATTATAAAAAATTCTATGGCCCAGTTTCTGAGGTTCCAAAAGTGTTTATCCGTATAAAATATAACCTGATCGAATTAAAATTAAACAAGTTACAATTGAAAAAAGAACACAGCTGTCACTTTCCAACTTCATAGGTTTATACAGAACTTTTAAAATTTGTGCTCAGTGTTTTAATGATTATCGTATTAATTAGTTATTATATTTGAGAGAAATTAAGTTACGCGATTATCTACGTATTATCAAGGATACATACAGCAACAGAGCTATTGTCAGAAAACAAATAATTCTAAAACAAAATCAGACTGGTCATTATATACTTAGTTATTAGAAAAGCAATAGATAGGTATTTATATGATGCTGAAAATTAACAAAACTTTTGACTAGAATCAAAATATGACTTATTTATTTTTATTAATAGCATACTTTCATTTTAATGTATGCTAATAATAAAAACACAATTATGTAATAGGTACTGATTTTCTTACCTTTTACCAACTTTTATTTTTCGTTTGTACACGTCCGTAGTGTAATGGCCAGGATACGAACCCACTACCTCTCGATCGTTAGACCGATGCCTTATCCATTGCGCCACGGCCGCTTCAAACTTTTACTTGCATATACATTTATCGCAAAATTATAATGCGATACTTATTATAATGAAGTTATCGTCTACTAGAAAATGAAAAACCGTTATTGACAATATAGTTAACCTTTCAATATACCATAGAACTCCCTATTAAAATTATCATCCGCATATTTAAGCGCACCAAGGGACTTCAGCATCAAATACATGTCTTGGGGGATGCAGAGATCCATGAGGTGGATGATGAGGCTGAGGGGAACCGTGCAGCAGCTCACACATGAAGCTGATGTATGTGATGGCCAGGCGGAGGGTCTCGATGCGGGAGAGGCGCTTCTCGTATGCGAAGGTTGGCACCTGGAAAATATTCATGGTTTTATACACATCTTGAATTGACGTCAAAGAACTTAATTTTTATTCACTTTCAGAACTTATAAGTAGGTCCTATTTTATTGGTTGAAGTTGGACATTGAGAAAAAGCGCCTCCTTTTTAGATGTTTCTAATAACATAACAAAAGAACTTATAAGAAGGTGTCCAACCTAGTGTTAGCACGTTCAAGCCTCGAATAATATTATAAGGAAGGTTCTCCAATTGAAAATAAGTACCACGTGTCATAGGCTCCTTAAATAGAAAATATCCTAATTCACCTTAAGAGTGGTAGGAAAGAGTGTGTATGAAAGGGCCAGTTTTTTTTTCAGTATAAAAAAATATATACTCAAAACATAATATTTTTAATCCAACTTCTTATTTAAAAACGTCATTCAAATAAAATAAAATAGATACCAAAAAAAACTTATATAGGTACCACCGTTCTAGTGACTCATTCGATAGAAAAAAAATTGACTTAAAATGTTGCTAAGTTGTATAAAACGCATTGGCTCTTTCATCCACACGTTCCCCTACATATATCGCAATGGAATCCCTAAAAAGTGAAGTTTTTATAACTTGTATTTAGATTAGCCAGCAAATATGGTATAAAAATCCTGCTAGATACATTTAGGAAATGTTTCTGACAGGCAGCAGTTCATGCGGATTTCTTTAAGATCACAAACCTTTCTTCTTAGCTTATCAAAAGCTTCATTTAGATTAAACATTCTCCTCCTCTCCCTAATGTTAGCAGCTCGTCTTTGCGCCACGGAGGCGACGCGGCGCCGGGGTTTCTTGCCGCCGGACGGGATTCGGCCACCAGAACGACCGCCGCAGCCCGCCGCCGACCACACTACAGGATTGAAAAATCTTTTAATTTTCTCTTGCAGATCTCGGTTAATCAAAAAAAAAATAGTGATTATGTAGTCTACATCTTGCATTCAAGCACGAGTTACCGCTACAGATATAGTTTTACTACACTGACATAGAATCACGCCTATATTGCATAGTGATAGACATAGACGATTGAACGCGATGTGCTACGCTCCTTACATACCTCTTTTGCTTCCTCAACATTCATACATCTCGTCATACTTGCATGCCGGTTTCGTGTACGACTTACTTATCCTTTTTGATGGACGCCACTTATCAGTTTTCTATTGTATATGTTCCGATGACTACATCTTTCAGTACTGTCAAACATATATGCGTTGTATGTCTCTTTCACCAATCTTCTTTCATCCATTATTTCAATATTAATAAACCATTTAACTATGTAAGTCTGAACACATCTTTCTTCAACAATCAGTTAAACCTTAAGCTCAAAAATTATTGCCTCATGCCAATATCACTGAAATATTTTTGTTTCAGTCATCAAAATTGACGTGCAATGCAGAAGGTAATTATATTTTTGTTAAATTGTCAAATAGTGATCTCATATGCTTGGTTCTTATACTATCGGTATTCTGTGTTCTACTTAGTTGACACCGTCTGCCAGGGCCGTGCTGCGCTTAAAGGAGCACGGATGGCATCCTGCAAAGGACACGTGACTCAGTGCTGGCAGGAGGGCAGCAATGCAACTTCCAACAAGCAATTTTGCTTTTATGGCAGCAGGGAAGATATCCAATCCACCTCTTGGTGGCCTAAAAAACCGATTGGCGACCTTGTATGGCCAGTCAATCCCTACTAACTACAGTATTGGTCGCTGCACTGTCACTGATGAAATAGTCACATTAGAAGCATCAAATATAGCGTGTCGAACACTTTTGGGTTGTTAGACATCAGTGAAGTCGTGGATCAATGCTTTGTAAATAAATAATGATAGGCCTTACCCAGGTCGGCCGGCGGGAAGGCCAGGATGTCGGGGTAGGGCACCGGCGCCGGTGGAGCGTCCCACAGCGGCCCGTACGGCGACACCTCGCTACCCTAGGATTAAACACATTTGCTGAGAAGAATTTCCTATAAAACGGAAACGTAAAGAAAACATTTCAGGAAACCTTAATGAGCGCTACATCATTACAAATTAATTCTTTGATGTAACGCGTACCCGTTTGAAGTTAAATTTAAAGATTTTAACTATCATTTTAGAGCCTGTACTTTTACAACCACAAATCAATGAACAACAGCTTTAATAGCTGCATGACTGTACCGTTGATTAATTTTCTCAACATTTTATTGTTTTTGATATTACTAAGAGGGTGATAGGGCTCTCTAAGTTCTTCGTAAGGAAGCTTTCTTTATAAGGCAATTGCGAAGTCCCATAGTCACTAGACTACGCAGTCTTTTTTAATGCTTGGTTATCGAAATAAAAAATGTTTGAAAGATGTCATCGATTGATTTTCTAACAACCGAATTTACAGTAGTCAAGATTAACTGTATCTACTTGGGTATTGGCTGATCCAATGTCTTACTTATTTCTAGGTAGGTAATCTATTAACGTCTTTTATAAAAATAAAGTCGATTATATTCGTTTTTTCTTTTATATAATTAAAAGGTTTTCAACTTACTGCTGAGCTGCTCCAAACGTGCGGCGTCTCGCTGCCGAAGGACATCAGCGGGAAATGAATTTTGAGTCCTTTGCACACACAGCCTGAAAGAACAACACTCCACCTGTCCTCCTACCACAGGCTACACAGGCTACACTAACCACAGGAGCTTCCTGACTTGCAAGCTCTTGCACCAGACCGACCAAAACCTCCTGGGTGACAAACTGGACTAAATCAAATTATTATATCATCCCTCTATAGCCAAATATGAATCTGTGTTATTAAAATCAAAAAATCAAACGAAACTCAACCTTGTTGCTAACCTTTAAAGTCTAAAATCGATTGGAGGGGTGGGAAATCATCCCCAAACCATAGCAACGTCAGATTTCTCGCAGCTGATTTGCTGAAGAAGGGGAGTGATGAGGGAGACGATTGCGATTGGTTGCAGCAGGTGCAGTGGGCGGAGACTATCGACTACCGTTTTGTATTCTGAAACTGCTGTTTCCATTTATAAAAGCATGAAACTTGGGTATTTTCGTGTTGCGATGTTCCTACCTGAGAGGTAAAACTGATTTCGAAATACTACATTTCGAAACATCGATTTCAAATATCATTCGTTTAAAACTTTGATAAAACAAAATGAAAATATAACAAAACATAACATCACGCATATATTACTCAGAAGGGTTCGGCAGAGGTGTACGACACTCACATTTCACCTGTTATGTTTAGTTCTCATGGGATAGGAGGTGAGCCTATCGCCATCCACCGGGCACAATTCCAACTCCGTGCTGTTATTGTCCATTTCCTGAAAGTTCACCAATGACACTTTGCCCGACTCGGGTATCGAACCTAAGACTTCGCGGTGAAAAGCGCATACGATTACCACTAGAACATCCAGGCAGTTTAATAGTTATTTATGCAACTTAGCCCAGGGTAGATCCCTTAAAAAATGATAAAAAGTCAAAAAAATTATAGTAGGATGAAACCCATTAGAAAAGGAGGAGAATATTATAAAAATTTAAGGAAAAATAATTTACGGGCGATCTGAGGTCGGGAAGAGGGGGAGGGGGGGGTTTTAAGGGTAAAAAACGTATTTTCTCGATTTCCGGCAAAACTAAAAGTCCTATGGAAAAAAATCGAATGGCAAAGTTGTTGGTAATAAAAAGATCTAAAACTTTTGTATTTACACTTTTTTCATATAACCTCAAAATTTATGTGAAAAATTCAAAAAACCAAGTTTTTGGTTTTTTATTTTTATCTTTTACAAACAAAATTTTTTTTCACGAAATTAGGTGAAAACTTACCTTTTTATGTCCCAAATACGCTGTAATTTATTTGATTAGAAATATTTATTTTTTCACCTTTTTTTTAAAATAATATCGATTTTTTACCCTTATTTTCGATTGAAAATTCACCCGTCAAAATATCAGCTTTTTTCAAAAAATTGGTATGTTTTTTATTCGTTGAAATGTCTTCTTTCTGATGGTGAAAAAATATATATATGTTGCTATAGTAAATCTTCACAGAAAATGCAAAACAAAGATTGTAAAAATCTATTAATATATAATTAATATATAATATTTTTTGAAAAAAGCTGATATTTTGACAGGTGAATTTTCAATCGAAAATAAGGGTAAAAAATCGATATTATTTAAAAAAAAAGGTGAAAAAATAAATATTTCTAATCCAATAAATTACAGCGTATTTGGGACATAAAAAGGTAAGTTTTCACCAAATTTCGTGAAAAAAAAATTTTGTTTGTAAAAGATAAAAATAAAAAACAAAAAACTTAGTTTTTTGAATTTTTCACATAAATTTTGAGGTTATATGAAAAAAGTGTAAATACAAAAGTTTTAGATCTTTTTATTACCAACAACTTTGCTATTCGACTTTTTTCCATAGGACTTTTAGTTTTGCCGGAAATCGAGAAAATACGTTTTTTACCCTTAAAACCCCCCCCTCCCCCTCTTCCCGACCTCAGATCACCCGTAAATTATTTTTCCTTAAATTTTTATAATATTCTCCTCCTTTTCTAATGGGTTTCATCCTACTATTAATTTTTTTGGTCTTAAAAATTAACGGCACTGGGCTAACTGTTCTATAATGAGGGGTATTAAAACACGAGTGTGGGACTGTGGGTTTTAATACCTAATTATAACAGTTGCATACAAGACTTTATCTACACCCATGATAATATGAATCCTCTATAAATGTTCTGAAACCATAGGGTATTGTACAGTGTTGTAAGAACTCTATGTAAATTCATGGAAAGTTTAATTAGTGAGTATCTAATACAAACAAACTATGTATAGGTAATAATATAATTATTTATTGTAATAATTCAAAAATTCGAAGAAGATTTATTTAAATTACGGCGCTGTGGTAGTGAAACGCGCGTGCATGACATGTTCTTTTTTTGAAATTCATAAAGATGCCATGAGAATGTGGCTGTTCGAAGAGTAAAAAAGGAGTTGCATAATGAATTTCAGTACAACATTAGTACACCCGTTTGGGTGTTATAATGGTTATTATGACACTGGCTGTTTTAATGTTGGCAATAAGCTAACTGTTTCAAGAACGTTTATAGAGGATTTATAGCATGGGTGTAGATAATAGTTATTTATGGTACAAGTGAGAAAAAGTTTATATTTCTGTTGTGAGTGCCAATTTTAAATCTTGAGCTTGCGAAGTAGTCTTAAATTGAATCACGAGCATAGCGAGTGATTCTAATAAAGACTACTTCGCAAGCGAAAGATTTTAAGAGGTCACGAACTGGAAATTAAATTTTCTCACGCGTTGCAATACAAAACTTTTCACCTCTTCCAGTGAGAAAATATTAAGATTTAAATAAACTCGTACTCGATTGCTTAACCTTAAATAATTCCATGAAATACGACAGTAATACCGATTCATAATGCGTTTTAGGGCCTTTTGAAAGTCACCACTAATTAAATATGTCGTACGTTTTCAAATACTTTTCACGTGAATTTTCTGGTAAAAAAGAAAACTGTGTTAGAAGCAAGTTGTCGCAACTCTTTTTTGGAGTTCCACAAAGTTCTTCATCACTGGATTCACTATTTTTTTGGTTAAAAAGTTCCAGTAAACAATTAAACATAAACTGAAAAGAAATTTTATTTGCCCGCGATCTGACACAGACACAGACTTTTTTTTTTAAATCTTGCGTTCGGAAATTCTTTCCGTAACATTTATTTATAGAGTAATATTAAGTACCTGATTTTAATTAATTTAATGGTTAATCACGAATATAAAACCATGAAAATACTAAATAAGCGTGTATTTATGTAATTTAAAATAATTAAAACGTATCGTTTGTAGTTTTAAAATAAAATTGATGTCAATGTTTATCACTAACCTACATGGTGGCTGTTTGGTTTTTTTTAGCGCCTATTCATTGGAAGGATTTAGTGATTCGAAATTTAAATCACTTTGCCTCACTAGTGAGTAATAAGCGTTATTACTCACTGAATTCTCGCAAGCAAACGATCTTTTTTGTGCTGGTGTGGTGAAAAAATATATATAGTTATTCTTATTGATTTATTTCTTATAGCGTTTAGCTATCCTTAGCAAATTATACTAAGAAACAGTTGAAAAAGATATAGTTTCTTAGTATAATTTGCTAACCATAGCTAAATGCAATAAAAATAATCAACTAGAAGTTGAAATAACGTACGCGTTCATTCTTTACAACATTTGTGCTAAATGTAACTTCGCCATGTTGGTTTGTATCCTACTTCAGATAGGAACAAATGGATGAACGTGACGTCACGAAATGACGTATCATACAGTTGAGATAATATATATAGTTATTGTTTATATTTTATTGCCCAGGCTGACTGATATACTGGCTGACTAATATAGAATACGAATACTAATATATATAGAATATATTATAGAAAAACTCAAATGTTTTTTTCCATATGTATGCCAGACATCTTTTTTCTTCTATTTCTCTCATCAGAGTAGTGAGGTTAAGAAAAAATTGCACGTTTTTCAAACGACGACGATTGGTCTCAAGACTGCTACAGTGTTCTACGGCCGTTACGAGTTGCTACGGATGCTACCCGCTACGTCTCATCAAAAGAAGGCAAATCATCAATACAAATAAATAAAATTGTAATGCCTGTTTTTAATGTCAAAATAACAAGGTTTTTCAAGCTGGTATAGTTGTTTGCAAGATACATTTGCCTACAGTTTTTTTAATTTTTTGTTCGTCTGTTTGTATCGGCTAAAAATTTTAAATGCAGGTAACGACTACAAGGCGCGTAACATAGATTACTTTTGGTTGATTTACCTACCATGCAGACGAAACCGCGGAAGAAAGTTAGTTTTTTAATTTGATAGCGCTAATGTCGAGAGAAAATATTGATATTACATTGAGCAGCGATAGCCGTGTGGGAGACCGTAGGACTGCGAGGACAAAGGTCTCGGGTTCGAACCCACGGCACACACCTCTGTCAATAAATCGTTTAGATTCGTCTTTTCGAAGATATGTGTGTATTTATCATATAAATTGTCGCTTGCTAACGGTGAAGGAAAACATCGTGAGGAAACCTACATGCCTGAGAGTGCCTAAAAAGTGCTCAAGAGAGTGTGAAGTCTGCCAATCCGCACTTGGCCAGCGTGGTGGACTATGGCCTAACCCTTGTCATTATGAGAAGAGGCCCAAGCCCAGCAGTGGGACATGTATTAGATACAGGGCTACTATAATAATGTCGAGAACTACTGGTCGAATTTCTCAATAAAGGTCTTTAGATATTTGAACTAAGCTGCATGAAAGCGAAGTTGCGCTAGTATAACAATATTTTATACAGCTGTAGTTCGTGGCTCATGGCTCCAACGTCGGCGTGGTACTATTACTAAGAGGATGGCTTTGTGACGGTGCAGAAGATGAAGCGCCGTGCACGCAACGTGAAGAACAGCTATGGCAAGGCACCTGTAGACCCGAAACATAAGGTGCGTGCCGCCGCGCCGAACACCCCGGTGTTTATCTCGCGCCTGCACTACACCACTGAGGCAGAGGATATCGCGAGATATGTCAGCCAGAAGCTGAATCATGTACTAAGAGTGCAGCTGTTGGAGTCGCGCCACAACGTCAACTTCAAGGCGTTCGTGGTGAGAGTGCCGACATGTTTGCTGGAACAGGTGCTTGATGAAAGTTTTTGGCCGCAGGGTGTTGTTTTCCGTCGCTTCCGCGGAACTATACCCCAGGAACGTACCAAGACTTAGTGCAAAGGAAGTGTATTTATAATTATGTATTTTTAGGTTAAGGTATTTATCTATGGGCCTATGCAGCCTGAAATAAATGAAATAAATGATTTATTATTATATATATCATTATTACAATATATTCTCAATCCACCGTAATACTTATTATGCGAAGGCGTTTTACAAAATCAAAATAAGTTTGACAACAAATTAAAATTAAAATATTTGAAGGTGTTAAGTTTAACCTAATAGCGACTTAATCAATGTGACGATTTCAAACAACATTTTTAAGTCAATTAGGTCATAAATCTATTGATACATACAAATAAAACGAAGCTTAATCGACATGGTGCTCTCAATCTCTTCAAAATCAACCGAGTAGTTTTTGTGTGAAAGAGTAGGTAACAAACAAACAACACACAAAGACAACAGTCTTGAACTATGTCTACACCAATTTGCATCAAGATCTGTCCAGTAGTTTTAGAGCCTCTTTAGAACAAACCAAATCTTCTCTGTAATATTTTAAAAAATATTACACCTTTGCTATGCCTTTTTGTATTTTTATATAATACCAAAGTTGAAAAAATAAGAATTCAGCAGAACTAACTAAGATATATATATATCCAAGGACGCTGGCACAAAAAGAGTTGACAAAATTTCGAGTCTAGCAGCATACAAATCCATGGCTGAATTGACAAAGCACCTGGGGCGTTTACCCAGAGGGTGCCGGTTGGAGTCCTGCTGGATTCTTTATTTTTCAACTTAATTATTTATAAAAATCATTCCCCTTTCTAATATTAGTAAATTAGTATAGAAGTAGAACTATTTCCGTCCACCACAAAAACATTACACAGCAAAATTGTGTCATAATGCACCTGCAGTAACTAGAAATAATTCGAAACGCGTTTGCTAATCTGTTATTGATCAAATCGCATTATCTGGATAGGCGTGACCCGAGGACAGATGGCAGATTCGACACGGCTTCCATTGTCATATTTAGGACAAAATTGGCGATATTTGTCAACTTTTGACATGAAATTGGTGCGGATGGGGTAAGCCAAGGGTAAATCGGATTCGTACTGTCGAGGGGAGACGTATTGAAATGTTAATTTTCGGATTTTCAGAGACAAGTGTGCTATTCTTTTCATTAGGATTTGCTGTGATGAGACAAGACTTCATTTTATTTATTTTTCTGTGCCTTTACTTCTATTTAGTATTACATTAGATTACTTTAGACATTATATAAGTTAATTTTATTCGGATTATTTCTAACATGACTGTGAAATTGATAATATTTTATTTAATGTTTTAATTTAATTTAATTCTAGACATTGATAAAGATAATGTGCATCATATTTTCAACAATGTTATACTGTTTATGAAATAAATGATATTAAATGGAAAATGAAATTTATTTTATAATGACAATTTAAATAAAATCATGTATAGGTATTACGTAGCGGCCGTAGGTGCCGTAGCAGTGTAGCCGTCTAAAAAGCCGTTGTAATTTGTACAGGGTGTAAATGATATCGTGACGAAGACGCTTACCAGTGATTCAGTACTGATTCTGTGACCCTGTGTGCTAAACAATATTATCGGGAAATCGGCCTTGGAACAATTTTACACGTCATAATAAAATCGTCGTCATAAGAATGAGCTTGTGATAAAACCTTTCAAGAACATACTTCCATTTAAGAATATGATCAATCAAGTTCTAGGGGTGAAATTTCTTGATCGGAAATTACAAATGTATTGGAATAGTGTAGGGTAACATTACTCTTCCTTAATCGTTAGGAAAAGTCGCGAATAACTTGAAAATGGTCTCAGAATCATGTACTGAATCACTGTTAAAAAGCGGCTTCGTCACGATTCCATTTACCCCCAATATATTAGCTTATTGTCAATATTCAAGAACATCATTTTATTAAATCACATGTCAGATTTGCCCGACACGACAACATCAAATTTTGCTAGCGCGTCTAACTGAGGCAACTTGTTCTCGAAATGCTGGCTTATATTTCGGACAGCGACGCAATACAACGTGGTAATACTGCCAGCGTTTTGGCTACGCTACAAGGTCTTCTGACAATACAAATAAACACACACAGTGACTTATGAAGTTTAAACAAATAAATAAAAAAATAATATTTATTCCAGATTTTACAATTTACAATAATAAATAGTCATTTTCCATATTAAATATAAAAAAAGTTTAATTTTACATATCAATTTTCATTCATTAATATAGCTTTGACTAAACAAATAAACTAGTTGTTATTATTGAATGTGTTTTATCTTTCAGCCAAAAATTCTGTATCGTGCATATATAGGTACAACTTTAAATACTGTGACAATAATTGTAGTTATTAGACTAAGTAGTTTAACTTAAGATCCAATATGTATATTTTCTGTAAATAAAGTCTCATGTCATATTCAAAAGATAAACATATCAAAACTAAAATCCCTCGAACATAATCCTAAATTCTTTATCTGTGTAAAATTATGAGATTTAGCAAAACATGTCAACTGATTACATGCTTCAATTACTGCAAAGGGGCGCTTTATTAAATCGAGGGGTGGCCGCACGTGGTGACGCAAGGGGCTAAAATATGTTTTGATATGATAAGTAATGCGATATATTATATTCTAATTGTTTTGGGGGCTGACTTGTCACGCAAGTGTTCTGTTTTAAATTGTTTAAATGATTTAATAGTTATTTATGGTACAAGTGAGACAAAGTTTATATTTCTGTTGTGAGTGCCAATTTTAAATCTTGAGCTTGCGAAGTAGTCTTAAATTGAATCACGAGCGTAGCGAGTGATTCTAATAAAGACTACTTCGCAAGCGAAAGATTTTAAGAGGTCACGAACTGGAAATTAAATTTTTCTTACGCGTTGCATACAAAACTTTTCACCTCTTCCAGTGGGAAAATATTAAGATTTAAATTAACTTGTACTCGATTGCTTAACCTGGAATAATTCCATGAAATACGACAGTAATACCAATTCAGAATGCCTTTTTTCTATGTATAATAAGTATGTATTTACAAAAGAAAAGTATATATGTATTAGTATCAGTTATTCTAGTACCCATAGTAAAAGCTCTGCTTAGTTTGGGACTAGATGGCGTTGTGTGTGAGTTGTGGAATATTTATTTATTTATTATTTATTTTAGGGCCTTTTGTAAGTCGCCACTAATTAAATATGTCGTACGCTTTTTAAAACTACTCACGTGTACTTTTCACGTGATTTTTCTGATAAAAAAGCAAACTTCTGGGTTAGAAGCAAGTTTGTCGCAACACTTTTGGAGTTTCACAAAGTTCTTTATCACTGGATTCACAATTTTTTTGTTAAAAAGTTCCAGTAAACAATTAAACATAAACTGAAAAGAATTTATAGTTGCCCGCGATGACTGACACAGACACAGACTTTTTTTTTTTTAATCGTGCGTTCGGAAATTCGTCCCGTAACATTTATTTAGGCCCGAAACTGAGTTAAGCGGAGGCCCGCGCGGTTTCATACAAAAGTGATACGTCACGGGGAACTGCGCGGGCGTCCGTCACGGGCAAGCGCGCCCCGCACCCGCGCAACGGGGCCCGCCTCCGTTTGAAGGCAGCCGTCGCGGGGGCACGCGCGGGGCCCGCACCGCAACCTAGATTCAATAAATGGGCTTACTGGCTGTTGTTTCTTTTTTGCTAGTCGTCGTCGTTATGCTATGTAATAAAACATTAAGCTCTCCATCGACACGACTATAAATGCACGCCGTTAAAATTGAACTAGCGACACTGCGTCCATAAAATAATCCGGCCTCCGCGACGGGAACACGCGACGGGCACCGTCGCGTTCCAACGGAGCCCGCCCGCGTGTCCACGCGCGTTGACACGCGACGGCTGCCCGTGGCGGGCGCCCGCTTAACTCAGTTTCAGGCCTTAGGGCATTCGCTGCGTTAAGCGGGTGTCCGTCGCGGATGCCCGCCACAAACGTCCGCGCCGTGCGCACGCTTGCTCTGTCGCGGGCGCCCGCGACGGTCGCCCGTCTATCGCAGCGCCGCCAGTATAATTTCGATCGCGTAGGTATACAGTCGATTAACTCCTTACAAATTCCTCCCAAATCTTTGTATAAGTCATTAGACATATCCCATAAAACGGGACGACATTGTACTTCCAAAATAACACGTTCTGTATCAATAACACTCATTGTGACTGTACAAGCACGGCGCGTGCAATACGGATAACGTAGCGGCGTTGATTGATTTTGTAGAAACAGCTCCGTTCGCGTGCTCCGTCGCGCATACACGCGGCGCGTACTCCGTCGCCCGCGCCGCGCGTCCCGTCATCCGCCCCGCGTGCGACGGCTACCCGCCTCACGCAGCGCTGCTACATTAAATGACATGAAACAAGCACGCGAAGCGGCCGCACGCGCCGTGCGTCCGCTTAACGCAGCGAATGCCCTTAGAGTCTAATATTAAGTACCTGATTTTAATTAATTTAATGGTCAATCACGTATATAAAACCATTAAAATACTAAATAAGCGCGTATTTATATAATTTAAAATAATTAAAACGTATCGTATGTAATTAATTAATTAAATTGATGTCAATGTTTATTACTAACCTACATGGTGGCTGCTTGTTTTTTTTCCAGCGCCTATTCATTGGAAGGATTTTGTGTTTCGAAATTTGAATCACTTTGCCTCACTAGTGAGTAAAAACGGTTTTTACTCACTGAATTCTGGCAAGCAAACGATCTTTTTCGTGCTGGTGTGGTGAAAAGATATTTTTTATGGTTTTCCTAATTGATCTCAGGGACAGTTCAAGTATAACGTAATTTACTTTTTTTTCTTAGTTTCTACTTCGTTTTTCTCATATTTTTATATGAGGAAACATGACCAAAACGCGATATTATCTATCTATCTCGTGCTCGTATGCTTGTCCGGCAGGTTTGAGTCGCCAATTTCTCCAAAATTAAGGCAAGCGAGACCCCCAACCCCCAACTCTCTATTGTGCTTATGTATGTAGGTACTTTAATGGTCCCTCACTACCTATTTTTAACCAACTTTAATAAAAAAGGTTCTGTATTTGGCCCGTTTGTATGTAGGTATTATGTATGTAACTTTGTATATTTGCGATTATCTTAGGAACTACTTACTGATTCGATTTGAATGCGGTTTTTGGTATTCAAATGCCTGTGTTTTAAGGATGGTTTTAGTACATAATTTACCAAGATCTGATAAAGGTCTTTGGAGCCAGGCAATGAAACTCTCCAAACGAACAGCTAATGAAACGCGTTTTGTGTAATCGTTCGTCTTTAAATTGTTTTCACCATAACATAACATCACGTCTGTGTATGCCTTGAAGAATTGAAGGGTAAGCAGATGTATTACCTACACTTTATAGTGTCACGAAATCTTATCTGATTTGGATTGGACATTCTATAATTTCTATCAGTAAATCATAAAGATTACTTTAATCTATATCTAATAGACTGCCCGCTGTGCAGAAGGTCGCAGGTTCAAATCCTTTTCTTACTTTTCTTAGTAAAATAAATATATTTTAAAAAACCGTCTTTCAAAACTTAAAAGCATTTAAATAACGCCTAAAATGGTTTTTGATGTCGGTGCTATACATTTTTCACAATTTCCAATAGGAGTAGAATTTTTTGAGTTTTGGAAGTCGGTTTGATAGCTTGGTATACCTTGGTTTGTGGCCAGAAACTTTCTAGCGTCCGACAATTTTAGTTAAAAGTAAATGTAAGAAAATCCCCTGGATAAATGAAAATGAACCTAGAACGCCGATTTTTGGATATGTTCTGGAAGCTTATAAAAGCTTACCCTGAATTTTCACCCTCAAATTCCTATGAGCTTTCGCGGAAAATGTAGTAAATTTTTGTTTTTTTTTCGGTTTATCTCTGCTGAGTGTCATTGAAGGAAAATCAACATCAGGAGAACAACATCTCCGGAGGAGTCGTGAACACAAGGTGTCATCGTTGGTTCCTAGCCCCGATGTGGAACAGCTTACAGAAATAGCCGCGGTCGTCGCTGATTATTCGTGACGTATTCAGCGGAGGCATCATGGTGGTTTTAGTCGGCTTTGCCGGAGAGACGAACCTCTTTAGTGGTTCTCACCCCTAAACTGAAAAATATGCATTTATTGTAAAGCATTTTACACACGTTAAAAAAAAATGTACCACGGCCCATAGCCGAATTAAAATTTAATGCTTGTCGTTACACGGGCATATTTTCTTGCCCGTGTTACACCCAGATGAACCACGACGCATGACCAGTTTTAGGGCCTGATCTCACCATCAAACTGGATCATATTGGAATTACAAGTTCTACTTGTTAACAGGTTAGAGGTGCGACGGTGCTGCTACTTCACGCTTATTCACAAAAACCATTCCATTAAGAGCTTCTAGAATGTTTCATAGACATTGAAACAGTCAAAGCAAACCCAACTTCTGATGACTCTCTATTTTGTCAATAGAATATTTTTTTAATAAACTCAACTTAAAGACATCTTGCCATTTTATTATGAAGCGCACGCGTCAAAGATCAGCTTTTCTACGCAAATGCACTGATTTGTTTTTAATAAGCCGGAACCGTAGATAATACTCGCGTTAGACACAGTCGGGACAATACAGGGTGACTTCGCGAAGGGTGACCAAGCGTACCGCTACTAAGTTAGGGTAGCGTAGTCCTTATTGTTATTATTGCATAGGGTTTTTATTTTTTAAGATAGAATAGTACAGCATTTAAAAATTATTGAAAGGTTAGTCTAGCGACTGTGAGTGACTGACACACTCACACTTAATAGCATGTAGGTACTTTGAAGTAATGAGTGACTGAGTAACGTGACGTATAACAGATGGCTGTTGGGGCCGAAAAGTTCTTGAGTGACGGCCACGAACCGGCAGGCGCAGCGTGGGTCGCCCACCGCCAGATGGACGGATGATCTGGTTAAGATCGCGGGGAGCCGTTGGCTTCAGGCGGTCCAAAACCGCGCGTTGTGGCGGAAATTAGGTGAGGCCTATGTCCAACAGTGGACGTCGTTGTGCTGAAATTATGAGTAATTTGACTTTTAGATTCCATTCTTGGTGTTAGCTATTTCATCTCGGGACTCACTGGGGCAAGGATTTTCATTTTTGGAAATGATGACCTTGAACACAAGTAGTCGCTACACACTTATGCGGGCCGATATCTTCCATTGCAGCGTACTATCTCAGTCAAGTGACGGTTGACTCATTAGAATGTGCCAGTCAATGTTTGATGCGACCATTTGGGCGCGTCAGTCCCTCCTGTAGGAGCGTCTGAGGGCATTCGCTGCGTTAAGCGGACAACGGCGCGTGCGGCCGCTTCGCGTGCTTGTTTCATGTCATTTGATGTAGCAGCGCTGCGTGAGGCGGGTAGCCGTCGCACGCGGGGCGGCTGATGGGACGCGCGGCGCGGGCGTACAATGTCGTCCCGTTTTATGGGATATGTCTGAATATGTTTTATGGGATGTGTATGATATGTTATATGGGAAATAATCCATAGTTATCGACTGTATATCTACGCGATCGAAATTATACTGGCGGCGCTGCGGTAGACGGGCGACCGTCGCGGGCGCCCGCGACAGAGCAAGCGGGCGCTCGGCGCGGACGTCCGCGGCGGGCATCCGCGACGGACACCCGCTTAACGCAGCGAATGCCCTGAGAGATCTAAACAAAATAATAATCATGTTTAGTTGTTCATGTTTGCAGCGATAGCCAAGTGGGAGACCGTAGGACTGCTAAGTCAAAGTTCTCGGGTTCGAGCCCACGGCACACACATCACTTTTCACTGTCAATAAATCGTTAAGATTTGTCTTTTCGAAGGTATGTGCGTATTTGTCATATAAATTATCGCTTGCTAACGGTGAAGAAAACATCGTGAGGAAATCTGCATGCCTGAGATTGCCTAAAAAGCGCTCGATGTTATTGTGAAGTCTACCAGTCCGCACTTGGCCAGCGTGGTGGACTATGGCTTAATCCTTCTCATTATGAGAAGAGGTCCGAGCTCAGCAGTGGGACATGTATTATATACAGGGCTGCTATTATTATATTTTTTATTCTATGCACTAAGTAAAAATAAAACGAAAATATTATAGAACAATCATTTATTTATACTCTTAATTCTATTTAAATACATGACTCCCTCTATGATTGTGTGTCGTCCTGGGACGTCTCCTGGCTGTCCCACTGGCCAGAGTCCCGTCGCTCCCTGGCCGGGGGCGTGCGTCAGGAGCCTTCCTTGAGTTTGCCGTTTTCCGTCGCTTTGGTCGTGATGCGCTCCATCACTTCGTGGTTGTAGGTCGAGTGGAGCATTAAGCCGAGGACTCCGGCCCTGGTGAAGAAAAATGTATAATTCATGAATGATTTGAATATGAAACTTTAAGATCGTAGCTTCTGAAGGGAGAAAGTGAGATATTTTTAACCGGTTTCAAAAAAGGAGGAGGATCTGATTTGTTTCTCATAAGTTTTGACTGGGGGAAGCGATTTTAATGATACTTTTATTTAACACTTAGTTAGTCACGAGCGCTCGTGACCAAGAATGATGCAAGTCATTCGAAACATCGAGCATAGGTATTTGGTATTTATTTACCTTTATAATAATTACGCGATTTAGACCCGTTGTCTAATTTTTGAAAAATGTTAACAAATCACGAAAGTTTAAAAACATATACTTTTATTTATTTGAAAGCTGGTGTTTCCCGTGTGGTCCCATTTCAATTTGGTCCAGTTCTGATAATGGCACCCATTAGAAAACCGAAAAGTCTAAAATTATTGTAACTGAAGACGGTTTCTTTTTTGGAAAATTATTGTTACTTTCTTTTTATAATTAATCTTAAAAATGTAAGCAGAATAGAATATTCATATCGTATGTATAACACTTCACCTTAATTATTATTATAAGCCGAAAGAATTGCCGCCTGTGTGATTGCCTGTTTGTTAACCACCTTCAAAAAAAGGAGGTTTAATTAAATTGTATTTTTTTAATTTTTTCTATGTTAAGTGTATACTTGTCATGTGGTCCCAAGCTCATCAGGTCCCGATCTGATGATGGGATTTTAGAGAAATCGAGGACCACCCTCAAATTTTAAAGGCTTATATTGTTTATCGTACTATACCTAAAGCTACTCGGATATTGGCATCTAGCAGTCAGCATTTCATGTTTCTGAGCTGATGCTGGAAGATACAACTCCTCACCGGTTAGAAGTACGCGGATAACTCATTAAATATAGGCATCTTAAGGCCGTTTACTGTATTCTTTCAAGTTATACACAGATTAGGCGAAACGTTGAATACTGAAGCATTTCGTACGTTTTAGTTCATTTTTTGCAATTGAGATATTTTTTTTTTAAATTTTATACCTCTCTGTTTCACATGCACAGCATGACCACTAAACCATATTGATGAAAATCGTTATAGAGATGGTTCAAAACCCAGGACTTTTTATCGACGTACCAGCCAGTACAAGCTAGTTAGTAATAAGCGGCATTAGAAGTACATGACTGTCGGAAAGGCGGGACCATACCTAGAAGCCATAGCAAGCCTGATGCTCCTCTCCTGTTCGACCAGCTCATCCAGCTTCAGCCATTGCCGGACTCTCTCCATGTCGATCTCCGCGCGCCGCAGCTTCTCCCATTGGTAGTGCTTCAAGCAGGACTTCTTCGGGGCTCGGCAGAACTCTCCGGTTGGATTGAAGACTTTGCGAACGAGCGGACAACCGCAAACGTCTGTATCGCCCACTTTCGGGTCTTTGAAGTGTTCTGGACACATTACCTAGGAGAAGAAATTATAAAGTTATTTAATTGGAATATTGTAACGCAGTAATTGGATCGGCATTTTTTTTCCGTTTTATTATTATTTCTCGCAGCGATAGCCGTGGGGGAGACCGTAGGATTGCGAAGCCAAAGGTCTCTGGTTCGGACCCACGGCATACACCTCTGTCAATAAATCGTTAAGATTCGAAGATATGTGTGTATTTATCATATAAATATATCGCTCGCTAACGGTGAAGGAAAACATCTCGAAGCAACCTGCATGCCTGAGAGTGCCTAAAAAGCGCTCAAGGGTGTGTGAAGTCTACCAATCCGCACTTGGCCAGCGTGGTGGACTATGGCCTAACCCTTCTCATCATGAGAAGAGGCCCGAGCCCAGCAGTGGGACATGTATTTAATACAGAGCTACAGGGGTGCATGAAAGGAGCCTCCCCGAGTGACGTACACAACGATTTCCTACGTCCGGCGCACCCTGGGCAATTCGCGAGTTCTCCAAAGCGAATTGGCTAATCCTTTCACCACAATGGCAAGTCAAAATAAAATTTGACTCAGCCATCGACACGACAAAGAAGAAGAGCTGCTATTATTAAATTATTGTTATTTCATGTCAACATACCCTCAATCTCTTACAGTAAGTGACATTAATAGGGTTGTAGTAATCACAGAACATGCTCTGTCCATCAATCCGAGTGCGGTGCCTGCTGCCGAAGGACGCCTGCGCCTCGTACTTCACGAAGCACTTCTCCATGTGCTTGACGGCGGTGCGGGAGTGGATCTCGTGCCCGCAGGTTATGCAGTACATTGATGTTTCGTCATCGGCATCCTATCAAAAAAAAATATTAAAATTAGTAAGCTTAGTGCAAGCTTTGTCTTATTTTCATAATTGGTAGTTAAAGGGATGAAAGTGGCACAGAAGCTGTGCTACCTTATATATAATTTACCTTCAAATTATGTGATTAATTCGAGCTAATAGTACATTGTACACCAAGGGATGAAAGTAGTCGATTTCATTGAGGCTGTAGTTTAATACACCCGAAAGAAATCTAACTTTCTTCAAATAGTGCTTTATCTACACAACAAAAACTTCCTATTGATTATTGTTATAGCTTTTAGCTATGCTCAGCAAAGTATACTAAGAAACAGTTGAAAAACTATGGTACCGGCAGGATTAGAACCTACAACCTTCTGCACAACGGGCAGTTACTTTAAGCAACCAGTCGGCTCTTGCCAAGACCCTTAATTTCTCAACTTTATTCATAAGTCATTTCGTGATGTCACGATCATCCATTTGTTCCTATCTTAAATAGCATACCATACGATACGATAACAAAAGCTAGCAAAAAGAAACAAAATGTACCAAAAACTACCATAATTTACCAAATACATCAAATAAACAATATAAATCACTAAATGAGATAGAGATAAAGTGACTTCGCCTTCGTAGCAGAGTAAGTTTTTTTACTTTTTCTCCCACTTTATAATAATAATAATAATAATAAAGCCTTTTAATCCATGAAAAAATAATAAATTACATTATAAATGATATTAGTTATTTCCTTATTATTGTTAGTTTAGTTGAATTTTTTTTTTTTTTTTTTAATGGGTCCCTCTTTGGGTGAAGGCCTCCTCCAATCTTCGCCATTCCTCTCTATCATTTGCTTTTTCTAGCCATTGATTTCCTGCAACCTCTTTCACATCATCTGCCCATCGTTTGTGAGGTCTGCCCACATGTCTTTTACCATCTGGACCACGCCAAGTAGTTGTTTTCTCCCACTTTGCTCCACAATAATTAAGTGACTAAAGTAAATACGGTACCTTATCATCAGTATACACGATAGTGGCATTCTTCGCTCTGGCGACGAGAGCATCCAGTTCCTGATGCTGCACATCTAAAGCTTTGAGTGCTGCCTGCGCCTTCGCCAGCCCGCCGCGGACCACTTCAAGAAATTTGCGATTCTTCTGCTCGGCTACGCATGTTGATAGAGACCATTCTTGGATGCGCTGGGGTAGCACCTGGACAAAAGTCAAAAAGGTGAGAAAGGAGTATGACCAATCGACTATGTGATTGTTTATCGCTGCTGTGCTATCTATTCCGTGGCTTTGTCCAGATAAAAACTGCTGTATTGTATGTAGAATAATATGAAAGTTTAATTTTAATCCAGATATTTTCATAGTAAGCTGGGATGTCATGAAAAAGTTAGTAAACAAATGCAAAAAAACGTGATAATTCTATCAAAACAAAATTAGATTTTAGTTCATCCTTCACGTTTGAATAGAAAATTTCTTTCGTTTATTAAATCCCGCTTAAGTTATGTCTCTTATTACTAGATAATCGTCATACACAAAACTAAAAATTATTTACTATCTTAAATTCGTGACACAAGGGTTTTGGCGATACAGTTTGTGGACATTGCCTTTTACAGAAATATGAGATTACTCCAACTACTTAAAAAAACTGTTCTAAAACTCATGCTTCAACCATGTCTCAGAGAACACGTTCAGCAGTGAGTCCTAGCTTAAAGACGAATGAATAAAATCAAGAGAATTGTGTGTACTTTTCATATCCATTAATGCTGGTCACATGACCAAAGATGACAGTGTGAGCTGCTTAAAATAGACTAGAAGCAAACCTTAACTTAATTGAGAAAAGTCCCAGGGAAAGGAACAAATACCTGATATACCATAGCAATCAACAGCCGCTGCTGAACGGTATTTGGATACAAACTGAGCACCTTTAGTGCACTGAAAACCGTAGCTCTGCCCAGAAGATGTTGTCAGCAACTGTGCTAACAACTCTTCTAGACAATGCTCTGTGCACTCATGGTACTAACCAGCCCTCATATATAAGAGATAAAGGATGAAAGACATACCTGGTATATCCTTGCAGTGGCCAGCCTCATCCCGCACTGCGCTGAACAGTACTTGGACCCAAATTGTGCAGTTCTAGTGCACTGGGGACCGTAGCACTGCCGAGGTGCTGTGGTCTGCAAGTGTGCTATTGACTCTTCTAGGCAATGCTCTGTGCGCTCATGGTGCTTCTTCTTCACGCGGTTGCTGCTGCTGAGAAATGGAAGACTTGGATTATTATTGTAAATTACGTGTAACTTCGGTAATGGGTGCATATTACTGAGTCTCAAATAACACACATTTACTACGTTCAGAAGCAGCGATAGCAGAGTGGGAGACCGTAGGACTGCGAAGTCAAAGGTCTAGTGTTCGAACCCAAGGCACACACCTCTGTGAATAAATAATTAAGATTCGTCTTTTCGAAGATATGTGTGTATTTATCATATTAATCATCGCTCGCTAGCGGTGAAGGGAAAACATCGTGAAGAAACTTGAGTGCCTGAAAAGTATTCGAGATCGTGTGAAGTCTACCAATCTGCACTTGGCCAGCGTGGTGGACTATTTCCTTCTCATCATGTATTAGATACAGGCTTGCTATTAATACTAAGTTAAGTTGAGTTCAGTCATCAACCCAGTTGGCGATCTTTATATAGAAAGACTAAAATATTGTTGCCTATAGAAAATCACGGCAGATGTTAAGTGAGACGGTCGCACTTGCCATCCTCGAGCTCATTAGTGTTTGCTATCCAGTCCTAGTCGCAGTGCTAGTAGACCTTCTTTGTCGACAACTTTAAGCAACAAATTTCATGATTTAAACTTAACACATACCTAGATTGTCTAGAAGTCTTCTTACTTTTGATGCAGATCTTCATTTTGCACTTAAGTTTCATCTTGTTCGCGCTTCCATACTTGTACATGTTTTCACACGCGTCACAGCTGCGGATGTCATTATGCATTAATGTTTAAAGAACAAAAGTGTTTTGTCGTTGTCTTTCAATAACACAAAATATTTATATTTGGTGAAGTCGATTGGAGTACTGCATTGATGTAATGAAATGATTAATGTGTTGTAATCATTGTCGACATACTAATCCTACTTTAGATAGGGACAAATGGATGAACGTGACGTCACGAAATGACGTAACGTACAGTTGAAAAAATTAAGGGTTCTGGCAAGAGGCGACCGTAGCTGCCTGGTGTGCAGTAGGCGGTTCAAATCCTGCCGGTCCCATATCTTTTTTAACTGTTTCTTAGTATAATTTGCTAAGCATAGCTAAACGCTATAAAAAATAATCAATAAGAAGGCGAAGTCGACATGTCAATTAATCTTATGGAGCTTCATCCTGCTCCGCGTTTATCAATGGAAGAGCACAAAACCTTCAATATTCAGTCTCACAAGATTCTAACAGCATGCAAGCGAATTTGAATCTCGATGCTACTAGTCTAATTTAACTCTTTCAGTCTATAAAAGCATATTTTAGGTGTTTTATTGATTAATTGGTTAAAACTATATATAAATCAAAGTTTTTACCTAACGGCCGCACTATTGCACCAAATTTATTAAAGAAAAATTGTCTTGGTGGGTACTATTTATATCTAAATTTATATCCTTTCTTTTTTCTGTTTTTTTTTTACTATTTTTTAAGTCTAGAATCCTCAATTTAACTAAATATGCAATTATTTTCTTTCTTATATGATCTATTCAAAAGTGAGACTGAAAGAGTTAAAGGCCCTCAACTCTGTAATTTATGTGGAAAATAAATACATTATTTAAGAGCGTGTATTCCTTTTCAAAATGTAACTGTCAATTTTTGTAGTGTTTTGGGAATACATATTTCGTAAAAACAGAATGAAAGTATGATTTTATTCAACTAACTTTTTAGAATGTGGGCTTTAAAAGGTAAATATGACAATTACATTTAATAACTAAAGCATACTTTTCTATTTTATCAGTTCAAAGAGTATTAACTGTTAAGTTGATAAATTACAAAATTATGCTGTATTTACGAATGAAATTGTTATATTTACCTTTCAAAACTTGCATTCTAAAAAGTTAGTTGAATAAAATCATACTTTCATTCAGTTTTTACGAAATATTCTCAAAACACTACAAAAATTGACAGTTACATTTTGAAAAGGAATACACGCTCTTAAACATTACATCACATATTATCATACATTTCACACATTACATTTAGGTCCCATCTCACGAGTCTGATACGATCAACTGGGCACAACTTTATTCCTGATTCAATGCTGCTACTGCGATATTCCTAGCTCCACAGATATAGATCTACATAGATAACGTAAGTATCACGATTTGTATTGAAACCAAGCGTGCCGACTTTTTAATACCTATTGTGACGTCACAGCCGAAATTTAGTGACGGGAAATCCAAACCGATTCAAAGACACCGATGCCGCCGATGCCCATCCGCCCAGTACGATTCAAACGGCCGTCCGCTATGATTTTCTCTAACAAAAGACGCGCGTGGACTGAAGTTAGCGGCGACCAACCTTGACGCTTGGTCGGGGTTCGGACACGCGAAGTACATGCATTTGCGTTATCTATGTAGATCTATATCTGTGCCTCCCTATTACGATTGAAGTGGATTCTGATTGAATAAGATTCAAATCTCAATATATGGAACAATTTTGACACTTGATTCTGTAATAAGGGAGCTGGATAACAGTTTGGCTGGTCCTTGAGATTGAACCCAAGATCTTTGGGTTAGTCGTCACTTATTATTAATTAAGAATAAAACCATACTCACTGGCCACAATCATGTAGCTGCAAGCACCCAGAACAGTCACCGCACCCATCTTTAGTGCTTGGTCTTTTAGAAGATTTGTTTTCTGAGTGATCCTTCTCTTTGCGCTTCTTTTTTCTGTCATCTCGAGCTACAATAAGATGCTTTCATATTGATTAAGTGAAATCAAGCAAATTGAGGCATTCAAACAATTCCTTGATCTGCTCAACTCAATTACTGAAGAAAAAGAACCATCTAGAATCTAGAATATAAGTAAGTAAAAGATGTTTCTCAACATATCATAACATAACATTACGCCTATATTACCCAGAATGGTGTGGCAGATTTGTACAACACCCACATTTCACCTGTTATGTTTAGGCCCCATGCAAGGCCAAGGCCCCCAACAAAATTTATATTGATTTTGTTATTGTTGATTATTTTGGAATTTGACTAAGACAGGTTATAGTTGTTCAAAGGCAGGCTCACACAGCCAGATATTTAGTTTCTTAATTCATAATTTGTAATCAGGAAGCATGTATTTTCATACAAATTAGCCATTCTTATCGGACATTCAGATTATAATTAAATCTGAAAAATTCTGTCTGAAAACTTATATTTCTATTAGCATTTCTATTATTAATTAGGAATCTGAAGCTATGTGTGCCCTGTCTCATGCATTTGTGGTATACATTTGAAGACATTTGGGTCAATTCAGTTTTCTAAAACCAAAACACGATCAATCACTAATTTTATTATTACAAGTTATTCATATCATGCAGTAGTAACTTATAGTTATTAACTTATTATTAAACACTTACATGGATTTATGTCACTTGCTGTTAAACAAACAAAAAAAAATATTATTATAATGTTCAATGCACATATTAGTTAATCATTGTTTTAAAATGCTGTTAGTGAAAAAAGCCAAATTATTTAGGCTGTTATTACAATTAAATCAATTGATGATGATCAATGTATTTGACATTTAAAGAGCTAATAGTACCACTGCGAACAATCAACATTGATTTCGTTGTTATAACACCCTAGCACACACAAAAATAAACTACAAAGATTAATTGTCAAAATATAAATACAAGCAATATCTTTTTACCACTGAGGTGGCAAACATGCATACAGCAAGCTGTTATTTTACTTTAAACTGTAATGTTACACACCGGGCAGCCGCTTTAGCCATCCCGCTAGGGTCGCCTCTTACATTATGACCTATCATATAGTTGAGAAATTTAGGGTTCTGATAAGAGGCGACCGTAGCTGGATGGCTAAAGTGGCTGCCCGGTGTGCAGTAAGGTTGCAGGTTCAAATCCTACCGGTCCCATATCTTTTTCAAATGTTTCTTAGTACAGTCGGCTCCTAATATATAGTCACAGACAAAATATCCAGATATATAGGAGCGCCTAAAGTGACCAATGATATCAGTACAACCAAAGTCTTCTAATAATTTAAAGCACCCATCATGCTCAAATATATCGGAACATTGACACCTTCAAATATATGAGTGCATTCAAAGTGTCAAAATCATAGTAACAAACACATCGCCAATGGTTTCTAAGCATCCAAAGTATACAAAAATATGGAGCAATAAATAAAAATGAACTCTATCGCTACAATTATAGGGTACTTTTAATATGGCCATAGGCTGATAGGATGATTTCGACCGTAAAAATACTGTTTGTACTTGTTACTTGTTCATGTCATTGTATATGTAATTTTGAATTTTGGGCTGAACTTATGCTTTAAATTATTAGAAGACTTGGTTGTACTGATATCATTGGTCACTTAAGGCGCTCCTATATATCTGGACATTTTGTCTGTGACTATATATAAGGAGCCAACTGTACAATTTGCTAAGCATTATTAAATGCTATAAAAATAATCAATTAGAAATTGTAATGTTACAGTATTACATAACACTTTGTTATCATACACATTTTTAACAACAAAATAAAGCTTTATCATACCTATATCTCCATCATTCTCTCTCTTCTGAGGTCTGAATCTAGTTTTAAGACTAGGGTCCTCTTCTCGGCAACGGTCACAGAAATAATTCTTGATGTACTTGGCTTCTCGTTCTGATATATTGATGCAGTCACCATGATACCATTCTTCACAAGCATCACATGCTCTGAAAGTTAACAATAGTTTTAGTTATCAGAAAAACAGGGGTAAAGATTCTGGCTAGTACCCTAAATGACTTGACCTTAAAAAAATAGTACATTTTATTTATGGTTTACCAAAAAGTACAGAAAACAAAATGAAAAAAAAAAGAAATTTAAAAAAAAGTTTATTACTCCCATGGGAGTAATGAATTTAGGAGTAATATTTCAGACCTCTAACATACATTACATGTTGCTTTTCAGAACTCGTCTGAAAAGACTAACTTTCTTTGATAGATATTCTCCGTATTAGATACTGCAAAGAGGTACTTTCTACGTAGGTGTAGTATAAATATATTTATATATTTATAGGCTTGTAACATAAGTCTCTGAGGCATATTCTTCTAAAATTAATAGAGATGAGCAGCCAGTTGACCAACAAGTTGGCTTTTCTATTAATGCCAATACTCTAGAATATGTGCTACATTTCGTGTGCTGCATTGAAATATAATACATGTGGTGTAAAGAACAACACAAAAAACAGGCTTTAAATGCATATATTTGACTGAAACTAATGATCAAGCTATAGACTAATCTGCTCTGCCTGATGTGAAGGACTTTAAATACAGTACAGTTACTTGGTACAAATTACTTTTATACTTAGCAAGTGTTTGTCAACAACAGGAATAAACATGGCACTAATGTTACTATAAAGGTAGGGTGGTGGTATCGCTGATGTTTTGAGAAGCCTTGAACCATAGGATAAGCTTTTATTTTGGATAATTTTTAAACCATTGACCATGAAAAGCTATTTATGTCCTAGCTATAACCATACCATTGATATATTCATTTCAAGATTGATGAATGTAACTAGGTAAAAAGATTTCCTCATTTGCTGCATACATGTTAGAAATGCCCAATCGCCGATGTTAAGTCAAGATCTAATACATTATTAGCTTAAGGGACGATGACGTCCCTTATGCTAATGTTAATTTTTAAACAGAGATTGGTCTTACATCATAAAACGCGAGCTATCGGAGGATCGGCATATGCAGTACGCTTGGCCGGCTTGATTCAACAACGTCGTGATCTTGGACTGCCGCTCGGGCAGATCAAACTGCTTCGCTATATCAGCTTTCTGCAAAAAATAGCACAATAAGACACGTAAAACGAATAAAAAACATTTATGCTAAAACCATTTTACTTACACTTTGCTTGTGGCGTTTGTCACCCATTTTGAGGTTTTATAATATTGCCCATGCATTTATTAGTAAATTTCCGTCTCAGAATATCACTGAATATGCAAATCAATTTAATTTAACAAATAGTTACACAGAATTTACAATAGTACAGCCAACCATGTTCGACTTTTTCACTCTAGCTAGTGATGTGATGTAACTACTTGGTTGTAATCGAGTTAATTGCCGATTCATGTCGGGTTCAGTTCCTGTTTTGAATTGTGATCAAAACTCACGTTTTGGATAAGGACTTTTTAATAATATGATGAAAAATGTTAAAAGAAGAAAGAGCAGAAATTTAATGGGTGAGGGGATTGATTTGGAAGAGTAAGCTCTTCAGGCGTAGATATTTTGAGTGTGCTTTGAAATATTTTTAAGGGTCACTGCACCTTCGTCACTATCACCCGTCAAGGAATTCTCTTAACCCTGCGTATGTATGACACTGATGATGACGGACTTCGATTATTTATGTTATAGGTAAAATCAAAGATATTGACTCATTTGAAGTTAGCTGTATATGAAATGTCACGGGTTGGTATTAGCCACGTTCGAGTACGGTGCGTGTCGATTGGTCAAGCAGCCACCTGCAGCTAACTTCAAAAGCGTCAAGATCCCTGACTTTAATAATATTCTGCTTCGAGTAATGATCGATTCTTTGACTCGATTCAACAAATATCGCCTGGGTAGGTCGCACGCATCACTTAAGCTTGACAGTGACCAACCCTCGACAAAATTGCCACAGATGATATAAAGTAAAGATAAGATATACAAAAAAACATTATTTGTTAAAAATACATTACATTCCATAGAATAAAATTACAATTTGTTTGAGGTACAAATTTTAAGCCTTATTTGCTGCCATCTATTATAGTATATCGTCAGTTTAGTCCTCCGGAAGGACTGTTCCTTTTTGTACTAAACGCAAAGAAGACAACAAAAACTAAACGCTACCGAAAAGCATTCATGAAAGTCAAATTTCACCGGTTACCATAACAACAAGAATGTTTATTATTTGAGGTTATGAAATATTGACATAATATTCAAAGTGATTTTGTAAATGAAATGGCAATGGAAAGCTTAGAAACCCCTCAAATAATTACACATGTAGAGCACAACATAAATCATTCCATATTCGATTGCAAATGGGTACCATGCTCCGCAAAGTTTGTTGTTATCGGTAATCTGCCCAAAGGCACTGGCACTATAGAACTGTTCGAGATTACGTCGGGAGAGGTTCAGAAGATAAAGGACATTGAAAGACCGAATGCTTTCAAATGTTGTACATTTGGGGCCAGCAATGATGTTGAGAGAAGATTAGCAACGGGGGATTTCAAGGGAGCTTTAGAAATATGGTTAGTTCGTTCGTACATAATTCCAAGAATACAGCTAATCCTCGCTGTATGTAGTACATAGTTATACTGACTTATATTATACTAGTTTTTCTATATCAATTTACCAAGACTCTACTTCAAGGCCCCTTCTGTTTTTAATGGCCTACTTATAATCTTTTTAATATAAGTAAGAGGCAGCAAACCCTGTAACTACCCTGTGTGCCACAAGTCTAGGTTTTATTCAAATAATTACTTATTATCAGTTGGTTAAGAAAATACTGTTCTGCCAAGCATGTTGCGGTTCTTCGTTCAGTAAAATCTTCTATCTACTATAATATTTAAGATACTTTCCCTTCATGTGGCATGTCAGTGGGACAACCTGTATACTGTTCTGGCAGGTACTGACATCCACTGGAATGTTCCGGCTTTTTAACATATACTTTTCAAAGATAAAAAGGTATGCTTCCTCAGAATTACCATCCTGATGAAAACTTTGCCATGTTCTGGCAGACATTAGCAACCATCAGAATGTTGTGGCAATTTGTTTTTACAATAAAACATAATTTGAATTACATCATATTACAATTGCAGTTTTATGGCAGAAGGATATATATTATGTAAATATATTATTTTTTTAGGTTTTCAAAAATTTGTGGTATTATGACACAACCACAAGTTTTTGCCAAAATGGTATTTTCTTAACAGACTGATAATAAATCATTATTTAAACAAGTCCTAGCCTTGTAGCAGATGGGTTAGTCAGACTGAGGGTTTAATAGCTCTACCCCTATATGATCTACATAGACTGCATACAAATATAGATATATATACATACTATAGAAATCTAAATGAATGTAACTTCTTAAAATACTGGTATGGTGATTCTTGAAATTCCTTAAGATCTTCAATCATGGACACTCATACAGGAACATAGAGATAGAGTATCATAGAAATAATCAGATTATCATTTATTTAATTTGTTTACAGGGATCTGGAAAAGAGTTGTCAAGTTTACATAGCAAAGCAGCACACAGATATAATAAACTCCATAGATGCAATGGGAGGCAACACTACCAACTGTGGGGCTCCCGAAATTGTTACTGGCAGTAGAGATGGTAAGGACTATGCCTGCTGCTTTCTACAAAAAGTGCCATATATACACACTGAAACTATACTCTGCTGATCATTAGGCCTGGTTTCCACCAAAGCATAGAGAAGATGTGTATTGAATAACCCATCAGATCCATTATTTCTACCACAGGTATAGATCTACATAGATAACGCAAATGCATGTACTTCGCGTGTCCGAACCCCGACCAAGCGTCAAGGTTGGTCGCCGCTAACTTCAGTCCACGCGCGTCTTTTGTTAGAGAAAATCATAGCGGACGGCCGTTTGAATCGTACTGTGCGGATGGGTTGCTCGATAGACGAAAAATATGGCACAGAGCGCCCCACGCTTTTTCACAATAATACTAGTATTTTTTGTTCATTACCATTTTCAGCTTATATTAGAAATTATTTTTCACTTTTTTGTTAGTTATGTACTTTAAAAGCGTGTTATTTGTATTGAGAGTAGCGCAGAGATGTGTGCAGCGGCGCGCTGCTTTGCTTCCATCTGCGTGCCGTTTTGCTTCCATCTGCAATGCGCACATGCCTCCGCTCTCTAGGACGGACGGCCACGCATCTGCTATACTATCCTCTCCGATTCGATTGAAACAAATACAAAATGCTTTTCGTACAAAAAGCGTGTGTAAGTCGAGTATTTTTAAGAGCCCACCAACCAACAATGATTTCTTTCAGGTACAGTAAAAGTATGGGATCCGCGACAGCGCGGCAAGCCAGTGGCCAACATGCAGCCAATGAAGGGAGAGACCAAGCGTGACTGTTGGGCAGTCTCATTTGGAAACTCATTCAATGAATCTGAGAGGATTGTTGTAGCTGGTTACGATAACGGCGACCTGAAGATGTTTGATTTGCGCACTATGTCGCTTAGATGGGAATGCAATTTGAAAAATGGGGTATGGTTATCTAAAAAGTATTTTTAATACTGCAGCACTTATTTCGCACAGCATTTCTACTCCATAAAAATGAGGCATCACTATTTATTCCTATCATATAAATATGTCTTTATTGTATACTACGAGTCCGATCTTTTTTGTATACTACGCCTCCAGCGAACGAAAGTTTAGTGCACCTGATGTACGTGGTACTGCCCATGGACATCAACAATCAACAAAAGCAGATTGTAGATTCGTCGCTGCAGCTGAGGACTACGGTGTTATGCCTCATATTGCCAGTAATTTCAGGGCCCGATCTCACCACCAAACCGGAACACAGTAATGCAAGCACTACTATTTGGCGTCAGGTTAAAGGTGAGACGATGGTGTTGCCGCCCTCAAGCTCGTTCACAAGAGCTCTACCACGAGTAAAAAGTCAATAAATTGGTTAAATAATATTTTCAGGTATGCTATGCAGAGTTTGATCGTAAGGACATTCCAATGAATAAGTTAGTAGCTACCACATTAGAAGGCAAATTCCATGTGTTTGATGTCAGAACTCAGAATCCTAGCAAAGGGTTTGCACAAGTAAGTTCATGATTTATTGTAAATTCTAGCATTAAAATCAAGACAACTTAACTAGCTATCCAATTTTTTTTATTAAGTGGTGTTTGAAAACATATATATTATGTTAAATATTATCATTTTAATGTATCTACTACTATGAATATTATTTCAGGTCCTTGAAAATTCAGTGAGAAGTGGTACAATTTGGGTGGCGCGACACCTGCCGCAAAATCGAGACATTTTCATTACCTGTGCTGGAAATGGTCATGTATCTCTTTGGAAATAGTAAGTAATCTATGCTTTTTAAAAAGCCATATTTTTTTTTTACTGGGAAATACCTGACGCATACCATCGACTCGGGATGAATAGTTGGTAATGTCCGAGTTGCACGGACTAAAACCCAGTGTGTTCCGTCAACGTGATATGACCGGGTGCCAGGTATTGCTAAAGCATAGACGATAGAGCATATACGCTCGAAAAGTTTAAAAAAAATCATGACAAAATTAGTAAATGTGGCACCCATTAGCTTTATGAAGTTTATTGCTGATCAGTGACTAATCAAACATCATGTTTCCACCTGGGTGTTATTACATCTTCATCGATCTCAGAGAAATAAACCAACCGGAGGCGTCATTGTCAGGCGCCTCGCTACCAAATCCTATGATCAACTATCTGTATAATCATATGATCTCGCTCCTCCGCGAGTTTTGGCAGACTTTTTGCTTGGATATTTGCGATCATTTCGTGTCCATATTGGTATTTTAGTCTGAGACATTGACGCAAAACAGCGCAGTGCGCTCTTAGCGTCGATTCTGTTACCGCTTATTGGCTCAATAAACTTCAAATGCATGTATCGATGATCCATCGATTCGGATGTAAAAATACCCAGTTGTCTCTTACTTAACGTACGAATAGACCTGTCAACTGCACTTGGTTATTTTCAAACATGCTAAATTCTCAAGCTCTGAACAATAAAACGCATTTCTAGTAAAATAATGTTTACATTTCCAGCGAGTACCCGGAGCATCGATACCACGTAGACGCTCAAGGCGTTGCCACCGGCGTGGCGGGCAAGCTGAAGCGTCTCCAGCGCATGGTCATCAGCTCGCAGCCCATCAACTCCCTTGAATGGAATAAGGACCATCTCGGACTGGCCGTCGCAACCGCCTACGACCAATATGTCAGGATTCTGATCGCAACCAAACTTAATATTCAATAATTTAGTGCAATATTTTAAGTTATTCGCTTATTTGTATGTTTATGTTATGAAAATGGGTTTTTAGCGTTTTTCACACGTTGTTGAAGGAATACAAGTGTGCGTGAAAATACATCTGGACTTTTCACTACTTTGTTTTAAGAACGTGTGAAAAAAGAATTGAAGCCCTTCAATATGTTCATGAAATGTATGAATGAGTGCCTTTAGAAATAATAATATGAAGTTTATTTAAGTATGTAACACAAAATATGTTTTTATTGTTTTAGCCTAGGACTATTCTATTAAGATTTGCATCATGGTATCAGAGAGGTTATAAAATAATGAAATGAAACAACCAATCAATTTTCTAACTAAAAGAGCGATTTATTGTTAGCCCTAGTACTTAGGTACACATTATAAATAAAATTAAGGCCAGCATTCAGTTCTTATAACCACTAATAAATTTCAAGTTTGATGCGGTACACTAAAGTCGTGTCCATCATCTCATTGCACATTGGGAACACAGGCATTCTCTGACTCCCTTGGCCACGGCTTTAGACTACCACAACTCACAAAGCGTGACTGACTACATTCCTCACATATCTTCACTCTAAAAAAAGTAACTCTAATTAATCAAAACACTTATCAAGGAAACGCAACGTTATAACACAGATATTACCGCTACATAAATCGTATGGTCCAATATTCTGTAGCTTTATGGTTTTATTTATGCAACCATACTAAAAATTAAATTAAATCATACATTACGATGGCTGATAACATTCCTACGATGATAAACGACTACATTATATCGACTCTTTAAATAAGCATTAATTTTTTTACCAAAAATCTTATAATATTCTAAAACAATCGTGTGATCCGCTTGCGTCTGTTATTGTACACAGTTTCTGGACGACACCGTAGTCCAACAGAGTTACTAAACAATGCCGTCATAACTAACGCCTTAACTTGATCAATGAGATTTTTTTTGTCAGAAGTTCGTTATGCCTCTATCTTATTGGTCAAGTACAGCCGTTTTTATTAATTTCACATTTCTTGTAAATTACCATTCGAAGGCAATAATGTGACGTGTAATCCCTAACTAGTGAATCCGAATTCGATTGTACAAAAACTAAATTTTTATACTCCGTAAGCTATCGATCACTACTTCTATAAAACTTACATTATTTTTTACATTCTCAATATGATGTAGTATGGAGTAACGTGTTTCAAGAATCTTGAGATCGCGATCGAACAGGCGATATACATTCGTTTTACAATATTATTCGGCTACAATCAATTGCAAAAATAATTAATGATTCTCAATTGAAGAAATAAAACATTGAACTTTTTATACATACTTGTCGACCAACTGGCGAAAAGTATTATTAGATTGCCTTCAATGTTGGTATTTAATTATGTATCATATAGTGTTCTAAATGTTCTGAATAAACTTTATTTGTTGTTTCAAACAGTCATGGTGTTTAGCTAATCTCATAAAGATTTTTGCAATTGTCTGTATCATACTCACAGCATTAATATTCTTTAATATACAACGTCTTGTGTTGACTTAAACTTAGTCATAACAGCCAGTTACTGCAGAACATTTCACCCAAATACAAATTGTCTCAAAATAACAATATTATCGTAATAGCTGATGTAGACCATCGTGTTAAAAATAAAGAACTGCTTACGTTATAGTTATCCGTATATAATTTACATTACATTATACCGAAGTTGATAGATCGTCAAATAAGAAATGAGACCTTATTGAAATTAAACTGCTTTTATTATTAAATACACATCGTCATTCAAGTTCTAACAACGCTCAGCCAACGAATCAGTTATCTTTTTATTACGGTGTTAATCCTAATGTGCAACAAAATTTAAGAGCTGATCACGATGTTAGGACTTTAACAATGATATCAACTTCAAGTACAATAACACTATCAATTATCTGTTTATACAATATAACTACTCATGTCGAATACGGCCGTATTTGGACATCAGTAAATTATAACTGAATTGATAAAGCAACTGATAGTTTTATCGTACGTCTAGGCCTGCCTCAGACGAACAGATTTTTAGATATTTCAGTTTCAGGATTCCTTAGAAATTTCTACGTAAATTATTCACATAAAAAAAGTGTGTCCTCCAAGGTAGACCTTACGGTTTCAAGCTAACACGAGTTAGGCTATTTCTACCGCTAAAAGGCTGGCTCATAATTAATTATAACACACACTACGGCAATCCAACATAAATTACTTAACTAGCATATAGAAATAAACATTGAATATTTACATTTATCCTTAGAATAATAGAGCTGGTAATACACTTACGAAGTTGTTTTCTTTTTGGATGTTTGTACACCGAGTGGATGCGGTAAATAGGCTTTCTGCAATCTAAAACGAATTTCAGGCACCTACTAAATATTATTTTATTTTATTTTGTTAAGAAAAATAAATTGTTTAATAGCCATGTCATGATCGTTTAGGAAATTCATTTTGAGTAAAATACCGTGTTTATGTTTGGCATTGTTTGTCAAAGAGGATTAGGCCATTCGTATACCGTAACAATTTATCATCCCAGTTAACATTAGAAAGTGTAATACCAAATAAAAAGCACAGGTGGATTCATAAAAATATTGAGACATGTGCAATCAAAAATATAATAATAATAATAAACTAGATAAGTTTCAAACGAAACCTCTATTAAATAATTCAGTTCATTCATAATTACAACAATTATTATTTAATTCTATCAATAAAATCAGCACTGCAATGTACAAAGCGTTTAAATATTTTTTGTTATTTCCTGAATTTTCTTTTGCCATATCTTACATTTGTTTGCTGAACAAATAAATATTAATCGCAATTTTATTCCCTACGTTAACATACAGACACCGTAAACATATTTTTGACGTAACACAATTGCATACACGCATTATTCCGCACTTCATATACTATTAGTAATATTCGATGACATAACATATTTTATTTGCGAAAAATAATTAGGTTCATTGCATATAATTCTATAGATAATATACCCATTCATAGTCATTGCCTAACAGTTTATAAAACCATTTATTTATGTAACTTTTTAAGACAAAGGACGTTAGAAAACAAGATTTTACTGACTGAAAACAATATTTTTTGATATAATTGCCTCAGTTTCAATAATAAAAGAGTTTGTTGAGCTATATCACTGTTAAACGATGATTATGCCTGTCATAAATTTTCTTAATTCTGGCATCTGATAAAAAACAGACCCATAAACATACCCATAACACTTAAACAAAAGGTCTTCACGTCGTTATTTCATTCTCCAAAGCGTTCATTTCGGCATGAGTATGGTTACACCGGGAAAATATGCTGTATTTCATACAATACATACAATAGTCAAAAGTAATGTATTAGAATTTTGGCCAGAGTCCAGAGTTAGGTACAAAGAGTTTAAGTTAGTGTAGACATTATAGGTGTGTTCGTATCAGCTGCCAGAATTACGTGAAAGCAGGTATAGTATCGTCTAGTTTCAAACAATCACATCATGCAAATAAGGTTGAATAGCTATAGCGGAGTGAGATTCGTTCTAATAGATTCATTTAGCAGAGACAAGTTTTGGAAAAGTGCTATATCTGTTTTATAACTTGACGAAAACAGAAATAACATTGGACTTTTTCAGAACTTGTCTCATGTAAATGAACCTTATGTGTATTTTGCATAGGGCATCAGTCCAAAGCACGCAGTCGATCTTTTGTACCATATGCTTGCTGCCTTTACATGTACGTTCTAGTTCATACAATTTGACTGCGCAATATCACGATGGTGGCAGTGACATACCGTATCGGATCAAATAAAAGATGCGATACAATTCATTGCCTAGTCTAGTAGGTTTTAACGCAAAATCTAAATTCGAGGCAGTACTTTTACGATCAATAGACTCTTAAAGCCCATATACACGATGCATGTTTTGCGAGACAATTCTCCTGTGCCTTTTTAATTGCGATAATCAAAGCAAGCATTAAAATTGCCTTGCAAAACTTGGATCGTGTAAATGGGCTTTTTATTCCGGACCAACGTCTCATGCAAAAAGTTCTAAGGTGGAATTAGCCGCGCGAATACGTTCGTATGTTCACAAATAACCGCGGTGAAGCCGTCCTGTCGGTGCCAGGCGATGGTGCGTTGGTTAGTAATGTAACAGTCATGTGTCGACCTCAAATCATTGAGGATGGCATGACTGTAGAGTTGTAGCTGAAGCTGTGTCCGTCGAAGCGGGATTCGCGTCTATACGTTCTTGCACTGTGAACGCACTCGTCTAGTTTTCGCTGTCGACCTGTAACGGAATGAATAAAAATAAGTATCACCCACTAATGCATAAAAATCCATATTAAAATTGTATTACAATGAACTAATCATAGCTTTATGTCCGTCATAGTGGAGGGCCCTCACGAGGAGAAGATTATAGACACAGCATAAAGGTTCAATTAGATCTTTAAGCTTATAATCTCTAGCTCATATAATACTGATCTGTGGTACAGTCGGCTCCTTATATAGTCACAGACAAAATATCCAGATATATTAGGAACTCCTAAACTGATCAATGATATCAGTACATTCTAAGTCTTCTAATTATATAAATCACCCATCTTGTACAAATATATATATAGAATATGGACACCGTCAAATGTATGAGTGCATTCAAAGTGTCTAAATCATAGTAACAAACACAACGCCAATGGTTTCGAAGCATCCGAAGCATTCAAAAATATGAAGCAAAAAATGAAACTATACCTATGTATTAAGGAACTCTTCGAAATATGCTCTTTTTGTAAAAAATATTCAAGCCAAATCTTTTGACATCATTTGATATTGGATTTGGCAGGTCACAGTCGAAATCATCAGCCTATGGCCATATCAAAAATAACCATTGAAAATTAAGCAATAGAGTTCATTTTTATTTCACTAGTCTTAAAGTATCTCCATACCAATTTCCATAAGATAGGTTTAGTACTTTAGCAAAAAAGCTTGAAATTATAACAGACAGACAGAGTTGCTTTCTCATTTATAATAATAGTAAGGATAATACATGATAGTAACCTGTGGCTAGTGATTCAGTCGAGGTTGTCCTGGAAGATGAGCCGCACGTAGCCGGGGGAGCCCTGCAGCGGCGCCGCACAGAAGGGGCAGATGGCGTGGAAGCCGTTCGTGCCGTGCGGGATGTCCACGCTCGCCCAGTATCTGACAACGAAAACATCGTGTCAATATAACAATGCATCATTTTAGAGGAAATTATAAGAGAAAGGGCTAAGTCGCATGGGTGACCATTTTAAAACAACGAGCTTTCGCCCGTGCCCCGGAGAACACTTTAAGCCGTCGGTTCCGGTTGCCATTTTGACGACATAATAATATGGCAGTCGTTACTGGTAGTCAATGGCCAGGAAGTCAGAAAAATCTAAAATACTGATATTCAGCTACATCCATTAGACTAGAAGCCGACTTTAAAGGCTTGGCAGAGGAAAATGATGAGATTAACTTAAAGCTATATTAATAAATAACTTTAAGTAAATTTTAGGCTTGCTATGATTAAGTAAATTTAGTAGCCATTGATTATAAATCGAATAACCATATCTAGAAAAACTGCTTCAATCTATTGGTTGGCTTTTATTTAAAGTTACAGGTATAACCACACTAGTACTCCGATAACGGTTAATATCTTAACTGGTTTAAGCATATCATCTTCCTTATTGGGTTGTAGAAGACAGACGACTGCCGCTCCGCAAACAATACTGATATTCCGCCACTACCAGACGAAACCCGCTACCAATCTAGACGGGTAAATGAAATACAAATACTTACTTGACAGTTCTCTCCGAAGCCATATGTCCGCAAGGGTTGAACGCGTAGGTGGGGGGTCCGGAGTCCACGTAGAAGGCAGGCTCGATGCCCATGCACACGCGCACCACGGTGCCCGCCGTCAGGCACATGGGGCAGCGCCGCGCGCCCGTCTCGCTGCCATCCGCGCCCCATGAGTGCTCGCCTGTGGAGTACAACAAATATCATGAGGATACTGAATAATCTTTATTCATAAACATGCAGCTCAAGATATGAACAGGTAAAATAAACCAGAAAATCTGAACTGTACTTATTTTTATTTTTATTTTATTTGGAAAACTTACAGCTATAAACTTTAACAATTACTAGGTATATTAGGTGATGATACATTGGTCTATGCAATTACCGTGGTTAATCATAAAACATCGATTTAACAACATCAATTAATGTATACTATTGTATTGATATCGTAACAGATTAAAAGAAAAAATAAACACAATGAAAGCCATTTACAAGTTTCCACAGAGAGAAGTAAAGAAAATAGATACATACTGGTTGGTACAGAGTAACAGATATAAATATAAGATTACATCAATACAAAATATTAAATACACAAATTAAACTAAACAGCATATCAAATCTAGAAAGAAAAAATTACAAATTACAAAATTCAAGGAGAAGATGATGGATACAGATTTAAATTGTGAATAAAGAAAATGGAGAACAAGTAAATACCGCAGACATCAGCCGAAAAAGTTTTTCATCAATATATGCTTTAGATGTATGACAACTATGTTGTCAGTATCCGCAAGATTTTCATCTGCAACCCGCATTTGCGGGAGCGCAGATTAAAAGAATGCTGAAATCTAGCATTCTTTTAATACGACGCGTTTTACGCCCGTAAATTTTACACACATGCAAATCTGCTGGCCCCGGATACGGGTGATTTCCTAGCCTAATTATTGCATTTTAGTTTAAAGAACTACTTGGTAAGTGTCGAGATAATAATGAATAAATAAATAAATATCACACAACGCCATCTTGTCATAAACTAAGCAGAGTTTGTACTATGGGTAGTAGAATAACTGATACTAATACATAATAATATAATAAATAATAATAATAATAATAAATATTTTACAACTCACACACAACGCCATCTAGTCCCAAACTAAGCCGAGCTTGTACTATGGGTGCTAGAATAACTGATACTAATACATCTATACTTTTCTTTTGTAAATACATACTTATTATACATAGAAACACCCAGACTAAGACAAACCCCCATGTTCATGCACACAAAGATTTGTCTTAAGTGGGAATCGAACCCACAACCTCGGCGTCGCAGGCAGGTACACTACCAACTCCGCCATCCGGTCGTCAATATGTAATTTTCTTTTTGTAAATATATACTTATAATACATAGAAACACCCAGACTAAGACAAATCCGAATGCTCATGCACACAAAGATTTGTCTTAAGCTGGTGCTTGAGATCTAGGTTATTTTTTTAATTTCCTTTTATTTGACGAACCTTGCACATGTCCACAGTTGAGGTACACGTAGGGTTGGTTGAGGTCTTGGTGCGCCGTGGAGAGCTTGCGCGGAATCACCAGTGTGTTGAGTCCTACGGGGCACTGCGGTCTGCCGGCGTTCAATTCGTCTACTAACGCTTCTAGGTCGCGTTTTGTCTATATAAAAAAAAAAATATTAGTCGACGAATAGAGTTCATATCTAATACACGATTCAGGGGTGATTTACTCCTCATTGACCAGAAAACTATGACCTGCTAGAGGACCTTAGGCTAACCCTACATTAGGCGTGAGGGCGCGCTAGTTGCGCACACGTTACACGCCTCAGAGGTGCGGCGAAAGAGTATTCTGCCCGCACAGATGGCAGTGAAATGAATTAATGACATTTAGTGAAGATTCTTCACAGATATTTTGCGCTGAATAGAATAGAATAACTTTTTTTACTGAACAAAGGTACAATAATGGTTTAAAAAAACAATATTTTTTTCCTCTTTGTTATACCTAATAGGCATGCAAACATCATAATTATTGTGGTTATAAATTATAGAACATTAAGTATAAAATAATCATTAAAAACATAATTAAAATTATACATTACAAAATCTGTGTACATTATTGTAGATGAATTATTATAAGCGTCCAAATTCCGCTAACCCTAATATGTTATACGATTATACTTAAACCTATCTGTAACTCAATATAACGTAATGAAGAGGGAATAAGGTTAGTCAGAAAGAGTCGCCTTTTTTCTGATCTGAACTGATTATTTGATGTGGAAATCTTACCGGTGAATTTTTCAGTCCTTCGGCGCTCCTCCACAGAAGCGTGGCGCCGCATAAGTCTATCATTGTGCCGTCTCGCAGTACATTTGTTTCCGCTTGGCAGGGTATGCCCTAAAAATCAATAAAACAATTATTAAAGCCAACCATATCAATATTCGAATACCAATATCATTGATAGATTTAATATCATTGAATTTATTATTCCTAGAAAAAGTTAGGTGGGCTAAACAGTTTTCGAGATCCACCGAGATTTACGTGGGTTCTTATTGAGGTAAAACTTTAATTAAATATATTTTATTTTTATTTTAATCAGAAAAATATTTGTCGAAATATTATTATGAAATCCATGCAATTAAAAAAAACAAATAGCGTTTTCCTTGATATTCCTTGACGTCACAGATTTATCGATTACAACGCGTGGCGATTTTTTTTAAACAATTTTATAAATATTTATATCGATATGACACCGAACGTTGTAAGAATAAAGTCGCAGTTTCCCACGGCAATATTTGAAATGCTGAACATAGTCCATAAATATGTTGGGAACGCCAATATGAAATGACACCTGACACGCAGCGTACCTTCCAGAATAAGCTTTTGTTCCATCGTTAAAAGGTTGACGTGAAGCCTTTTTATATGGATGCGTGAAGCTTATAGAAAGTCTATATGTATGTATACAATATACATATGTACGTCTGCACGTGTGGTGTACTAGTTTAAGCGGTCGCCTTGCCGCACTCCACTGCACTTGTGTTGTGGGTTCGATCCCCACTTAGGACAAATCTTTGTGTGATTCGTAAGGATTTGTTCTGAGACTGGGTGTGCTTGTGTGAGTGAATGTGTGTATTTGGTTTTGTCATTAGTACCATTGGATAGTGTAATTGCTTCTGGCTTTAAATAATCTAAAAAAAAACAATTATTAACTATTAAAAACAAAATAAGTTCATTGGTACCTTCGTACAAGTACGATAGTAAATATAAGTGTCTGTTTGTGACGCTTTTACAGCTAAATTACTGGACCAATCTTCTGGTAAAGGATATAGGCAGCTACTCTATACAGCAATTGGACTATCTAACCCAGTTTTATTCTTCACGTAAATACTTTTTAACTTGATAATATTAGAATACATAATCCCGTGTGATCGAATAATAAGTTTGGTATATAAAGAAAAGTCACGAACGTATTTAACCTGTCTTATTATTACACACACATTTGAGAAATATGAGTTTCTTTCTCGAAATAAATATGTCTACCAATATGATCAAACACTTTTTATCACGACACCAATGCCCTTATTCCATTTCTATCTGTTTGTTTGAGCATAATCTATAATCTATAAATCTTTTTAATGTAAAGACCACTAAATCTTTTTTTTTTGGCGGTAGGCGTGTAAAAAGTAAACAAGTTGTCGTAAATTATACATTCGTTTTAATTAAATATATTAGTGAAATATTAAATTAAAGTGCATATTTCGAGATTATAGTGCTTAAAATTACAGTACTTACATTAGTAACACTGTAGGAACTCTGCATATGCCATAAATTACTAAAACTTCACACCGCCTGTCAGCACATCTATAAACACTACACAATGTCTCAGCTGACAAGAATTGAATCCACACTAAAGACGCTAGAAGAACGTTTCAACAACAGGATGGAGGACCTGGAGGCGCAGCTGCAGCCCGGTGGATCTGCAAAGGACACGGTGGCAAAAGTTGCGGACGAGTTCAGGTCCTTTCGCGAACTCATATACAGCTTGCTCAAGCTGCTACGACAGCAGATTGATGACTGCTCTAAGACCGTGGATAACATCGAGACCCGGCATCGACGTAAAGCTCTCATTTTCTTGGGCGTTGCGGAGTCCGAGGGCGAAGATTGCAGTAAAGTGGTCTTGAATATCTTGACCAACAAGCTGGGCCTGAAGGAGTGTACATCATCGTCCATAAGCGTGTGTCATCGGCTGGGAGCCAATCGTCAAGAGAACCACCATCGGCCAGTGCTTGTTCGTTTCTCCAATGTAGCACTGAGGTCCGCTGCGTGGAGGGCTAAGACCGCACTAAAAGGCACATCCGTGTCAATAAGGGAGTTCCTTACGCCTTCTAGACAAGCTGTCTTCAGTAAAGCCAGGGCCCATTTTGGGGTTCGTGGATGCTGGACCCAGGAAGGTGTCGTCGTAATTAAGACCCCCGACGGGATTCGTAAGCGTGCAACCACGATGGAGGAGCTCAAACCACTGTTATCGCAGTATCCCAACGCGGCTGGAGACCGCGCGCCTGCAGCTAAGAACGACGGCTCTGGTGCGCACAAGGACATCTCACGTAAAACGTAGCTGAGTACTTTCCGTCATATCCATAGTTGTTGACCCTTTTGTTGTTGTATTGTTTACGGCACATTTTATTAATCTTCTCTGTTATTTTTACTGTAATCCATTTTTGTATCATATTTTATCGTCACATTTGTCCATTATTCGTTGAATAACCTGTTAAACTAGTAATAATATAACCTTTTCTTATCTTTTATAACCAAACATGTACCGGACGGAAATATCTATTGTTGTGATTGTGATGCCCGTAATCAAGTTCTCACAGATAACTAATACTTATTAATTAACGTAGAATGCACAGAAAACATATACGACAGTGACATTATGTCATGTCAAATGACACTGACATTTTAATTTTCAGTCTTACCACACGATCAATGCACAAAGGTTATTCAACGAGTTGTGATCCGTAATCAAATTAATAGGTTTAATTTTAGAGTTTTAGTTTTTAAGGGTCAATGTTTACATTTGCTTTTTTTTTTTTTTTTGTCAAGTTCTTTGTATTTTGTTTTATTCTATGTGTTAATTTAGATGTTTGCTGGCAGGTGGTGCAGAGAAATGCAAGCGCTAATCAACATTTGCATGTGTACTCTGCACTCGGTTTAAGTATAGGTATATTTTAGCCTTCTATTATTTATTTATTTTGAATATTTTTTTATTTTATTTTATATTTATGTTATCTGATGATGACGATTCGTACCACTATGCTAATGATTCTACGTCTTCATCTAACGATGCCAGTTTCAGTTCGTGTACAGATACGCTTGGTGATAGCTTACGCAATAATTTTAATAATTTATCAAGTGGCCTCTTCAACGTTTGCCACATAAACGCTCAGAGCATCCCAAGTCATTACAGTGATTTGGCCGAGGCATTCACAGACACTAACGTTCATGCCATCCTGGTTTCTGAGACTTGGCTCAAACCTCACCTTCCTTCTACTTCATATCCCCTACCCGGGTTTGTTCTTATCCGGAATGATAGGATTGATAAAAGAGCTGGTGGGGTAGCTGTGTACATCCGCAGCAATCTAATTTTTAAAATTCTAGCTTCTTTCCCTCCTGCCTATACTGCAAATGCAGAATATCTCTTTCTTGAGGTTTGTGTCAAAGGAGCGAAAGCCGTTGTTGGTGTGGTTTACTGTCCCCCCGTCGTTGATTACTTCTCCAGTCTGGAAGCAGTACTGGAATCTTTAGGGTCCGAATATTCGCATCACGTCATTATGGGTGATTTTAATACTGACCTTTTAGCTCCACAGTCTCCCCGTACATCCAAGTTCCTTAACATTGTCAAGTCAGCTAGTCTTCACCTCGCTCCACTACAGGCAACCCATCATAACATTGATGGAGATGACACCTGGCTTGATTTAATCCTTACCTCTGACCCTTCCCGAATTTCCTCTCATGGCCAGCATCCTGCACCTGGCTTTTCCCGCCACGACCTCATTTTCCTGTCTTACATCCTCAAACCCCCTAAATCCCCACCAAAAGTTTTGCGCATGCGTTGTTTTGGTCGTATGAAAATTGAAAAGCTCCACAAAGATGCGTCACGCTTAAATTGGGACAATGCTATTGATGCCGCTACCGTTGACGAAAAAGTAGGAGTTTTCACTGACCTTGTCATAGGGCTGTTTGACATCCACGCTCCCGTCAGAAATGTCAAAATAAAGCGTCCTCCAGCACCATGGATAACACCAGGCGTTAAGATGGCTATGAGGCGGAGAGATAGGGCTTTTCGTAATTATAGAAAAGATCGGACGGATGAAGGATGGATTATCTTCAAAGTTGCAAGAAATCGGTGTAATCAGATGGTTCGTAACGCTAAACGCCGATATATTCATGATAACATCACTTCAAGCTCCCCTGCCGGTATCTGGAAGTTTCTCGGGACTCTAGGTATCGGTAAAAAACGGCAAATAGAATTGCAGGGGTCAATTGGTTTGGATGACATTAATCGACACTTCTCCTCTTCTAATAAAATGGATCACCAAACCAAGTGTCGTACTGTGGACTATTTAGCTGGTCTTCCTTGTCCTGAAATACCTTTTTTTGAATTTTCTCCAGTCGTTCCCGCAGAGGTCAAAAAAGTAATCCTATCCATCAAATCCAACGCAGTAGGTTGCGATAACATTAGCAGGCGTATGATTACCTCAATCCTTGACTACGTTCTTCCTACTATTTCCCATATCATAAATTTTTCTTTACACTCCGGAACTTTTCCCTCGCTTTGGCGCAAGGCCTATATTATTCCTCTACCTAAAATATCCAATCCTACCTTGCCCAGTCATTTTCGACCCATATCCATTCTTCTTTTCCTATCCAAAGTCCTCGAGGCTTGCGTGCACAAGCAGCTGTCCCGGTTTGTTTATCAGCATAACCTTTTAAGTCCCTTACAGTCTGGGTTCCGCCCGGGGCACAGCACAGTTTCCGCACTCCTCAAAGTGACTGGTGATGTTAGGGCGGGCATGGAGGATTCGAAAGTTACTGTGCTAGCTTTGGTTGACTTTTCGAACGCCTTTAACACCATCAGTCACGACATCCTTTTGTCTATCCTCTCCTATCTTATGATCTCTCCGGAGGCGCTGGAATGGTTTTCAACTTATCTTCAGGAACGTCAACAGTCTGTCCGTATCAACGAGGCCACATCGAACTGGTGTGAACTTGACTCGGGCGTTCCTCAAGGCGGTATCTTATCTCCATTGTTGTTTTCGCTTTTTATTAATCTCATTACCCAAAATCTTCAATGTTCGTACCATCTGTATGCCGATGACTTGCAACTATATTCTCAAGCAAGCGTCGATAATTTGTCCATAGCTATTAGCAGTATCAATCAGGATCTCGAAGAGATCAAAGGTTGGGCTTGTAGATTCGGTTTAGCAGTCAATCCGACCAAATGCCAAGCCATCATAGTTGGTAGTCCGCGTATGATGAGTCGAGTGGATTATAATACTATTCCACAAATTATTTTTAATGGAAATATTATAAAATGGAGCGCATCTGTGAAGAATTTAGGACTTCACATAGATTCTAAGTTAGACTGGCAAACACAAATTACGAATGTTGGCCAAAGAGTGACCGGGATCCTTCGTGCTGTGTACCGTCTAAAAAATTTTCTACCGAGTAACACCAAAACAATGCTTGTGCAAACTCTGGTGCTACCAATAATCGACTATGGTGACGTATGCTGTTTTGACCTGAATGCAGACCTCCTCAACAAATTAGACCGTCTTCTTAATAACTGCATTCGATTTATTTTTAACCTTCGGAAATATGACCATGTGTCTAGTTATCGCCAGGAATTAAAATGGTTACCCATTCGCCAGCGCCGTAATTCACGTGCACTAACCACTGTCTTTTCTATCCTAAACTCTCCTTCGCCACCATCTTATTTAACTCCTTATTTCCAGTATCTTTGCTCTAATCATGATCGTAACCTTCGTTCCTCTAATAATCTTCTCCTTTTGTGCCCCTCGCATTCCTCTGGTTTCGTAAATTCTTCTTTTATCGTTCAGTCAGTCCACCTGTGGAATTCGCTCCCCTTGGAAATCAGGATGTCCACCAACCGTTATGTGTTTAAAACTAAAGTGCGTGATCATCTCTTCAATGAGTTGGCAGAATTAAGTCAAACATAGTTTACTTCGTTATAATATATAATATATATATAATATTTATAAATATTTATGTATGATTATATTTGTGTATATTAGAATCGTATATATAGATCCATATATTATTTATATATTCTAAATAGTTTATTTTAAGTTTTTTGTAGTGTACTAATTTTTATGATGTATTTAATTAAATAATTGTAATTGGTTTGTTTCTAACCTACTCTCAGCTCTTGCACCTACCACTTGTCGTCTCTGCATCACCTAAAGGTTGACTGGTAGATAATGCCTACGGCATTAAGTCCACCCATGTACCATTTTGTGCATAAAGTTATTAAATAAAAAAATAAAATAATAAATCAATATGGAGAAGCAATGAAAGTAAATATCTATTCAAATAAGCCTGCCAAATCTCGCTGAAGAGCGGAGGGCTATTTTATATGACGTGCAAGAGCGGTGCCTTTTTACAGTTAACAACGGGGGAAGCCTAACAATGGCTAGTCTATTTGGTTTTATCGTCTAAGGATTAAAAAATATAGTTTAAAAAAAACAAAAAAACGCTTTTAAAGTACTTCTATTCTAACTAAAAGTGAAAAAATAATTCCTAATATAAGCTAAAAATGGTAATGAACAAAAAATACTAGTATTATTGTGAAAAAGCGTGGGTTGCTCGATAGACGAAAAATATGGCACAGAGCGCCGCCCAGTGTTTTTTAGTTTTTTTAAACTATATTTTTTTTTTTTTTTTTTATCGAATTATTGCATCTTTGACAGGTGTGCAAAATTTTAATGAAATCTGTCCGTTTAAAGTGGGTCAAAATCGAAACCAGAGGAGTCGGTTACATACATACATACAGGTGAAGCTAATATAAGCGTGTTAAAAAGAAACGCAGTCTTCTCTTTTCCATATACATCAATACAAATAAATAAAATTTAAGTGACTGTTTTAATGTCAAAATAACAATGTTTTTTCAAGCTGGTATAGTTGTTTGCACAAAAACTTTGTCTAAAATACAATTTTTAAATTTCTATCTGTCTATCACGGACGGACGGACGAAAGGACGGACTCAGCCCGTTCGTTTGTCTGTATGTTTGTATCAGCTACTCTTTTAAACGGCTGGCTTTTAATAAAATTTCAGATGCAGGTAATTGACTACCAAGGCGCGTATCATAGGCTACTTTATATCGATGTACCTATCACGCTGACTAAACCGCGGGAGAAAGTTAGTTTGTTTGTTTGATAGCGCTAAACTCGAGAACCACTGATCGAATCTTGATAGTTCTTTTTGTGTTTGATAGTCTAATTCTCAATAAAGGTCTTTGGATATTTAACATTACGCTGAACTCCTCGGGAGCGGCGCTGTAAGCTTCAACGCGGGAGCAGCTACTATTTAATACAACGAATTCCACGCGGACGAAGTCGCGGGCAAGAGCTAGTATATCTCAATACCGCATAATACGATAAGGTCTGTAGTCTGCAGTTCCGCATGAGTCCCGACCACAGTATAAAAGGGGCTATTGTCACGGTCGGTGGAGACATGGGGGTTGTGAACCATATGCGGTTTCAACGTGAATACTTAGAGAAGCTCACGTTACCTAATGCCATGCGATGCTACGTTATCGTATCGCATTTAAAACGAACAAGAGTGTTGTGTGAAAGGAAACAACATCTAGACATCTAAATAATGAGTGAAGACATCTAATAAATCAGTTATTTAGAGACTCTTCCCTACTTGGGGAAGCGTCAGGTGCAGGTTAAATAATAATATATAATGTATGCTATCAGAACAATAATCTAAGAATATACATATAAGATAAACAATTAAGAAGTTGAGGTCTCCGCCATAGATTTCCAAACCTGTTTAGTAGAGGGTAAAGTTAGTTTTTTACCTGTTAACCTAGCATTATTGTGTCGAAGGGCGGCCCGTGATAAAATACCAGACATGTAAGCGCAGCACCCATGATATAAGTTGAAGAGCCACTTGTCTAGCTAGACAATAATAATAGTACCTTCTGTTGAGCAGAGCGGCTCTCCCGAAGCGAGAACACGGCGCCTCCAACAGAGGTTTCACGCCACGGCCCGCAGGTGGCGTTGCCGCCGCAGAAGTCACCGCGAGGATGCATGATCAGCACCCCATTTGTTGTCAGCCCGTCTATTTCGTGATTCTCTGTCCATTTCGTCGCTTTTTCCTGAAATTTCAGAATTTTATGGTGAATTACAAAAATTGGCAATAAATTTTCGTTAATTGAAAGTCTGTACCTTCAAGATCTTGAGAAAAAAAAAAAAAAAAAAAAAAAAAATACAACCGAATTGAGAACCTCCTCCTTTTTTTGAAGTCGGTTAAAAAGGTATTTGTTGGCCATATGACACACAAAATTAATCTGCCTATTACTAAGATTCTAAGGGCCAGTTTATGAGGTGCCGAATAGGGCTTATCCGACCAATAAAATATAACCTGACCAAATTTAAAAATGACACAGTTACACTTGAAAAAAGAAACACAGCTGTCATTTTCATGTATGTGTGTTATATGCTTATCCTGCCAGTAAGGTTTTTCTGACACCTGTGAAATTGGGGCTAAGACAGCAAGGGCCAGTTTCTGAGGTTCCGAATAGATCTTGTCCGACCCATAACTCATACCTCCGCCATTTCTAGAATATTGTAATTCTGTTATTTAAAAACCTCCTGCAGGACAGGCCTAGCCTAGTGCAGGAGATTTTTGGCCATTGCCTTCACATTTTTTTCAAAAAATTCATTGTTAAATTAGCATAAGTTCCAAATGTAAAAAAATGGGATATATTATATTGCATATCAAATAAATAATCGCCTATCAATACATACTCATCATTTATATTCTTTTTTGCATCAAATAACTTACTTCACTACAGATAAACTAAATGTTTAACAAAACTCAAACTGCAGATAATTCGAAATTACACATCAATATGACATTCCTTTTTTCCTCATAATGCAATACAGTTAAATTTATTTTTGTACAAAAATACTACATGCATAGCATAAATACTGACTGCACATCAAATTTACCATATTTCATAGCAAAATAACTATCCCAGTCGCATATTAACCAGTAAGTACAACAAAATCTGTTCATCATATTTGTCTTAATTTTCAAGAAGCCATGTTCGGTAAATTTAATGATTATTATAACAAAAAAATCCTTTTACTTTGCATTATTTCTAAAAGCAGAACAACTTAACTGAAAAACTTCGCGCGTTTTTTCGTCACTGGAGTAAATAATATAAAAACAAAAGCTATAGTTATGGCATAGGTCAATTATGGGTAAAGTAGTAGGTTAGGTTAGGTTAGGTTAGAACTGGGGTGCTAGGTCGAGTAACCTCCACGAGGATCCGGGGCTATTGGTCCCTTACTAATCCGCGAGGATTGGGGGGGAACAATAGTCTTTGGGTTTGGTGCACCCTGGTAACTTCGCAAAAAACTTCTCCTTCGGGGGATTTCTTTTTGTGTTGGCCAATAACTCGACACGGGGGGCCGCTCCTCGGGCTGACTGGTTGCGTTGGCCCATGGAGGAGTGGCCCAACAGGCCGGGCTGCGGTGTTGGCGGAAGCTAACACTGCGGCCGGGTAGATACGGGGCCGCGGCGGGTAGGAGTGTCGGTGCGCGCGTCGTCTATCGATGCCCCGCATTCCCTGCCTTCCGCGGTCTCGGCGGGGCCGCAGCCGTTTGAACTGCGGCGTGGTGGTTTAACATCGTAGGCACGGGCGAGTCCCACATAACCACTCTGCCCTTCCCCGGGGTGGGGTGGTATGCGTAAATGCATTTCCCCACGTAAAAAAAAAAAAAAAAAAAAAAAAAAAAAAAAAAAAAAAAAAAAAAAAAAAAAAGGTTAGGTTAGAACTGCGACCATAACATAGCGCGAGCCGAGCGAGCGAAGCGAGCGTGCCGCGGCAGCGGCCGGCGAGTGCTAGCTAATCTTTGTGATACTCCGACCCCTTTTTGAATCTACCCACTAAATAAAATAATATTATACTACCTACCAATTTCTTATTATCATAGATCGTAACAGACGACAGTACGTGGCGCCACCTGCAGAAGCTAAAAATGTGCCTATTGGGCAAAAAAGGAAGCGTGGACGCCCCGCGAAAGCAAGACCCGCTTTAATAATTCAATAAATTACAATTTTGTATCTAATTTTATATTTTTTTTGCTGATCTCATTATGTGATAATTAATAAATAATAAGATGACTGTGACTAATAAAATGTTGTTTGATCTAGAAAAACTGCTGTAAATATTATAAAAATAGAGGCTATATTTAAAAGAAAAAGAGTTAACATGTATAATGTGCATTAAGATTATTAGTTGTGCATTGATAAAAAAGCTTATACTTTAGGAAAAATTGCTGTGCGCTGTGAAAATAAATTGTAGTGTGTTTAGTGATATTTTGAGTTGAATATTTTGTTGTGCAATCAGTAATTTTGGTGGGAATTCGGTATTTAATTGCATAGAAAAAGGATATTTTATGATTTGCGTTTAAATACTACCCTAAAAAAATGTGTAAATTTAAATGGTACTGAATAAATATTTTATTTTTTATTTTATTTTATAAAATATAACCTGACTGAATTTAAAACTGACACAAGTTACACTTGAAAAAAGAACACAACTGTCACTTTTATTTATGTGTGTTGTGTTTTGTGTGTGAAATTAGGGTACCGTAAATTCGCTCATTTACATCCTGAAGGTAGAAGACAAGACATTAAGAAAATGGTCAAACTTTGTCTGAAAAGATGGCTGAAAAGTGGAAAGTCATTGTGAGCAAATTGCGAGTAAAACGTTCTCATTAGTACATTTACGTGATGGGCTCACGAGTCGAGCGTCGTGCCGGCAGCGGCGACCGCCTACGGATTACGTCAGCAACGTCAAATCTATACTATTTTGTGTAGAACGCATTGTTTATCTTAACTAGCGAACATTATTAAACAGGACTAATGTAACGGCTGGTGTTTCCAAGGAATACCTACAGTACGTAGCGCGATCTAAATGTAATCGGGGTATGAGTTCTCCGTTACCTGAGAGTCTGAGACACCCACAGATATAGATCTATATAGATAACGCAAGTATCACGATTTGTATTGAAACCAAGCGTGCCGACTTTTTAATACCTTTTGTGACGTCACAGCCGATATTTAGTGACGGGAAATCCAAACCGATTCAAAGACACTGATGCCGCCGATGCCATTTCGCCCAATACGTTCAACTGGAGCCGTCCGCTATGATTTTCTCTGACAAAAGACGCGCGTGGACTGAAGTTAGAGGCGACCAACCTCGACGCTTGGTCGGGGTTGAGACCCGCGAAGTACATGCATCTGCGTTATCTATGTAGATCTATATCTGTGGAGACACCCATAGTAGGCGCAAAACTTTAGATCGGTAGTTTATAAGGCAATATACAGAGACAGCACTCAGATTGCGTCGGTACTGCAAAACTGCCCCATTTTGTTTTTACAGATACGTATTTTAAGTTTAATACCGAATGCAATAAGATTGCGGGCGGACTGTACATCTTCCTTGCTTTAAAAACTTTGTAGTAGTTAGTGCATTTTTTATGTGATATATGTGTAAAAATGTTATGGAATGAATTCAGATTCCTCGAGATTTTTCACCCAGTCTTAAGAAATATTTATTTCAAGCCGAGCATATAGAAAGAAAGAAAGAAAGAAAAAAAAAACCGACTTCAAAAAGTAGGTAAACTAAAAAGCATAAAATAAATTTACTTCGCACAAATAATACGTTTTTTCATTTAGTTAAATAGAAATTATTAAATAATTATTTTATAATTCTGAAGTCGGTGCCAAGTAAATCGGATAATTAAGAACTAATATTCAGTCAGAAAATAGTTGTTAGAAAGATTTATACTTATTATCTAGTTATTGGTTACTTGGCACCGACTTCAGAATTATAAAATAATTATTTAATAATTTCTATTTAACTAAATGAAAAAACGTATTATTTGTGCGAAGTAAATTTATTTTATGCTTTTTAGTTTACCTACTTTTTGAAGTCGGTTTTTTTTTTGTTAAAAATTATTTTATTTTACGATTTTAAGTGATGGGTAGACCGAGCAAGAATGTTTCTCGAATGAGGAGACGACGGTTACTTGAGACGGAAAACTTATTAATAATAATCCCCGTACTCCTAACCGTTGAGGAGTTGTACCTTCCAGCATCAGCTCTGCAACTTAAAATGCAAATATCCAAGTAGTTTTAGGTAATATACGAAACACAATATAGAAGCTTGATTGACCCATGATTTCTCTAGGATCCCATCATTAAATCATGACCTCATATTATGAATATACATAAGTAATATTCAACGTCTCGCCTCATCTGTGTATAACTTGAAAGAATACAGTAAACGGCCTCAAAGAGCCTATATTTAAAGAATTATCCCCGTACTCCTAACCGTTGAGGAGTTGTACCTTACAGCATCAGCTCAGCAACATAAAATGCTGGCTACTAGATGCAAATATCCAAGTAGCTTTAGATAATATACAAAAAACAATATAGAAGCCTTTTAAATTTGAGGGTTGCCCTCGATTTCTCTAGGATCCCATTATCAGAACGTGACTGGAAAAAAATGGGACCACATGACAAGTATATCCTATCAAACAAAAAAAGAATTTCTTAAATCGGTCCAGGCGTCTTCGAGTAATCGGTGAACAAACATAAAAAAAAAAAAAAAAAAATACAACCGAATTGAGAACCTCCTCCTTTTTTTGAAGTCGGTTAAAAAAATATTTATTTCACAGACACACTCTGGACAACACAGTTGAAAACAAAAACAAACAAACAATCAAAGAGAAAAAAAAAAAGCAAAATAAACAAAAAAAAAACCGACTTCAAAAAGTAGGTTAACTAAAAAGCAAAAAATAAATTTACTTCGCACAAAATAATACGTTTTTTCATATAATTAAATAGAAATTATTAAATAATTATTTTATAATTCTGAAGTCGGTGCCAAGTAAAAACAACCTTTCTACAATATCAAATTACAGTTCACACAAAAAGGGAGGCGTAGTTGTTCTAGTGCGCGGTCGCCCAGTATTGGTACTTACCACAGAAATATAACTAATATTCAGTTAGAAAAATGTTGTTAGAACGATTGATATTATCTATACAGAGTTATTAATTGTTTACTTGGCACCGACTTCAGAATTATAAAATAATTATTTAATAATTTCTATTTAATTATATGAAAAAACGTATTATTTTGTGCGAAGTAAATTTATTTTATGCTTTTTAGTTAACCTACTTTTTGAAGTCGGTTTTTTTTTTGTTAAAAATTATTTTATTTTACGATTTTAAGTGATGGGTACACCGAGCAAGAATGTTTCTCGAATGAGGAGACGATGGTTACTTGAGACGGAAAACTTATTTATAATAAACAAGAATTAAATCCTTTCTCCTGACTATTGAGGGTCACGACCTTCCATCATCAGCTCATTTTACACAATAACTAGCAGCAGGAATATGCGTACAGTAGTGAAAGAATTATCCTTTAACTCCTAACTATTGAGCAGTTGACCTTCCATCATCAGCTCAACCACATAAAATTATTGCGACCAAGCGTAAATCCTGGCATCGATTAATAAAATATGAGGGTTGCCCCCGATTTCTCTGGGGTCCCATCATCAGATCATGACATGCTGACAATGGGACCACCTTTGAAATATCTCCGTTCCAACAGCTCACTTGAAATCATAACTAGCAGTCTGAATATGTGTACAGTAGTGAAAGAATTATCCTTTAACTCCTAACCATTGAGGAGTTGACCTTCCATCATCAGCTCATCCACATAAAAATACGTAAATACTAGTGTAGCTTTGAAAAACACACTAAAAACATTACATGTGCCTATAAAATTCGAGGGTTGCCCTCGATTTCTCTGAGATTCCATCATCAGATCACGACATGCTGACTATGGTACCCCTTTGGAATCATCTCCTGTCCAACAAAAAAAGAATCATCAAAATCAGTTCATAAACGACGAAGATATCCGTGAACAAACATAAAAAAAAAAAAAAAAAAAAAAGTAACATATATACGAATCGAATTGAGAACCTCCTCCTTTTTTAGAAGTCGGTTAAAAATAAAATGTTTCTTATCAAATGCTCGGCTTGAAATATATTTCTTCAAGAGTCAAATTAGCTGTGTAGTCAGCAATATGTTTTGGTCTCCGGTAACAGTGGCAGTCTCTCAATAAATAAGTCTTCTTTAGTCCTACGGTCCTAATCGACTCTTTTTGTGAAGAATGGGTTGGTCACCTAGACTCAGCTGTGCCGGGTCTAGGTCAGATTAGTGCAGGTTGCGCCGGATGTTAGGGAACCTGGCTCACTTTCTGCGTCACTCGGAGAGGCTCCTTTCATGCACCACAATTTGCATTGAAAAGAAGAAGAACAAGGATCTGTTTTTGTTTACTTACCCCTAGAAATATATTCCTTGAAGAGTCAAAGCCAGCGGCGTATATGCGGCAGTTGTTGACATCGTTGCGGTCTGATATGATGCGGCACGCGAACCGCGATATTGTGCTCTGCAACACCTTTGTGTCTCCGGTCTTGTCGCCGGCCACTGTGTCCATCACCACGAAGTCAATAGGCGATTCTGATGATCTACCGATCTGTGGGCAAAGAGAAGATTTTATTAACAAAAGGATTAAAGAGATTAAACAAAATGTTTCTATCAATAAGTAAGACCATAAAAATATATTCGTGATACATTTAAAAGTTTTCTCACACGTTATAATAGAAACACTTTCTTTTTTTAGCAAAGTTGCGGATAAAAAAAATATAAGTTGTTTTTAAGACATCAAAATTAGGTCACATTTCAAAATAAAAAATTCCAATTACGTTAACGGTTTTGGATTAAGAAATAAGGAAAAGTGTCTATTATCAAGTTATTATGAATAATATATTTAACATAATTATTTAGGCAGTCCAAAAGTCTGAGCTAAAACTAGTACGTTTAGAAATTTTCTTTACCACTGTTACTGTCCTGCTATTGTTATGATATTGGTACAGTTGAGTTCACAAAGGTGGTGGCAATTTTGAACCAAATTTTACAGATAACAATGTTCAAAACTGCCAACGTATTAATTAATTCTACTGTAAAATATGTGGTGGAAAGACTTTGGCTATGCTATGCTATGACACATAAACTTGAGTCTATCGCTCGGAAAATCCACTGACGATTGGCAATGATTAAGCAATGTTGTCGAAATAATTGGACCAAGTCAAAACCAAAATCGATACGAAAAAAAATACATTTAAACTATATTAATTTAATATAATAAAATAATAACTGCGATGCCTTAGCTAGTGTTTTTGATGCAATTGTTAATAGATTAAGGGCTCATTTCAACAAAATCCATTCAGTAGTTTTTGCGTGAAAGAGTAACAAACATTCAGACATTATTAAATCCCCTACAGACCTTCACATTTATATTATTAGTAAAATATAAAATTAATTGTCAGTGTTTCAATTGACTTTTATTAATACTTTAATTTTTTTTTTTATTTATAAAAGGAAGTCACAAGTTGGGTAGGAAACAAATTAAACAATAGCAACTTTTCCTTCCTTAAATACGATACTAATCATAATGTCGGAAATTCCATACAGAAGTGCGATAAACGATAACAAATATTACATTTCTAAAATATAAGGAACTCCGTAGTACACACGGCTACACAACAAGCTATACATTTCAAGCTTCACTCGACGGGGATCATTGCGTTAATTGAGTGTTATGGCTGCTCTATTAAGTGGTTGTACGGTGTGTTAAGAGAACGGGCGAAATCCACCTAATGATAAGTGGCAACTCTACTCCATGAAGATCCACAATATACGAGGATACAAAGGATGTAGATAATGTCGCTACACTTGAGGATTTCGCCATTTACCTAAAATGGCAATTATATCAGAGACTAATTATCCTTTAATTTAATTATTTTATATTTATAAAAGGAAGTCACAAGTTGGGTAGGAAAAAAATAAAACAATAGCAATTTCCTTCCTTAAATACGATACTAATCATATAATGTCGGAAATTCCATAAAGAAGTGCGATAAACGATAACAAATAATACACTTCTAAAGTATAAGGAACGCCGAAGTACACACAGCTACACAACAAGTTATACATTTCAAGTATAAGATGGTCTCGCATTGCCCGAGAAGCCTATACAATGGAACACAAACTATATTGAAAATGTTAAATTAATGTAATGTTGTTATAAGATTAAAGCTGAAACTATTTTATATATTTCGTATAGGTACTAAAATTTGATAATTAACGTCACAAGTGATATAAATTTCGCACACACAATTATATACAGATACGCACAGGCATGCACACACACACACACACACACAAACCTCTCTTTGTATTGTAATTTTTCAATTCATATTTTATTATATGTGAGGTATAATAAAATTTAATTTATTATCTTTTAAAAAAAATTGTCTACTGGGTCGAAAGAGACTGGACTCCACGACACAGGTTATCCTAGTGTGGAGCCCAGGGATCAAACACAACTGTATTGATTTTTGAGACAATAGCATAGACATAGCTATGTGTACATAAAATGATAACGTTATTAATAAGATTGCTGAGTGCTATTATGCAAGATAGCGACAATATCTAATGTTTTATTATTGTCGCTATCAAAATAAGTATGATGAAGTGATGATCGATAAGTATTAGACTAATTGACAACCATTTCGCACCTTGTCTCATCTTAGTTAACATATAATAGTTATATACGTTATTATTTAAGCAATTAAGTACTGTTGCATTATTTGACGTCGCTCCCAAAAAAAAAAAAATAACTATTTGATAAAAATTAAAATTAGTTAATTTATCGTGAGCTTGTTCACTGACGTCTTTACTGAATGTTAGATTGCCGGTATTTGCAGATTTATTATGATAACGTTTTGGATTAACCCGTATAAAAACCCTACCTAATCTCATTTATTGTTTGGAAAACTTGAATTTATTGTTGAAATACTTGAAACTGACAGATTTCTCAATGTTATCTATTCTCCACATTAACAGTTCAGTGACGCTTTCAACAGAATCCCAAATATTACACGTGCCCAAAATAGTCGTACCAAAATGCGTAAATAGCTTCCCATGTGTCTATTTATTCTAAAGTGATTTGAATGAAGCCGATAAATAAAAGATCACAACCTACGATTTGAATTTTCCATCATGGATTTATGTACGTGTGGGTGATGTTACAATTTAAATCATAAGCAAACACGCAAATGGAGACCAGGAACTATACGCAGAAATGAATTATGCATAGATCACAAAAATATAAATCTCAATAATAGGTACTGATTTTTCTGAAAAGAGACCAATTTTGATATTCCCAGGTGTGTGTGTTTTTCCTTCAGTCTTTTCGAAACAGGAGTTATCCGGTAGTAATTTACCACGTTGTCAGAGTTAGATCCTGGCCAAATCAAACGTCAACCGAAGCAAAAGTGAAGTAGGCCTCTTTGTAAAGCCTCTTGGCAGTTCCGCCTAGCACCCAGTGATCAAGCTCATCAATTTGCAAATAGCATTAACCATTTAACACACCATTTACAGATAATCTCCTCAAAGACGGCACCAAGTCTCGGAGTGTGAAGGCTGCCTTACGTCACCCGTTCCGAAGACTGAGCGCACCGCTCTGATTGTCAATGACGAGAGCATTCGAACCTCCTGTCAAGTGCTCCTCGATGCACCGAGGCCGTACCAAAGAGGAAATTGTGGTAATGAAATAAGCACTAAAGTGCTATATTAAAAGAGATTAGTTTTGTCTAACGATCAGACGATCGGATGTGTTTCCGTAACTAATTAATGCTAAGTTCCTTTGGCAAATGTAAAGAATTTTTCATTTTTCGATCTACATTTAGAGGCTTTGTTTATGGTTAAACAACACATTTTCGTTGATTAGTGGTCTCGTTTTAAGTTTGGCAATCATGCGTTCTGCGCGAGCGCCAACTGGGACGTCAGTAACTCAGTACAAATAATTTTATTTTTATAACGGAATATCGTAGGTTAAAGAAGCCATCTTCGTATTTACACAGTATAAAGGTTACCTCCATCAATCGCACCAGACTGATTTCGAATGAAATCTGTAAATCTCAATTAAGAATTTGAAATTCAATTTCACAGAGTTTTGAGTAACGAGTCCAATTAACTTGTAATAACTTTAAGAAGTATTTGATACGTTAGGAGTACTTATTAAACCACTCCACCCACTCGAATAACTTGGTAACATTCCTGGATGAGATAATCGTTTCAAGTGTGATAATTTAAATCACAGGATTATCATCTATCGGTACTAAGTCCGTTACGTGATTTCGCGTCGTAAACTTAGTTAATTGGACTTAAATTAATGCAGACGACTTGGGTGTGAAGAAGACACGATTTTTCCAAATCAGACCAATATTACTTTCGTGCATTGCAATGTGTACGGTAGATAATTTCATTTGTATGATCACATCATTCTCAAATCTCAATACTACAATCTGACTGTTACACGAATCTCATTAAACTAGTTTGACCCCTAGATTCTGGGTAGGCAGTTATTTGGGCAGCTAACTGCTGGACAGACAAATACAGCGGGCTGAAAATAGTTAATTATTTTTTTAAAGAGTAAAATTTAACTAAACATCGGTAACATTTCCATTCAGAATCGGAAAGCTCTCAAACCGTTTAAAAATTCAACAATTCAATTTTATCGTGAATTTGATCATCTATATTTTCCGTTTCCTCAATATTATCGGATATCCTACAGCTGAATCCGGCCACGCTGTGCCGAATGGATCCGGTATCCAGCTTTACCTTTCACATCGTCGATCAACGTATTTGAAGGACGTCATCGGTCACAATAGCACTAAGCTGGGACGTAGAGTGGTTAAGTGCCTCCCTAACATCAAAGACAAGCTTCACTCGACGGGGATCATTGCGTTAATTGAGTGTTATGGCTGCACTATTAAGTGGTTGTACGGTGTGTGAAGAGAACGGGCGACATCCACCTAATGATGTGGCAACTCTACTCCATGAAGATGCACAATATACGAGGATACAAAGGGTGTAGATAATGTAGCTATACTTGAGGATTTCGCTTTTTACCTCATATGGCAATAATATCAGAGACTAATGTCATACACCAAACCGGACCACGCGCAAAGGCAAGTTATAGGAGAGACGGCAGAGCTTTCTTCCTCGAGCTCGTTTACCGAAGTCCTTACCTACTTACTAGTACCTGTAGTATATTAAGCAGTTGAGGGGGTGTTCTGGTATAAGAATGCAGATTAGCGTGATCGACGCCGCATTGCTGTTGTTGGGTAACTGGAGGCGAATCGGCGAGGCGCGAGTCGTTTGCGTCACGAGTACGACCCGACGCCGCCGCCGTCGCCGCATATATTACGGCCCTGCATTATGCACTTGTGAAATTAACTTTATGGCAATCGATTGTCTGACCTTTGCTTAAGGTCGAATAGTATGAGTGAATCTTCTTTTAATTTTTGCAGCCGTTTCTTGTCCTTGGAAAACTTATACTTTTTTTATTTATTAATACTTCATTGTAATAGTGGCTACAGATAGCCAAAACTAGAACCGAGTTTGGAATGAAGCTAAAAGACACGGTAAAAGTCGCAAAAAACATCTTATTGATCTGAAATGCATCATAATTTAATAACATGCGGCAGATTATTTCAGTAAGATGCTGCCAAATCCGTCACATGACTGCATTTTTTTCTAAAACAGAGCAAAAATGTTCAATTGTATCTGGCGCCAGACACTTTTATTGACCATACCTCTTGCACTTTAAAGTCTGCTGATATATAAAACGTATCTTTATTCAACGCTCTCCCGATTTAAACTCTTGCAACATCACTAAACGGTTGCTATTCTCCGAGCAGCTGGCCAGAAGATCATTATGCCAATTTGTCATGTCTAAACTCAATCAGAGTAACACTAAGTCCATTGCGCAACGACAGCTGCCTCTAGGTTACAACTGAGCGATTCTGAACATCTTTTTCCTGCAAACCACAGAATTGGATCAGTGAGCGTGACGAGAAAATGAAGATGGTTCAGTTTACACTATCCGGTTGCTCCGTTATGTACCCACAACTTGTGTGACTTGTGACGTGACCAGTGCGTGTCCTTTGCGCCAAGCCAAGACTAATCTTATCTAGGTACGGTTAAATATTAACCAAAACTATCGATAATTACATCTTGTGCAAAGAGATAAGAGCCTAGTCACGCACGAGAGTGGGTCGTGTTTCGAATGTGTATTGTTCGTAAGCGGGTGTAATTACGTAGCCATTTCAAAATAATGTTTCCGTCGGTAATGTTATCCCGCAGGTATGCTATAAAGAGACTGTACGAGTAAAGGTGAAGTATTCAGCTAAAATGTTAATCTATTCTACGTTCGGCGGAGTGATTTTAATTTGCTGCGGATAGTTTATTGCATGTACTGGGTTTGGTACAATGAACATGGATATGAAGATAACATTTTTCAGTGTTAACGATACAATTATTTTTGCTAAATGAATGATCACTTTAAAGTTTGTGCAATCTCTGGCCTTATAATTTTCAAGTTTTTGCTTTCTAATCAGTGCATTAAAATACCTGGCAACAACCGAAACTTACTTAACACTTGGAGTAGATACAATCATGTTCAGTAGTCTAGAACTGATCGTAATTTCCAAGTAGATGAAGACGACTGCATAAAATAGCAACAAAAAAGCAGCGAATCTGTCACATCTCATAATATTGTATCAACTGCATTTTTGCATACCGATAATCCAGTGAAACATGTTGTGTCCTCTTATTGAATTGTACCACCTTTTTGTTGCGTTTTATGTTTTTAGCAAATAAACGTTTATATTTCTATAACTGTTGTTATTATTTTCAGCTATTTTTAATTCTAATTAAAGTTTAGCGCAACGATAATGTTATTATTCTGCTCTTCTCATAATTAAAAACTTCAACTTTTGCACCTACTACCCTACTCTCAGCATCACCCAAAGGTTGACTGGTAGAGAATGCCTATAGCATTAAGTCCGCCTATGTGCGATATTGTACATTAAGTTTTAAAATAAATAAATAAAAAATAAATAATGCTAGTGAGGTCTATTGGTCTCTAGACCTTCATCCCAGTAGACGTCGACCAAGTACCACGAGCCTTGCCAGACGTATTGCGTCAATAATATGATTTATCGCAATCTGCTGTAACATTAGTACATGTTAGATATCAATGTAGCAGTGGCGAACCGTAACCAATATCGATTGACCGCAGGTAGGATAACTACACAACTAATGACAAGTAATATCAGAGCTGTATCGTATATTAAGCGACTATGTAATTAAAATTAACTATATAGAAGGAAAAAAACAAAATATTAAATATAATTAAGCGTTGTATAAATTTTCCATCATTTGTTGTACTTGAACTTGATTAAAATAGTTACTTGTGCAACAAGATAGCAAAGTGCTTGTTTTGAGGCCCTAATACGCGAAAGATTCTATAAGTATAATCACGAGCGTACAGCGAGTGATTCTAGGTTGGAATCTTGAGCCTAGTGAGGAACTTAAAAGCATGAGATGTAGATAACTTTGATCTCGTGTCACATAAACTTTTCACCTAGGCAGTGAGAAATCAATGCTTAGAAACGAAGGATAAGGTGGAACTAATAACCTAATAACTAAATAACCTTGTAACTTAGTTGGTAGAGTGCGTTAATTTTTTTTTCGGATACTCATATTCAATAACAACGATAAAATTATCTAAATGTATAATTTAATTTATAAACTATTTCAGTTCAATAAAACCAAGGTATTTCATATTTTCGCTAAGCTTGTGTTAGACCCCGTGCACGCTGAAATGACATCAATGACTTTCAAATTCCAAAGCCAAGTAATTTTTCTAACGCCCACAGCCTAATAGAGTTTTGCTCACTGTTTTCACACAACAAAGAACGCCTTTTCTAACCGCTGCCGTGTTGGGGTGAAAAGGTTATATAAAAGTAATAGTTCTGATCTACTGCAATCTCCTGCTGGACATAGGACTTTTACAGGGAGCGCCATTTTTCTTGCTTATTTTTTTATATAGTTTGAACAACACTGGCACTAATAATTTTGACTTAAAACCGATAACTTAAACTAACAAAAGAACTAGACAAAGAACTGCTTCTGCGTATACAACAAAAAGTGAAGGTAAACCATATTGTACAAAAACTTTTTTGATCCACGATCTTATGACAAAGCGTTATCTATAACCAGAAAAAGCCGGTTATTTCGTGATGAACACTGGTATTGTTACGTTATTGGTCTATGTTTTGCATTAAGGTCAATTTTAAGCAAGTAAAAACGTGAGCACTCAAAAGGTACCCAAAAGATAACAGACAGAGCCTTTCGACTTTCGAGAAAGAACTGGCTGATAAAAACTACTTCTCGTATTAGAATCTAGAACCGGGTCAGTCATTGCGTTGGACGAAATGAAATCGAATTAGAATTGTACGTGTTACAATTCTCATAAGATCTTTGATTCGTTCAATGGCCGAGTCGATTGTCACCGTGCTGCACCGCCAAGATTGCCATTTCAAAGAATTCTATTAGACTCTTTCCTGTTACTGGACAATCTCGTTGTGCTTTTTGAATGGCGAATTGACTGAACTGGCTGACTCTACAGCATTTGTAAAAGAGCTTATGAAAAGGAGGTTTGATTGTAAAAGTACAGGTCCGTGCGATTGTCGCATACTTTGAGAAATGCGTGCGCGCAATCGCAGGATGTTAAAAACCATGTCGTAGCAATTTCAACTCAATTTACAATCATTCGTGGAAATAAAACTGCCATCATTATCAATAATGAATACGAACTGTTTATTGATGATGGTTTTTCATGTTTTCTTTTATTTGTTTTAAAAAAACGACACCCGCACTAGGAATAACTCCTGTGTCGCGGGGTTGTTCACAAACATACATTTCACACACACAAATTGCTCTTTACTATCTAGCAGTGGGTGTTGGACAAATAAAATCGAACCTTATAATAGGGTAGGTATAATATATGTACAGGTCAAATGCGCATAAAATAGCAAGCGGAAACCATCCATCTTATTTACATTTTATGGGACCTATAAGGAAACTTGGTCGTAAAACACCTAAGCCTATTGTTAAGTTCTTTAGAAAGAAAGCCAATTAAAAGTTTAATACTATTTATTGCAATCGTAACTTATTAACTGCCGAGCCCATAAACAGAAGTTTCCAAAACAATTACGCATCGACTATCAATTACTTTTCTTACCATGATTTATCGAGAAAAGTATCAGTAAGTATTGATTCGGGCATCTTATTGTTATTTATTTTGCTAATCCTTATTTATATCTTCTAAATTCATATTGAGTAAAATGTCAGAAAAATAGCTAGTAGGAATTATGAGCCTATGACTTGTCCTAATGGAGGATATTAGGTTATAGGTAGTTATAGGTAGCCATTTAGCAATCAACATTAATTAGTAACTAAGTTTGTTCTATAATAAATTCGAAGCAAATTCATCACCATTCACACTTGACATTATTAATGATCTATTTATAGTTATGGATGACAATTATACTTTTTAATAAAGTCTGATAACGATCTTCAGAAAATCGACAATTAGTTGATTCGACATGATAAAAGACAGAGAAATAATTCCTAAATTAATTGATCATCTACAGGCGGCCTGAGAGCATGCATTTAACTAGAGGAGGCTGTAGATTTTAAATCGCATTATTCCCACTGCACGAGCAGACCTGCGCGTTCCAGATCAAATTCACGTCAAACTTTAGAAATGTATGCGTTTTACAGTTTAGACCCGGCCCGGGGAAAATGTTTTATAAAATTTGACAGTTAAATCGTTGCAGAAGTATAACCGTCAATTTTCTTCACGTAACATCTTGACATCTATTATATCTGGGTCCGGCGTACAATATTAACTTTCAAACATTGAAGGATATGAGTCAATTATGACGGAAGTTAGAAGGCGACACGAGATTTGATTGGTTGTCGAAAAAATCTGTCAAATGTTATATTGTTATTAAGTCGCATGAGACACGGTTCAATGAATACAAATACAATTTTACACTTTACACCAGCCTTAAATATATCAATTGGAATCGCAGGTGTTTTCAGTAAAATGGATGTCTCGATTGGCAATCGAGCTTTCCACTTCATGTCTATGAGCTTTCGATTGGAAAGCTCGATTTTCCTCAACAAGTCAATTTTAGTCGATACTACGTTATCATCACGCTTCGCTTGCTTTGACAACTCGTTTAGGAACTGGCAAGGATATCACACCATTTGACTAATCTGTCATTCAACAACTAAAATCTTAGGATTACTTCAAATAATGATCCCATTATATCAAGCAACATGTTTAAAAACAAGCAGAAATATTCGAAATAAAAGCTCTAAGTTTTATATCGGTTACTAAATTGAATGTTGGTAAAACTCTTCGAATAAAACTTCTTGGTTTCATTCCGTGTAACTGAAGAAGAGGCATTTACAATCTAATCCTATAGTCCTAGATGCCGAGCAGTCACCGAACTTTTAGAAAAGTGCAATTAAATTTCTTTGAAGTAGGTAAATAGTTTTCCACTTAACAAACAAAGCATGTCTTACTTTCAATGTATAAAATCTGCATGAAAAAGCAGAACCGTTGTTCCACAATCTGAATAAAATTGCATTTCTCAAAAATACCGTAGTTCTTTAGAAAGCCGGCGGACCGGCGCCGTTCACCATTTACCTGCACATTCGTCTGCTTCCTGTAAGTCAGCGACAAAAACTCGTGTACAGAACAAACACTATTAAACGCATTGTTCAAGTATAAAATTCACTATAATTTTTCGGTAAATAATGGAGAAACTTTACACGAGAGTCAACCGTCCAGTTTGTTGAGATCTTCTTTGAACCCTTTCACATTGTAATGTTTGTTATAGTTTGAGAGACCTGTGCAAAGTGGTTTGTGACCAAGCCTATTACAGGAGCTTTAGGGTTGGCAAAAGTATGAAAAATTTTAAGCTTTATTATTTGTTTTTGTTGTGTTGATTAGTTGAGACATCGTCAAAATTATTCTATCGGATGTATGTTGCAGTGTAATGGGTCAATACAGGTTGTTGTTAGACTTAAGATGGAGAACAATAGAGCCTTGTTTATACCATGAATGTCTAAATAACACCCCATTACAGCTACCTGGTTTCCAAGCAGCTAAGTATAGCAATTGTCTGTCGCAGTGTCCGTCTACAAAGCCGGTCTATGATTTAGCGAAGGACTTCACTTCACGGTCTGTTGAGGCCAGTGATTGGTGGGTGACACAAAAACTGTTACATAAAGTAAAATGGTTAAACTATGGAAGCCACAACTGCTGGAAGCAAATTTAATTCTAGTTTTTTTGAATGAAAGGAAAAACTTTAGTTCACTAATGTTCCCATTCAGGACTGTCTTGAAGTCGTCGAAAGGAAGTTAGCGATAACGATCTACCTAATGAATATGTTGTTCTACTTAAAAACTGTTTGGATGGTAACTACTTCTTACACCGTGGACAATATTACCTCCAGATCGACGGGGTGGCCATGGGTAGCCCAGTAGCACCGGTAATGGCCAACATCTGGATGGAGTACTTCGAGGAAGCCATAGACAAGCAGACCTTTCAGGTGAAGCTCTGGAAGAGGTATGTCGACGACGTGTACTGCATTATGAAGGGAAACAAACAGGAAGTAGAACATCTATCTAACCACCTGAATGCCATTCACCCGAACATTAGATTTACCTATGAAATGGAATCTGGCAGGTCGTTGGCCTTTCTTGACGTGAAAATTATGGTGAGAGAAGATGGTACCTTGGGCCACACTGTGTATCGAAAACCCACGCACACAGACAGGTATCTAAACGCCCAGTCGCACCACCACCCGCGTCAGCTACAATCCGTTGTTGCGTCACTAACTAACAGAGCCTATGACCTTTGTGACCCTGAACATTTGGAATGTGAGCTCACACATGTTCAGGAGGTACTCGAGCGCAACGGATTCAGGAGCGTCGTGAAACGTCCAAAGAGGAAAGAACGTCAGCCCGGGGTAAACAGAGCGCCAGCTTTCATGCCATACCTAAAAGGAGTGACGGACAAAATTGGAACAGTACTTAACAGGTACTCCATCAAGACTGTATATAGTCCGCTCTCCAAAGTAGCGAATCACCTGCGAACCCCGAAAGATGTCATTCCTCTACAGACACCCGGTGTGTATAAAGTGGATTGCAGTTGTGGTAGCTCCTATATCGGACAGACCAAAAGAACAATCGCAGAACGGGTCAAGGAGCATATCACGGCTGTTAAAAACCGTCAGATCCACAAGTCGGCTATTGCGGAACACTTGTTGGAGTCAGGGACCAACCACTGGATCGAACTACATAAACCACAGGTTCTATCTACTGAGCGTCACTATTACTCCAGAATAGTACGTGAAGCGGTTGAAATCAAAAAATACAAAAATTTCAACCGCGAAGATGGATACCGACTCTCCACAGCCTGGAACCCTGTCATCGCCAAATGCAATCGTTGCCGTAATGATACGCATCAGTCTAAAGACGTCGTCAGTGTTGTGTGCAGAAATACCGACAATGTGGACAAAAATAAAAATTGTGACGACCAAGTGAGGGTAGTGAACAAAACCCTCGCTTCACGGAGACGACGCTGAGCCTTCACCAGTTAGCTCGTGACCACGATCGGTGTGACTCGATCGAAACAGTCGAGCAAGGAGGTATTTATACCTTAAAAATATTTACGCGATTAAGACCCGTGTCTTTAATATATAATTATGTGTACAAATCGTGATAGTTTAAAATCATTAACTTTAGTTTTGCCTTAAAATTAAAATACAAGGATTAATATTGAAATACTGAACTCCTTTTCCAAATGAATGAATTTTATCGAACTGGTTATTAAGTTTGTCAGCCGTAGTTCCTTGCCTCCTCGGAGGGTGAATGTCGTAATGCCTAAGACAGATGGCAGTCGCTCCGTATAAATTATTCAGATGCAAAATGGCAGTGACCGATGACCCAGTCCAAATCTTGGTAAAAAAGGTCTAAAAAAAGTTGGTGAATATGATTATGTTGGTTTAGGCAGTTGGTAACCCTGGAGTATTAAATCTAAACCGAAGTCACGTGTACCGGTGGTGCTTACGCCTGCGCGTGACTTTATAATTGATTTGGCTGTAGTGCACATAAGTTTATTTAAACAAATGCTAATGTGTACTTATCGTGTACATTAGTATAAATCAATGTAACCTTTAATTAAGTTAGTTTGGAGAGAATTGATTTCTACCTGGAGATAAATTAAAGGTAAAGTTGCGGGCACATGAAGCAGTCAGCTGCACCGTCTTATTGTTTACTGGTGTATTGATTTTATTAGAAGAAGCCATTATAGATAAACGTACATTGTATATGCCAATATGAACAGCGAGGTCTAGGTCGTTGAATACTGTATTATAGTAGCCAAGCATTAACGTGGTATGAAGCTACGGTGTATTTTTATATGATGCAAGGCCAAAAAGGAACTTCTATCTATTACAGCAACAAAAGTGAAACATCTATGAAAAAGCAAAAAATTAAATATGACATCTAGCAAGCTAACTCCTCAAACCGCTATTATCCTAATTGCTTTTGTATTACAGTCCACAACAAATATCTAACTAAACCGAGGTACGATCACTTTATAAGCAGACTAGCAAGACATCAATCGAAGACAGAGCATTATTAGTAGCCGTAGGCGTCACGTAGGCGAGGCCGGGGGCACACAATCACACATGACTATCTCCAAACAAATCCCGTATACATAATTAGATCGCATTATCTGAACAATGAACCAGCATTCGGATAATCGCATTTGCATAATTATACGAGCTAAAAAGATTATGCGCGCATATTTTTATGAATAGATGGACGTTATGCGTGACGGAAGACTGACAATCACCTTGATATAATTTCTAAAACGTAACAACAACACAAAACAAACCACTTAACATTAAAACGAATCGCCTATAAAATAAAATTTACGCTCGCTACGGAATCCTAAAATGGTGTGCCATTTTTAGCTCTCATATCCTGACATGTCGGTAGCATGTCGAAGCACATGTTTCACCACATCTGCACACGGCGGATACTTCAAATGTAACATTATATTCGGCTTACCTACCTGCATTTTCATAAATACATCACCAAACCATTTTGAGCTTTAAGTCTTCTGGAATAAAGTGGAAAAGAAAATAGGGCAATATTAAATAGGTAATATGGAAACGTAAATACAGGGAAATTGTCCGGAGGTCTCGGGACATGCCGCTAGCAGGCTGTCAACTGTCAATAGTAGCTTCCTCTACAGAAGTCAACGGAACTCGTGGGCCTTTTGAAAAGGTCGCCTTTGACGGACAGCAAATGAACAAGTGGCCTGAATAGCCTTATAAAATATAGTGGATTATAAGATGGCTCTTAGAGATAGTTACGTCGGAAAGGACTCAATGGGCCTACAAGTTATGTCGGTGAAGAGAAATTAAAATCAAAATAATAGGACTGATTGCCAGAATTAAAGTAAAGTAATACTGGGTTGCAGACAGTAATGTCTACAACCCAGTATTACTTTACGACCGAAAAAAATGTAAAAATAATAATTGCTACACGTATTTCTATTAAGATGCTTCGAAACTACAAAGGTTATGAATACATTGTCACAAATTGCATACTACCCACATACTACACGCATTGGAGCGAAACATTCACCATAAAAGAACTCCTTGATGTACAAGGCGCATACGGGCTATTATTTGTATTGCCCTTAGAGGTTAAAATCTGTTCAGTACTTGTTTAGTACTTATGGAACTATGAACTTAACGGAGGACATCGCATTTCAATAGACTTGGAGCTCTTGTTTTAACGAACAACAAATCATAATACGTACATTCGAGAAATTGAGGTCCCACGTGCAAATGAGCTCGTAGAAGTAATAAGCACCTTTATTCCACCGGTTGTCATCTGTCTTGAAAGAACAATCATACCATAGTTATCTACTAATCTGTTAAGACCCTACGATAACTTTTGAGATTTTTTTCTGAACAATGACGCCCTAAAGACAAGTTCTTACTTAGTTTGAAAGTCACTATTTCAACATCATGTTTTTGCTACTCCCATTTGTATTTCTTCTAGGAAATCATCGTCCCAAAAGGTTTTACTTTTATTGTACACAGGAAAACTGTTACTGGTAGACTCGTAATTCGTAATACAATGTTTCGTTCATAGGATGAATTTGGTGCAAATAACCACGCACCAGCTAGCTGTCATCATTTGTTCAAAATCAATTTACAGTAGACTAGAACGAGGTTAATAGTTTCACTGCAGTGCAAATATAAATCATACCTAATAACATAACATAGATATTGGACAAATTCCGGTACACAATAAGCCCAGCCCACGCGTGTTTGTAGAAATGGGACATCGTTCGGGCTGTTAGCGCATGTATAAGTTGCTTTGCTTGTATTGTTTTTTTGCAAGCTTAGCACACGAATATGTTAATATTTTATTTATTTATTTATTAAAATCACTTACAATATAATCTTACAAAAATTACAACAACATAGTGTAACATAAAACAGTTTAGGTTTTTCTGTACACCAATTCGTCGACGGTACATGTAAAAAAAATTCCATCGGATTTACACACAGCGCAGCGCGCGCGTAAACAAATAAAATTTCTATCCACCTTCAAAGCAAAATGCATATTACATGCATTTAACCGATATTTTTACGTGTCTACTGGCGGAATTCCAGAGAGTTTACGACACATTTCTTTAGCTAGTTAACATTATTATCGCAATGGGTTTAACCTCTAAGGACGATTGTATTTTTTGTATGATATACATACACAAGTTTATTTTATACCGTCGAGCTACGTAGAGGTAGCTACGTGCGGAGTGCGAAAGCTAGTAAATCATAATAACATAGATATCGTACTAATAGCCCAGTGCCGTTAATTTTTAAGACCAAAAAAATTAATAGTAGGATGAAACCCATTAGAAAAGGAGGAGAATATTATAAAAATTTAAGGAAAAATAATTTACGGGCGATCTGAGGTCGGGAAGAGGGGGAGGGGGTTTTAAGGGTAAAAAACGAATTTTCTCGATTTCCGGCAAAACTAAAAGTCCTATGGAAAAAAGTCGAATGGCAAAGTTGTTGGTAATAAAAAGATCTTAAACTTTTGTATTTACTTTTTTTTCATATAACCTCAAAATTAATGTGAAAAATTCAAAAAACCAAGTTTTTGGTTTTTTATTTTTATCTTTTACAAACAAAAATTTTTTTTCACGAAATTTTGTGAAAACTTACCTTTTTATGTCCCAAATACGCTGTAATTTATTTGATTAGTAATATTTATTTTTTCACCTTTTTTTTAAATAATATCGTTTTTTTACCCTTATTTTCGATTGAAAATTCACCCGTCAAAATATCAGCTTTTTTCAAAAAATTGGTATGTTTTTTGTTCGTTGAAATGTCTTCTTTCTGATGGTGAAAATATATATATATATTACTATAATAAATCTTCACAGAAAATGCAAAACAAAGATCGGAAAAAACTATTAATATATAATTAACATATTATACAATCTTGAGTTATTTATTAAAATTTACACTTTAATTACTCGAAAAACGTAAGATTACATGTTACATTGATAAAATATTAATATTATTAACTTATTTGTTTGTAAATAGCTCAAAATTGTATAAAGTGTATATATTAATTATATATTAATAGATTTTTACGATCTTTGTTTTGCATTTTCTGTGAAGACTTACTATTGTAACATATATATATCTTTTCACCATCAGAAAGAAGACATTTCAACGAACAAAAAACATACCAATTTTTTGAAAAAAGCTGATATTTTGACGGGTGAATTTTCAATCGAAAATAAGGGTAAAAAAACGATATTATTTAAAAAAAAGGTGAAAAAATAAATATTACTAATCAAATAAATTACAGCGTATTTGGGACATAAAAAGGTAAGTTTTCACCAAATTTCGTGAAAAAAAATTTTTATTTGTAAAAGATAAAAATAAAAAACCAAAAACTTGGTTTTTTGAATTTTCACATAAATTTTGAGGTTATATGAAAAAAGTGTACATACAAAAGTTTTAGATCTTTTTATTACCAACAACTTTGCCATTCGACTTTTTTCTATAGGACTTTTAGTTTTGCCGGAAATCGAGAAAATACGTTTCTTACCCTTAAAACCCCCCCCTCCCCCTCTTCCCGACCTCAGATCGCCCGTAAATTATTTTTCCTTAAATTTTTATAATATTCTCCTCCTTTTCTAATGGGTTTCATCCTACTATTATTTTTTTGACTTTTTATCATTTTTTAAGGGATCTACCCTGGGCTATAATTCCGATGCACAATTCAAAAGTTCGTAGACATGAGATAGTTCACGTTGTTTCGCGGCAGTTGCATGCGTTGCATCGCTTGCATTGTTCTTTCGCAAGCTTAGCACGAAGGTATTCGCTTAATTAATATGTTTACACGGCAATGGATAACAGGAGCAGAACCTTGCTTTTATTTAATCTAGAGTAATGAGGTGTATAGCTAATTGACTAAGTTAAGTGCACTAAGTGCATGGATGGTAAAAACCTATTCTGTTCTAATAGGTTTATGTTTTTAATGAAGTTGTAAACCTATTTCTGTAGTTAATGGTTGTAAGAGAAAAGTAAAATGTATATTTTAAACTAGGAATTTTTAAGTTCTTTTTGTAAGTCGTGGCTTTATCGTGCCCCAAATAGTATTGTTTATAGCACGGAGTCCCTATAAAAATTGGATACCGTTTCAAATTTGACTATTTTGTAATGTGTGAACTAGCCTACATACCAAATTTCAGTTTTCTAGGGCTTCAGGAAGTACCCTAACTTTACGAAGTTCCCTTAAAACTTAGGTTATGCAATGGCAAAAAAGGCAATGCGTATTATTCTGTCGTTTTTGCGCAAATACTAGCTAACATATCAAATTTCAGCTAGGACTTCGTTAGTGAGTTGTGATGATCATCAGTGAGTCGGTGAAAATCGGGGGTTTTTAGATGTCAATTAAATCTTAAATAATTGTATATTTAATAAGCCCGGTATTGGTTTCATATCCCTAGAATTCCGTTTATCTGGTACTATCCAAACCCATATTACAAGTACTAAAACAATCTAAGAAACTTTTCGAGAAAAGGTAGGTTCGCCTCGCTTCGCTCTGCCTTGTCTCGGCGGGGCCACTACCGTACTCATATAATATACCTACATAATGAAAATAAATAATTTCATTATGAATCGACTGATCACCAAAAAAGCTTTGCTTTGAATGAGGAAAAATCCGTTGATGCTGATTTAGGCAATTTTCTATAAATGATATAATTTTGCAAATACATCTGTCGAACTTTCTTTTTCAATCTTTATGTATTAAACTCGACTCCATACAAAAATCTGTAAGTCAAATGTTCGGGGAAATTCTTATAGCAATTTCAATAGTGAGCCCGGGGGATAGCATCGGGGGAATTCCAACATGACTGGCAAATGGAAGCGGGTGATATTATTACCGAAACGCATAGCGTGGACAAATCAGGACACGATTCAGAGAATGTGGTTAGTTAAATTGTCGGTTGTTAAACTCAAATTAAAACCTCCATTATAAACCTCTTTGATTGTTTGTGAATAGTTCTGTTGCAGTCTTTTTTATTTTTAAATGTTTTAAAAATAGAACGGACACAAAAAGCTGGCGCATGATTAGGCACTCTATAATTCAGCGAAGTGGCAATCAACGGGTGCCAGATTTGTTAAATAAATGCAACTAAAAATAACCACTACGACTAATAAATTCAAGTGATATTTTAAGCTCTCTTTTAGTCTTTGTAGCCTTAAATTATGCATCTATAGGATAATCATAAGCTATATATTGTTTCCATGACCTTGAGGAACCGTCAGTTTTACCAAGACAAATTTGAACTGTCTACTAAAAAAAACAAACGATGGCTATATACATTGCCAAGAATAATGACTACTATGATTCGTAATGAGCCGCCGATTGTTTACCATTGTCCACATATTCGCACATGTTCTCCGCAGACCATCCCAATTCTCGTCGGCATTGTTCTACGAACAAAGGCCAAATAGCAAGATGGCCGTCGGGCACAATCGTACCCACGTCCTTTCTTGCGGTGTTTAAAAAATGGAATGGTCTTTATGGTCTGTCGGACGTCGCGTCGTTGGTCTCACAGACGACCCAATTTGGAATCCCCAAGGTCTGAAACTGCGCTTTTTACGAACCCAACGCAGTATTTGTCCCCGAGAAAGTGCCACGATTGTGACCAAGTTCCGGTGTACCAGAGTAATGTTTTCCTTTAATGAAATAAATATGACCGTCCGCTTCTTTGCGGTTTAATGTTTTGGTATGGAAATGCTTTGTTTATTTTACTTCAGCGAACTACAGTGTGTCTATTGTACTCATTGTTTTAATATTTAACTCATTGTTAACGAACTTATTCACATTTTTCTACGAGTCTATTCACTACGAGCTACCAGGATTCACTTCCGTATACATTAATTAAAGTGTAGATGGAGACCCCCACTATTATGTAATGGACCACACACCTGTCGGGCCAAATGATTTTTTTTTCTGAATTCATATCAGTATAATTTAAACAACAAACATACGGGTCATGGAATAATATTACAATCAAAAAATAAACTGGCATAAAATAGTGTTATTTTCATTAGTCTGGCAACATTAACATGCAGTTATTTTCTGCTATAACAGATTTTTTTTTATTAAACTATACACGAAAATTATTTATATATTTTGACGTAGTTCTACCAGTTCTACATAAACATACCACACTATCAATAATAATACAAATCCGTTTATGATTGTATATTGTACGTACAATATGTACGGTGATTATTTACATAAACAACTAATTAATACAATAATACTGACTAATTATTATCAATACACAATTTATATAGTCGGTAGAGTCGCTTTGATTATTCCTAGCGCAAGCTTCTAAACTATTATTAGGCAGAGAGCTAACTCGAACTCGACGTAAAAGATCTTTTTATCACCAAGTTGCGGGTAGACTACTAAGATGTACTTAGGTGAGCCTACGTGCACCATTAGGGAAGTACAGTCAAGTGCGAGGCGGTTTTACGGTAAGGAGGTCAAATGCACAGGCCTAACGGTTTTGTTATAATAGTCTTCGTGTGGTGAATAAATTACGGTTCGTTTTTCACGCCATGTCGTCCTTAACCAAAATTGCTAGAGCCAATTTGATAGCTGTGTTTAACGTCGATTTGATTTAAATCGCTTTAGGTAATTCGTTTGTTTTTCATTTTATATTTTCGGAGTATTTGGGTCACCACTGGGCAACAATTATAATATGTATCTATAGTATCAAGCAAATATATTAATTCGAGGTCGCTGGTTGTAGATATTATAAGACTTCGTAAGGGTCATATCGAACCGTACTCCATTGGTACTGGTACTGGTACAGGTACTGAGCAAATAAACATTAATGGACTAGGGACACTAATAATGCACATATTATAATTTTACGGTTTGACTCTACGGCCTAAAATAACATGCACAAGAGACACTCGCAACATTGCAATCATTCAGTATAACAATGTATCTACATTCTTCTGTAGATATCCATGGCCGACTAGTTGAGTAGTTACGACACTCCAAGATAGTTTACTTACATTCTTTCAAGTCACAAATGGTCTTCGTTCATGATTTCAAATATGTAACTGAAAAGTAACTATTTTAAGAGTGGAAGTTCAATGTGAACTTTTCAAATATCAATATCATCAATTCAAAGGCCTATTCAAATATCACATGAGCGTTTTCTAAAACGTAATTAACTGATATTATATTAACGAAGGACATAGTATACTAATAAAATGAGCAGTTATCCTGTTAACATGTGGCTGCTACTCTATGATAACTGATAATGTTTCAACAAGGCCAAACAACAATTAGGACTGCTCTAATTTGAGTATTGTTCCTAGTGCTACTTCTAGTTGATGTTGAATTAAATTTTAAAGAATTCTGTGTGAAATAAAGCGATGAGATCCCGGACTAGGATTAATTAGGACGTGTCTTGAGGCTGGTACACTCAAGTTGCAGTATGTCAATTATTGCTCGAGGCAGACGCCATTACTGCTTTATCTTATATTCTCCTACTGATATTATATGTTGCTTCTCTTCTATTTGATGAAAAAAATTGACACATCGGCGTTTTGGTATACCTAGTAACGCATCTTCGTTACCTTGGTCCTTGAGCTGTAATTAAAATCATGTGATAAACTGCCAGATTGCCTTTTACGAATTGTAAAAAAAAAAAAGATTGTTTATATATGTATTTTCGCCATTAATTCATCAATTACAATATCTGATGCGGATTTAGTATTCGTGATGGAAGTTTTTTCACGCAATAAAAGTAGCAAATAATGCTCATTTGCTAATAATATACGATAAGAATGTAATGAGTGTTTGTTTTGTTAATCCTAGATAAGGTGTGTGCGGTGGGATTGTTGTGATCCCAGATCAACAGCACCTATCGTCTAGACGGAGAGCAGATAATGAGGAGCGTCGAGACTCTACGTAACTGCTGGGGTCCGATGAACCGTCTCGCCAACACCCCACCCACCCCGACTAGGGGACATCTAACCGAACCATCCCCAAAATATAAGTGCTCTTTACAAAGTCAACATACAATGAACAATAACACAATAAAATAATCATTGTTCTCAAAATACTAACTAATTGAGAGACTTGATTGAATACAATGAACCTTTACAAAAACACTACAAAGTAAACAAGAGCCGATGTTATTTTAATTAAATTTTTGAATACGAAAAATTCATCGCTCAATAAAGTTCAACAACGCCTGTAAATCAGATTACTGAAATTTCACGATACTCTTTTTTTAAACAAATCACTCGCCGTGTTTAATGATAATCACAAAGTCTTTGATCGTGATTTAAAAAGTTTCGTTAATTTCAACCCGTATAAATATAGTCCTTTGTGAACTTTCGGCAGCGTTTTGGTATGAAATTAAACACTTCATTAAAAGATAAAAGGGAAACTTAGACGTGGTTACTTTGAGTTATAAAGAAAGTTCCCTTCTAACAACAATATTGTGCAGCCTTCAAACTTGGGAGTGAAGTATCGCTTTAATTTTGCGCTGGTGAAGAGTAAGTTGTGCGCTTTCCAAGCGCATAGTGGGGCAGCATTAGATTTAACGTATAATGGGTAAAGTTTCACCTATACCAATGCCGCAAATGATGATAAGCGTGAACTGAATGCTACGGTTATTTTATATGCACATGAAAAACGAAACGTGTTTGGCCATTTGCACATGTATAGCATAAAATCAGCTGCACTTAGAATAAATCTGGAAACATAATAGCGGCTGTAAGAGCAATCCAAAAGGAATATAAACAATCCGTCAACTGACCGATGTTGACACTGCGCGTTTAGTTTATTTTAGCTATTTTCATAGTATAATGTCATATGGTTTATTGCTTTGGGGTAGTGCCACGGATGTAGATTCAATCTTTGTGCTCCAGAAACGAGCTGTTCGAGCTATCTATATGATGAGTCCCAAGGAGACACTAAGAAATAAATTTAAAGAGATAAATATTATGACGTTACATTCTCAATACATTTATGAAAATTTATTGTACGTCCACAAGAATCAAACAAAATTTAAGAAAAATAGTGATCTCCATAAAGTAAATCTAAGGAACAAAAACAAACTGGCTGTGCCCACTACTAGGCTCCATAAAATCTCTAACTCGTTTCCAGGTCAATGTATACGCTTCTACAATAAACTTCCATTAGACGCAGTAGAATTATCGATAGGTAAATTTAAGAAATATATTAAAATCAGATTATCTCAAAAAGCTTATTACTGTATTTTAGACTACATAAATGATAATAGTATTTGGAAATGAACTGCTCTTTTTATGTGTTGTAATTGTTATATATTATTATATATTAATATAATTGTATATTATTCATTTCATTTGAAAAGATGGTGCACATGAGTTTCTCACCAGCTCTTCTCATAATGCAATACCCATCGGAGCTGGTACTTAGTTTGATTTTAATCTGATTTTAAACAGTTGGATTAAAATTAATCTAAGCCCCGGTTATTCAAATCATTGTAATTAGTATAATTTAGTTTTACTTATAATTTATTTTTATATCATTTGTTTGTAATATTTTGACGTGTTCAAGCGCCTCCTGGGGCCTATGAAAATAAATGATTTGAATTTGAATTTGAATTTGAATACTTTCACCAGTAAAAGCGGGATGTTTTCTGGATCCTAGCCAAGGCTGCACTCTCGGCGATAAACCGGAATTTTCACAAGGGTAATTTTGAGCTATGATCAGGAAGCGTTGAAATATCGTCTTTGCTTCGATAAATCAACCTCCAACCATAAGTGAGTGTCAATTACTATATTAAAACAATTTTATAAATGTAACAGCTATATTCCAGTATGGTGTCTGAAAAATAAAACAAAAGTCTAGTGATTGATTAACGATACGTACTTTACACGGTCATTTTTACGCATTCTCCGTGATATAATCTAGAGGAGGCATGAGAACGTAAACCAGTTTCTCTGTTCGTGATCTTGAAGGTTGCAAGATACTAGTGAAAGTCTCTTAAACAGGGCGGGCTAAACACGTTGCAAATATGTATTACTATGTATGTATTATATCTATGTAAGATGGTGAACGACCGTTAGACGAATGGCCCGACCTCAACATGATTTTGCGGTGAACCCTAATAAAATTTAGTATCGACCACGGGCATACTAGAACTTGAATGAACGAGCGAGAGGTTTCGTGAATTGTATTTTAAAGGTGTACATATTTTGATAGAGCTAGAAGGCGTACACAGCACCACTGACTTTCACTGCTTACAGCCGTTGCCACTGCCGCTTCAGCCGTTGGTATAAGGATGCTTTCAGGATTGATGGTAAGTTTGGACTCCGTAAATACTGTCACTCTCACAGGGTATAACATCGTAGTCAACTATTATATATTTAGGACCAGTTTCTGAGGTTCCAGATAGTCCTTATCCGATCCATAAAATATTAGGTGTCCGAATTTAAAGTTACACTTGAAAATACAGCTATCACTTTAATTTATGCGTTGTATGCTTATCCTGCCAATAAGGATTATCTAACACCTGCGAAGATTGTAAGTATCGTGATTTGGCTAAAAATCGTCATTCGCCGAACCATGTCCTAATTTTATTGGTGTTGGCTTCTAGTCTATCCGATTTTGCGAAATATATGTATTTTGTAATACAGCTAAAAATACACATTAACAAATACTTATAAGAAATGCCAAAGCTTGCTGCTTAAAGAACTTTCTTACATTGATCGATGTGATTGCAAAGGACTATGTAGATTCGCCGTTCAGTTCTCATCGATCTTGCACTGAAGACAGGCTTAGGCACTACATAACGTCTAAGTCTAGATAGGAGGATAGGCTGTTCATTGCAGATCGCGGTTGTCAAGGCACGGTATCGATTGCGGCGGGTGTTGCGCGCCGGTCGGCCCGGCGACGTCCTTGGCCCGACCACGCCGTCTCATACCACCCCTGGTCTGACGTCACGCCCCTCCCTCGTTGACATGCGGATCGGGTCATCTGTGACGTCATGTGCCTCGTTAGCACCGTCAAACGGGATGCACCACTCAATTTTTACGACTACCCACCTGCCTGACCAATGCCAAACTAAGCACTAAGCAGCACGTTATTTTAGATGGCCCTGTTATGACTTGCTTTTGGCTTTGAAACCTTACCAAATAACCTTCAACTTCTTTAATTTGGAACCTGGACAACTTCTGGTAATATTGACTACAAAATTACTGTAAACACGAGCGATCGTTTAACTGCTGCCTTTATGAAATAAAACGGAAATTATGTTTTCTGACTTTAAGAGGACGAAAATTATAATTTATTAGAGCATAGAGAATTTACAACGTTGCGAACTCGTCTCTGGTTCATTTGCCGGCATTCTTGCAGCCCTCGTTTTAACAACTAGGCCGAACAAAGAACCAATCAATTTTTATTAGAGTCAAGAGAGCCTTGCAGTTATTTATGTATGAGAAAGCATTCAGTACTTTTCACTGTAATAAAGTGCAGTTAGTGGGCGTCAACGATGTAGATAACGATAAAATATATTGTTGCCTTGACATCATTTACTCATAGCTTGAGAATTAACACACACCCCTTTATTTATGCTTTTTATTTAAACTTAATAATAAGTTAAGTCGTAAATTACTTTATGCTTTCTGTGTTAATTACGATAGCTTAGTTAACAGTATTTTCATGATTACTGGTCAATCATATCAAAAAAATAATCTTAATTTAATCTTAAGTTATGCGTTGCGTTTGATATTATTTGCGTTGTACAATTTTGCTTAGAAAAGCAAAAAATATTGTTTATTTACTTTCACTAATCTGAGATAGCATTATTATTAACACAAAATTACACAGATAATAGGTCAGTATGCCATTAAAGTGATTAAATTATACGGAGTGGCATTTTACCATTCATCACGAGAAAGATGGCAGCGTGTACCACTCACCTCGACATTAGCATATTTATAAAAACTATCTAAACATTCTAGACGAATGGGCCAATGGGCCAACGAACTCGGAGAAATAGTCTGATTTGCAATCCATATTATTGTAAGCTTTGTCAGTGACGTTTCAAGATTTATAATATTTCTTTATTTATGGGAACCAAAAACGATTTCATATTTTAAGTATTCTAGGAGTCTTTTACTAGTTTTGAAAACAAGACGAGATGCAATAAACAGAGATTTAATTCAATATTCTTGTGATTTTTTCTTTCTATAATTAATAATAAACTCGATATGTTCTACGAGCAAGACTAATTCCAAATTATCTTGAAAAAAAAATAACATTTAGATTGTTGTAGTTGTAGCGTGCTCTCGTATAAAATAACAAAGTATTCGGCAAAGTAATTAAGTTGTTAAAGCTATGGCCGCTACAAAATGACCATAGACCATTTTAAATTCGAATTAAAACATGTCGATATAAAAAATGCCAATTGCGCAATCGGTGTTCCGTGGATAAGGCTTGAGTCCATTTTATTTTTATTTGAAACAACTTCTGGCGTAATTTGGCCTATCGCTTGCAAACCTTTTTTTTTCTCTTTAAACCATCTCAAAAGAAATAATTTTATTCCAAAATTAGTTATGTGTTTAGTTGATAAAGTACGGAACACTAAAATAGATCTAATTTGCTACGCAGTACGCAGAAAGACCTTGTTCGAATCAGCCAATGTTACTAAATCGTAGATAAAAAAAGTTTAGACAATATCATTCAAGCAGAAATAAATTATAATCAACGACTCGAATAATATGTTTTTTGCCGTAAACAAATTTTGATACACGTTTGTTGATAGATAAAATGATTCATGTGGAATATCTCGGTTCTCGAGACAGTCGAGCATCTCGAGTAAAATACGATATTGATGATATCACGGAAGTTTTTGTAGGAAAATGAAGATGTATTCATTCATGAGTGAATATATCTTCTTTTCGGAATAAATGTATGTATGTGGTCGTAAACAATGACGCGATGTATGTTAATGTTGGCCGCCGTTTCCGGCGTACACGCATTGATACATCGACCGGAATAAATATATATTTGGGTATTCGTATGCATTGTAGTATTTTGCCAAGTAAGCGATGTAAGTGCTAGCAACAATGAAAATGGCGTTCAATCAAATGCAGGATGTGAACCAGTGCGTCGACCGCGGCGGCAACGAACTTCGATGCTCCATAGAATTAACGAGTGCGACTTTATATGTATAAAAGAATTCAATAAGAAAGGCCTATTTATTGAAAAATACGAACGGAACCCCTTTTTTATCTTATTGCAATGAATTGTCAAACATTATAAGTATTGTTTCTGGTGAACTTTCACTAATACTTTTTTCAACGAATGCATAGGTACTGAGCAGTGCTTACCACCTACATACCAATTAATTAGCTGTTTTTGAGTCTAATTATCATCCTTGACATCAAATAACAATCAGATAAAATTACGACTAGACTGCAAATTATGTTTTTTTTTTTTTTAAACTAGTTTAAATAGTATCTTCAAATTTAATATCGTCCAACAGACCAGACACAGTCCAATAACCTGTGATGAACGCATTTATGGCTAGGTGATAATAAAAATTTAATAGCCAATATCAGTGTTGTTCTTTGTTGATCTGATAGTGGCACACTGAAACGGACTATAGTGCACACACACGGTTAATACAATGGGATCGGTTGTAGTACCCTCGCGTTGTTCAGGAGGGAATTAACAAAATTACGTATTAGACAATCAAGGGCTAACGCTTTTTTTAAGAAGGACACTCGCAGTTTGAGTTTCATGTTTTCAATACAAGCCGCTAAGATTTATCTACTATTTACCATACCATATAATAATGATAGGTTCAAATATCAACCAGACGATAAAAATACAGTGCAACAACCTACGATAAATGCATTTTATTGTTAGGTGATAATTTTAATAGCCGTTATCAGTGTTGTTCTTAGTTGATCTGATAGCGGCACAGTGCAGCAGACGTCCAATACAATGGCGTAAGGACCAACGCATTGTTCTCCGGGGGGGCACTAACCCATGTGCGATTAGATATGAGAGACGCCAGCCCGCGACAAGTAAACACACCATAAATTACTATGTATTGATAGATGGCTCACTATGGGTTAGAGATAGAATTTAATAAAATAATCTTCGATTTATTAGTAGGAAACCGCATGTCGATACCGCATAACATACGAAATTATGCTACAATAATGCAGACTATTAATGGTAATGCTGTTTTTCCTTTTTAGTTGTACACTTCTTTTATCCCTCTTTTGCATCCTCCTATAACTCTAAGGTTTGTTGGAAGGGAACTGAATTTAAGTTAAGCTCGCCTTTATTGTATTGTGTGTTATGCATTGTTAAATAAATTGTTTAATGGTACAATAAAAAGTTTAAAAACAAACAAAAGACCTCATAATTCTGCAAATGCAGAGAATGTTTAAGTTTGCAACAGTTACTTTTAACAGTGGTTTTATATATTATACATCATCAATATAGTAAATTACAAAATTAATTTCACTAAGACAGACCATGTGAATAAAGTTATCGACAATCAGGCGAGGGGCAAGCAAACCATCTGTATTCACAGTAATTTATGCAGCTACCTCACTTGCGTCGCAAAACATAAACAACAAGATTTACATCAACAAACACTCCGCATCTTGTACAAAGGGAGTGGAAACTTCGTGAGCACGTCCTAGTTTCATCAACCAATTTTAATCATGCAAAAACCTATCTACATTAAACTGTCGCCGGGTCCCATTAGACGTCGACACATGAACGTTTTTCTGGCACCAAACCAGAGGGAAAATTTTGTTTTAATAGAAGCATTCTTGAACATGACGTGCTCCTATTTGCGCATTGCGAACTTTTGGACGCGTTTCCGAGGGTTTCGAGTTGTATTGTCATCCACAAATTAAATTAGCGTCCCCATTTAGCTATTTATTGCTTATCAGGGGACTAATTCTATAAATAAAGTTGTAATACCAGCGGAGTGAAACCGCAAAAATTTCAGGAGGGTTCCATTTAAGCAAAACTTGAGCTGTCATATATTATATTTATTTTTTTAAATTGTGGATAGGCACCCCTTTGACCACGATTTCACCTGATGGTCAGTAATGATGCGGTCTACGGCGGAGCACGCTTACCTTTGAGACACCTATTTACTTTTACTTTGAATACACCCCGATTTTACTCATGAGGAAAGATAGACTCCGAGACCAACTCAGTTGCAAACTAAAACTGAATATTTTTTGTAGAAATAGACAAACGATTCGATTCAATCGCAGGAGCTCATAGCACGATTTCTGAAAACACGAATTTCTATACCATTTGTCTTTTTTTTACAAAGTAATTAAAACAAATTGTATGTGGCTTTGTATCCGCTGATTAGAACATTGTTCAGACATTTTGTAGAACAAACAGACGACTGGCTGATAACAGCACCTAATGTGAGGTCTTGCGATAAACATTTCGAAATCATCTGTCGTCTGTATACATAAACTAAATACCTTATCACAATGGAATGCATTGCCTTTCATCATAACATAACATCACGCCTATTAGATTACGTCTAGTCACACCCAGAGGTGTATAACATCCACACTTCATCTGTCATGTACAGATCCCATGTAAGACAACCGCCATCTAGAGCTCATTACTAGACTCTGTACTGCTACTGAGAAATGCATTACAAACTGCCAAAATTTTGCCGACACAGGGACCGAACATGCGAGATCTAATTACTCTAATCCCCAAATATGTTTAACTATGAATAAATCAATACGGCGTGATCCCCAGATTAGAAAGAAGAAAGAAAGAAAGAAAATAAATTTATTTGGTTCCAACAAATGGGACACAGAAAGTAAACAATTTACAAATTATTTAAATACAACATTTTGAGTTGCACCAAATAGGACCTGATTCAGCATATTGTCAGACTCAGGTCTGACGCTGATTTTCAATCAGGCCTAAGTGACAACACGGATATCAATATGCTCTTAATAATAAAATACATCAAACAAATAAAATAAACAGCAGATACATAAACGGGTACTGGGGGTTTTCACACCACAAGGCGTTCGCACCGCGGTATGGATCGCCCAAGGACTTTTTTTGAATGGGTCCGTTCGCACCACTGTCGTCGAGTGGTGCGAACAACCCAAGACTCTTTTTGAATAGGTCGGTTCGCACCACAAGATTTGATGACAACCCAGTGGTTCGTTTTTTGGATCTGGATTAGATGGACATAAGAAATAAATATAATTTCACTAGGAGAATAATAAAGCGATGTTTAGTTTCCACTAGTTTTATAAATTATTAGTATTTTACTAAAAGGTTATTTTTGACATGTTCAGTGATTATTTTAAGTAATTTTAATATGTTTATTGGAATGTTTTGTGAAGATTTTACTATTTATGGGTATTAATTTAAAATATTTATATAGCGATGCTTAGTTTCAATAATTAAAAATTATTAAAATATTTCTGCTGCCCCACTGACTAACTAAACGGATTAACTCTTTGTCTCGTTGGGTACTGTTTTGCGGATTTATTCCTCACGGACAACTGCTAACTTTGTGTGCTATTTAACATTATTTTCATGCCTCACGGATTAACTTTTAGTTGTTGCTGGATGTTTTCGTAGTTTTCTTCATTGTGTTTTTGTGAATTATGATGATGATTGCTTAGTGTTTGGATGGTTTTAGCAAGTGTTTATATGATGATTGCTTAGTGTTTGGATGGTTTTAGAAAGTGTTTCTATGATGATTGCTTAGTGTTTGGGTGGTTTTCGAAAGTGTTTATATGATGATTGCTTCGTGTTTGGGTGGTTTTATCAAGTGTTTATATGATGATTGCTTAGTGTTTGAATGATGTTTAGGTGGTTGCAGAAAGTGTTTCTATGATGTTTGCTTAGTGTTTGGGTGGTTTTCGAAAGTGTTTATATGATGATTGCTTCGTGTTTGGGTGGTTTTAGAAAGTGTTTATATGATGATTGCTTAGTGTTTGAATGATGTTTGGGTGGTTTTATCAAGTGTTTATATGATGATTGCTTAGTGTTTGAATGATGTTTGGGTGGTTTTAGAAAGTGTTTATATGATGATTGCTTAGTGTTTGGATGGTTTTAGCAAGTGTCTCTATGATGATTGCTTAGTGTACGGGTGGTTTTATCAAGTGTTTATATGATGATTGCTTAGTGTTTGAATGATGTTTGGGTGGTTTTAGAAAGTGTTTATATGATGATTGCTTAGTGTTTAGATGGTTTTAGCAAGTGTCTCTATGATGATTGCTTAGTGTACGGGTGGTTTTATCAAGTGTTTATATGATGATTGCTTAGTGTTTGAATGATGTTTGGGTGGTTTTAGAAAGTGTTTATATGATGATTGCTTAGTGTTTGGATGGTTTTAGCAAGTGTCTCTATGATGATTGCTTAGTGTACGGGTGGTTTTAGAAAGTGTTTATATGATGATTGCTTAGTATTTGAATGATGTTTGGGTGGTTTTATCAAGTGTTTATATGATGATTGCTTAGTGTTTGAATGATGTTTGGGTGGTTTTAGAAAGTGTTTATAATTATGATGATTGCTTAGTGTTTGAATGATGTTTGGGTGGTTTTATCAAGTGTTTATATGATGATTGCTTAGTGTTTGAATGATGTTTGGGTGGTTTCAGAAAGTGTCTCTATGATGATTGCCTGATGTTTGACTTATGTATGTTTTTTGCAGAGTTTCATTACAAAAAACACAATTCCTTTGACATGCGTTTCACCGTACCCAGCATCATCAATTACCATCCAGTAAGATCAAACGCGTCAGTAAAAAACAAACGTCAAAATTTGATAGTAATAATAATAGTATGGAGGTGGACTCATCTACTCCTTTATTAACCGACTTCAAAAAAAGGAGGAGATTCTCTATTCGATTCGTATAAATGTTGCTTTTTTTTCTGCTTGAAGTGTAAGATATTGCAACCCTTTATACCATGGACTCATTTTTTTATAAGTTGTAATTTAATTCCATTGCAATAATTAAGTTTATTTTCTCTCCATAACCATATTTAGCCATAATGTTGTTTTGGTTGCTAAAAATTACACATAGAATTATTGTCAAAAAAACAAACAAATGTAACATGGCATTCTGTAACTGTTTTTGTAGTGAAGAGTGCTTTTACATATTTCATTTCTTAATTTACTAGGATCCCTTTTTTGGAATCTGCTATTTTCACTAACCTTCGTAAAGAATTGTGAATTACTTTTTACAAATATGCCAATTTCAAGAATATAATTATAGAGATACCAAAGTCAATATTCTTCATTTTTCAAATATGGGTCTACAACTAGTTAGTGGGGATACACCGGCTATAGCCCTAAAACATTTTTTTTTGTGTGTGTAGAATTACCCCATAAAATGATAACGTACCTTGAACCTACGTAACCGTGATACGCGCAAAGAGCTGTTTCTTGCGTAGCTGATTTACTTAACTGTTTTAAGGCATATACAAACCTGTTTAATTTATTACATATTGTGTTTATGTGTTAGCCCCAGTTGCAATTTTATTGTTTGTACGGGGAAGGTACATCAAAAAGAAAAGTCAAGATAAAAGTTAAAGAAATGTATTTAAAGTCAGATAGAAAAACACTTAAAACTAATGCTAATTGATAAACACGCGGCGAAAGGAACGTTGGCTGTTGCCCGAACCGATTGATTGCAACTACTGACTATTGTGTCGAATGTATGTATTTTGTTCACTTCGCTGCGTGTTGATGTCAGCATAAAACTAAAACTATTGCGTTGTACGGGTTTGCTCGTACATTGTTGTTTTATGTAAGTCCTAGGAATTTGATATTATTTTCGTTACCAATTTTTTCGCCATCATACTAAAGTTCAATATGTTGAGGTTTTTGTTTATAGTTTGCAAATTGTAATTTAGTTTTAGAAATCTTAATTATAAGCTGATTTTTGGTTAACCAATTAATAACATGTGTTGTTTGAAAGCTTTGTTAGAATTTTAAATAAAGTATAAAAATTGATAAACTAAATAATTGCATTTTTTTTCTTGGTGACAGGTTTATATGGTTGCGTAATATCTACGAAGAACGCATAGTTTCGATGTCTCTCCGTTAAAGGTTTTTCGTCAAAAGTAATATCACCCCCTAAACATCGTTATGACCTTTTTAACATCGTCACATCACCACAAAACTGTTCCACATACATGTTAGAATGACCCTTTTAACATCGTCACATCACCACAAAACTGTACCACATACATGTTAGAATGACCCTTTTAACATCTTGCTTTCACCACAAAACTATCCCACAAACATGTTAGAATGACCCTTTTAACATCGTCACATCACCACAAAACTGTACCACATACATGTTAGAATGACCCTTTTAACATCTTCCTTTCACCACAAAACTATCCCACAAACATGTTAGAATGACCCTTTTAACATCGTCACATCACCACAAAACTGTACCACATACATGTTAGAATGACCCTTTAACATCTTCCTTTCACCACAAAACTATCCCACAAACATGTTAGAATGACCCTTTTAACATCGTCACATCACCACAAAACTGTACCACATACATGTTAGAATGACCCTTTTAACATCTTCCTTTCACCACAAAACTATCCCACAAACATGTTAGAATGACCTTTTTAACATCGTCACATCACCAAAAAACTGTTCCACATACATGTTAGAATGACCCTTTTAACATCTTCCTTTCACCACAAAACTATCCCACAAACATGTTAGAATGACCTTTTTAACATCGTCACATCACCACAAAACTGTTCCACATACATGTTAGAATGACCCTTTTAACATCGTCACATCACCACAAAACTGTTCCACATACATGTTAGAATGACCCTTTTAACATCGTCACATCACCACAAAACTGTACCACATACATGTTAGAATGACCCTTTTAACATCTTCTTTTCACCACAAAACTATCCCACAAACATGTTAGAATGACCTTTTTAACATCGTTACATCACCACAAAACTGTTCTACATACATGTTAAGATTACCCTCTAATCATCGTCATAGCACCCACAAAATTGTTTAACATACAAGTACCATGTACATAATTATCCACTCCTCAAAAAATTACCCATAAACATCGCGATGGTCTCGCGATATACGTTCACTACCATATTTTTTTTATTCAATTAGTTTTTGTTGATGTCTTGTATGATTTCATATCGGGTTACTGTGCTGTGGTGCGAACTTACTAATTCAAAAATAGTCTTGGGCGATCCATACCGCGGTGTGACCGGACCCATTCAAAAAGAGTCCTTGGGCGATCCATACCGCGGTGCGAACGCCTTGTGGTATGAAAACCCCCAGTACCCACATAAACCAGTCATAAAACACTAGTGGGCAGAAATAATAGAAAAATAAACAACAAAAAACAAAAGATATAAATAGACTGAAGTATGAAACATAAAACAATAATTTAAAAAAGGCTACTGAGCTGAGCTGAGCTTTACATTTTGAGATCTTATTTACAATAAAAAAATAAAAAAAATATAATGTATAGATTATAGATTATTACTAGAGTCAAAACTTAAAGGTCCTTAGCATAAAAAGTTATTAATGAATCGGACTTAAATCATCAAAGAGAAATTCATTGCATTCTATCCAGTATACTGAGTCAGCGTGACTTGAATAGTTGATGGATTTACCTTAAGATTAACTGGGAAAACCCGACTGTACCGGACAGCGAATGTAAATGTAGTCCTATAGTCACGTGGTGCAAGTGTGTATACATCCTGTTATCAAACGTAGTAAATTGGTACCGGTTATAATAACCAGTAGAGTACCGTAATGAAACATTGGGCGTGGATGGTGAAGCAGTGTGAGACAAATGGAAGACTTTCGATCTCTTTGGTACCTACGTGATATGCAAATTTAACATTACAACTCAAATCTCCACAAGTACCGATGAGATAGAGAAAGAAGAGTTTGTAATAAAGTAAGAGTTTGTGTAACATTGGAGGTTGGAGGCATAATATCGTTATTAGACTAAGCTAGTAACACATCAAACTGTTTTGTTGAAGTTGGGCTGTAGTACTCACTTTACGAAAAATCCTTTTATCTGTGTTGTAAGATAACACAATCAGTTTTCGTGCTTTGGTGGACTACCCCGATTAGTGTCTAAGTCCATCCTGACCTTAATCCTACCCAGAATGTCACTTATGCATCCTACAGATCACCAGTAAAATAATCTAGCACTTACATATTCACATACTGGCTCACTCATAGAAACAAAGCAAAAATAGAGCTCATTAGTCTACCACATTATATTGAAGAGGGCACGGGTCAAACGGAAACGAGACGTGCCCTCTGTGACAAGCTGGAAATAAATTAATGGCGCTCCTCTCCAGTAGATTTCATTTACAAGGTTCATTGTCTCTTTGTTGTTGCGAGCCCAAAACAATGAGAACTGTGCTGTAGATATTATTTGGGGATTTTATTGGAAAAACTTTTGGCGAAACTGATCAACTTTGGCTTTGTGCAAAACACTGAACGATTTTTAAACTTTCAGTTCTCAGTGGAGAAATCCGTCTCCAATGGGGTGAAACCATCTAACTGTAGTGTTTCAATAGCCTATTGTGGCGCACGCTAGACTTTTGCTTTGTTTGCGGTGCGTTACGGAATCGCGATGCTCCCGATGCTGGTACTGGTATACAACACAAAGCGGCAATAATAGCACACGCTTGCGGTGCGAACGATTGGCACGTCTGAAAAGGGAATAAAAGCTGGCGTTCTTTGTGAACGTGTTTTATTGAAGGCAATTAAGTTTATCAGTCCCTGTCCGTTTCAATCTTATAGCTTTTGTCAAATGCGTTGAAGAGCAGCAACAGTGACCAAATTGATAAGTTATATAATTATGCAACATAATGGACAACGAGTTAAAACGTGATAAAATTCACATGTGTCAAACATTCCATCGAATGTGTTACAATGATATCAACATTGCAGAAATGTGCGTTTTAAGTATTTTTTATTTGAATAAATACTGACTATAGAAAAGAAAGTCACGTAGATCAATATTTATCTGTCGTAGTCGTAGAACATTCTTCGAACATCCAAGTAAGGCAGACTCACCTGGAACATGTCCGTATCGCAGTCCTCCATATACTCGACGATGACCGCCTGGCTGCGGCTGAGCGTGTACGAGATGGAGTGCTGGCTAGCATCCAGGATAGCCTTGCTACTGTGGGGGGTCTTGACGACATAGTGCTTGGAGCGTCGCACTCCGTTCGCCTGCGTCCGCCGGTACAGCACGAATTTGCTGCGACGCCGGCCTCGCTCCCCCGCTGGGAGGTATCCATTGTAACTGCAACAAATACTAACTTAAGTTTGTGGTTGGGTTAAATGACTATTGATAGCACGGAAGCCGGATAATATTTCTGATTCTCTGGCCTACAAATATGGTAACTTCTGTGAGATTGTTAAATTGAAACTCAACATAATGTTTAATGTTCGTGGAAAGGTATGAATCAAGCATCACAGAAACTATATACACCACTGATAGTATAGCAAATATGCGTTTCTCCAGTCGAAACCTTTCATGACAAAATTAATGTTCTATGTTACAAACCATAATCTTGGGCCTTGGCAAGCGCATGGCAGCCTTGCTTATTATCCAGTCATACCTTATTATCTGAATGTTTGACATTGAATAAAAGTTACGACGATTTATATGGGAAGTTATTTTGAATACAAGTAAGTACGACAATGACATACGTCTTCTGAATGAAGATTTTATCCTTAGGTCAGTGCTAGCTCTCAACGATTGCAACAATAAGTGCTTAGTAGTTATGCCCATTATAAGCATTAATCGTCGATGGGAAAGGTTAAACTTCCGTGAGAATAAAATCACTGAACAATCGACTCATACTCGTACTTATGCCTTTCGGTTTTATTCCCACATTTGAATATAAACAGAAATAATACTGTTAGTACGTTAAGTTTATTGCTTGAATAGCCACTCGTTTCGGTTGTTTATTAACAAATATTTATACTGCTTTTATTGATAGTTGCGTTTTGAGTGCAATCGTTTATAGTAGAAATGTCAAGACCACACTAAAATTTGAATGTGTGGAATTTCGAGTTAAATACCAGTTTGTAAAGTACCAAAAAAGTGACTGAAGATGGCGACTTTTTTATAGGTTAGAGGCGAATAGAATACGTATAAGAATTTTAAAAAGTTTTTTTAATTGTGACCAAAGATCAGACAAGGGACAAACAAATTCTCATTTTGCTTTCGGTATTATATGGTGAAGTGCAGCTTCAGCCAAGCCTAGGAACACAAACAAGCGATCCTATTGTCAAACCAATGAGTTTTAGCTTTTAAATTCCTATTACATGTATGTTTTCCTTAGCAAATATCGCAACAAGGATTTACTTTAATGGTATTATCAATTGGTTGAATAGATGGAACTATATAACCCTGAAAGCAAAGTTACACAAGTTACGTTGCTTGCAGACAGTTATGTTACCCATGTAATACCATTTCTGGTAGTTCACACTGTGTTTTACACGTACAAAACGGCAAGAAAAGACACAATGTTGACGGCTCGTCGCATGGGAAGCTGCACAAGTGCAAACCTTTGTGTGGAGTTATATAAGTCGGCGTAACACTGACATAACGTGTTTTTGTTGAAAACGTTTATTCTCGTGAACTCCCATCAGATAGAGCCCGTTTCCGCTCAACGCACAACTGATTTTCACCTTTGTACGCGCTTAGCGTTGATTTTCTATGTGTCAGGTTTCAACTAAAAGAATCTACCTGCGTTTGTTTGTAACTTTGTAGACTAAAAACGTATCATTTTCAATGTTATTCATATTGAACAACGCATATAATACATCACATCGGTATCCAATAAAACGGAGAAATAGCTCGTGTTATTTATGGACAAAACTAGTACAATATTGTTATTGTCACACATAAATATGTCAAAACTAACTAAATTCTATTAGAAGTCGTTTAACGTAGTTTTCGAACTTAATGTTTCCTAACCACTTTTGTTTAGAATGAATAGAGACAGTACATTTTAATTAGTAATGCACTTATCTTTCAAAATTGAAGGAAACAAATGAATATTCTATACATTAGTACTTAAATGACACGTGAGATAACTCAAATTATATGCAAATTACCTCAGTCTAATCCTTTAAGGATACAAAGAGGCGAGTTTTTATTTAATTACTAAACTTACTTATTACGTATGTAGCTAGGTATATAAAACGTTCCTATTTACAACTGTTATGGTTCTTCACATAATATTTTTCCAATAAATTTATCCTTAAACCTACGTCAACGAATCAAATCATTATTTTTGTTTTTATCGAACAAATATTACGTAAGAGCAATAAAATCATTGTTTCTTATAACCTGATAACCGATACACATGCTAAAACTGCCGCAGTAAATTCGATGGGATATTTCATGTGAGGCACATCACGCTCGTATTTGCCAAAGGGAATAAGTAGAGGTGTCACATGCTCATCTCTCACGTTAGATATATTTGTGTGTCGTATAAAAAGGAGGCGATGCTATGTATTGCATCAATATTGGGATTAACAAACGTATTGAATGGAGTTTTAAGAAAATACTGTTTTAACTACTAGTCGACTACAAAACTAACTAATAATCGATTTCGTCAGGTAATCATCTTGTGAAACGGTTTATAAGAAGTTTAAAGCAACAAAAAAATGCACCAATGCAGTAAATAAAATAATTAGAGATATAGTATCAAGAAAATAAAGGTAGCAATTATAGAAAAAATATTGTTGGTAATAGCAGGCGAGGTAAAGAATTATGTTCGAGCAATAAAACGGTTAAATTGAGTAAAAGCCCTGTTTCTGTTCGTGGGCGACGATAAATCTGTACACCGTTCATTCACATAACATAATCGATAACTTTTATATTACAACATTAACACGTGTTCCTTCACGCACACAGCAGTTTCTATCGATTAAATACCCAATCAATAAAAGGGCCATTTACACTAATCAAGTTTTACATTGCAGTTTTGTAAGTTAAGTTTTTAAATATTGACTAAGCTACTAAACGACGATTATTTGTGCAATGGTCGTAAAGATGTCGCTTTGAAACACAACAATACAAGCTTCAGCATAGGCCATAATCTTTGCCGCTACTGCCGCTATTATTGCACACAGTATATTTATCTTAACGGAAACGTCAAATCTCCTTGACGGTGACGAGATTTTAATATTAAAGATATCACTAAGAACTTTTTCTGACTGTACAAAACATAATTTTTTCAGTATCTAGTGTCTGACCTGTCACAAAAAAAAAAAATTAATAGCTGACAATTCGGACACAGTGTACGAGTTTTTAGTGTCCGAATCGTAGTTTATTGGACTAAACTAACAGAAGATTTTGAGGTGAGAGATGTATTTTGGTAGTTATCGAGTAACATAGAGTGAAAATATTATGGAAATGTCGTTTTCGCTGTCAGTCACTTTGACCTACTCTTTCATGGTTCTTTAAACTTTGTTACTCTTGCTGGATTAACAATAAATTTAGCAAACGGGCAGAGTTAACAGTTTTACACGCACGCGGCAGACGCAAAGAATTCAATTATCACGGTGACATAATACCCGTAAAAGCAATTTACTTCAGTAACAATCTCACTGAAACGTCAAACGTTTACGCACACCTTGTTATAAAATTAATTCAGTTTCGTAGCTTGTAATGTCATAAGAATAAAAGGCTCATTTGAACCTTGCTCAAGCTACCACTATCGACTAACAAAATCTTCGGTATCAACTATCAAGTTATCAAAAAAACTATTTTACAAAACTTAAAAACTATGTGCAAGAAAGACTACTGAAATTGTGTTCCTGTTTGGGTTCTTAGGTATTTTTCGTGCGAAGGACTATTTAAAAACTCCCAATTATAACTGCGTTTAGATATTTTATCAGATCACTAACCAAAATTGTAAAAATGTAAGTTTGCGTGAGTGTACGAAGGAGTAGGGATTTTACGATTTTTATACGAATTCAGTTATGTCATTGTGCTATCCTGCCTATCACACAAAAATCACATAGAGAAAGGATACAAGTGTAGAACCTTTCAAAGGTTATATATTATTGTTATTGTACAGTAAACCTTTCGTACATATTCTTAGTCAAGAAAATAATCCTTTACACATTCTTCGCTCAAAATAGAATCCCGTTTCCACGTCGTAAGGCCTCACTCGTCGTCGGAAAATCCTATTAAGAAATAAATCGATCATGACCGACACATGAGTCCCGGGTTCTCCCCTGTACACTATTACATTACTCGAGTAAGAAAATAGGGATACCGGTGCGGTATAATCGAGTTAGTGCGGTTGCACGCCGGTTGGCAACTAGATTACACCCTGAATAATATTTAAAGCAAATTACAACAAGGGAAAGTATGGCTACATCAGCGTTTATGATATATTCTGTATTATTAAGATATTGTATTTCTTATTTTATTTTATTTCTTTTATGTTATATTGTATAGTTTATGACAGTATCAGCACCATTAAATGTTATTGTAGTTTCAGCTCAAAATAGAATCTATGATCCCTTTACACTTTGTACTTGCGTGCTCGCTGTTGGCATGTTTGCAGTTCATTTCATCACTGAAGAAAAACCTGATGCAATAAATTACATGTCAAAACCTTTAGAAATATAATTCAATAAGTTAGATTTATTTATAGTTCAAGTGATAAATGCACTTTTTACATCACAAGGTGCAAACCCGTGTCGTTTCTGAACATCTGCGTATTGCGTTTAAAGACTTGCATAAAAGCAGACGCAAGCGCTTTTCTGACCTTTACGAAAGATTAAGGTACCATCGTTTATTGAAAGCCCTAAACAATTATGGTTCGAATACATTGCTTTTGAATAGAAACTGGATTCTGCCGTAACGGACAAGCGTTTTTATTGTAAGCTTGTGTGGAACTCATTTCTGTGGAACACGTTCAAAATGTATAACTTTTTTGTTAAATAACCTAGTTCCGTGTCGCATAAGTGTTTTCGTCTCTACAAAATTACCGATGGTCGACCCGAAACTTACAACTACATAATATGTCTATTTCATCATGATGGTCCACTGATTACCTAGGGTGCTCCTTATTCCTAGGAAAAAAATATTAGTTTTATTTCCAGTAGCTACTACACAAAGCCCTACGTATAGACGCCATTTTCGATATTAAATGAATTTGTATGCATTTTAAAACAAAATATGGTCAGTTTTAGTAGATACCAATTTCAACTGAGGTGCGAGTCGGAATAAATTTAGGGGTTAGTGTTTGGATGAAATTTAACAACTTCTGAAACACTTTTAATGCAGCCATATGTATAATTCTATTTTAAATCTTGTCTAAGAATTAAAAGATTACAACCTATTTTATATTTAAAGGTGTCGATTTTCGAATGAAAGCGTGTCAATGAAATGGATTTACGTATTTAATAATAGAGTAAGGATAAACGCTCAGAAGAGTACCTATTTTTCCTCAAACACATCTCCAAGAAAGTGGGTGTCAAGTAAATATTTTAAATCAACAAAGGACCCTTATTGAATCCAGATACGGTTTGGTAGACGGATTACGTATATGATGTATCGTTTGCAAAGTCGCCCTACCCGGGATATTATTATTGGGGGAGAGGCTTTGGGTGTTCACGTCGACCTCCGTGGGTCTATTGTGATTATAGCCTCATTATAGACTCTCCTTTAGGCCAATAGCCTCCATAAACTAGAGCAGTCGGCCGATCGGGAGTGACTTGACATCATCCGGATCCAAGATATGGCGTCCCAGGATGATGCTTCGTCTATGGATCAGTGGCTCGCAGTCGCAAAAGAGGTGCAGCGGTGTTTCCCGTTCCTCTTTACAGAATCTGCAGTAGTCATCGTCCGCATAGCCCATACGTGATAAGTGCCTATTTAGCTTGCAGTGTCCTGTGAGGGATCTGACGGCAAGGGACACCTTGTTCCTACTAAGTGCCAGCAGCTCAGTAGCAAATTTGTTCGAGAAGCCTTCGATAAGGCTTTTGCTGTGATCCATCCCTTGACTCTGTTGCCAGAGTCGTGATGAATCCTCGAATAGCTTTCCCTTGAGGAATTGGTAAGCCTGGTTTTTTGAGATTCCACAGAAAGGCTCCGGTCCTATTTGTAGAATCTCTGTACCAGTTCTGGCCAGTTGGTCGGCCTTTTCATTGCCCATAATATCTGAATGTCCGGGGACCCACCCTAGAACAACTTTGTTCTTCTCCCCTACGATATTTAGGCTGTCTACGCAATTCCTGACCAGTTTAGAATCAATTGTGTTTGATTCTAAGGCCTTGAGAGCTGCTTGGCTATCTGAGAAAATATAGATTTGTTGGTTGACGTAGTTCCTTTGTTGCAGCTGGTTCGCACATTCTATAATGGCGTTAACCTCTGCCTGGAAAATGGTGGCCAGCTTACCTAGGTTTATACTCAGATTTACACTAGGTTTTTTGGCATAGACACCACATCCCACATCATTGCCCATTTTAGAGCCATCCGTGTACCAGATGAGACTATTTGCCTTTAAGGAGTTCAGGTTTTCAGGCCATTCCTCCCTTTCTGGCAGTTCCACAGTGAAGTTCTTAGTGAAGTTCATCTGTGTGGAGAGAACATCCGTAGTCATGGAAAGGACGGGGACTTTCAAGACTGAGTCTTGCAAAGCTCTCAGCGTTTGTGAGAGCCAGGTCGTCCTCCCCACGGTGTTCATTCTGTACATACACTTTTGCGCCTCCGTTTCCATTAGGAAGTGGAGGGGCCGTAAGTTTAGTAAAGCGTTCAATGCGGCTGAAGGCGTCGTGGACATGGCACCAGTTATGGTAAGGCATGCGGTCCTTTACCTTTACCCGGGATAACCGACCAAGTTATGAAAATTTTATTGCAAGAATCTGTGGGGTATTACGATCCCACAAGGGGAATGATATATTGAAGTTTATGGTCTATTTCATTTACTTGAGTACGCAATATCCTTTAAAGCACACGAGTGATAAAGGATTTGGCTGTTAGAGCTGTCGATGTCATTCAGAAGTTTGAGTGACACAAAATTAATTAAAAATATGTTGGAAATGGAAAACCTATCATAATATGATTAGTTTTTAATTTTTGGCATATTTATTATGACGTGTTTTTCATTAAGTATAGTCACGACACGCGCGTACACGATTAAATATATACATAGTTCACTCACGCATAGTTTTACTCAAATACGCGTCAAATTTTATACAATGTGGTAATTAATTTCTCAATTTTGTATAGTAATCAGGGTGTCCCACGGACATCTTAGATATTGGGCATATAAGATTTTATTGAAAAAAAAATATTTTATTTTAAAAACAATTTAAACTACACAAAAAGAAGAAATATTTGCTTCTTTTCTTTGCTTACTTAAACGATAATTAAACTAGTTTAAATCTAAATAAATAGCATCCTGTATTTTTATGGCAGCAACAGGTAGCGTCAAAAATTATGATCAAAATGTCTCTAATAAACATGGTAGGTCAAATGCAAGGAAAACCATGAAATCAAGAATATGTCAAAAGTAAAACAGTTAATTCCGATGCGATCATGCAATTAGATATAGGATTTGTGTTATCCAATACTTGGGTTAAATACACGTTAAACAGATTCTATAACATTCTTCTGATTGACGCTATCGATTGATACTATTTTTCAGATTTGACAAAGGACGATTCACCCGCTATACAAGCAAATTTTGAAAAATCTTTGAATGCTGATTTTTTTGTATAAAGTAAATACTTTTTTCAGTCAAATCTATCTTTCTTATTTAGGATACTCTCCCTTCATGTGGCATATCCGCGGGACCTCATATGCACGTACACATCTATTTATGTACGCGGTAAAATGTTGTTTGCATCAAAACTTAGAAGCTTAGAACCTTATTTACAACAAGCATTCAAGTGTCTGGTTCATCAGAAAAGTACTTCCAATACAGCCATCAACAGATTAAACCGTTATATTGTGACGAAATCTCCACAAAGAGAAATTAAGGTCATAAACCAAATAAATGGTTGGTCGTTAAATCACGTACTGTCAACGCAATAAATACGTAACTGTTCGAGCTTCTGTCCAATAAAAGCATTTTGTACAATCGGTTAAGTGGAATCGGTTGGTTTGGGGATAGGTTTAGCTTCTTTATAATATCTACTATTTTAAAAATGCACTAGCCGTTGACTGCGACTTCTTTCGCGTGAAATTCAATATTCCTTTGCTATTTCCTTCAAAGTTGAGGAATTTCCCTCTTATACTTTCAACACTAAATTTACTCTCTTGGGGAGGGAACCTAGGTGCAGAATTTCCTTCTTAATTAACTAACTTTCTTTATAAACCAAAATTGCTTTATATTTGCCAAAAAATATATTTTACAGTTTATTTAAATCATGTAAGAAACCTATGTGCAGAATTACATGCATTTTTACACATTTCAAATGAATATAATAGATAGAAGATAAAAGAAGATTGCAGCGGCTTTGCTAAAAACTCTTTAATATGAATTCATTAAGTATCTGCAGGAACAGCGATAGCCTAATGGGAGACTGTAGAACTGCGAAGTCAAAGGTCTCGGTTTCGAACCTAAGGTACACACCTCTATCAATAAATCGTTAAGATTCGTCTTTTCGAATGTATATTTTAAGCGGCCGTGGCGCAATGGCTAAGGCATCGGTCTTACGATCGAGAGGTCGTAGGTTCGAATCCTGGCCATTACACCACGGACGTAAACTTCCTCCTAACACAAGCGAATTAAGCTTGCTGGAAGAGGTTAACAAGAATACTAGTAATTTGTATTTGCAAATTGCTAGTAAAAAAAAAAAATTAATCATATAAATTATCGTTCGCTAACGGTGAAGGAAAACATCGTGAAGAATCCTGCAAGCCTAAGAGTACCTAAAAAGTGCTCAAGGGTGTGTGAAGTCCACCAATCCGTTCCTGGCCAGCGTGGTGGACTATGGCCTAACCCTTCTCATCATGAGAAGAGGCCCGGGCCCAGCAGTGGGACATGTATTAGATACTGGGCTGCTAATATAAGCATCTGCATTTCTGATCTCGATCTTGGAAAACACCTAAACCAGTGGTAGATTTTTCAATATCAATATCAGAAACCGTGTTTAGTCACATTTGAGATCACTTTATGGCGACATAATCTAATATATATAGCAAAATTTACATGCCATTGACTAATTTCATGACATAAGGCACCTTTTCTGAGTACTGTTAATCCTTACTTGTGTGCGGGTTAATGAGATTGGCTTTGAAAAAAAAAACCGACTTCGAAAAGTAAGTAAACTAAAAAGCAAAAAATAAATTTACTTCGCACAAAATAATACGTTTATACATTTAGTTCAATAGAAATTATTAAATAATTATTTTATAATTCTGAAGTCGGTGCCAAGTAAACAATAGATAATATCTACGACATCGGTCCAGGCGTCTTCGAGTAATCGGCGAACAAACATAAAAAAAAAAAAAAAAAAATACAACCGAATTGAGAACCTCCTCCTTTTTTTGAAGTCGGTTAAAAATACACTCAAACAAAGATTTGTGTATTTTTAGCAAAAGCTAAGACAGCGTAATTTAATTTGGATCCATCAACTCGCTTCCTATCGGTGAAGTGGCAGCCATCGGAAATTCAGAAAGCCTATTCCTCTGTCACGGATCACTGAGACGTGCCGCATTGATTTCATAAATATTTAGATTGCCTTCGTCACGGAACACTAATAATTTCATCTACATTGCGGCCAAGTGATTTCACGCTTGTGATATCACATTTTAATGAAAAGAGTTTTGGCACTTTATTCTTTTTGCAAACAAACTTAATTAATTTAACGTTTAGTATAATTAAATAATTTGCATACAAAACAAAGGGTTTCCTATAATTTGTTGCGCTTACTTTTATCTGAAAGTACGTGTTAATTTGTCTGTAGGAGACACGTAGGTAAATATCTTTATAACTGCACAATAACCTTCTTTATTAGAAAATTGTTTACTACGGCCATCTACCACCCACTGATAAAATAACAATGTTTAACTTGAAGCAAATATTTTAATAACTTCTAATTAATTCGTTTGTGAATTCAAACATGCCTTATACGTATTCTAATAGCAAAGAAGAAACAAAGGTCAAATTAACACGAAACATGTGAATTCCCGTGACCTTTACAGTCAATCACTGAAGAAACTGGAAAGTTTCAAGAAATTCTCGAAACAATTAGTACTGGAACGATTTGAGAAGCCTTCAGAAGTGCCTCCGCCAATAGAAATCAAAAACTCGTTAAAATTACGGGCGAGGTTCAACAGTCTTCGACAAAGTGAAGTAATTAAGCGTCCGTTAGCTGAAAAATAAATGAGGAAAAGATTTTTCTGCCAGCGGAAATATTTACATCTATATGAAACTATAGATAACGACTTTCAAATAGGTAATGCTTCCTTGGCAGAAATTAATTTTTACAGGTTTTGCAGATATTAGTAGACATATTATAATCACATATATTTGACTATTCGAGATCAATTTACCTGGTCAATAGCATAGCAGTTAATGAAGTTATCGCTTGCGTGCCAGTAATAGCTGAACGAAAATCGCAGAATTCGCTGATCCACCAGCAAACAAAGAAATAAACGCATTCGGAATGCATGACATTTTAATTAGATGATTACCTACTTACAAGAATTGTATTGAAGTCTGAAGGAATACTTTACAGTTTTCTGATGAACCCTGTCTGGCAACTTGTTATTAATTAACATCGAAGTCCTCAAACTATGGCACCGGGCATTGAAAGTAAATTAAGTATCCTATGAATCATGTCTCATGAAAGAAAATATTCTCAACATATTTTCGATCAGCAAATGCCACTGTAGAGGAACGGGGTGTGATGTTCCTCCACCACTAGGCTCGGTGGTATTGCCTGGCGGACAGTTGTTTAACGGTAGCGTCTTGGAAGTGGTATATATGTACACTCTCGGTGAACACTTCGTTATCGCGATTCAGCGCTCTTTGACATTTGTGACGTGTGTCACTTCTTGACGTTGTCAATGTCATCCGTCATTTATTATGTGCGGATACCGCCACACCACACAAAGATCTTTAAAACAACAGTTGCACCTAGACACAAAACGGGTCTTACGAGGTAACACGCAAACACCTGTCACAGTTCGTTCCAGTTTTGGGCGTTCGTGATTGCGCCCAAGAATGCATGTTATTCAACGTAAAGAGTTAAATGTATTGAATAACGCACGATTACAATGTGTTATGAACGTAGCAAGCTATTTTGGCATCGGCGCACGTCTCGCGCAAACTTCCGTAGCTCGTAGCATCTTTGCGTTATAAGGATGCAGACAACGTAATAAAACAATCTTGTCGGGTTCTTGGAACGGTTATTTTTGAGGAGATATAGTAGTAAAGTATTAAGAGACGAAGCTTATAAGTCCATACACGTGGTTATCTCATTTTGTTAATACACTTGTTGCTTTTGTGAAAAGCATTAAGACGTACGCCGCAAATGGAAGAATAGCAAAACAATTTTCATGAATCATATTCTTAAATAGGGAAGTAGAAAGGATCATTCCTCGGAATTGGAAAGGAAAAATATTAGAATTATGTTCAGTTCAGTTAACATAATTGGGTGTATTTTTCAGGATTTTTTTTTCCCGACGAAAGCTGATTCTGAGCTTTCCTATAAAATTTCAAGACTATTTTGTGATCGAAATCATCCTCCCCAGTTGGCGCCCATCGTACAAACGCGGAAGCTAGACCACGTAACGCAGACGTAAAACCCATACGCCTCCAGTAAAACATCTCGTAATCCCGTTTTACTGCTATCACGGTAATAAACGCACAGAAAACGCGCCAGTGTAAAACTAAATCTGGCGTACCTACTCTGACCTATTCAGAATAATTTGCATTTTAAAACTGTGCTGGTACGAAGGTAAGAAATAGCATCTTTCAAAGGGGCAAGAATAACGAGCGCGAGAAAGATTATGATGCGTTTTTGGCATTTTTTATGGGGAAACATGACAAAAACGAGACGATATCTTTGTCGTGATCGTTATGTTATCCCGACTGCTTCAGTCTTAAGCGAAATCGAGAGATTAAACATTACTTTTGTTGTATATCTGCCCCAAACTAAAGTATTTGCACAATTATGCTGGTTCGATGATTCGATTGATCCTAATCAAAGCTCAGAAATCAAAATTTTCAGCCTGGTAACTAACCTCTTTTTCCATTAATGTGACCCCTGTGTCACAAGGATACCCTATTGTTTTGTTCTTGACTTCTTTGGTTATATGTGTATAGTTCATGAGCTAAAAACGGCCAGCAAGAATGTAAACTTACGCTTCAGATTTATGAAGTCGTTAAATGCAAAAACATTGTTTTTTACTAAAGAAAAGTAAACATACAGGAATATCTACTAACCTTTTACCCAGAACCATATATGCAACAAAGATATTCTGCAGTTGTCTTTATGATGTAATTAATTTAAATTCCGAATACGTAATCGGAATTCGCCCGATAGCGTCAGCATATCATTAACATTGAAAATTGAACGTGACTTTGAAATTACGTATAAGTATAATAAAACTTGTTATGTAAGGCTAGGTTAGGGTATGTATTGGGTCGCGGTCACCAAAGTTTGAAAAGGTACTTTCACAGTGGCTTCATACTCTTGCTGAGAGAGCGGGTTGTTTGTCTTGTATGCCAGTCTGTTTACAGCAGAAAGTTACAGTGCTCGATCCCATTTCGGTGAAAATATGACAGTATTAAAAAACATTTTAAGTAACTATTTACATATTTTCTGTTAAAAAGATCATTATTTATACACGTTATAGTGCATCTATCCTAAAAATATATAAAATACAATAAATATATGTAGAGGGTGAACTTTTATCTTACAGATTTAAGATCACGCTTTTGTCTTAAAGCCTACCTCTCTTACACAGTTGGAATCTCATGTCTGTTTACTTATTTAAAAAAAAAGAATAAAACAAACGTTTGGCGCTAACGGTAGTTCATCATAACACAACACAGTGACACAAGCGTACATAATTAAAGGCTGGAGTTACGTTTCAGTAATGCGAACCGTTCGCTATTTTCACTCTTCCCCTCGTCATATTTAAATCATGCGCGTGTGTATCTCGTATATGGGTCAGATACGTACACAAAAGCGGCATCAAATGCCTTTAGAGCTTTCAGGAATTAGATCCCAATCTGACGCTAATTATAGTGCTTGTATTTCTATTTTGCGGGTTAGAGGCAGATTTAATTAATTGAAATTGTAGTATTTTGTGGTTGACCCTAAAATTGTGGTAAGGCTAGATTTTTAGAATATGGTATTTTATTACTTTCAAAAGCTACTTTTAAAAAATAATTTTGATTCACAACTGGCTGAAAACCTAGTTAAGGCGAGGCTGGTATTTACTTTTCCAGACATTTTTTTTTTTAATGAGTGTAGCACATGGCGTTACATCGTCTCTACTTACTCACGTGGGATAAAGGCGTGATTTTATGTATGTATGTATGTTTTATGAATTCCCTTGATGTTTGGCAAGACGGTTGCCATTTTTGTCATACAAAAAAAGAAAAATAATTTCTCCGGAGAGTCTGTGAGACGCAACAGGTGCAAGTTCCGCGTAGGAAGTCTCGCATTTATAGAATTTAATGCAACGAGAATTCTTAATGAGAGCTAAGAGCGAAAAATATAGGCCACTAATAAAGTTAGTCCTAAAATATATGATGTCTATAAATAGAGTACATTATGTTAAAAATACGTTACGTTTAAAATACCGGGCTCTAACTAAGTATATAAATAAAACAACATAAATAATAAGACTGAAATAACGTGTACCACGGGCAATAAACCGAAAAGGGACTCTTACATCTTAGTGAAATGTCATTTAAATGTCATAGACAAAGTTATCGCAATCAAATATGACATTATCTATGATCTGCTTTACCCTTTGTTTCATTGTATGCGTATGAATGCTATGCATCTACGTAGTATACTACGCATTTCATTTGGCAAGCGTTAGGATTTCGTGTTATTATAATAAAGTAACAGTTTCATCATGCTATGCTAAGACGTAGAATAACCGGTAAAGTAAGATTGTCGAAAAAGTATTCATAATTTATTATTCTATTCACCGTTGAATATTGAAGACCTTATTTTACTTAATCAAGTAACGTAAAAGTTTAAAAGTTAATCTCATTTAACTTGGTTAGACGTTGTATGATATTATTAAAATTATGAAAATACGGGTGTTACTCACGTAATGTTGGTCTATTTAGTCGACCGCGGTTTCGCCTATATGTCTAGGCATTATCAAGAGAGTGCGATACGTCGCGCCTGAGTCGCAGCCAGTCTTGCACTCCTTGCAACCGCGGTCGACTAAATAGACCAACATTACGTGAGTAACACCCGTATTTTCATAATTTTAATAATGTTACAAACTCACGTCAGTTTTAATAAAAATGTTGTATGATATATTATAATTATATTAATTTGATTTACGTACCGTGAACCTTTGTGAGCTACTATTAGTTTTAAAGTATACTACATGACGACCGGATGGCGGAGTGGGTAGTGTACCTGCCTGCGACGCCGTGGTCGCGGGTTCGATTCCCGCTTAAGACAAATCTTTGTGTGCATGAACATGGGGGTTTGTCTTAGTCTGGGTGTTTCTATGTATAATAAGTATGTATTTACAAAAGAAAAGTATATATGTATAGTATCAGTTATTCTAGTACCCACAGTACAAGCTCTGCTTAGTTTGGGACTAGATGGCGTTGTGTGTAAGTTGTGAAATATTTATTTATTTATTATTTATATTTATTTAAATAATGTAAGGCCCACTGTCCCTAATTACGCCGTTTTGTACTCTCACAAATATTTGTGAAAGTATGTGTGTAAGACAAAGAAAGTTAGGTCACTAAAGGTCAGTTGGAAATTAGCATGATACTTTACATCTATGTCATCTATGGCAAGCACAGAGTATTCCTTATTTTTTGTCTACTTCTACAGTATGCAACATTTTACGGTTCTTGGACTGACCATCCAACACGTATCTCTAGAATCTGAAAAGCGATAGCTATAAGCTTAGATCATGACCTCTTTATATCTAGATGAAGCCGTAAATTAGAGCACTACAAAGTTTCAGAGTCCAATTGCTGCGATGAAGCTCACATGTTCATGACCTCTACAGAACTCGAGAAATCAAGTTTTGCGGTCAGCCATTCTTGAACTCGATACGCCACAATATTATGAATTCATGTCATGACCGTGATTATGAGATTCCACACGCGTACTTCTACTAACTGCAGCGATTGTTATGATCACGACTGCGCAAGCGCAATTCATCTGCAGACTTTGAGTTAATGTTAGTCTGGTGTTACATTCATTCATATAATTTTTAATGGAATTACACTTTGTTAAAGAGCACTATTTTTCTCTGGGAGCAAGTTTAGGCAAAGTAAAGAATGCACAGATATAGATTTCAACATCAGTTCAACAGCTGGTTGTTTGCATACAGCAGGAGTTTTGGGGAGTTTGCTTCAAGTAACGTTGACAAGATTATTAAAAGACAACTGTGTTTGGGATTAAACGAGAGATTAACTTAAAGCAAAATAACTCATAATAAAGTAGCTTGCCAAAACAACTTAAAATAAATGTACGAAACCAGAACATTAAAAACCCAATACAGAATATTTTAATAGTTAAGCATACAAAAATCTTTATACATAATATTATATAATTTGAACGTAAATGTTATCAATTTAAAAGCATATGATAAGGAGTAAAGTACATTACATAAGTATTTTATAAATATTTTCATTGCAACAGATTGTTACGTCAGTTAATCAAGTATGGAACAAAGATAAGCTACTTTTACTCGGAAATACAATGACAATAGAAAGTGATACATTCAAGCAGTACGTGCAAGATAATGTAAACAGTTCTCAAAAGGATTGGTGCTGACGATAAGCGGGGTACAGATCAAACAAAGCTACGTTTTCTCAATGATGTCATCTTAATATCCTGCACATTTGCGATGATTGATTTCAATAGAAAGTTATATCTTGAAAGAGGCCTGGATGGGCAGATTAACTTCTTCTAACTCATAGATAATGAACTTAAGTTCTTAAGGAGATATAGCACCTCACTACACCTCACCTACAATACATTTCCCCGATTCTTAGAGAAAGTGAATCCTTCCCCAGAAACTATAATACAAAACCCAGAACAAGAGAAATGTTTATCTTGTCTGCAACTACATGATCTCTCGTTTATGGATTGCTGGACCAAACAAGACAGATAGGATATTTTCTAAATAATACACATTGGTAAGACTTCTTGACTAATCTTTCAGAAAGATATGAGCACAAATCTGATGCGTAGATATAATAATATTGCACATATTTTATCGTGCAATGACCGATACGACAACGTGTCAATTTGGTTGTGATTGATAAAACAGGATCCGTAAGATGTTACAAATTCTTGTGGGTAAATGCTAGCTGTAGGCCCAGAAAGCACTGGAGGGATCATTTGGGATCATTTGGATTCATTTCAGAAGGATTGGACAGACAGAGTCCAAAACAGAAAATTGTAGACGTGTAACATATGGGGGAGACCTTTGCTCAGCAGTAGGACATCATGGGTTAGTAAAAATGCTAGCTTTTCTAATTACGAAAAAGATTTTTTTTTCAGAAGTGAATCGAACTTCTCCTTTTTACCGTCGTCCCACACGGGCCTGACCTGTGACTGTTACGCACAGACTGGTCTTGATATCTAAATGATATTCATTAATATAGATAGGGGACTGATCGCTCGTGATTTTATTAACCTTGTTAATCGATCTGCGCAGAGTTGCAATTGAGATATGAATCTATCATTGAATGTGAAGGTAGAAATCTATTCGATCATCTTAGAGCTTCAATAGACTGAGGTTGCTCATGTTAGACGAAGACGAAATCTGCGCCATTATTAAACCGTTCAAAAATCTTTTTATTGAGTTTTAAACTTTCAATTACTTAAGCCTTTTTTGTGTTTATTTGGCAAGTCTAATAATTAAATAAATAAATATCTCACAACGCCATTTAGTCCCAAACTGAGCAAAGCTTGTATTATGGGTACTAGAATAACTGATACTAATGTATATACTTTTTTTTTGTAATTACATACTTTTTATACATAGAAACACCCGCACTAAGACAAAGCCCCATGTTTATGCACACAAAGATTTGTCTTAAGCGGGACTCAAACCCACGACCTCGGTGTCGCAGGCAGGTACACTACCCACTCCGCCATCCGGTCGAAAATACAAACAATGAATTCAACTAGTTTTTCATAAAGGAATATCCGCCTTGTACATTTTGTTGTGCTAACGTTAAATAAATAAATAACCTATCAGTTTATCCCGATACGATTTCTCTGCGGGTATTAAAATGTAGATGCTATAAGTATAAGACATAAATCTATGCTTGTTTTCTAATTACTCCGGACACGTACACAATAGTTTTGTAATCTTTTTGTACTACCCACTACCGCATTAGGGAAAGTGTTATATCTACACACTTCATACACTAAATAATAGCTGTGTATAATCGTTATTTTTCAAAGGTATAAAGGATGTTGTGAAACAGCGCTTTCTTTTCCTTTTGACAGCAACTAATGAGGTGTTGAGAAACCAGAGCATCACTAAACTTATGATTGTTATGATACAAATTTCATTATGTTCCAGTATCAATCAACCCACCTGTTGTAGTTGATGACAACTACAATCTTTTATGCTGTGTTTTGTTCAAGGTAAATCTGACGAATGTCTAAGCTAATACTAAATACGCTCAATAGATCTCAGCCAGCCTGAGTCTCAGAATGCTGATATGAATCAACCCTTATTTGTACATTGTTTACAATGTCCTGTTGACATATAGTAGTGATACGAACACAAAAACGCTTGAAAGCTTATCCATGTGTAATGTGTACCTAGCTATGTTGTCTGCTACGTATTTGTCGGTACACAGTTCAATTTCAACGCAGGTTTGACAAACGTGTACAAAATGCGGGCGGACGTTGGCTGCCAAAATAGGCTGTGATAGCCTCTAAATAACTCTGGAAAGCCCAGCATTTGCAATCCATCTGAGATTATTGATTGACAATATTTAGACAATTTGGCTAAATGTATTTTTTTTAATATGCAGGCAATATTACGCCTCTTTTAGGAAACTATGTGCAACTGGGTAATATAACATTCGTATACACAAGTACGTAGTACAAGTACACGATGTATGAATGTTGAGGCAGCGAAAGAAGAATGTGCCGTAGCACATGACATTCCATAGACTCTGCCTTGCCCCGTGGGATACAAGCGTGATTATTTGTGCGTTTGTATGTAAAAACTTAGAGAAAACAAGGTGCTCATTTTGTTTCGGCTATAGGTGAGCCGTTATCACAAAGGAGACGCACGGTAATAGCAAAGACCTATTCCACAAGTGAATTTAACACTATTAAGTTCACTGAGTTAGATCGGTATTATTATAGTTGTAGTAACAATGCGCATAAGATTGTTGTTTGAAAACAAACACAATTATTTACAACTTAATGAATACAATTAGATAATTAAACAAAGAAGCTTATCGCCAGACTAAGTATCTATTGTAAGTTCAACAAGGCGAATACAAACAAATTAATTATCTATTGAAATTAACACTATTTAACTAATTTTTATAATACCCAAGTAGGTTTATAATTTTAAGTATCTCCACAAAAATATTATAAATAAAGCTTTTCGTTTGTCACTATGAATGTGCTTATCTATAGATTGATTAGGTATATAAAAAAAAAGAAATTAGACTCTCGATGTAAAAAAATATAGAATCTAGAACAGTGGTTCCCAATTAGTGGTACGCGTACCCCCAGGGGTACGCGAGATTGCATCAAGGGGTACGCGCAGCAATCTCTAAACTAAAATCCTTAAAAAACAATAATTCAATATACCTACATTGACAAATAAAGAATCTCTAAAGGGGTACGCAAGTTGAAGGTCTTTCTTAAAGTGGTACGTAGAAAAAACTAATTGGGAACCACTGATCTAGAATATTCACACTTGCCATTTGCCATTCACCTCTCCAAGACATATTCAACTGTTGTTCTAAAAATTTAAATTTCGGTTTACATTACAATGTTAAAAATGGTTATTAGTGACATAATTGAAAACCGTCCCCTTTTTCTCATTCCGATAATCCCTAGCCGTAAAAACCACTTTTTACAATCGAGCTCCAATTTGTTTGGAAATTGGCGAACCATTTCGCTATCTGCGTAGAGCCGTAAAATTGATATTTATTAGTTTTGTTCCTCTGTTCTTGGGAACGGTACACTTTCCCTCATTTCCACTGCGAGAGAAACTGTGAAATATTTCACGGCACTTTGCTAGAGCCGCTTCAGTTCAATAGAAATTTAGGAATTTGCATTATTAGCATTTAGAGAATTTTCACAATTTGGGGTTTTGAGAAAGTAAATACATTATAAGCTGTTTAAACATCATGCCTATATTACACAGAAGGGTGTGGTAGAGGTGTATATCGCCCACACTTCACCTAATATACTTAGGGTCCCATGTGTTTATTTATAACACAGATTAACACATGGGACTAGGTACATGTTATATTGAATTACATAAAGCGTATGACAGATTTGTCTAAATCGGGTATTTTGTTGTTATGATTATGATCTACGTATAATTTTAAGAATTAATTACTAACAAAGCAGGTATTTAAAAAAATATATAAATAATTTCGATTCTCTCAAACCTAGTTATGCCTTACTTGTTATTTGCTACATGAAAATTAATTTCGATAGCACGTAATACCTGTGAGCTATTAATAAATACTGTAGTTTAATTAATATCGTAACCTGAAACGTTTCCAATCAAGTTAGTTAGCCATCAATAAAATTAGTTCAACACATCGCGTTATCCAATAGTGCCTAAAATCATTTGTGTTCAGCGAATATAAAACAGAAATATATATCATAAGGGTATGACTGCTCACCCGTTATCCCATCTATCTCTATACCTAAACATAACAGGTGAAGTGTGGGTGTTGTACACCTCTACCACTCCCTATTAGGTAATATAGGCGTGTTGTATTTCGTTCAGTATGAAGATGACAGTATTGTGCCTAACTACAACAATTTCTGCAATAAAACGAATTCCATTTAGTTTTCACTGTACTACGAAATATGTGACGAAAAGTTCAGGCAGATAAAAGTGGATAAAAAAGACCTATCCTATCTCCAATCTCTTTGAGTTTAGGTTTGTAACTGAATCGCAATAAAGCGTATAGTACACGGAAAACGCCCTTGTCATCTCCCCATCGCTACACACCGTACACACTATGGGTTCTCTCTATGCTTCAAGTGCCACGGATCCACTATCGATGTAATCGATACGTACGCTCCATTTATCCAGTTACGTTAGTTTTTTTTTCTGGCACCTGAGTGCAAGCTTTGATGTACACGTAGTGAGTCGTCAGTAATAGAGTAGCGTGAATAGTGTAGTTGTAAAACCTTTCTTCCTATCTCTTTGGTACAGTAAGTCTCTATATAGCAATATTTTTCGGTTCCTGTCGTCAATGAGAGATCAACAGCATTCAAGCTGAGGAACCGCTTGCATGTATACTGTTTTGTTTTTGTAGGGAAATGATAATGATTTTTATTCTTTCTTTCTCATACGTATATGATAAGAAGCTATTAATTCAACGTCTCATAGCGCTGCACACGTTCACTATCTCCGATGTAATCGATACGCACGGTCCATTAGTGCCATCCGTCTCGGTGGATTTTTTTCTGTCACCTGAGTGAGTGCAGGCTTTGATGTTAGATCATATTCATTTATTATTTATGTTTTTCCATTTTATACCTACGAACAACTTGTCTTGCTAATGGATATGAGTCTTTTAAGTTCTACAAATTTATGGCACAAGCTGTATTATGTTATTATAACAAAAGGAGCAAAAACACAATTTGTTTGGGCAACTATAAAATAACCTACCTTTTAAAGTATAGTTGAGTTTCGAACTTTTCGGTTTAAATATGACACAAAGGAAATAAGTCTTCTAAAAGTTATTATACCTTAGTTTTCATTAATTATATTGAAACCTAAATTATGTAGTTATACATAAACAAAAGTTAGAACAACTTAACAGTTTTCTTTGTGACAAAACATGACAGTGGCCCGTTAGATTGAAATACCAGTCTTTGACAAACAAGTACAGGAGCCGAAACTACAAAGTTATTGAGCAAGGCTTCAGATTAAAGGCTATAATAACCCAGAGTAGGCTGTAGTGTACAGGAGTGATACTAGCTTTGACGAGACACCGTTGAATGCGAAACACTAAGGTAACGTTACAACGCTGATGGATTAAATATTTGATACTAGTTTGATGCTAACATTTTGTTTAGGTCTCAAGTCATATAGATTCATGCGTACACCGATTATTCTAACTGTCTTTATCAGCATTTTAATATCGCCTGCAACATTTGTTAGTCTTAACAGATGGGCGATGGGCACCCAAAATGGCTACTTCGCTGTTTGACACCATGAATTTTTGACACCACGGTGTCAATCGCAGAAGAACGTTTTTTGAATTGGCTGTTTGGGACCACGGTGTCAATCGACGAATACCTTATTTGGCTTCGTTGATTGACACCATGATGTAAAACAGCAAAGGACGGCCCATTGGCATTTTTATTATAACATAACAATCATGCACAAAAGTGTTTACACGATTTTTATTTAAATTATACATTTTTTCTTAAAGTGCTTGGAATGGCAAAACTGTTTAGTTACCCATAAAAAAAATTCCGATAGTAACTACTACGTTTTACTACTACATCTCTTGAAATTTAATTTTGATGTTCAAAATATCAGCAGGCAAAAAATAATTAAATAGAAATGATTATTACTTACATGCCCTTAAAAATGTTGGTAATAACGTTTAAAAAAGGGTAGAAGTACCTGAGTTAAAACAAACAAAAATCTCAGGTAAAAGCAACCCTTTTGTAAAAAATTAGCCAATCAGCGATCAATATGTCAACCATCCGTAAACAATACGTTCCTGATTGGCTAATGCTAACTGTATGGTTATTTGCATGTCGTTGAGTTACGAATCTTAAGGTCACAGTAGGACGTTCGTGCGTTGAAAGTGGTACAGTGTATGTGAGGTGTTGTTCTTGTTATAAGTATTTGGTAAGTACATTTCGCAATATTTTGTTCATTATCTTCTCATATTATTTGTATGAGTAGTGTTAAGTAATTATTAGACTTAGGAGTTGTCGGGGCAAAAGCTAGTGATAAGATAACCTTATTGACAAATGCATACTTATCGATAATTACAGTGGTGTATATTGAACACTTATTATTTCAAGTTCAAGAGTCATTTGTGGATATACTAATACCTTAGGCAATACGTGTTTTTACTCATAGTACAAGGCATTCTAATTATATCCCTAGTTCGTGCCCCGACAACTCCTAGGTCTGGTAATTATACCAAGTTTAAGTTAATAAAGTAATTCATTTAACTTAAACTTGGTATTTACAACTGGTTAGGTATGTCTTTTAATTGATACTAAGCATTTTTAAATGATAATTTGTAACATTAAAATTGCTCACTTCAAAATGGATGGTTTGGATTTGTTTTCACATTGAAATTATTAGTTTTAATCTTAAGGCCTTGAAACTTCCAGGTAATAATATAAAATCAGTTAATTTAAAAGGTGAATTAAAGTTTACTTATTCCTATTTCGAAGATAATGTTAATTGTATTTTATTGTAGGGCACATTCATTTGCATTTCATATATCATAAAGTGCAAATGTAAATAAATATAAAGGCGGTGTTTCAGAAATGTATAGAACCTGGGCTAGGTCTTGTACAATACATTTTTATGTGTTTTTTGTCTGAAAACATTGTGGATGCTAATATCATAAAATTATAATATAATTGACGAACCAAACATACTGTAAGATTATTCCACGAAACTAAAAACGACCACTTTTGGCTTTTGTTTTTGGTCTGTTGAAATTTCGAACTGCATTCGTTCAGAAACTCCAACTGCACTTACGTAGCCGGAGCGGGCCCTGTCACGTCGTGGCGTCCCATCGCTTCATTAAGCGCCAACACAGTAATTCATTATGAATATCTGTAGTTTATTATTATAACTAATGTCACAGGGGGAACACTCCATAGAAACGACGCGGTATAATTAACTATTACAACTAAACTGAAGAAATGACGTTTGTACACGCTGCGAATGTGTGCGTGAACATTATGGATGAATGAATAGGTCACCCATGCTTCTCTCATGCATGCGTGTTGATGATGTTGCCTGGCGGTATCGCGGATCGGTGGGGGGCGGAGAGTGGCCCTTCTGTACGTTAGTACTATATAAATTCTTTGCTAATGTTCTAAAATGATAAAATACTGTGAGTCTGTAGTCATTTCATTAAGTCATTATTTCAATGTATGAACAGTATTGCACATAAAATTGTGTTGCTAATCAAATTTTTTAATTTTATTTTGCGCTGGCGATTCCGCAAATGAAAAATAAAACTGTAGTTTTCCAAGAACTACCGATTTTTTCTCTATATTTCTGAATGGTGTACAAGACCTAGTCCAAAATGAAACAAATTTACATGTTACGAAAGCTGAAATTTTAACGCTTACTTTTTTATTTTAAGGATTGGTGTTAAAATGTCTGAACACCCGTCAACCTCACATGGTTTTGACAACTTAGAATTTCAAAGAACCAAGAGAGGACACCGAATGCTTTGTCGAGGTGGATACGATTATATTTGGAAACTAAATAACAAAGATGGCTCAGAGATATGGAGATGTACAAAGAAAAAGACCAAGTGTAATGCAATACTCAAAGTGAGCCCGCCCCCTTTTACAATATTACATGAAACTATCCATAACCATAGTTCAAAGGATCATGCAGTGATTGAAATAGAAAGGCAGATGCAATTGTGTACTGAAGCTGTTAAAAACAATATCAATAAGCCTGTACCGAAAATTTTCGAAGAATCAATGGAAGCTCTTGCCGATAAAGGAATCAATTTATTGAGTCCATTACCTAAATTTAATAACATCAAGAACAAACTATACAATCAAAGAAACAAAGCACTAGGTGCTAAAAAACTTAACTTCAAAAACGCCACAATTCTAGAACTACCTAAAAAATACGAAGATTTATTATTCGCTGACTATACATACAAAAATAAGCGCATAATAATTTTTGCAAAAAAAGAAATGACCAAATATCTAAAAGAATCAAAACGATTTTTAGTTGACGGCACTTTTAAAATTTGTCCCAATGGTTTCCATCAAGTATATACTTTTCATGCGGATATAGGCAGCAATGAAGAATACGTCAACATAGTTCCCGTGCTGTATGCTTTACTTCCTGATAGAAAACAGGTCACTTACGAGATTTTATTTGAAATGATAAAAAGTCAAGTCCAAGAATGGGAGCCCACACACATTTCAATGGACTTTGAAATGACTGCGATATTGGCTATAAAAGGTCTATTTCCAGAAGTGAAAATAGTTGGCTGTTTTTTCCATTTTAGCCGCAGCTTGTGGCGTAAAGCCAAGCAGCTTGGAGTAATAAAATCTAGACTGGGCAGGATCCATGTGAAATTATGCACAGTTTTGTCACATTTGCCGCTCAATTTATTAGATGACGGCTGGCTGTATGTGATGGGAGAAAGTCCAAATAACGCTGAAATCACGAAATTCAATGACTATTTTGTCCAAACATGGCTCCAACACCCTGTTCTATCTAAAGTATGGAACACTTTTAACGAAAGTCATAGAACCAACAATATGGTAGAGTCGTGGAATGGAAGAGTAAAAAAAATAATGCCCTTAAAACCAAATATTGGTCAATTTCTTAGTGGAGTGGAAAAAGACGCCAAATTTTACTATAATAAAATTAACCAATCAGGACCTATTCAAATTTCTAAAAGAAAAAAAGAGAGCATGCAAATCAATGATAGAATTAATAACACCATCCAAGAATTATTGACTGGTCAAATAAGTATTGGTCATTGCTTAGAAAAATTAAGATAAAAATTTTAAATAGTAATATAGTCTAAGCAATTACCAATTATTGGATGATGATAATGATGATTGTGATCTTTAATTTTAAGTTATATATAGAGAAAAATATTTACCCAAAATCATGTTTTAAATCATTATTCATGTTTTATATCTTTATTTGTTATTAGTAAAGAGGTAATTTACCTTTCCTATCTGTGATTTTTTATTGTTTATTAGAACTTTTTATATTTAAGGCAAGATGATTATGTGATTTTTAGTACTTAGTTATTAGTAAAAAGATTATTTATCTTTTCTATCTGTGATTTTTTATTGTTTATTAGAACTTTTTATGTATATTATGTGATTTTTAGTAGTTAGTTTTTAGTAAAAAGGTAATTTACCTTTCCTATCTGTGATTTTTTATTGTTTATTAGAACTTTTTATATTTAAGGCAAGATGATTATGTGATTTTTAGTACTTAGTTATTAGTAAAAAGATTATTTATCTTTTCTATCTGTGATTTTTTATTGTTTATTAGAACTTTTTATGTATATTATGTGATTTTTAGTAGTTAGTTTTTAGTAAAAAGGTAATTTACCTTTTCTATCTGTGATTTTTTATTGTTTAGTAGAACTTTTTATATATAAGATAAGATGATTAAGTATGTGATTTTTAGTACTTAGTTATTAGTAAAAAAAATAATTTACCTTTTCTATCTGTGATTTTTTATTGTTTATTAGAACTTTTTATGTATATTATGTGATTTTTAGTAGTTAGTTTTTAGTAAAAAGGTAATTTACCTTTTCTATCTGTGATTTTTTATTGTTTAGTAGAACTTTTTATATATAAGATAAGATGATTAAGTATGTGATTTTTAGTACTTAGTTATTAGTAAAAAAAATAATTTACCTTTTCTATCTGTGATTTTTTGTTGTTTGTTAGAACTTTTTATTCATATACAAGATTTATTCATACAAGATTCCATTAAAAATTTGATTGTAATTTTTGTTTTAATAACCGTTTTCTTTTCGCCAGTACACAAATCACAGTTGACCTTTAAATTGTTGAAAGTGGTCCAAATCAACAGTTTTATACCATGGTGTCAATCGACGAAAACAAAATAAGATATTCGCAGTTTGACACCACGGTCGCAAATTATTATGGAAATGGTCCTAAACAGCCAATTCAAAAAACGTTCTTCTGCGATTGACACCGTGGTGTCAAAAATTCATGGTGTCAAACAGCGAAGTAGCCCCCAAAATTGATTGCAAGAATTATTTAACGGGAAAACCCAAACATATTAGGACTGGGGGAGTGGGGGAATATATGGCTATTTGTAGATTTATTTAGAAGTTACAGACTAAAGTATACCAAAGAAGATTACCAACGGTCATTAAACAGGACAACCAGGCACGGTTCCTACCTATTCTTTACAGTGTTATTTGAGTAATATAGGCCAGGAAATTCTCAATAACAGCATGGAGTAGGATTTGTGCCCGGTGTGTACCCTTACTACTTGAATCTTGTGAATGAATGAAGACACGTGAAAGGAAAGCGTAAAACTCAAGGATGTATTCCTGATATTGTGTACCTATTTCTCAGAAATGATAATCTTGCCTCCTTCTAGGCACGCCATATGTTGCAAGTTGTAACATATGTCTACGTTTTCTTAATAAAACGCAAAATTCTTGGAAAATGGGAGTTTCAATAGAAACTGCAGAATTGTGGGACTCGTCGGTCGTTTATGTGAATAACTTCTAGTTTGAAAAATGGTGCCGCTGTGATAAAGTAGGTACTAGGTACTATTGCAGTTTGCACTGAGTACATTAAACTGCAATCTCCAAGATTGTGGGGAATCGTTCGAAGCCGCCGGCGACATGCGGTTGCAATGGAAACCGCTCGCTGCGGACAATGTTAGACTTATGTTCATTTGTCAGCGGACATTTATCAGCTGAAGTGGCTATTTACTATCCAATAGGTCTTGTCTAGTGACTAGATTAATAAGCCTATTGATAGAAAATATCGCCGGCTTATATATGGATCAATCACTGTACGAGCGACAGCCTGAGAATAGATCTTTATGATTTTAAAGGATCATGAGAAAATGTAGGCAAATAAATAGTAGTAAAAATAGCAAGATGATCTTTCTTTTAAGGACGAAAAGGAGAAAATAAACTGTATACTATGTTTTCCCATTACACTTGTGGTCTGTCCCCTGCTGTCGTTACGTCTCTAGTGTCTGTGTCCGAAATTCTAACATAAAACTTTATCAAGCACCTCTATCTTGTATCTTCATAATAATAAAGAATGTATGATGGGATGGTTAAATAGGTATATGGTCAGCATAACGTGAGTGTTGTTTAGCAAATCCAGCGTCAATGATTTATATATATTTATATATATATATATATATATAGCCTAAAAGTTTATAGTTCAAGCATTACTTGCCTGGTGTGTAAAAAATACCCTTTTTCAAAACTAATCAAACACTCACCCAAGTATTACGAGTTCTCCATATTTAATAAGAGGCTTTGGTTTCTGTTCAGAACCGCTCTCGCCAGTTTCCTCCAGAATTGGTGATTCCGCACTGTCCGCAGCACTGAAACAAAGATAACAAACATATTGAATACTTGCATTACGAACTTATATTTAATACCATAAATGCGGAAGTTGGCAAGGAAAATGTGTGTTGGCAGGTGCATGATGTTTCTTTTTAATATTTCACGTAGAAATCATGTTAGAGACTGTTACTGAATATTAAAACTTACCTAAAATATTGTCAAAAGTTAACAAAATTGTATGATTTATCTTATATATAAAAATGAAACCCGTTTTCCGTTGTCACGACTTGGCATGAAAACGGCTTGACCGATTTGGCTGATATTTTTTTTGTAGTTTTCTAATACTCTGTACAAGGTTGTTACGGCAAAAAAAAAAAAAAAAAAAAAAAAGAATTCGTTTTTATATGGGGGATATTATAGATTCCAGTTCAAATTGAATAGGTACGCATACATAAGATAGGTCAGCTATACAAAATAAAGTAGTGCATCAAATTTACGCTAAGGCGGTAAGAAGTTCGCCGGGTCAGCTAGTTATTAAAAAAGATGGTGCAGGGTTTCTCACCAGCCATTCTAAATGAGGCAATATCCAGGTACCTATATTGATTTTAATTTGAACCTAATCGGTTCGATTAAAGTTGATCTATGCTGGGGTAATTCAAATATGATTATTTTGATTAGTATAATTTTAGCCCCACTGGAATTATAATTTTTCAACCATAATATTGTAATACGATAAGTTATCCGCAAGAGGTAGTTTTAATAGTAATTCGACTAATTTGTGCCATATATACTCTATTACAAAATTCCTCACACCTATAATACAGAACATCGAAATGATCAAATGGGTACCACGTATTAGAGCCCCGATAATAATCACGAAGATTACCACCCACAACTTTTGTAGTGAGAGCACTTCCGTTGGAGATCTTATTGATATGACGGATCAAGGCTTCACAGAAACTTGTCTAAGACAGCTGTGGGTCAAGATTAGTGGGCATGACGACCACGCCCCCTCCCCCCTCCGGAACCGGTCCGGACGATGCTCTGACACTTACGCAACCATATAAAACTAACCATTATAAAGCACCTCACTTGATAAACAATAAAACTTGTAATAAAACGCATATTACTACACGAAAACTAATAAAAAATCTAGATATATAATACCCTACTACCTTATTCTTCTCAAAACAGTTAAAGAAAAAATTATGTAACCTACAAAAACTATGTACTTACTATGTATTTAAATGTAGTTTTCAAGAATTCAATTTTAATGACTAAGAACATTAAGTAACTGCTATTAACACTTAATTATTTTTTTAAGAAATCGATTACTGCCTTATTAAAAAAATGACTAAAGAAAAATAAATATAATTATTGAATTAGTCCACTTGACTCGCGGGTCCAGGTGGGAGCGGAGTCAGTTGACCAAAGAACCATATTAATTCTATAAATCAGCTAATACAAATACAATTCGTGTTCGTTGCATCACTAAATAGACCGACCGACACATTATTCTATTTCTGTGTCTTTGAGTGTATGAAGTAATTAAGCGACGAGTAATATTTTGCAATCGGTTTTGCGTCCCTCGACCTGAAAGCGCCTAGTGCTTAGAGTGCTTTATCGATCGACGATAACTTATCGCTGCCTGCGAACTAGGCCACTCTATCTCTAAACACACACTTTCAGCGTCAAAGTACCTGTGGATGACACACTTAACAATTGCTTTTGTTATGACCGATTAGATTGCCATTATCAGACGAGTGCGAGACAAAAGGAAACCTATCAGATGGCGTCGTTTATAAAAAGATACAAATTGAACAAGGAGGACGGCAAGGACAGCGCCGAGCGGCCCTGATTACGGGCACGGGGTCAAAGCCCTCCGTGCTCCCGCCGCCATCCCCTTCTCTACCGCCGGCGATAGGACATTCTCCTAATGCCGACCCACAATTACCGAGGGCCAGCATTTAAATAATAACACTCTCCAGCCAGTCCATGGTCGATATGGAATATTAAATCCATTTGAAACAATGATCATTTCGATTGGTTCAAAAATTACTCTCCATTCAGCCACGGTTGTTTATCTAGATCTATTATGCCTTCCTTGTCGGCTATTGCGTAAATGTGGCGGTTCGATGCCGTGACAATAACAATTAAGTTCATTTGCATGTCTGTTCGTAATTTTTCCACACGATTCTTCCGCTTGTCTCACCTTTGTCTGGTGCTACAATTTTTGATTCGATTTCAGATTGGAAACAGGCATTCTAGGAAACGATTTGATATGCAGACGTGTAAAACGATATAGTGTAATCGTAGTGATAATTCTAAGAATATGTACGGAGGTGATTCAGCGTCACAGCACTGACGCCGATGACGCGATGACGCCGGGCGTATCGTGCTGACTGTTCGACAACCGAAGCACGTGGCGATATAAGACTAAGACTACGTTGCATCCGGTCTTGCCGCAACACACCAAATGCGGCGAATGTGGGAACAACGGAAGTTTACGAAGAATCACTCCTACACGACGAGAATTCCTTTGACTCATTTGTTGAAAGACAAGCAAATTATTATAGTAATACGCTATAGTACGTACGCCTACTCAAAGTAGACGCGGGCCCTCCTCGCCTTCAAACCAGTTCCGTTTACTCAGTTTCAATGAAGTTACTCGAGACAGAGCGAGCAAGACTTTACAATAAAATATGGTATTGAATTCCTTGTTGTGCCTGTACTTTCACCGCTCATAGTCACGATCTCAAGACTAAAAGCTAAGCCCCGAGAGTCGGCGTCTAAAATCACTTTCTATCTCGGTAATGCAAGGTTAGTAATGTAGAATATTTAGGTCTACCTACTTTAATAAGTATAACTACTCAACACCCCTATTACAGCCCTTAGCCCCACAGGCTCATTTACGAAAATACCAATCAAAGACATAGTTCACAAATCATAGTAGGAGATCGGTAAATCAGTAAAGTGAGACGCTCGTTCTATGAAGAGTAATCAACCGCCAATGAGCAACGGCCGTCGATCCAACGGTCATTTTTTTACAGACGGAAATTACTTGAATCGAAGCGCTATCCGGACACGAAGCAATTTATGAGTGCCTCCGATTTGATGACACTACTTTATGTTGAATCTCACGGTGAATCATTTAAAAAATGTAATTCGCAAAGTACTGCCTTTGATATGACTGTATCAGTTCAATAATATCAAAACCTTCGATAAATGATATCTGTGAAGTTATCGGGAGCAAAGAGTGAAATTAAAACTGCACTTATTTTTCGGCAAATTTTTTCGTATTTGCATACTGTAAGGGCTGTACGGTATGCTCACCTTTTCACTCCACGTTCAATATAGTCAGATTTATTTATTTATTTATGTAGAATACCGCGTGCTTTTATTACATTCATACATTTATCTTGTCGTGCACGCTCGCCAGTTATGAGTACTAAGCACTTGACCTACTAATAACGTGATAAAATACTTCACAAAAATAAACCCGTAATATACAAAACTTGTTAGTGTCAGATGTTGGTTATTCATATTATCACCTCAAAACAATAACATTTACTAAAGAACATTAAGTTGTATGATTGTATGATTTACAAGGGCGACGAGTAAATGCAAAATTTATTTACTACGATTGTCAAGCGGAAAACGTTAAGTTTTACGGATGGATGACGCGGTTCATTGACCTGATTCACTTCGACGTCATACATGGATATCAAACTAAAAATGCCTTATATTCATATCTTCACTATTAGAAAGGTTAGACAGAGAGTAATAACCACATTATGCCTGTTATGTTTTGGTGAAGAACAGGTTCTATTGATTCACCGGGCGCGGAGCCAAATGCTTCTGCTACTGAGACTTCTCTGATGGGTAACACCCTTACCACGTCGCAGACTACTTTTATCAACGTATTAAGCAGGTAAAGACGCGGCTTAAAGACGCTAAATCATCCACTTTTCTAGTTACCGAGTGTATAAGTTCGCGAATCATTATACTACTTCTACGGCAAATAAATCCTTTCTAGAAACTTCTATTAGAAGACGAAATCAAAATCGTTTGTATCCAGTGATTGTCGTGTCTATACCGTATGTCCGTCTAATGAGGGGTCATCCCACGCGTACCGTTTCGGTTCGTGAACACCACTCAAGAACTGATGAGGACCGTTATTTGATTTTCTAACTTCAGTGGCCTTGCGGTTTAGCCTTGAAAGGATAGCTAGCTTAAAAATGTATGATTTACATATTAAACCTCACTGTACTCCTCGGGTATGTACTAAGGAACAGTTAACACGAGTTTAGTAGAATCAGTAGGGTACATACTTGTCGTCGCTTAACTTTTGACATTATACACAAGTTTTAATAATGTAAATACTTAATATAAAGTAAATTTATATTAGTTACATTTTGCTTAATTAAAAGGCTAAGTTTAAATATCAGCTTCTAATTACAATAAGTAGTAGAGACAAGTTTCTATCAACTCAACTCAAATATCAATTCAACACATGTTCGTGTGGGTTTAGACAAGTCGGTATTCATTCCAATGACTCGTAAAGGTTTATGTCATAGTGCAGATTTAAACTGTTTTCTCGTACATTTTGCACAAAAACGAAGTCCGCATTAGCTCGTGGCCATAATAATATGTAACGTTTTACAAACGATACGATATCTGAACAACTGTCCTACTGGCGTCTGAGGCGAACTATTCAATTTCCTGGTGCAACTGCATTTTGCAGTTTCGGAAAGTGTAATGAACACGCCTGAAAACATCAGGCTTATAAAGGATTACGGATTATCGATGGCGATGCATTTCCAAATCCTGGGATTACTAGTGGATCAAGAATGATACTAATAAACCTTAAGTATGACATGTAAGATCAACACTTTTACATTTAAATGGGTTGTTATGTCTGTAAATAAATAGACTAGGAGATGGTTACTAAGGGTATTCATTCGGATAACAAATTGCTAGAAACTTAAAGGTAAATAAACAATCTAAAAATACTAGTTAGCTTCGTAAGAAACCAATTTATATGTAATCAAATAATAATCAAAAGTAGCGTCTCAAAAGAACAAAAGTTGACGATGTACGACAAAATCAAATAGATAGTCACCGTATAATTTTATACTGTTCTATAGTCTGTTATATTTTATGGACAGGTGCAAAGAAATTGCAGTTATTTTCTGTTTGCCTATTGCATTCCCGGGAAGTGATACCCTATCACTCCCCGCAGCAACAAGATAATGACGCAGAAGTTGTACTAGGAATAACCTGAGTCGGCGAAGAGTTAGATAAGGTATGTTGGAAAAGATTTTTTTTAAATCCTTTGTAGTAATTAGTTTTTGCATAATACTCAAAGTGTTTGTGTTGTGAGTATATATTTGTGCATATAGTAGGTATACCTATTTGTAGTTCAAAAAATGGATATAAAACCCACGAATTTTCTATCAACCATAGATTAGTGGGCGATTCCGCTATAGACGATTCCCGACATTATTTTTTTAATCAACGCTATTAGTTGTTTTTTTGTTATTAGTGCAAAGGAAGAAAGTCGAAATTTAATATTCAATTTATTTTTTTTTGATTTTACTCCATATTTGCTTTTTTGGCGCGTTTGAAAATATTCACATCCGAAGAGTTGGTACAAACTGTAAAATCATACCTAGCAACACTGGCGTGAAATAGCTGTTGCTGACAGTTTGAGATTATGTTTTACCCGCTAAACGTGTAGTGACAATATTAATTTATCCTCGTGTACCTAAAAATGTAAGTATAATGTTGTTATTTATTAATTATTATTGACTGCTAGAATACACTGTTAACTTGTTGCACCCGCGATACAAAAGATATAAAAGTTTACTTTTTTCACACGAAATAAAGAGCTATATTCTGAATCTTTGCAAAAGTAAGAAGAAATCAAAATTAAACTTAAATTAATCGTTTTTAAGAGTGTAATGATTGTTAGGTTAAAATAAACGATTACTTAATTTGGTTGCACCCGCGATCATGATGTTAGATCGCGGGTGCAACTTTATGTCACTTACCTTTTTGTGTGATTAATTACATATTTTGTTGTTTTGGTATGCTTTGACTAATAATATATGTTGAATACGATTAATGAGATATATTTAATGTGTGTTTATATTATATTTTGTATGTTTTACAGAAATATCGGTTAAAATGACAACAAAGCAACACAAGGAGACTGCTTCGCAGAAGTATAGGCGGATGTTAAAAGAAAATCCCGAGCTTCATGCTGAACACCTCCGTCGGGAAAAGGCTCGTGATTCCAAACGAAGAGAAGTAATGAAAAGGATAATGGAGACAGATATAGATTTGAAAATATTGGCTAGAATCGATCCAAAGAAAGAATGCAGGCAACTAGAAAGCGACGTAAAGAAGAACAAGATAAACAAACATGTAATAGATACAGCAGTCCTCGTACACTAGGGAAGGCTGTGCCAAAAGTAAAACGTAATCTACCAGCCAGTCCCACCAAAGCAGTGGAAGTTGTAAAAAAAATTGCTTCTGAATACCATATTGCTGCATTTGACAAAAATTACACCACTAAAGCAGCGCCTCGAAAGCTAACGGATGAAGGGAAAAAACTGATTTCTAATTTATATAATAGCGATGAAATATCGTAATGTGGGGTTGTGTCAGAGCGATATGGATGAAGATGAAGATGTCAGAGTACAATTTATGACTACGATTCATCGCATACGTTTCACAGAAATCGTTGTAACATAGCAGACGTGCAATTTGATGATATTATTGCGAAGTTGGAAGCGCCGCAGAAAAAGACTGATGGAAATAATATGTTCATAGAATTTTCGGCGAATATTGACGTATTTGAAAAGAAATAATATAATAAGCGACTACAAAAGTTTACTAATTAGTAATAAATATAGTTTGATCTCTCATTTTGTTCCTACATAAGTTAAATTGATGTTTATATTCACTTAAATTAGACCGGTTGCACCCGCGATAATTTGATGTTGCACCCGCGATGAATTAAAACATGAATAACTCATTGTTTATTTTTGTTTTGTTTAGAGTTTTTATTCTATGTTCTTTGTTACTTAAACACCTTACAAAATATTAAGGCATAACATATTAAATGTATAACAATTAACAGATTTATGATTTTTTTGTCTATGATCTGTAAAGGTTGGGCCAAATTTGTTGCACCCGCGATAGCAATTTGAACCTTCCTCCTGGCTTTTAAAATATTATTTAATAATCTTTGTAAGCTAATATAAAATGAAAATATAAAAATGTAGTCGTTTATAGACTAATTTTATTATAAATGTTTTTTATTTAATTACATGAAACTAAAACATGCGTCTAAATGTTGCACCCGCGATAATGGAATGACCCTAGTATTACATATAGCACAATGCAGATAAAATAACGTTAGAAAAAAAACAACTCAAACTATTTTCATAATTAAAGATTTGATAGATCTATTAGAATTTAGTTTCCTAGGAAGGTTAGAGAAATTGCGTGCACAACCAGTTATAAGATAATTTATTGATCGAAAGTTGATACGATATTATAATTGGCGTAATAAATTATACTCTACTAAGGCCACTGCTATAGGCTGACCGTTTAACAGAGTCCTCACGAGACTGAGTCTTCTTACGATTTATTTATATGTTTAGATAACAAATAGTTTAATAGTTTATTCTCAATTATTTTATTTACGTACATAAGTTCATTAAAATTTTGTATCTTCTTAACTATTTTTCATTTGATAAATCACTATTTCTTTTTTCCTATGATGTCACATATCTTAGGAAATATCTTGGTGCATTTCATCTCGTGTATATTTCATAAAGTGCCCCCACCGCCCGCCCCTGTTTCAGTCCCCTTTGTCGTCATACCCCCGCGCCCCTGTACCGCGCAGGCGAGGACTCAGTTAAACGGTCAGCCTATAGTTTAGTACATTAGGTATGATTAGGCCAAAATATTATGATCAGCCTCAAGATAAATTAAATAATCGTTATTAATTTACGAACATGGCATTTTAATATTATTCTCAGTGCAAATATTAAAAACCACGCTAATTGCCTGTATATAAGTAAGTTGTCTTGCAAGTCCACGTGGTTTTCAACCAGCGAATTGGTGCACTAAATGACATCATGGTTTATTCACCCCAAATGGACAAACGTGTATTTAATTTCAAACGAACGGAAGATAGAATTACTGGATGGCAAAAAATATGAACAGTCATTTGACACTTTAGTAAGACATTAGGCTAAAATAGTGTTACAAAAATATTGAAGAAAATTGGCAAGTCAATGCAACGATTGAGGGCAAGTGATGCCATACGGTCAGCGAACTGTATCGACAGCATTCGTATGCGCACACGCTTACATTCTGTAGGGTGACCTTCCGCCGACTAACCGGTCAATTCATACAGTCAACGATGACCACTATAACCATATCGTCACCCTAACTCCTTTAATGAACCGGATTAACGTGTCCACATAGCACGTGTCCGGCGTTATTAACTTCCACAAGAGGGGTGAATTAATCGGCTTATATCATAACTCAAAATAGATCCTTACAAATAGAAAAAGCTAGACGTAAATGCCAAAGTTGGAATGTTCAAGTTGTAGGAAATGGTTGAAAGAGGGGTATCTCTGTAGCAGAATAAACATCTGTCGCGCAGGTGTGAGCCGGGACTGGCGTGCCGTGCATCGAAGGCAGGTGTCGAAACCGTCCGGCGTGCCAGCCCTAATTGTTTAGAAGCCATTAGAAATACGCTTTTTATATTCTACTGAATAAAAAAATGCCGCAAGAATAAACAACCACCTCGCATGAATATTTCAAAGGAAGTTCTAATTAATTTCATTTGGATAAATTGTGTAAATATAATATCTAGCCAAACGTGGCATAAGCTTATGGTCTCTTGGCATTGAAACATAACAGTTATCTCGGTTCTAGCGGAGTCGATGACGAGTTCACCAAGAGGGGTTTTACGCGCTAACATTAGTGGCCAACCGCGGTTTCTAATAAAGGCGAGGTTCTGTTTGATATGTATTTTAGTAACAAATAACTCCATTTATGAAATTGTTTACTTGGAAAATATTCATTAATGAAAAGTCGGTCAATGACAAAGTCACTAAGAATATAATTCTAATGAAAAACAATATAGAAGTATGGAACAGCCATAATATTATTATCATGAATGAATAAAGGCTGTTCGCTAGAACAAAACGCTATACTTAATGGTAAAAGCAGCAAATCCGCTGTTACACATTTCCTGTACGAATTTGTTATCTCTTTGCTATGGGTGGGCGATTCCGGCCCATCCATTAGGGAAAGGACGTGTAAATTCATGCGGGGTATGGATCAGTAAACACGTAAACACCGAACCTGCGTAAATCTGTGGGGTCTGCCAACAAGACGCAGGACGCAGGTATCAACCTATTCGCCTTCTCGGAAATGCTTGTGAATTGATTTCTTTACAAAGCCAACATAATTTAACATTCCAGTTAATTTAGATTACTCATATAATTATTGCAAAAAGTGAAGCAATGGATTAGAGGCCCCGCGATGAGTCAGGTAATTTCTAGTCTCCCGTTTACTTACTTGATTTTTTAGACATTATTGATGAGATGTTACTTATTTAGAAATGGATTTTGGTCCATAATCATTTTATTATAGTCTTAATTTAATACAAAAGACAGAAGTATGTCATAAAAATGTTAGGGACCAGTTACAGGGACATATTTCGCGCAATCAGCTAAGCGAATACGGGGCTCGGGCGGACGTAGCCCTGCCAAGATGAAACTTTAATGAGCGAGGGTTGAACAGGGCTCCACGCAAACGTCACTGCGCTTTGTACCCGGTCCGTTAAAAATAAAACTCAAGTGTTACGAGTGCAAACGTCATAATCCGTCATATATATGTTCGAGTACCTGACTAAGGAAGAAATTGTTTCAAAATAAACATTAATAAAATTGAGTTTCGACGAGTGTATTCATTATTCAGGCTTTATAAAACACTTGAAAATGTTGACAAGTAGGTATGTAGATACAAATTCCAGCACTCAAGATAAGTTATTTTACGGAACAGATTTACGTACGATGATTTATGAGAGGATGGCACTATTTTTTTCATCAACAGTCTTAAAAAGTATTTACTTCAATAAAGGTAGCAGTAGTTGGTAGTTTAGATGCTAAAAATATGTGTGGTATCGCTGATCAATAAATTAACGAATCAATAAAGTTATTATGTCTTAAAATATTAAAAAGGTAACAAAATAGTATCGGTATAGGTATCGTCATCTTGGAATCCGGTAATAAGCAATTCGGCGAACAAATGTATCTGATACCGTTAGTGTTGTGTGTCGACCTACCGACGGTTCCGAACTAAATAAAAATAAAAAATGTGACGACCAAGTGAGGGTAGTGGACAATATCCGCGCTTCACGGAGACGACGCTGAGCTTCACCAGTCGGCTCGTGACCAAGAATGATGCAAGTCATTCGAAACGTCGAGCAATAGGTATTTATTTACCTTTATAATAATTACGCGATTCAGACCCGTTGTCTAACTTTTGAAAAATGTTCTCAAATCGCGAAAGTTTAAAAACATATTAGATAACAAAAATATGACAGTTCTTACAATTGTATTCCTATAACTCAACAATAAAGTTTAGTACCATCCAGAACTAGACGTCTGAAGTCTTCCTTTGTTTAACTATGGACTATAAAGTGGCCGCGGACGTTCGCAGAGGTCGTCAGTCTGAGATAACAACGTAAGAATAACATTAATGACTGTCTGTACTTGAATACTTGAATGCTAGCGACGCAATAGACATGCAAGGTCGCAACTTAGATCAAGGATCGACAAACCGACGCGGCGACGTTCGTAAGTTCCTAAATGCGTATTGTTTGTGAGGAAGGCAACAAAACAATGTTTGTTATCATGCATTTAATCATTTGTTTACACATTATGTTGTGTTCTATAATCAAAACATATTGTCTTAATTACGAATTTAATTGGATACCACAATATTTCCTCGTACTATAAAGTATAAACAAAGGTTTTTTTAACTAATGGAATTAGTATTTAAATACGTGAAATGTACGGTATACGTATAAAATGCGCACAATATGATTTGAAGACGCATTTTTAATTTATACTTATTCTAATCATGTACCGTTTTGATAAGTAGCGAATGATTGACATTGATTGGCTGTCTGACCTCGACCCCGTCATGTAGTCTTCGTAGCGTTTTATTACACACTAGCTACATTTTAAAATTCTAAAAGTTGTGCTTTGTATGTGATTACTTTACCCTGTATCTTATACATGTCCCACTGCTGGGCTCGGGCCTCTTCTTATGATGCGAAGGGTTTGGCCATAGTTTACCACCCTGGTCAAGTGCGGATTGGTAGACTTTACATACCATCGAACACTTTTTAGGCACTCTCAGGCAAGCAGATTTCCTCACGATGTTTTCCTTCACCGTTAGCGAGCGATAATGTATATGACAAATACAACATATCTTCGAAAAGACGAATCTTAACGATTAATTGACAGAGGTGTGTGCCGTGGGTACGAACCCGAAACCTTCGACTTAGCAGTCCTACGGTCTCCCACTCGGCTATCGCTGCAATTTACGTATAATTAGCTATATTTATGTTCAATTCACGCTCTAGACTCTAGACAGAGTACAAGTCAGAAGAACCTGTTCCGAAAAGGTGACAAAGAACTCGCCACACCCTCGCATGTGTCTAAAACTTGATTTGGAATCTTCTTGAATAAAAAACCTGTACCAATAAGATGTGTCAGACTGAGAAAAATTAAATAGGTACTGTTAAAACAAGGAAAATGCCAAATAAATAACCATTCTCCTCTTTAGAGATATAACAATGCTCCATAATACGAATTCCCCTTCTAACTTGGATAGACATAATATATTTACATAATAACCTGTCCTGTTACCGAAAGCCAAATTATAAGGTCGTTGACCTAGAAACTACTAACACAGGAGGCATAATAAATTGAGTTCTGTTCAAACAACGCATTTGTGCATATTCATTATTAACCCTTTGCCAACAGGACTCTGCAAGTTCAATAGATGCAAAAGCGAATGTACAAATTGCATAAGCTTCAGGGCGTACCAATATAAGCATTAACTACTAAGGGTTGAACTTTTACACAAATTTTTATGTAATTTATTAATACCGACTTGAGCTGAAGACATTATTATTGAAAATACGGGTTACTCACGTTTTTTTAGCCGGGATATGCCGACTAGTTTCGAATCTAGTACGTAGATTCATCAACGACGCGCGACAGCGACGTCACGAGATTAATCGCCCAGTTGATGAATCTACGTACTAGATTCGAGGCTGTCGGCATATCCCGGCTGAAATTACGTGAGTAACCCGTATTCTCAATAATAATGTTTATTTAATTTCTCATTGTCATTGAAAAATCTCGGTCATGTTCGGTCAATTTTAAGCGCAGTGTACAGAGGTCTTTACTTTTCATAACATCAAGAAGTATTTACGCACAAGACGTTTTATATTTAGCTGCGTAGTTTTTAAATATCTTGGACATGGGCCACTGTTGAACGATTTATAAATCACGCAAGGAATTTTTCCACGAATACTTGCATCGCCGACCACATAGAAGAATGACCTAATAACTGATTGTTTGTTGTTTATGTAGCAAAGAAAAAATCTTTAATTATGATGTTTGTATGTTGGCAAAAACTACCTACAAGCCCATGTATATCTATCTAATAACACTGTAATTAAATCGTGTTTTGTTATCTTTATTGACACAGCAATATTGATTTGTAACTAGCAACCGAGCGCGGCTTCACCCGTGTTGTACCTCGATAAAAACAGCACATGTTACTCAGGCATACTAGTGGTGATTTTTTTTAATTTGGTCCTGTAGCTTTTGAATTAAATCGTAAAAAAACAACAAAAAAAAATCTGTTTTATGTATAATCTTAACTATCCTTACGACTGTCTGTTACGCTTTCACGGCAAAACTACTGAACTGATCTTGATGCAAATTGGTATACTCATAGTTCAAGAGCTAAAAAAGTACATAGGCAACTTTTTATCGATATACCTACCACACGGGCGGCGCTCCGCGCATAGCCAATCCCTACTTGTCCTTCCTATCCTTACTAATATTATGGGGTGCATGAAAGGAGCCTCCCCGAGTGATGTACACAACAATTCCCTACGCCCAGCGCACCCTGGTCAATTCGCGAGTTCTTAAAAGCGAATTGGCTAATCCTTTCACTACGATGGCAAGTCAAAAGCTTGACCACCTTACTGACTGTCCAAAATGCTCTACCATCTGCACAAGAGAGGCGCTCATGAACGCCGTCGAGAGCGCCATAACAGTGGCCACAAATAATTACAAATTAAAATACTTGATAATATAAAATTATAATTTTTCTAGCATCATTTGTTTAATCTGTTTTGGTTTCAAAAAGAAAAAAATATAACATGAATTACACTATACACACTGTTTCTTTTGTCTGTGCTTACTAAGTTTTTTATTTGACTGTAATTTCTATTGCAGTGGTTCCACAACAAGGTGCAGTAGAAGGTAATATACTTTGCCTACAAACAGAGATTCCCAACTTTTTTTGTACTTAAATGTGCCATGATAACATGCATTATTTTGTAACAATTCAAATATTAAAAAAGTTAGGAAGTCCCTGTTCTGTTGCATAATGCACCATACAGAATGGCCCATTTATATCGGTCAGTATGGGAAAAAAGCTCTGCATTTCATATTATTTAATTTATCCAAGAAGTTGTTGCTGCTAAGTTACAGTTAATGAGTACAACACTGCATTGAAAAAAAGGGTTGCCATTTCAAACATCTACTCAAAATACTATGCATTTTATTCATATTAGATATTATGTTTATTAAATACATTTGTAGTAATGAAAAAAAATCCCTATGGATGCCTTATTTCATACAGTTTTCTCTCACATAGAACTTATCGAACAATATTTGTCAACTCTTCACACCTAATATGTCCAAGTGTCTCTGTCCTAAATTACTACACATAAATATTTTGATAGAATATGCAAATATTGCATGTCATTATGACTAATACTTTTTCTGAATTGCCCCAAAATATTAACTTTCAAAGAATTGATTAATCACTGGCTTTTACTATACACCTTTGATATGATCTGATTTTATAAGTAAATATTATATTATTATGTAAATATGACTGACTGCCTTGTTGGTTAATCAGTACTGTATGCAAATTTTTGTTTTGATATATTTAATTAATATTATTACCTACTTAATTTAACACATAAAAAGAAGACACAAGATGAGTCACTTTTTACCATAATTATCAATTGCATGTTTAATCTATGTATTCAATTTGACAGTTTAAATTCCTTTCCAAAAGCAAAACCAGATACAATAATGATTTATACCTGTGGAGACAGGTCCGGACTATTTGCATCTTGAATGTGAACAAACAACTTGAATAAAGTTTTTAATCAAATCCATGCTTGTGGCCAGTACTGACCCCTTGTTCCTGTACATGATTTTTGATTAAAACAATCACAAAATGTGAAAATTTGTATGGACATGAGATCACAAAAAAAAATCACATAAGCAAATTGGCAGGGTGTACAATATTTTATTATAAAAAATCACTGGTCTGCACTGAACTATAAAATATCCACCTTATTGTAAGGTAGGTAGTTGGTTATTTATGGTTTGGTTGTTTGCAAGGTAGTCAAGCTAGGTAAACCTCATTGTCTGATCAGCATGCTAATTGACATACAAACCTGAATAACTGATACCATAGACCAGTGACTGGCTGGGTACAGTTACTTATGTTTATTCTTTCTTGTGTTATATTCACTCATATTTCTTTGAAAATTACCAATGTAACAGGATAATTATTGTCACAAATAAATACTTAAATAAACATCAAAATATGAGGGTAGCAATTATATTCGAATTTTGAATTTATAGGAACTAAAGAGTTTAGAGAAGCTTGTTTGACTTAACGTTAATTATAAAATAATAACGACAGGTTTTCCAACAGAAATGTTTTTTTTTTAAGTGATCGATAACTTTAGCAAAATCGCATCGTCAGAGTATTTTCCGTTTAAATACGTTTGACAAACACACATGGTAAACGTATTGTTTTGCGAATATTAAATAAAAACATGAATACCTCGAGTATTCTTCGAACTGTTACCAAAACATAAACAAACAAAAATACATATCTATGTGCGTAGCATTATCCTACATCACATTAAACCACTTTTATCTAGAACATAACATCCACCCATGTAACAAAGCATTTTACTTGTAACCATGTTTCGCTGACTTGGAAAAACCAGTATATTATGGATAGGTATTACGTTGTGGACTAAAACTTACCGTTTTACGACCATGATAGAATCCGTCTCCTCGTTTGTGGACCCTATGATTCGAACTATACTTTACAAACGGCACTAACAATTTTGGAAACACCATGAATTTTACTATATCACCATCAATTCAATTTAAGAAATTCACACATCGCTAAATAGCGATAAACGCACTTTTCTTCATATTTTCACTAACTTCGATTAATACGCACTCCACTTTGATGAACATCAAAATCTCATAAACACAAACTAAAACTAAAATGTGTTTTTAGATTACAATGGAACCAACTTCGCGTCAATGAACTGTTCTGAAGTAGTAAAGAAAACACCTACAGTAATACCAACATAACAAAAATACGGCTTCAAGCCATTTTGTTTCCTACGCGTAATAAAATTTTATTGCAACTTAAGCGAATTTTATAATAATAATATACATTTTAATTAAACTTATTATGTATGGTAGTAAAAATACATATTTTATTGTTTTATCTTATTTGAATGCTTAATTATGAGTTATTTTTTATTTTACACTTTGTATTTCAAATATTGGCGCCGTGGTGCCTGGCACATGGCAGCCAACATTTCAACGTATTGGGCTGATTGATACTCTCGCACACTCGACAACTATTACGATTACGATGCCCATTGCCCATCAATATACTTACTGGGAGAATAATAATATTAATAATAATAAATAATTAATACAAAAAACGCTTTGTATTTATTATTATTATTAGAAGGATTAGTCTTCATATTCAATAGTCGTTTAGTTGTAGTTTTTAAAGGATTGCCTCGAAATGAGTGTCACGTAGAGTTGACACCACTGTTGTTATTTTTTTAAAAACAATGAGATGTGCTGTAGCAAAGAATAAAGAGGGCTGTAGTAAGAGGCTGTCCCAATGACTATTTAATTACGTGATGTTTTTTTAACATTTTTTAACCTCTCCCTTCCCCTTGATGATACGTGGTGAGGTTGAAGACTAACCCCCTCCCGCCCAAAGAAAATCACGTTTAGTTCTAGTTCCTATACAATTTTATTTTTTAAATATTATTTTTATTCTCTGTACCTGTATAATCTAATCCTATTCTAGGAAAATGTCTATACAGAATGGTTGCATGTTGTTTTTGACTGGTATAAAAACATATATTGTACTATAATAATACATAAACATATTTAATCGGTTATTAAACCGCTTTTCAGTTAAGAAATCACGCGTTTAACGAAAATTAATACATGTGATATCTTACTATACCCCCCCTTCCCCCTTTTAATGGACAGCCCCTAATGTGTAATAATAATATATAGGTAGCGAATTGTGTGTGGTGTTGTGATTCACCCGCATTGTTTCTGTCGATATTCGAGAATATCAGTCGTTACTTGAATTATAATTTCCGAACGCAAACATTTTAGGCGGGAATTCAAATAGGTTGATTTGCAATTTCTCTCATTTCTAATATTTCTATAATTAATTGTGCTAATGAAGTGAGTGAATCTTTAGAAGTGATGATACGCATGCTTGTATTAAATTCTGCACTGTAAATTTTTAAATATTTTAAGTTTGACTTTACTTTAATTCTCGTGAACTGACAAGGTAAGTAAATTAAAAACGCTACACGGATCAAGAAGTGAAAGTAACGGAGAAAACTGCGAAACGGCAAATTGAAATGTAATTCTGGCATAATGTGAACAGCGTTGCCAGACGTCCTGATTTTGGTGGGACGGTCCCGCTTTTTAAGTCAAAATTAAATGTTCCGCGCGGGACAGGCCCAATCCCGTTTTTCGAGGATAACTTAACGACTCGACCGTTGAGAGAACAAGGAAAGACTAAACTAGGTAACTTACATATCTTGTTGGGTTGCCTGAACTTTATTGTGCAGTATTGTACGAATTCTATATTGTATGCCAATCATAAAATACGATGGATGGAGGACTCCTCTTTACTTCCTCATGGGTGTAGTGGCACACTAAAGTGCCAAATTTTACTCATTTTAACGACGAGACATCAGTCAAAAGCTCATATTAAAAACATCGAAAATATCGTGATTTTCCAAAAGAAGCAACGCTATTCTTGGCACATCCTCGGAATGAAAGTAACAATTTTAATTTCGTGGCACTATAAAAAATAGAACTTATCCGCTATAAGGCGTTAAATAAATTCCCTCCACTTAAATGGTTGGGGTCGGCCTTGTACGACAAATGGGAATAAAATAACAATAATTTGGGCAACATCTTACAGACAACATGAAACGTCACGGAATATTATGTAAATAAGACGACGTTTTTGCGTGTAATGATAATAAACATCATGAAAAAAATGCACTTACCGTTTCAGGCGCGCTCTCACATTTTCATCCATTAACAGGCGACGTAAAATAACTGATTTTATAAAGATAGTACCGGCATTTACTGATATAAAAACATATTTCGTTGCAGTCTTAATTCTCTCAATCAGTTTTCTTTGAGGAATCTTTTTAAATCTTTTCTCTTGAGCTTGACAACGAAAACCCATAATAATACTGATTTATGTAATAAATAAAATTTGATTTAATATATTATTTCTTTTAAACTATAATAAATAAAAGTGACTAGAATACGCTGAAGTTACTGAGTGCCGGGCTCAGTACGGAGTACGGAATAATATTTGATAGCGAGCGGTTGGATTACTTTGGCTCGGTCAAACAACGGGTCGCATGGTCGTGTAGCGACTTGTCGCTGCACCATAGTGCTGCGAATCCTGAATCACCAAGTCATTTGTTCCGCAATCAGCTCTATAATAAATAAACCTTATTTATCTTTCACCAGACGTCTTTACTTGATGGACAGATACTTACAGCTATAAATAAACGGAAATGATTTATTTAGTTGGATTGTGCATTTGTCATGCATGTTAACTAAGAAGGAAGAATAAGTTTCTTTGGATGATTAATACGCCGAACTGAATATTTTTATGAGACCAATTTAACATGTTTATTTAGTAAATTAAAATGACCTATTGTTTGTCCAACTTGTCCGATCAGGCCATCCGGCGAACCCTTCACCTTCTTGAGAGTCAACTACCCTATATATATTTATACTCTTTGGAGTCAACTAAATAGCTATTAGGGTTTTAGTTTGGTTTAGAATTTATGAGTAAATCAACGACTATTATAAATTAATTAGATACCTAATCGCCTGAAAATTAAAGGTGCCATAAAATTAAAATATTATGAACATCACAACTGTTTATTTTTCATAACATTACGTATGCACTTCACAGTTTCTATATTTGTAAACGTCTTAAAAGTTAGCACATTCATTGATGGAGTGGAGTGCACTGTGCAGTACTATGACACGGTGCGCTTACTCATTCGCATAGAAGAGGTCGACACACAGCGACACACGCTCGCGGTTGGAATACGCCACTTATGCAGGTCTGAACATGTCGGGATGCTATTATCATCGCTGCGGTGAACTTGCGATTGTGATGTAATGTACAAAGAGATATAATAAAAAGTTTACGACTGCGAATACTGGATAGGTATTGATTCGTTAACGTTAAGTAATAAGACCGAACGTTTTTATTGTGCCTTAACTACGCAAAAAAACAGCAAATTCATTATTACGAAATCGATATGAGCAAAAAAACTGGATCATGAAAACTGCATAAAGAGTACAAAGGCATATTTATGATGTTTGTTCGTCGAGTATTGACTTCGAAACTATTCATGTGCGGATTACATATTTGCAATTCTCTTTTAATTCAGATGGGACGTAAACCCCCTCTCTTTTGTCACCCTCGCCTTGCCTTTCAATGACGGTGAAGATACGCGATCACGAATAAAAAATATTCATAAATAATCCTAAAAACATAAAAACGACAATTATTAAAATATTTCTTGAAACAACGGCGGTGTATTTGGTCCAGTAAATCCAGTGGTCGCTGATTCAGATCCGACTCGAAGGACCAAAAAGACGTACTGATGTGGCACGACTTGTAAATAACTCTTTTACAACTAGTGAGGCATAAATGTCAAGAAAGCGTAGTCAAATTTTGCACCTACAAATGTCAAAACTCACCTATTTAGGTATTAAAAAAATGCACCTATGAGAGTCAAAAATACATACCTACATAATTTTTGTATTTATTTGTGTGGGTGGAGATACGCTGACGTTACTCTCTACTTCTACTTTTCTCTGACTTTACCACTAAGGGTTTTCTAATTAGTTTACTGTATTGTTAAATGTCAGTTTTAGAAAATAAAAGATGTAATTTTGTAAAACTTCTTTATTATTGAACTATATATAATTATAAACATTCGCACTTACAACTATTTACAAAACTTTTGTAATTTCAAACTTTTAAAACGTACGTAAATGTACTACATATTGAGGCACCTAATTTCTACATGTTCAATCAAGTCTATTCATGATTAGAAAACATTTTTCTAAAATTAGAGAACGTGTCTAAATCGCGTATTTACTATAAAGGTAAATAAATAAATAAACATTTCATCTCGAGACCACAAATGATGCAAGTTATTTCGAAACGTTTATATTATTATTTATTTTTGTTCTCGAAATGCTGGCTTATATTTCGGCCAGCGAATTAGTATCGCAATACAACGCGGTAATGCTGCCAGCATTTTGAGAACGAGGCCTTCTGACAGTGACTTATTAAGTTTAAATTAAGTTACTAAACTATGTATTTTAATTTAAGATTAAATATGTATATTATCTTTATGTAAATAAATCTCTTTTGTATACCAGTGTAGTAATTACGCGATATAGACCCATTGTCTCATTTTTAAAATGTCAATTCATATTAATGACATTAAATTATATATTATCATATATCATAATAAGTACTAGCTTTAACAAGTTGGATCATGTTCAAATATGGAATCATTCTGTGACGCATAATAGCCCATTAAGGTAAACTATTATACTTATGTCTACTATAAATAAAATCTAGCTTGTAGTGAAGTTAGCTGCAGATGGCTGTTAGATCAATCGACGGGTATCGTGCTCGTGCGTGACTAATCCGTGACACTTTATTTGCGGCCAACTTCAAAACCGCCAAGAACTTTGTTTTATCTATACTCTAGTAAATATTGAATCGGTTGGAGCACCAGACGGTATTACTGCTGCTTTACTAAGACCCAATTTCACCAGTTATAGAAAATAAAGTTTCAGTTTTTCTTCTTCTTTTTTTTGTTTATGGCAATTGAGAATCCTTGTGGTAGCTAATACTACCAAAAAGATTCGGTTAATTCAATGCCTGTTAGTTCTATACATTTCCATACAACTTTGACATTTTATCTTTCAAAACAGTTCTGAAAAGGCTACCAGATACTTATTATCTAGAACTGGTGAGACTGGCCCTAAGTTTGAAACTATGTAACTTTAACTTAACAATGATAAAATGTTAACTTAATCACTCATAATAAGTACTGTTTTATTTTCAGCCTGCTGCGTCAGCAGGCATCCTGTAGTGGTGGCAGTTGGTAACCATGGAGAGGACTCCATGGTTACCAACTGCCACCAGCTTGTTTAAAAAGCCGAAAGAGCTTTATGAGGATCACAAAGATCGACCAAACCCAAGCTAACGTGAGAATGGAAGCATGGAAGGCTAAGCTTCCAACTCCCCCTGGCTTTCTTGAACCAGCCGAGCATCTACCACCTGGTAGCGGGCTACAGTAGCCAATTTGGAAGTCTCTTAACCGCCTCCGGACACAAGTTGGCCGCTGCAGGGAGAACCTGGTTAAGTGGGGATTTACACAAACAAATAACATCAATTGTGAGTGCGGGTTCTCTACACAAAATATGGCTCATCTGCTATCATGCCCGTTGTCTCCTGCCACGTGTACGCGTCAAGATATTATGCAAGCTACAAAAAAAGGAGTGGATGTTGCTGCTTTTTGGGCAAAAACTGTATAACATAAAAAGCCATTGACACGAAAGAAGAAGAAGAAGAAGAAGCCAGCGTAATTCCATAGCTTCGCTTAATGATATAAAAATATTAGCTTAATAATTAGTATTATTTTTGAATCTTACTAAACAATTTACCTAGACTACTTGCTAAGTGATATATATAAACATTTGTCATTGATAATTTAGTTTATCACTGTTTATTGCAGTTTTATTACATACACAGGCAATAGCATTAAAAGAAAAAAAGTCACATTAATTCATATAAACTTGCAAGTTATTTTGGAAATTACAAGTAATGTACTTTTAATAAATTAAAATTTGAAAGATAACCTAAATGGTAATAATAAATTAAATCAGTCAATAAATAAACCATTAGATACGCCTAATACATATTTGTATTTTTCAAACCACACAATTTGCGTATTTCTATAAATCAAACTTATATAGAATCACAAGAATTATCATCTATATAGAAGAACATACATCATACATTATACATGATTTCTTAAAATATTATGATTTTGAGATCCAATTTTTTTCTAAATCCAGAGTTCAACTACACAGTTCTATTCTAACCACTACCAACCATTACAAAGTTTGTCATTTTACTGGACAAATTCATTCTACGCGCCTAACCATAACAAAGGGCGACATCTAGTGGCTGAGCTTTCATATCTTTCCTATAAGGGTGTCATTATAACTAAATCGATCTCAGCGATCGAAGCATTTAACGTTTATAGATGATGTATGTAGTCGAGTGGGTGTACCGGGAGGGTAGAATGAAATCCAAAGCAATGTCGATATATGCAGGTACAATTTAAGTAATTTTTATATATACATATATATATATTTATAAATAAATTACTTAAATATTGTTTACTATGTATTACTGAAGTGTACATATTTGTTATTCTATGAAATGTACAGTCGGCCAATGAGTTGGGTATGCAGGGCAAAAACTTCTACATCATAGTAAAAACTGACTGCAATAGATATGCAAGTTTGTATTTCATATTTAATAAGTGTAATATACCCACTATTTAGATATATAACTTATCCATAACACTAGTGCCGTAAGTCTTTACTATGACTTAAAAGTTTTTGCCCTGCATACCCAACTCATTGGCCGACTGTTACGTAAGTTACCTACAATGATATTGGCTGATAAGAGAGCTGTTCGACGATCGATTTCGATGAAGTGTAAATAACACCCTTAAAACTACTTTCAAATATCATAACATAACATCACGCATATATTACCCAGAAGGGTGAAGCAGAGGTCTACATCACCCATATTTCACCTGTTATTTTTCAATCCCATGGGATAGAGGGTGAGCTTATCGCCATCCACCCGACACAATGCCAGATCCATGCTGCTATTGTGTTTCTGGCAGGAAGTTCACAAATAACACTTTCCCCGACCCGGAAATCGAACGCGAGACCTTGCGGTGAGACCTAACCTCTATCCCATCGAGGCAGCAAAACTTTAATACAAATAAAAAAATTAAAGACTATGAAGTTGATTTTGATTTAAAATAGCAATTGCTCGTAAACACGTATTTGAGGACACTTATAAGGCACGCACACTACACTATATTTGCTATTATTGCCAATTTAATTACAGAAGGATATGCCTATTCGTGCAAATCCAAAAACACAATTTTACAGGCAAGCGTAAGGGCCATTTCAACTGAGCAGAGTTTAACACTAACCCCGGTTAATCATCGCTATGTTTTATTTAAACATTGAATGAAAGATTGGTATCTTAAATTGTGTTTTTGAACTTGCACTAGTATACGTAGCACTCATCGATAAAGCAAGCCATGCCTAGCCTGATATTCTTGCACTATAAAAAAAAACTCTAAATTTTGCTGGCAGTGTTCATATAGAAATTAGAACAAATATCTTTCTAAAGCCACTTAACTTAATGCACTACATGTTCGCTTCGTTTTGGCCAAATATTCCCTTCCCACTTCTCCGTACCTCACCTCTTATTGAATATTTTGACCGTGACATTTTTAAGATGTTAGGAGCTTACAAAAAGTGAGGTATAGATATGCGGGACCAACGTGTAGTAGTATTTTCTAAGACCCTCTTAACTTACGAATCTGCAAAAAAATATTTATTTTTCTGGTAGTTCCGATTTAAACTTGGTAAGTTGCCTATGCGTGTAACAATATAAAATGAAGGTTCAGACAATCTCAATACTATAAACTTCAGAATTAGAAATAGGTAAATTTGCCACAATGTTTATATGTTTTCGCAATATATACAGATTTTCATTACAACATAGATTTCTCTAAAACTGCAGATTCGTAAGTTTTGGAGGTGACGATACATAGAGTGTTTTCTAAATCAAAGTAGCGGCAATAATTGTTTGATTAGACATTGGACTTGTTATCATTTTTGTACATTCATTATTTTCGTTGCACTAACGTGAGCTTACTTCTAATACATTATTTATTTTCACTATAGGAGTAAACAAGATAAAACGTTTAATATTTTCTAAGTTAATTATATTAAATCCTGAATTACTAGCACACAGGAGGCATAATCTTGGTGGGACGTGTAGGCGACTTGGGTTGCATACGGTTACGCGACTAATTAACCCATCATGTCCCACTGCTGAGCAAACGACCATACACGACCACAATTTTCTGTTTTGGACTTCCCTCCAGCGCTTTCTGGGCCTACCAATCTGACTGTTACCGAACGTAAAAGTTCAAAGTAAGCCAAGCGCAAACTACGACTGCTTGTCGCTGCGACAGTATATCGGAGTCAAATGAATTTAGAAGAGATAACAAGAGCAATAGTAGCGAGGTATATGAGTTTCTGTAAATGTTTGTAAGCTAAATCTCTGTAATAATAATTGAACAAGCTAGTATCATAGCTATAACAAATTCCTTCGTCTGACAAACAAAACTAATATATCACAATTGAATACACGGGTACTGGGAAGCACTACATCTAAAATCTTTTCCTGAATACACGATGTGAGAGTGGTGTAGATAAATATACAGTAGAATTCATTTATAACGACGTCGCTTATAACGACTAACCGTTTTTAGCGTCGATATTATTTACTCAAGTTCGGTTTAATAGTTAGATACTAAGAAAATGTAACCGTTTAGTGCGACTCCGGTTTGAGCGACAAACCGTTTATAGCGACCATTTTTTACGATAATTCGTCCGTTTAAAACGCCGTGTTTTGTTTCAATTTAGGTAACGAATGACCAATACTTCGGCCCCCTCACTTTCCCCGCGCGCTTCACCGTTCAATTCTCCTTATTGGCGGGCGTAAATCACAGTTAGTGTTTGTCACCTGTTATGACAAGATCATAAAGCGCCATAAAATGAGTTCTGTGAAGAGAAAATGTTTTACAATCGAAGAAAAGAGTACAATATTACACAGATTAGAAGCTGGTGAATCAAACGCGACCCTCGCAAAGGAATTTGGCGAATCTCATTCTACAATATCAACAATAAAGAAGAATAAATACAAGATCGAGCCGCTATTTAATGCCAATGTTTTGAAATGCAAACGTGTAAGAACTTCTACTCATGAGCAGTTGGATAAAGCATTGTTACAGTGGTTTGGTTTTTCTTACTACCGAACAAAAGTCTGTCAAAAACAAACCCAAATAACAGATTTCCTAAGTTAGTGACAGTATTACAGTACATTACGTACCTATGTTTGTAATTTGGTATGTACTACTTATTTGTGTACATATAAGAATAATTAAAATAAACATATGTAACTGATTCCTACAACATGTTTTATTTACCTAAATAGGAAAATCAAACTTTCGCACTTATAATACATAATTACATACATATGTAAATATCCGTTTTATACGTCATCCGGTTAGTACGACATAATATCGCCGGTCCCTTGAAGGTCGTTATATCCGGATTCTACTGTAATAACTTTTAAACTTTCGCGTTGAATATTTATTGATATGTTTTGAATGGGAATTAACGCGATTAATTTTTATTTACCTTTCAGTGACATTGCGCTGCTGAATCATTATCAGTCTGCTGCATATTCTCAAAGAAAAATAGGCGCTCAGATTTGTTTCAGTACCGAGCGATATATTAGAGAATATTATACAGAACCGCTTCCGCCCCGAATAATCAGGAAACGGCCTAAAATGTCACTATTATCGCGACAACGCAGAAATTTCATTCGACAACATAACATAGCATTACGGTAAACCTAGAAGAGTGTTACAGAGGTATTTAACACATATATTTCACACGTTTTTGCGTTGTCGACCGGCAGCATACATACACTAAGCTTACAAGTGTGCAAGCTCGTGGCATACTCTCAGTATTCTTCGTAATCGTAATAGTCGTCATCTCCACCTCCGTTCTGCAGCATGGCGGCCAGGGACAGCTCGTCGTCGACGGCTATGGGTTCCGGTTCGATGTCTTCTTCGTAGTCGTCTGCGGCGTCTGTAAGTATAATTCTGTTTTAATTACCCAATACGTCGATAGATGGCGTTGAACCAGTTTTGCTGAATCGCGATATGGTTTCGTTACCGAGTACCCTATATAAAGTTGATGATTTCTGGATAAGAATATTGAATATGCATCATATTGTTTCCAACTCCCTGGATCTCTCGGGATCTTCAAATCAATAAATAGGGCTTAAATCCGAAATCGTACTATTAGTAAATCTGTAACTATTGTGTAGGATACACAATAGTTACAGATTTACATGCTGACATAAATAAAGTAAGTTTCGGATTTGTTAACTAGAGTTTTATCATTTCCTCTAACGGCTGGGAACTACCCCGGCTACATAGTTTATAACCTCTGCCATACTTTTCTGGGTTCTAAGTTATCTAGTCTATTGCCTTTTTTTTTCTTCATGTATTGCTGTAGAAATAAAATTAATCAAAAAAGTACCAAGTCACCCATATAAAGGTTTAAATCCATATTTTATTCGTTAATCGGCATATAAGAATCTATGATCGATGCTTAGTGTTAGACTAGACTGCCTTGATGGCCTAGTGGTTAGCGTATACGCCTCTCACCGCGAGGTCTCGGGTTTGATTTTCGGGTTGGGCAGTGAACTTTCCGTCCGTCAGGGAAATTCACAATAGCAGCACGGTTTTGGAATTTTACGAGGTTAACTGTATAATTTCTATCGTGTCGATTAGTTATTTATCATAAACGAAAGATATGACAGTACCGTTGACAGGCTGCGGCGTCGGCGGCGCTGCGGCGGGGGTGCGGGGCGCGGGGCTGTGCGACGCCGACGCCTTCTTCTTGCGCTTGCGGGGCAGCGGGGACGCCGGCACCGAGGACGTGGGGGTCGGTGGCACCGGGCTGGAATAGTGATGGCAGGTTAGTTATTTTATCACATTTAAAAATCTTGTGTGTAATTTTATAGTTTTCGATAACTATGACACTGACATTTTAACAATAGTATAATTCCCGTTCCGTACGAAATTTTATGTTCGTTCTAGTCTCCACAAGGGGCGCTAGTATGAAACGTATGTAGAAAACTATTATTTGCGTTGTATGTAAAAACTTTTAAAATTCGTATTACCTGATGGTAAGTAATGCCCTTTGCAATAGAACACACATATTTTATTATTATTTATTATTATATCTTCACATTCAAGCGGGTAGTCAAGCTCTTTAGCATTTAATATCGATAGAATTTGCGCGTATAAAATAAAATAACTCTTATATTGCTATAAAAAACCATAACAGAAATGGAACAATGATTACTTCTTATTAACATTGGTTGCGAATAAGCGACGCTTTGAATCGTGGCTGTTATTTAAATATGAACTTTCTAGTAATATAGTTAAGGTCAATCTTTTCTTTTCTTTTTTTATCATTATGGAGGAGATAAGAGAACAACTATCAATATGATTGTTGGTAGTTGTTCTCTTTGTTGCAATGTGTACCTACTACTGACATATATATATACTACAACTATCTCATCTGTTTATACTATCTCATCGATTATCACTTGAGTAATTTAAGTTAGGTTACCCTATTGTATAAGGATTCAACTGAAAATCGTTGTATTTTAAAGACAAATAAACATATTAGTTAAATATCTACCAAGTAGAAATTACGAAATATTTTTTCCTAGTTGCTAGTTGTCTATTAATAATAGCAGTCCTGTATCTACATGTCCCACTCTTGGACTCGGGACTCTCGTGATGAGAAGCGTTAGGCCATAGTCCATCACGCTGTCAAAGTGCAGATTGGTAGACTTCATACATCCGCGAGCACTTTTTGGGCACTCTCAGGAATGCAGATTTCCTCACGATGTTTGCCTTCTATCTATATATCTTCGAAAAGACGAATCTTAACGATTTATTGACAGAGGTAAGTGCCGTTGGTTCGAACCCGAGAGCTTTGACTTCGCAGTCCTAAGGTTGCCCACTCGGCTATCGCTGCTTGGTCGTCTATTAATGTTTCATACTTCTATAAATATAAAAATGAAAACCCGTTTTCCGTTGTCACGACATAGCATGAAAACGGCTTGACCGATTTGGATGATTTTTTTTTTGTAGTTTTCTAATACTCTGTACAAGGTTCTTATCTATCTATATATATAAAAATGAAACCCGTTTTCCGTTGTCACGACATAGCATGAAAACGGCTTGACCGATTTGGCTGATTTTTTTTGTAGTTTTCTAATACTCTGCACAAGGTTCTTAGGGAAAAAAAACAAAATAAATTAAATATATATTAATAAATTTTCTGTAAAAATATAAGTGAAGTTATTGAACCCTACGGAATAAACACTATTATGAAAATATATATATTTTGTTTTTTATTTAATAAAATTAGTAAAGTCCTTCTCAGGTATGACGAGACCAGGGAAATAGGTATTCATTTTTATATGGAGGATATTATAGATTCCAGTTCAAATTGAATAGGTACGCATACATAAGATAGGTCAGCTATACAAAATAAAGTAGTGCATCAAATTTACGCTAAGGCGGTACGAAGTTCGCCGGGTCAGCTAGTTATTTATAATAGTCAATTTACAAAATGCACTTACTCATTCTTAACAGTCTCCTTCGGCGTGGCAGGCGCCGGCAGCGCCGTCCCCGGCGTCCCCGGAGGCTGGTCCAGACTCTTGAGGATATCATAGTTAATCTTCGAGCTGATCTTCTTCTCAGCAATCATCTTGCCGATAGCCTCGCCCGCCGTGGAAGCATTGCAAGGCACTCGTTTCTTGTAGGAGCCACGGACTTTGCGTTTGCGATCCTTATTTTCTTCCTTTTCCTTGGCGCGAACCTCTTCTTTTACTTAAACATTCAGGACTAAATTAAGATTATATTGATGCTATGAATAGCACTGCCTCGATAGTCTAGTGGTTAGCTTAAGCGCCTCAAGGTCTCGGGTTTGATGCCCGGGTCGGGCAGTGTTATTGTAAATTTTCCGTCAGGAAATTCATAATAGCAGCACGGAGTTAAAATTTTGCCTGGTGAATGGCGATAGGCTCAAACCTCTATCCCATGGGACCTAATCATAACAAGTAAAACGATGGTGTTGTACACCTCTGCCACACCCTTCTGGGTAATATAGGCGTGATGTTATGTTATGTTATGAATAGCAATTTAGGTAACGCATAATAATATAATAATAAATAAGTTAAAAAGAACCTGCAGATTGTTTACACTAGATATTAGTACTACAGTTTAGTACAAATGTTGCAGATTCATTTAAGAGTCAAATCAGTCAAATCGGCGATCCTAGCATATTTTACGATGCGAAATCTCTATTGCCCTAATATCCTTCGAGTCTTGGTAGACTTATGCGAATAGATATATGCTTTCATTTTCTCTCCGTATTGATTAAGTGCTCTTTAAATTTAGCTTTTTTCAATTCAATTAAATTTATTTATTCATTAAACAAGTTTTAAGTTGTGTTTGAATATTACATAAAAGGTAAAATAAAAATAAATATAGAATAAATTAGAACATATTAAAGAAACAATTTGACTCAAACATATGATACGAGTTTACATGCAATTAAATAACATATATACAACATTTAATTGAACTTAATGACTAAATTTAAACCTAGATTGGAATGTCCACACTATGCCTAATATTGTCCATAGAATAAATTTAATGTTAAATGTCAAGTTGCAATACCATACATCATTATGATTAATATAATAAAATTGTTGGTCATAAAAACTTATTAAATTACAAAAATACAATACAAATAAAATAAATAAAATGTTCACAGATCATGGATGGAATATAAGCACCTATGCAGCAGAAAAGCCTTCAAATCATCCTTGAAGTTGCCTTTGTACAAAAAGCCCTTTAATTCTATTGGCAACTTATTGAATAAAATTGGTACTATTTTTGTATTGTTTTACTTTGTACTATTTTACTATTGGTAAAATTGGCAACTTTTTGAGTAAACTTTCATTTGGTACAGACGCTGAGTGCGCTCGCACTGTTCGCCCCACGCCAAGACCGGTCCTGAGTCAAATCTTACCATTAAAGGATCTAGTAAAACTAAAGAATCAGAGTAGGGAGCTGATAGCGCTAATGTGCTATGCTAAAAAATCTTTCATAAATATTTAAGCGATTCTAGTGTACTTGGCAATTACTTCACTACTGCAAGCACATCAAACAATACTAGAAACAGTTGAAAATTTATGTTACCATACAAATGAATGATGTAACATACAGTTCAGAAATTTAGGGTACTGGCAAAAGGCGACCGCACCATAGTGGTTAAAGTGGCTGCCCGGTGTGCAGAGGTCGAAGGTTCAAATCCTGCTGATCCCATAATTTTCAACTGTTTCTTAGTATAATTTGCTAAGCATAGCTAAATGCTAAAAAAATATCAATAAGAATCAGAAAATATTTAACGCAACTCACATTTTTGTTCCTTGAGATATCCAGCATTGACCTTATGCCACATCATCGCCTTATGCCGAACCTCATCCTCAGACATGATGAGAGAGCTGATATACTCCTCATCTTTCTGTTCGAGGATCATATCTTCAGCAGTGTGAAGGTCTTTGCTGAACTGCTTCGGCTCTGGCTTCAAGAATTTATCGTCTTCTTTCTTTTCATGCTGCTGGCCGAGACCTATTACTGCTAAGTCTGGACCTAAAGGTTCATAAAGAAGAATATAAATATAAGTACTGCATCTATGGTCTAGTGGTTATTATATGCGCCTCTCTCTGCAAGGTCTCGGGTTCGGTGCCCGGGTCGGGCAAAATGTTATTTCCGTCAGGAAATTATTTAATAAATTGCCAAAGTCTATTAACAGATAGAATTTTTAAATGAATTTAGGAATAAGCTTAGAGATTTTTTAAGTAATAAAGCTTATTACTCAATAAATGATTTTTTAAATGACCAATTTTAAGTTAATAATTAATGTAATAATTATATGACGATTCTTCATTTTGTATAATGCATTTATTCTGTAAAGATATTTTTAACTCACATTTTTGTAGTTAAATTAATTTTATGTGATGAATTCGATATTTTTATAATTTATATGACTAATGAGAAATGTATAATTATAATTATTATAAATAAATATGCATGATTATATAGTACGCCAAATATGGCCTGTTACACATGGAGACTTAATTTCTAGTACATAAGAACTGTATACTTAACACCTGTAACAAACAATTAATAAATAATTTGAATTTGAAATTTACAATGGCGATAGGCTCATCCTCTATCCCATGCAATCTAAATATAACAGGTGGAATGTGGTTGTTGTATACCTCTGACACAGCCTTCTGGGAAATATAGGCGTGATGTTTAGTATAATAAGTATGGGGAAAATGCACTCTCAGTAATAAGCATTACCTACTTAACATTCAATAAAATCCAAGGAGATATAATGTGGGTGTGTTTGTGTGAGTGAATGTGTGTATTTGGCCTTGTCATTGGGACCATTGGATAGTGTAATTGCTTCTGGCGTTCTATCTAATGTAAAAATCCAAATTATTATTATTATTATTATAATAGTTGTAATATTTAAAAGCAAATTTTAGCTTTGCTATGCCTTAATTTTTCAACTTTAATATTATATAAAATACAAAAAGGCTTAAATTTGCTTTAAAATATTACAAGTATTTGATAAAAATGCGTCATCTTTCGACAGTATTGTGTTGATCTTAATTCAAACTTACTGTATGTGACTAAGTGACTAATCACTTATCGCATAGGTGGCGCTAAAACCAAGTGGGGTTCGTCTAGCTAAGGTATATACCTATGACGCTGGCACAAAAGAGTAGATAAATTTCGAGTCTAGCAGCATACGAATCCATATAATAAGATATAATAGTGTTTATAATTAAAATCACAATCACCAGATGTCACTTTTTCTTATGAGAGGCATTCGTTGGGTGTGAAGAATGTAGTTCCACAACTGACAAACTCAAAACTTTATTATGGGTGGTTAGGTTGCTATGAGCATTGCTCTGGCTACACGCTCCGCACTAGTTTGTACAAACGGTTTGTGCAAGGGTCATGTAGCCGGACTGTTTTGCACAAATTAGATGGGCTGTATAGCTAGAGCTTTATGAATCGAATATTCATAGACTATTTTGCCTGTTGTCAACATAATAAAATAAATATAACCTTTAATTATCCCACTTAAGAAATTGTTACAAAATTGTAAATAAAAAATGGAAGTAATAAAAATGAAAATTACAAACTAAAATTAAAAAAATATGAATTTTGTCACTATTAATGTAAAAACTATAAACTAAGAAATTATAAAACTAAATATTAATTATGTTATCAACATACCCAGTCCCTTCTCAGGTTTGCATATTTCGCTCTTAGTGGCTTCCTCTTTAGATTGGACATTAGAAGCGAGTTCTCCGATCCGATCCAATGCGTCTTCTTCTGCGAATCTTGATGCCTCCACGTCCTCAGAACTGGTTTCCTCTGTAAAAATAAATTAGAATAGAAATTAAAGGAAGAATAGAACTATCTACAACTACATGATCATGAACAAGCAAAAGAAATATGTAAGAAATTCTAATTGATTATTTTTATAGCATTTAGTTATGCTAAGCAAATTATACTAAGAAATTGAATTAATTTATGGGATCGGCAGGATTTGAAGCAGCGACCTTCTGCACACCGGTCAGTCGCTTTAACCAACCAGCTACGATCCCCTCTTGCCAGGAACCTAAATTTCTCAACTGTATGTTACGTCATTTTGTGTATCCTACTTAAGATTTCCTATCTATCAATGGATGAACGTGTCGTCACGTCAGAAATTTAAGTTCAAAGTATTTAATTATTTTGGTTTACCCACAAAGCAAAATAATAAAATGCTTTCACTATTAATAGTTCGTTTTCGAAATTATTTTTTCAACAATAAAATGAAGATACCTATGCTCGACGTTAGGAATGACTTGCATCATTCTTGGTCACGAGCCGACGATTTAGTGTCTAATTTTTGAAAAATGTTCTCAAATCGCGAAAGTAAAAAAAAAAAGTAATTTTTATTTTTTTTCTCATCCATTTTGTATTCCTGCCTGCCTGTATTATATGCCTCAAGATATTTTGCTATAACATTAAATACACACCTGCATAATACGGATATGGAACTTAATGCAATATTTAAAATATCGATTAATCAGTCAATACATCCAAAAATTAGCACAAAATAGAAATAAGGAAGCTGTGTAGTGTTTAATTAGTGCTCATTACTATGCAGATAAAATTAAGATGTGATGAACACAAGATTAATGGCCAGTATAACTCAAAAATAATACATAGTTAACTTAGCAGCAGAAGTAATAAAATTAACACTTTTTTACCAGAAATACAATCAAGTTTTTTTTTGTAGGTAAAGATACAGTTACTTTTTTACTGTATAAATATTATGTATAGTGATGTGAAACAATCGCAAGGAATATAAAATATTAGTTGAAAGGCTGCACTACAATATTATTATGGTATTCTCATTTTGGGCTATGTTGATGTACTAAAATACGAAAGTTTGCTAAGTGTAAGGATGTGTTTTTTGTGTGTCTGAGTGAGGATGTTTGTTACTCTCTCACGCGAAAACTATCGGGTCTTGTTTGATGTTTTTCTTCACAAATAAAGCTTCACATATTAAATATTCTAATTTTTATTAACCTTCCAAGTGTGCCTTAGGTCATTTTTAAAATAGGTCGGTTTATATTTTAGGAGGCGAATAAGATCTCTCCACAACCTCAGAAGTTTTATAAACATGCAGTTTTTATTGCACAAATTATAATCAAATTAAAAAATATATATTTGTTCATTTTTATCTTCTACCTGTGTTCAACTAATCGTTTGTTTGCGTTTTAATTTCGTATCTGGTGATTGAAAATGTCCGTTTTGACTTTGACCGAGTAGGTCATGGTATTCTTAAGTTTAATAACATGAATCAACAAATCTTTTTATAACAATTTAGTATAGTACAAAACCCTCGGTTTCGCCTTTCAACATTTCAACCACCTTGACAAAGTATAGCTTACGTTCCTTAGGAATAATCTAGTCTTTTTCATTATTTTCTTAACTTTTAATTTGCAAAGACAAATAACTAGTGTTCATGTTAACCCCCCCAGCTAAGCTAATTCGCTTGTGTTAGGAGGTAGTTCACATCCGTAGTGTAATGGCCAGGATTCGAACCCACGACCTCTCGATCACCGACGCCTTATCCATTGCGCTACGGCATTACTATAGAAAATACATTTATGAAATTGGTTTTTTAGTTTTAAGTATTAATTCGTAACAAACAAACGAAAATAAAATATTTCTTTTCTATAATATTAGTTAAAATACGAGTACGTCACTGGCTTCGCAAAAAATATTTTTATTGTTCAGTCTCGTTACGTGAAGTTGGTTTGAAAGAATTAAGTTTGTTTTAAAAGTTTATGTGATTTAAAAATTACTTATTGTAATTTAAATATCATTTGTTTATATTTCTTTGTGAATTGTGATGTTATTAGAATGTTCGTTTGTGTCAAATTGTTTGTGGTTCACATCTATTGTGTTAGTCATGTAAGTACCATCTTTTTATAAAGTCTAATTGCCGAAGTTTGTCGAGGTATCATTTTTAAATCTAATAATATGTTGTAGTTATGATAAATCAACAAAAAAAACTTGAAATAACGTCAGACAGGTCCAACAAATATTCCTCCTCTTAATAATAAACACAACTGAATATATCGAACGTGTGCCTATAATAGAATCGGCGATTAATTATAATATTAATATGCTATTTCCTGTGATGTTATCGAAACAAATATTATATCATTACTGTTATTTTTGGCTGCGCCGTAGTCGGGTAAAAAGAGGAAAGATCAAATAAATTTTTTGTCTGTTTATTACGATTTGATTAAAATCTAGTGGACCGATTTCAAAAAAATCTTTATCATTAGAATGCTAGGTTATTCCGGAGTAACTTAGGTCTGCCTCAATAGTCTAGTGGTTGCGCCTCGAGGTCTCTGGTTTGATTCCCGGGTCGGGAAAAAAGGTTTTTTTTTTTAATTCGCAATAGCAGCACGGAGTTGAAATTGTGCCCGGTTGATGGCGATAGTCTCACCTACTATCCCATAGGACAGTAACAGTTGAAATGTGGATGTTGTACACCTCTGCCACACCCTTCTGGGTAATATAGGCGTGATGTTATGTAACTTGGGCTATATTGTGTCGACGTACCACACAGGCAAAACCGCGGACAAGAGCTAGTAATAAATATTTATAATAACGGCACAGTCACGCAACTGCTAACTATGTATTATTGTATTTAATTATAGTTGTGTCAGGTTTTAAACTGGTTTTATAAATAAAGATCTACTGCGTCTGTTTTTACATTCTAAACCAATCAAAACAACTGTAATTATTGATTCGTATTATATATAGAACAATGTATATCCGATAGATATCTAGTCATGCCTTAGATATAGTTTTTAATAACCTGCTCTTAGTGTAATAATAAAACGGGTTTTGATAGTTTAAAGTTCGATAAATTAAATGTAGATACAATTTTTCTAATGTTTTGATCGATTTGCACGAACTCTAGTAATTAGAATAACAATTAATTTCATAAAGCTAAATAGCCTAATTTTATTATTACAGTAATTTTGATATTATGCTAGTTATTTTATAAAAAGTAATACAAAAACATTTGTCAGAAGTGGGATTCGAACCCACGCCCACAGAAGTGGACTGCGACCTGAACGCAGCGCCTTAGACCGCTCGGCCATCCTGACATATTAAACTGTCGCGAATGGCGACTTCGCGTAGCTTAGAAGGGGAATAGGGGATTATATTAGGCTAAATATGTCAGATTGAACTGACATTTGTCCTGGTTCAACCGGTTTAGGTCCATACCAAAGAGCAATAAGCCAACCAGAGGCGTCATTGTCAAGCATCTCCTGCCGCCAAATATGGAAGAGCGCCGCTCTGACACGTCATTTTCCGACGCCTTAAGAAAGCGAGCGATGTAAGAAATTCTTTTTTTGTCTGAAAGAGTATTCTTGTCATTTGGTCTCATTCTCATCAGGTCTGATTCTCATGATCTGATGATGGGCTCCTAAAGTAATCGAAAGCAACCCTCAATTTTCAAAGGCTTTTTTTTTATTTTTCGTTTATTACCTAAAGATACTCGAATATTTGCATCTAGCAGTCAGCATTTTATGTTGTTGAGCTGATGCTGGAAGGTACAACTCCTCAACGTTTAGGAATACTAAAGGAAGATGCCATAGTATAACTTTAAATTATTTAAATTTGGGGTTGTTAACAACTCTAAATATATATATTTTGAACAACGACTGACAAAACATCACATAGATAGTGTGCGACAGAGATAATGCTCTACCATAGTAAAAATAGATAAGTATGTTATCTTCGAACAAAGGTACATTGCGCCGTTTGTATGTACGCATAGCGCTTGCCACGCCCCGGGTTCATGTACGTACGCACGCACACTACGCCGCTCGGCCACTCACTCGGTCACCGGTAGTGCGGGCCGTGTCATTACTGTGAGCGGTCGGTGTTTGTTTAAAAAATTAGGTACGGTTACGCGCTGCACTGCAAAATGTCTTCGCGAGTCAAAAGATATTATTGTGAAGTTTATGGTTGTTCAAACGACACTATTTCAAACCCAGAATTAACGTTACTCCTTTTCTTTTCTGCTTTAAGTGTAAGAGATTGCAACCTTATATACTACGGATAATTTTATTAATATAATATTGGTCTATTTGACAAAGAATTTAATTTCATAGTATTATTCTCTCGATAACCATTTCTAGTCATTGTATTTTGGTTGCTATAACTTACACATAACAATTATTGTCAATAAACAAACAAAATTGTATGAATTATTTGAAAAGATGGTGAACATGAGTTTCTCACCAGCTCTTCTCATGATGCAATACCCATCGGAGCTGGTACTTGGATTGATTTTAATTCAAACCTCAAAGTTGAATTGAAATCAATCTAAGCTCCGGTGATTCAAATCATTTTGTTGCAATTAATATTATAATTTAATTAGCTTAAGTTTTATTTTAATTTTATTTATTTGAACGTTGATGTTTGTTTTGACGTGTTCAAGCGGCCTTTGGGGCCCATGGAAATAAATGATTTGACTTTGACTTGACATAAATAAATGCTCTGTTTTGTAAAAAAAACGTTTTTTTATAATTAAAAAAATAATTTTAGTACAGGTTATTTAAAATATCAATCTGACAAGTGACAACCCTGCGCCTCGAGCAAGTTTAGGTATCGTGCGCTCCTAAACGCCGGGAGTTGGCCTACTTATCTATTTTTACTATGGCTCTACGGAGCCGAAATTAGCCGATGTCTCTTTCCAATGGTCGATGTGCTATATTTATCGCCGGGTACTGTAATGCCGTTTCCTGTATTCTTTCAATTTATACACAGATGAGGCGAGACGTTGAATATTTCTTAAGTATTATTAATTAAAGTCGACTAAATACCATTTCGATCGATACTGCAATGCGATTTCACGATTTCCTTAGCTCTGACGCGGTATCTATCACTAGCGTGGATGCTTTTGACCTTACTCCTAGTTGGAGAGCGTTTTTCAGCGGAATTTGTAGGTGCTTAAATGTTTTTTTTTTAATTGGTCATGCATGGTTCGCTGGAAAGAAATATGAATTCAACCGTTCGTAGATATTTTTTTTATGACTATAGTAGCGAACGACCTTGTATCGAATATATATTCCTAAATTATGCATGCGTCACTACATGGAAGAACTAAGATATGATGCATAAAATACTGACAATAATATTATAAAAACCGACGTGAGGTAAAGACATTATTATTGAGAATACGGGTTACTCACGTTATTTGAGCCGGGATATGCCGACCAGTTTCGAATCTAGTACGTAGATTCATCAACTGGGCAATTAATCGCGTGTCGTCGCCGTCGCGCGACGTGTCGCACTGCAGTGCGAGTCGGCATATCTCGGCTAAAATAACATGAGTAACCCGTATTCTCAATAATAATACATACTGACAATGTGCCTCGTTGATCTTGAGACTTCGATTCCCAGGTCGAGCAAGTGTTTTATGTTTTTTTTTTTATAGAAAATTCTTAATAGCCGCACGGAGCCTAGATTTAAGCCCTGTGGATGCCGAACGGCTTACACTCTATCATATGAGACCTAAATATAGCAGGTGAATATCCCACGGTTTTGTACCATTGTCTTTTCTTACGAGATCATAGCATATGCCACAATGTACTTAAAAAACTTTTTAGTGTACGGTTGGCGTAGTGGATAAGCCGCTGCTTTTAACTGCGCTGGTGTTGTGGGCTCGATTGCCACACGAGACAAATCTTTATGTGATCCGCAACGATTTGTTCTTACTCTCGGTATACTATGTTTGTGTGAAATGTATGTTTATGAACACAGGAAATATTCCTAGTGCGGGCGTCGTTTTTTAAAAAACCAAAAAAAGTAAAATAATACTAAGTAGCATTTTTTTTAATAATCTTTGTATCTACTTTTCATTAGAGATAATTTGATCACCCCTCGGTAAGTTACCCGCCTGGTAGGCACCACTGGCCTCCTTATTGTGCCCTTCTATAATTACAGGAAATATATTCCCAGTGCGGGCGTCGATTTTTAATTTTCCAAAAAAAATAGACTAAGTAGCATTATTAAGACTTGTGGCCATGACCTTTTTTTTTTAATAATCTTTGTATCTACTTTTCATTTGAGATAATTTGATCCTCAGTCACCCCTCGGTACCAGTTACCCGCCTGGAATGCACCGCTGGCCCCCTTATTGTTCTCTTCTATAAATACTAATGAAAGAAGTATGTAAGGAAGTCTGCCAACCCCCGTGGGATAAAGGCGTAATTATATGTATGTATGTACGTATAAATACCAATGCTTTACCTATTCCTAGACAAGACGTGGAAGTGCCAATAACCGCGGCGACCTTTTTCCTCCTGTTGCAGTCCTTCTCTAACTGTACTTCTATTTCTTTCTGTAGATCTGTCAGCTCTTTCTCACCGTCTTCTTCTTCCATTAACTGGAAATGAGAATAAATAATGTGTGTAGTTAATATACAGGGTGTATTTTTGAAACGGGGCAGTAAGGGCAAGTACCTTAACCGTTGCAGTTACAGCAAAACGTTCTTAAAAGACCTTCCCTAACTTTTTGGGACATTTTGAACTGCATTCACAGATTTTGTAAAAAACTTACAGTTAGCAAAAAAAATGCAAAAAGTTCAATTTTTTTTTTTTATGCCAATCAATTCTATTTCATGTGGGGATCAAAAAACTCTATGGGACCATTTTAGCTTTCAGTACTAGAAAAGACAGAAATCGCCAAAAACGTTTCCCATACATTTCGGCAACAGAAATGAATTTCTACGATGGTCTAACTTTTTGTTATGGCCTGGAAGTGGGTAGAATTGACTGTAAAGTAAATAAAAAGAATTTTTACCCTCAAATTTCGAATTTGATTCGAAAATCTGTGTGTTATACTTAGTTTCAGCTGAGAAACTTCGTATGAGTTATTAATTAAGGATTTTCGCTAAAATGTCTTCTAATCGTGAAAAAATTGACTTATTAGAAGCGTATTTTGTCAATAATCGAAATGCGGGAGCTGCATTAGTGTGGTACCGCAATAAGTATCCGTTGCGGCATGTGCCAACAAGAAAGGTTATTACAAATCTTTTGAAAAACCTGGAATTGCAGGGTTCTTTCAAAATACGCTTCTAATAAGTCAATTTTTTCACGATTAGAAGACATTTTAGCGAAAATCCTTAATTAATAACTCATACGAAGTTTCTCAGCTGAAACTAAGTATAACACACAGATTTTCGAATTAAATTCGAAATTTGAGGGTAAAAATTATTTTTATTTACTTTACAGTCAATTCTACCCACTTCCAGGCCATAACAAAAAGTTAGACCATCGTAGAAATTCGTTTCTGTTGCCGAAATGTATGGGAAACGTTTTTGGCGATTTCTGTCTTTTCTAGTACTTAAAGCTAAAATGGTCCCATAGAGTTTTTTGATCCCCACATGAAATAGAATCGATTGGCATAAAAAAAAAAAAAATTGAACTTTTTGCATTTTTTTTGCTAACTGTAAGTTTTTTACAAAATCTGTGAATGCAGTTCAAAATGTCCCAAAAAGTTAGGGAAGGTCTTTTAAGAACGTTTTGCTGTAACTGCAACGGTTAAGGTACTTGCCCTTACTGCCCCGTTTCAAAAATACACCCTGTATAGGGTGGGTCATTCATATCGGTTAGTATGGGAAAGTATGTAACTAATACGACATACGCAAATCTGTTCTAAGGAACCATGACATCGATTTTAGAAAAACAAGCACTGCATACTTAGATTTAAGAAAATTATTGTAATCACCTCGAAATTTTTTAAAATAAAACCTTCATTATTTCTATTAGGATATCGATTGAGTAGGTTATAAGCAGAAAATTTTACTATGAAACATAACATAATACCCATACTAACCGATATAAATGGGCTCATTTATATCCGTCCCGTCAGTATGGGGCAGACGAAACATTACCCTGTATAATTAACTTTCGTTCGCAGTTTTCCTGGTTGGGTTGGGACCTCGATATATTATAACCTATTTTACTTCTACATATAGACATTATACATTACATATATAGACATTTTTAAAATATAAATATAAATATAAAATCATTTTTATTATCTTCATAATACTTGTTTAAAAATAATCAACCAATCCGTGGTACCTTGTAACAGCAATACAGTTACTGGCATTTGTCTACAATGCGGAAGTACTTACCTTACCCCCAAACGACTTTTAAATCGGTACCGGTGTAATTTTTTATGAATTTTTACTAACAAACCACGTTAAAAATCCCGGTTGCCATTTGAAGGAGAACGTTAAGCTATCGGTCTCACCTTCCATGTGTAGATCCATAGGAGTCGTGACAAATAATAATAATGATTTGGATTTTTTTACATTAGATAGAACGCCAGAAACAATTACACTATCCAATGGTCCCAATGACAAGGCTTAATACAGACATTCACTTACACAAGCACACCCAGTCTCAGAACAAATCTTTGCGAATCACACAAAGATTTGTCCCATGTGGGGATCGAACTCGAAACACCAGTGCAGTCGAGTGCGGCGTGGCCACCGCTTAAACAACTACACCACACGTGGAGACATACATACCATACGTCACGGGTAGTCTGAGGCTAGAATGACTGATAACTGGTCTAACAATGAGTATTTTATCGCCTCGTACTGGGTTGTGATTGTGAAGGTCTGATGGCTGTCGCTCCAAGCAAAATACTTATACTATTCAGCTGAATACGTTATACTATAGGCTGACCGTTTAATTGAGTCCTCGCCTGCGCGGTACAAGGGCGCTTTTTTCCTATGATGTCACATATCTTAGGAAATATCTTGGTGCATTTCATCTCCTGTATATTTCATTACGGGCCCCCACCTCCCGCACCTGTCTCAGTACCCTTTGTCGTCATACCCCCGCGCCCCTGTACCGCGCAGGCGAGGACTCAGTTAAACGGTCAGCCTATAGAAGCTGACCCCATTGCAATAGGAAAAAAGGCTCGAAGAATGAAAATTGAATGTTTAAACAAACCAGAAGTTAATTAAAAAGTATATATGCATTTGGTAATTTGATTTTAATAATATAAAAATCCAAATCATTACAAAAAAAAAAACCCAGCAATTATGCGCTTTAATTTGTGCGAGAGATAATATGTTTCCGAATATTTGTGTGTGTTCATAAAAAAACAGCGCTTGAGTAAGTATAAATGATTAATATTAAAACACGGAAGACCGGTTAAAACCGGTTTGTCGTTACAAATATATTTGTGCACTACATTTTGGCCGCGACTTCGTCCGCGTAGAATTCGTTGTATTAACTAAAATCTGCTCACGGTTGACCTATGTTAAACCCTACTGCTCCGATCCCGTGGAGTTTAGCGTAATGTTAAATATCATTAAAGCTTGACACTTAGACTATCAAACACAAAAAGAATTGTTCAAATACGACTAGCTTCCAAGATTAGTGCGATCTAACAAACAAACTAACTTTCTCCCGTGGTTTCGTCTGCGTAGTAGGTAAGTACATCGATAAAAAGTAGCCTATAAAAGGGAGCAGGCCTGCTTCTTAAATTTCATTTAATTCGGTTCAACCGTTTAGTAAATTAGTTCATACAAACAAAAAGACAGACGGACAGACAAAAAAAATAAAAACTAGATGCCGGCGGCGTACACGTATCTTACAAATATACCAGTTCAACAAACATAATTATAAAATAATTGTTTTTTGAGCTAACATTAAGTACATTAAAAACAGACCATTACATATTATTTATATATAATATATGTATTGATAATAAGAGAATTCCTATAAGATGATTACCGGATATGAAATAAAAAATGTCGTCACTGATAATATGACTATTATGAGCATTGCTTTGATATTATTATGATTTCCATCTCTTGATAATGACCAAATATGTTTATTTATTTACCAAAACAAAAATCCTAGTCCAATGTTTTTCAGATTTGATCTAGAAATTTCGTAACAAATTTCGAACAGAAAAAATATGTAAAGGCTTATTGTATAAGGTCATCGTGAAGCTTTTATATACGAATTTCATACATATCCTGTATATAATTCGGTATTCTATATAATTCCTAGGAATTATATAGAATACCGAATGCCAAAGAAACGTTGAACACACGAAAATTAACATCTAAAACTCTTTTTGTCTTATTCTATAGTTGCGATGATTTGTGGACTTAAAAAAAATGGTTTACCTATGGTTTATAACGTATTGTACTACATTTTAACACAAAAATAATTATCTATGTACCTACGATAAAATGTCTAAAGGAAACGAACAAGAAGTATAATTTCTTAAATTACCTTTTGTAATCGTTCCTTATCCCTTTTTCGGGCTGCTCTAAAGGCTGGAGGGTCCTGCTCCTCTTCCAGATCCACTGTCATGAACTCCTCAAGGGTCAGGGCACTGGATGGAGTGTCTCCGAACTCGAGGAGTCGCTTACGCAGTGTTGATTCGTGGACTTTCACTATTCGGACCACATCGGCTGGCGTTCGGTTGAATTCGTGGAGACGAGCAGCTATGAGCAAAGCTGGAAGGTATTAAAGGTATTTTATGTATGGTGGCTATAGCAAAAGAAATTCGAATAGTGACATTAGTAACATTACATATATATCTTTTGGGCCCCGTTCAGCTCATAAAAAACAATTAAAGACTGGAGATGCGTGCCGATAATTTTAGTTTGATAGATTCCTTTTTTGAAGTCGTTTATTTAATAAATCCGAGACCTGCTATTCAGTTTATAAATAACCCAGTCACAGTTTCGATAGAAAATATTACTGAAGATTTATTCTGAATTAATTTTCAAAAACCTATAATAGTATTATCTTGATCGATACAATTATTACTTTTGAAATATATCTTGAATTCACTTGATAGACAAAAAACTAGTAAGTCAAGTTATTAGTAATTTATTGAATGCCATGTATTGAATTACAAACAAGCACTATGTATATATTTGTAATGATCTAAATATAGACAAGTTTGATCGCAACCTGCACGCAATCTTTGAATTTATTATTTGTCACGCAATCAATTCCGTTGCAGTTACTACATGTTTTTCAATATGAATGTTAATTTTAAGTGTCAATGTCAGAACCCCATAACTTGGTAAATATATTCACCAATCTATTGAAATAAATAAATAAATATCTCACAACTTACACACAACGTCATCTAGTCCTAAATTTAGCAGAGCTTGTATTGTGGGAACTAGAATAACCGATACTAATACGTATATACTTTTGTTTTGTAAATACTTATCTATCTATATATATAAAAGAAAGTCGTGTTAGTTAAACTATTTATAACTCAAGAACGGCTGCACCGATTTGGTTGAAAATTGGTGAGAAAGTAGCTTAGAGCCAGCAGACGGACAAAAAAAAACCCATACATAACTGGGCTTTACTCTTGATCGAAGACATGTGTTACCTCATGTGCGGTAGTTTATTAGTCAGGTTAGGAATTATACATAGAAACACCCAGACTAACTATTTCTGGAGGGTCATTCTTTATAACTGTTCTAGTGCATATTAGGGTGGGTTCTATTCGCACTACAAACTGTTGTCAACTGGTTTAATTCATAAAGACTTTATACTTATTCTTTATCTATGTATCAATCACAGTACCGAAAGACCGTTATGTGTAATACTCATTTAATTAATTTGTACACCACGATTAGTGGTAGAAAATAGCGCATATATAACATATATTATAGGACCTTTGTTAACTTCCTATGTTTCACAAATAAAGAATTATGAATTATGAAAGATATCGTTGTCGAGCATTCATTAGATAAGCACACTTACCAGCCCCACAAATGCCGGACGGTCTTCTCCCAGAGTGAATGGAGTCTCTTTTCATCCTCTGTACAAGTCGTAGAGCAGTCATGCTGACCTCGTGTTGCTTCTCTGCAAACTGCAGCTGAGAAGAGAACCGCAGGATGTATAGACATGGATCTGTAATAGATAAGAAGGTTTATAGATAATGAAAAAATATCACACAACATTTAGACAACGCCATCTAGTTCCAAACTAGGCAGAGCTTGAGATTTACTTTATGTCAAGGTACATGGTTTAAAAGGAATTAGAGGAAAAAAGTGTGGCAGACCGAAGAAGTCTATAATAATGTTTACTGAATCTATGAGGTACGATTTTGATTTACACAATTTGATATTTCAAGATATTTTCTGAGGATTTGGTCAACAGAAATCTTTTCTTTAAAAATAAACGACGTTCGCACTGGGAATAACTTCTGTGTCGCGAGGGTGTTCACAGACATACATCTCACTCACACAGAGCAAACCCAAAGTCAGAACAAATGTATGTGGATTACGCAAAGATTTGTCCCGTGTGGGGATCGAACCCACAACACCAGCGCAGAGAACTACGCCAACCGTGCGCTTATAAGTTTTTTAAGTACATTGTGGCATATGCTATAATCTCGTAAAAAAAAGACAATGGTACATAATCGTGGGATATTCCTAGCCGTTTCGTAATGAACACACATTGTATAGTATCTAGTCTAAACCAAGCATTGTCTAAATGCCGCTACTAAGAAAAAACATCAGTATTGTATCAGTTACTATATTCACTGTATTTAAAACATGGTTACAAACAGGTTTATTGTATGTTTGTGTAGTGTAAGTACTTTTTTGCACATAAAAGGTGATAGTTTACTCTGCAACTGACTGTACGTATAGGTATTTCGGGTGACATCAGACATTTCCAATTTACGACTCCACATATGGGTTGAGCTTTGTGCACATTTTAAACCTTAATCAGAAAGCTAAAAAACTATTTATTTAGTTAATTAACTCAAAATATACCATCTTATTATCAGTCTGCAAATATTGTTGCATACTTCTGTATCTGTCGTCGAGAACTATCAGCAATTACATTTACTTAACAATTTATAGATCATACTAAAAAACAAAAAATAATGTGAAACAAAAAATAATGGGACCAGAGATTTTAAAATGCGACCGGGCAGCCGCTTCAACCAACCAGCTACGGTCGCCTCTTGCCAGGACCCTAAATTTCTCAACTGTATGTTACGTCATGACGTCACTTTCATCCATTTGTTTTTATCTTAAGTATGATACTGACTGTTTCTCAGTATAATTTGCTAAGCATAGCTTAATGCTTTATAAATAATGAATAAATAAATAAATAATGAATAAATAAATAAATAATTATCTCACAACTTACACACAACGCCATCTAGTCCCAAACTAAGCAGAGCTTGTAATATGATTACTAGAATAACTGATACTAATACATAATATATACTTTTCTTTGTAAATACATACTTATGATACATAGAAACATTCAGACTAAGACAAAACCCCATGTTCATGCACACAAAGATTTATCTCAAGCGGGAATCGAACCCGCGACCTCGGCGTCGCCTCCACCATCCGGTCAAAATAAGAATCTATTGATCGTCTGCTATCGAGGAAAATTTATTTATTTTAGTTAGAAATAATGCAATTTTCCTCCAAGGCCAGGCAAACTATGTAGAGGCTCCTTGGCTCTATGTTAAGGTTCTATAACGAGAACTTTCCGGGTGAATAATAAAACTTTGATTACTTTTCCTTATCGGCGCTGGCATTTAACCTTGTCTGCACGTGTGGTGTAGTGGTTTAAGCGGTCGCCTTTCTGCTCTCCACTGCACTGGTGTTAAGGGTTCGATCCCCACATGGGACAAATCTTTGTGTGATTCGCAAAGATTTGTTCTGAGACTGGGTGTGCTTGTGTGAGTGAATGTGTGTATTTGGCCTTGTCATTTGGACCATTGGATAGTGTAATTGCTTCTGGCGTTCTATCTTATGTAAAAAATCCTTTTTTTTTTTAACCTTATGGCGTGTTTTATTAATTTTATGCTATTTTATGGCAACACCGTACAATGTTGCGTGATTTGCCAAGTCTATTATCGAAGTGTTAAATGGACATGAGTACGTAAATTACCGTTGATGTCATTGATTTAAATGCTATGTGTAAGTAATGGGGCAATAACGTTTTTATCTTTTCAATTGGTATGGATAATTGTGTATTTTGTAGATCTTTCATTCTGTTTAAATACAAATTATAGAAGGAAAATACATTTAAAAATATAAAGTATACAATTCTACAGTTTTAAATATAAAGTAGGTACAAAAAAAAATGAAATATTTTGTATTAGTATCAGTTATTCTCGTTCCATTAGTACAAGCTTTGTTTGGTTTAGGACTAGATGACATTACATACAGAAATTACAGGAATAGAATCATCATCATTATCGTCCAATACGCGTCTAAAAGAACAGAGAAAAAGATTTGGTGGTTCCTGGTATTTCGGGCATAAAAAGTAAACAAATAACGAATTAAAATTAATGTATTTAGTATAGCTAATTTGAAGTATTGATTTAAATCAATAGTTTAATGGAATTATCTGTTATAAATACCCCATCATCAGTATTATGTCACCGATAGGTTGGTTGTCATTTGTCGTAAATGGATAATGGCTCGCAGACATGTAGGCGTAGAGCGGCAAGTCTTGGTGTTTTCTTTCCATAAACTGTAACAAGGACATCCGGATCCGATTTAATAGATGGTTTCCTCGCTCACAAAGGTTAACATAATAACTTTTAAGTTCCCTCTAAAGGCAGATCTCAACTGAGATATTACTTCAACCACAGAATAAGGAATACAACTTCATAATTTTAACCATTTACATAAACAGAATAATTTCGTTGTATTAAATTTTATGTAAGGATTTTCTTAGAATCATTAGATCAGTTTGCAACAAACATACCTATAACTATGTAAACTATTTTGGGAAGGAACTGCTTCTGAACATACAGCTCACGCTAGTTTGGGAATCAGAGCTTATTTCGAAATTGTTGAATGTATTTTGTTGTAATAAAGAAATTTTTTGCTATTGTCATTTGGTAATAAGTAAGTTTAATAATAACTTCACAGGTACCATTAAAATCTTGTTAATTTTACAAATCAAGTACTAAACGGGATCAAATTCAAATTCAAATTCAAATTCAAATCATTTATTTTCATAGGCCCCAGGAGGCGCTTGAACACGTCAAAACATTACAAAAAATGATATAAAAGTAAATAATAAATAATACTAAATTATACTAATTACAATGATTTGAATAACCGGGGCTCAGATTAATTTGAATCAAACTGTTTAGAATCGAATTAAAATCAATCTAAGTACCAGCTCCGATGGGTATTGCATTATGAGAAGAGCTGGTGAGAAACTCATGTGCACCATCTTTTAAAATGAAAAATATAACAATATAAAAGTACATAAAAAAATCACATAAGAAGAGCAATTCATTTCCAAATACTATTATCATTTATGTAGTCTGAAATACTATAGTAAGCTTTTTGATATAGTTTAGTTTAACATATTTTTTAAATTTACCTATCGATAATTCTATTGCGTTTAAAGGAAGTCTATTGTAAAAGCGTATACATTGACCTGGAAACGAGTTAGAGATTTTATGGAGCCTAGTAGTGGGCACAGCGAGTTTGTTTTTGTTCCTTAGATTTAATTTATGGAGATCACTATTTTTCTTAAATTTCGTTTGGTTTTTGTGAACGTACATTAAATTTTCGTAAATGTATTGAGAATGTAACGTCATAATATGTATCTCTTTAAATTTATTTCTTAGTGTCTCCTTGGGACTCATCATATAGATAGCTCGAATAGCTCGTTTCTGGAGCACAAATATTGAATCTATATCCGCGGCACTACCCCAGAGCAATAAACCATATGACATTATACTGTGAAAATAGCTAAAATAAACTAAACGCGCAGTGTCAACATCGGTCAGTTGACGAATTGTTTTTACGGCGTATGCTGCTGAGCTGAGTCTACCAGACAACGTTTCTATATGTGGGCCCCATTGTAATTTAGAGTCTAATGTTATACCAAGAAAGACAACCTTATTGACCATTTCCAATTCCTCATTGTCCATCACCACACTAGTTTTGACTTGCTTAACATTTTTTGTAAAAAATCTAATATATTTTGTTTTACTACTATTTAAAAGCAAGTTATTAGCAATATACCAGTTCACTATCTTTGATAAAGCATTGTTTACATCGTCAATTACTGATTGTTGTCTTTTTACCTTAAAAACTAAAGAAGTGTCATCCGCAAACAATACTATCTCATGATTATCCTTAACAAGATGAGGTAAATCATTAATATACAATAGAAACAGGAAAGGCCCTAAAATAGAGCCTTGTGGCATCAATGATATAATGCACCCTGGATTGAGGGACGTCAAAACTGACTGCTATTTCTAAGATGGCTGATTGAGTTGCCGTGGATAATTTTGAATAACAGCTATTTAGTTACGAAAAGATTTAAAGTAAATCCGCCTAATATCGGCCCTTGCCTATTACCGGCCACTTGTGCATTTTTGTAGTCCATAGAAATCTTAATATAGTTATTAAGATTTCTATGATGTAGTCCGTGAACAATTCACAATTATTTATAAAATTCCAGATATTCCAAAACAACATAAAGGTGAATGTCGCAAAATGTTGACATGGCCGATATTTGGCGGGTTTACCCTATTTGCCAAAATTACATTTTACATATTACAGTTAATGATGCATACTATTACTACGGGAGTATTTTTAAGAACCTACAGCAAAATGAACGTTTAGCATTAAAGAAATGTTATTAGTAGACTCTTTAACTTCATCATTATGCAAAGCGAGTCTAATAACAGTATTACCACGTATTGCGTCCGCGCACGCAATCGTTGCAGAAAATGTAAGGTGATTGCACTAATGTCGACTAAACATGACGAATGAAGACCTCGTGGAGTACATCCGGGGCAAGACGAAGTGGACATTGGGGGTCGTTCTGCCAGAACCGCGCAACAACACAAATTTCAAATCGTTTGTAGTGCGGGTCCCTACACACCATCTAGAGACGTTTCTGAAAAAATTTCTGGCCGGAGGGAGTCGCGTATTGCCGTTGTCGTGGAAGGTTACATGACACCTCGCAATTGCGCAACACTTCGCAAAATAAAAGTGTTATATATAGTTTCTAAGTTATAAAATGTAAATATGTAGGTATGTTAGTATGGACCCTGATGCCTGAAATAAAATATATTTGATTTGATTAAACGTTTATTTTATTTTTGGGAACCAACAAGGATTTTCATGTTTTTACTAAGGAGTCTGGACCATGTGATTTTTTCGGTGGACTTACCATAGAAGTCTCTATTTTTCTCTCAAAAGAACACAGAAATACGCTCCTGAATGTTTTGACTGGTAAATACTCAGAAGTAGATTTATTCTGTACCAAATTGAGATAATTCTTTTGCTTCTGTTTGTTATTTTAGGTGATTACCTGTAGATAACATAACAGTTAACTTATGTACTCTGTATGTAATTAACTATGTACTTGTATGGCTCACTGTGCGCATTAGGAAATTATAAGTGCAGTGAGCAGTTGTATGTTAAATAAATAAATACCTATCCTATAGCTACAAGAAGATAGTTCTTTACACTAAAAATATCTTTTGCGCATATTTCAAAATAGTCTTATAACAATTTGGGATAAGCACAGATTAAGAGGAAAATAATTGGCAGATTTAAAATATGTAATGTTGTTCAACCAGTCCTTGCAAGGTTAACATAAAAGCACTTGGACGAGGAAGTTTTTACGTATTAAAATTAAAATAAACTTTGTGTATTAATTAACAAAAGCTTGTCATTGACTGATGATCGGCCATCGAACCCGACAGTCTATACATTTTAAATAATTAATAATTAAAGAGATTCAATACAAATAAATAAAACTGAAGTGTCTGTTTTTAATGTTAAAATAACAAGCTGGTGAAGTTGTTTGCACGATACCTTTTAAATTTTTCTTTGTCTGTCCGTTTGAATCTGCTAATCTTCCAAATGATTTAAATAACTCTTTTGGTATTTATAGTCTAACTTTCAATAAGGGTCTTTATATATTGAACATTACGCTAAACTCCACGGAAGCTGGCGAGGCTGAACGCGGGCAGAAGCGCGGCATCAGCTACTACTATAGGTACAACGAATTCCACGCGGACGAAGGTGCCGGCAAACGCTTGTTAATTAATAAATCCAACAGCAAATATCTGGTTCTAAAACTATCACTTTCCATTCAAACAACATTAAAAAACTAGATACAGAACCAATGAAAATTATAAGAAAGAAAGAAAGAAAGTTCTTTTTTTCAAAATTTCGTTTCGTATAAAATTAACAAATACTATCTCCTATTATTACAAATATATTATTAAATTAAATGTGAAACCTGGCTCGCACCCGTACGCTTTTGACATCCATAAATAATAATTGACAACAAAGAAATTCGGGGAAGAGCGGCGTTCTCAAAAACACGTCCAAGCGGTCCAAGCCATACCTACATATTTTTGTTGTATAAAATTTGTTATCCAGCTATTTAAAAACAAAGTGCCGTGTCTTCCGTATTGTTTGTGTAGTTATGAATTATAGTAATTATAGTAGTTATATTATTATAAATTAGCTTAGTCCGTATTTCACCCGCCAAGTTCAATGCTGAGCCACGATTTACAATCTTTCTGTCTCGATCAATCTGCTGTTAAAGTGTGCTTTGCACTATAGGTGCCGTATTATTACGGTAAAAATAGTAATAATAAGAGGGTGTTGCATTAAATTACTCAAACGTTAACCAAACCGTAACCAGTCGTAAAATCTTTAGTTACGTATAAAATTCGTTACACCTTATATGATGTATGATTGCACCATTTTAGTATTGTTTAAAATGACGTCCCAAAGAACTATAATAATAACCCGTTCATCTTCAGGCGGGAAAAAAACTAACTTAGTCTAACATATTGAACTTGTGTTTTGGACATATTTAAAGAGTTTGTAGTGTACAGTAGGCCAACGAGGTATGCAGGGCAAAAAGTCATAATAAAGATTAACTACACCAGTTATGGATAAGTGAGTTACATATCTAAATAGTGTGTATATTACACTTATTTATGGGGTGCATGAAAGTAGCCTCCCCGAGTGACGTACACAACGATTTCCTACGTCCGGCGCACCCTGGGCAATTCGCGTGTTCTCCAAAGCGAATTGGCTAATCCTTTCACCACGATGGCAAGTCAAAATGAAATTTGACTCAGCCATCCACACGACGAAGAAGAAGACTTATTAAATACGTAATGCACACTCGCATATTATCTTTTGCAGTCAGTTTTTACTGTGGCGTGGAAGTTTTTGCCCTGCATACCTAATTGCTTGGCCCCACTGTATAAATAAACCAGTTCAGAATGTTGTAACACAAAGTAATAAAAGTCTGTTCCAAATGTGATCAAGTCTTCTTTAAAAGGTCAACGAGATGCAATACATTCTTACTTTACCTGCATCATTTGTTTTTTGGGAATTTCTGCACACTAACGACATGTCACCAGAAAGAAGGATCATATACCATATTATTATACAAAATGAAAAAAACTGGCATGTATTTGTCTAGCTATCTGAACAATATCTAACAGAAAGCTGGACAAGATATTGTGAAACTGGATTTCCGATTTCTGTATAATAAATTATTCGCTTCTAAAATAAAATCGACTTTTAATATCATAGTTGGAAATTGGGAAATCAGAGAAGTAAGATATAATAGAAGTAATATTTTGATAATTTTTGGAGGGCTGCTCGTTGCATTAAAAACCCTTTTAAAATTTTGGATAACGACCGCTATGGCCTGAACCATAGATTGTCGACGAGCTACAGACCTTAGATGGAAAAAACCTGGATGAGAAAGAAATAAACATTTTGTTTCTCGGTGTCAATGCAAATGTCAGTGAACATACATGGATTCTTAAGAAAAGTGCTTGTGACGTCATAGAATCAGTAAATTTTGACGTATAGCCAGGATACGATCCAGCTAGGCGTGTCGGTCTTGTCAACGGTTGTCATTGCCGATTATTGTTTGTTGATTACAAGAAAAGCAGTCGAGTATTATGTGTCGTTCTAATGATTTTATATTGTAAGCTCGTACGTAGATAGTACATCCCATACTATGCTATAAATGACGTCATCACAAGCGTGGCACTAGTGATGGCGTTTGAGGGGCTCAAACTCATTCAATGATTTAAACTTAATATTATAAAAAGCCTATGTATATTTTTTTCTTTGTTTTAAAGATATAAATAATTGATATATGTCATTAAAAAATCATGACTATTCCCAATTCTTATTTGATCTTTTAAAAGTTTTGACCACCTTGACTGCATGCGTGTTGGGCAAATGTTTATGTCTATGGATTTACATAATTTCCGACGTCTGCATTTCAACACTCACATTCGCTTAAAGGTCACTGTCGATTTCCATGCGTTAAAATTTTTATCAATTAGCGGCACTAATAATTCATTCTAAAAAAATAACTAAAATAAATGTTGATTTATTAACTATATGGACATCGAATAAATCATCCCGGCAATATAAAGAGATTTAAGTGATTAAAATAAATAAATATTAAAATTAATTTATACCAAAAAAAAACTATTTCTCTATAAATATGTTGCTTACAGTATTATCTATATATAATTATAATTAATTATAATAATGTTAAATAATAATTGGGTGTGCTTTGTGTGTATGGAATGTATGTTAGTGAGCGATATAGGCAATAATATTCCTAGTGCGGGACACGTTTAAAAAAAAAAGCTAAATAAATAATTGTTCGTTGCAACCAAATCTGTCAATTGAATTGCTCATTGTCGATAGTTTTAACAATTATTTTTTGCCTAACGCTGGTCACAGTCCCCCTAAGTAGGTAGACTGGTAGATAAATCTCAGACTTTAAATCCATCTTTACAATAAAAAATAATAATTTTAGTAAATACTGAGTAGCATGTAATAATATAGTCTCGTAAGTTAGCCGTGGAAATTCCCAAACGGTACATAAAGATAAGGAAGTTAAACAAACTAGGAACAATGACAAAGAGAATACTAAATTAGATTCACATCTAAATATCCAATCTGCATATTAAACTTGAATGACGACATTTATTTTTAGTATTTTTACTGACAAACAAATATTTAAATAAACTTAGTTTGAAATTTTTTGGTCTTTTATTTTTTGTTTTGTTCTTCATGTTTCTTTTTTTTAACCTATATTATGCGATGCCATGTCAAACGAAACAATGATATATTTTTTCAGCTTCCAGGCAATTATAATCGCCGAAGAGATTGTTCTCTTAAAAGAAATATATGTGTATGAAAAAAAAACATTTATTATTATGTTTTTTCATAATAATATCACATTTATTTATTTTTATTTATTTATTCATTTTGGGATAACAACAGCCGTTATACATCAATTTGCTAATAGCTAACACTAAATCTGAAGGCCAATTACAGTTATCCACATCGTAATAACAAACGTGTTTACTATCTTTATAAAAAATACAGTACAAAGGGCGAGCTGTTGTGCGTGCTGTGTTGGCTTGGAGTCAGAGCATGTCGCGTAATAGTAAGGCCTTTGCCACACTAGACGGAAATTCCGTCGCCGAACTTCCGCGGCGGAATGCCAATACATGTTATTGCATATAAAATACAAATAGCGGGCACACTACGCGGAAGATCGGTCGTTCCATCGTGTGTGCCCGCTATTTGTATTTTATATGCAAAAACATGTATTGGCGTTCCACCGCGGCAGTTCGGCGACGGAATTTCCGTCTAGTGTGGCACAGGCCTAAGTGTGGGTATGTTACCGAAAACGGAATAGGTCATAATGATGAATACTTAATGTGTACAATAATTTTGATTAATAGTGAATTTTCAGCTAAAATATGCTAAAAGAGTGTATAATATTAATAAGATAACTATTATATATAAAAAGAGAATACGTATATAAAATAAATACATAATATATAGGTATTATTATTCTAAGGATAAATATATATTTATAAATACATACATAGAAACATACATTTATAAAATAAGAACTAAAGTTATAATAATATTAAATATATATAGGTACATACTTCAAATCAAAATCAAAAATCATTTATTGTCTTTAAAATTAGTACACTTGTGTTTGATCCCTGGGCTACTTATAAGTTGTCTCGTTTTATTAAGTATCATTGGTCATTATTTTCGTAATGCTAACTAGAAATGTTTTTTTATCGTTTATGAAAGGGTCTACGTTAATTAACTCTCTTACTATTTTAAGGTTCGCATTAAAAACTATTTTTGTTGAAAATTTCACATTCATTTAAAAAAAAACCAAGTGTCAAACCAAACCAACAAAATGTCACACCTAATAAGTGCCAAACCAAAAGTGATATTTTCGTTCCTCTTGATTTTTTATAAAATATAGAAACTTAAAAATACTTTTTATATTAATTGCATGTATAGAACTTTGCGCTAAATATTCATTGTAACGAGTTTATTCGAAAGAAATACGTGATTTTTTTCTCAACATTGAATATCAAGAAAGTAAAAAATTACACTTAGTAGGATTGAGATTGAGCACTACACTACACTCCCCATACCTATATACAGGATTACAGGTATAGCTAAGCTTGAAGTCCAAGATTGTTTAAGTTATTTGGTGTATTTATTTTAAAACTTATGGCACTTAAAATATAGTACGACGCCGGACTTATGCTATAGGCATTTTTTACCAGTCGACCTTAAGGTGATGCAGAAAGAGGTTTAATTAATATGTCTGTTGAGTTTTAATAAACACACCCACACATTAGTATCTAATTAGGAATAACAAATTATTAAGGACATACAGATGCTTATTATAAAGAAAATTTATGTTTTAGGACTATTAACCTATTTCTTATTTAGACATCACCTATTTAGCCACTTTACCTTGTAATAAGGTACTCATTTTATCCTTTGTTATGGATTTGTAAACATCGAAAGCTTCATAAACACTTGTTATGTCATTTTACACAAGAGGAACAATTGTCGCGTCAGCTAGTAAGTTAGAAAGACCAGAGATAATAGATGTCAAGATGAAACATAAAGAAAATTGACGGTTATACTTTTGCAACAATTAGACCGTAAATAAAAAAAAACCCTGGGTAAAAGCTGTCAAAATTCATACATTTCTAAACTTTTTCGTGAATTTTGTCTGGGACGCGCAGTAGGAATAATGTGAGAAGGTTGTGCGACGTGTTCCTCGCGCGCCTTTTATAAGGAGAGGGAGGACTAGGTCCTCCAACACTACGACAAGACAGCCAGTTTGCACGGTAGTCGAGATTCCTGGCATTTCCCAGGTCAACAAAAAAAAAAAAAAAAAAGTAGGAATAATGTGATTTAAAACTTATAGTTGTCTCTAGTTAAATGCATGCTCTCTGAGAAAGACTAATTATTTTGCATAACAGCTTTTGCGAACTTTATACCACCCGATGACATACTCTTTAATTCTGTCAAAAACTATATTTTGCATACTTTTGTATGGCAATCGAACACTAACGTCACCGTTTTCTACGAGTATGTTCCACAGGCGCACTATTTTCGATTTAAACCGCAAATAAAAATTACGAATTACGATTTTTACTAATAAATTTAAAACTATGAGTTACGAGTGCATTTTTAATGTGATGTTGATTTATAAAAATGGTGCCTCAGTATTATTTGTTAATAGTGTTATATACCTAATTGCATTCTGCATCATAGAAGATCTTCCAAATATGAGAAACTTATCAAATTTCTGGAGATGTTTATGGCCATTCAATGTCTTGGCTACTATTCATAGTTACCATTTCAAACTTATTTTTATTATTTATTGCATACATACGATCGGATAAAAAAAAAAGAAAATGAATTTACCTGAATATAAAGACTGATATTTCATTAAGAAAATAATAAATCTAGGTAACCTAATCCCTATTGTTTGAACGGCCTCAATACAATCATCAAATTGAGGAAAATCCCACGGATGTATTACACCTAGATGTTCCGTTGGCCTTTCCAATGACAATGATTGTTCGATAGTTATTTCGTTTGCCGACTGTCATCGTAAGGCCTTGCCCTTAATCTTGGTTAGTATTGGTATCACGATACGGCTATTACAATTTGTTTTGATCTGAAATTCGCGAAGAAGTCGTGATTTGATTTGATAAAATGGTTGGCATAGCTTTTTAATTAATTGTATTAAAATAGAAGTGATGAGTTGTACTTTCTTACATATTAATAGCAGAGATAGCCGAGTGGGACACCGAAGAACTGCGAAAGGACTCGGATTCGAACCCACGGCACACACCTCTGTCAATAAATCGTTAAGATTTATCTTTTGGAAGATATGTGTGTATTTATCATATATATTATCGCTCGCTAACGGTGAAGGAAAAACATCGTGAGAAAACATGCATGCCTGAGAGTGCCTAAAAAGTACGTGAGGTCGTGTGAAGTTTACCAATCCGCACTTGGCCAGCGTGGTGGACTATGGCCTAACCCTTCTGATCATGAGAAGAGGCCCGAGCCTAGCAGTGGGATTTGTATTAGATACATGGCTGCTATTTTATATTTATATATTTTATAGCTATATCCGTTGATATGATTATGTTTTAAAGAATAAAATAATAAACACGTATTTTAATAACAGATAAAATGGCTGCAGGTATTTAGTTACATGTATACTACTTTATGATTGAGCCACTTCATCTCAATATCGACCGATATCGCAATCCTTTTTTATTTTAGTATTTCATTTGTTGTTTGCGGTAAATTTCCACGAAATCATCATAAATGAATAAGAAACAGAAATATATGCTAATTTTAAGTCATTAAATTAAGATAGTTTTAATTTCAATGCGATGGAGCAATTTTGCGCAAGCCTTTTTTTTAAGAGGAATATTTAAGTACAATCAGTTAGCAGTTAACGGTGTCTTCAAGTATACAGTGGAACGTGTTTGATTCGAAAACAAAGGCGGTCTGGCTCAGCAATAAGAAATAGAAAAAATAACAGAATAAGAAACAGAAATATATGCTAATTTTAAGTCATTCAATCTATATAGTTTTAATTTCAATGCGATGGAGCAATTTTGCGCAAGCCTTTTTTTTAAGAGGAATATTTAAGTACAATCAGTTAGCAGTTAACGGTGTCTTCAAGTATACAGTGGAACGTGTTTGATTCGAAAACAAAGGCGGTCTGGCTCAGCAATAGCATGTATATGGTCTGCTTACGGGCTGCGCACGCGCGACTTGCATACCGATGACTTTATATGCCACCCGCGGTAACATTACTAGAGATGGGGTAAGTGAGGCAGATCTTATAGGTATTAATACTCACCTCCTACTTAAACTAAATACTTAAACACACGCACCTTTTTTCTATTTATTCAACTGTTTCCTGACCCCATCACCTCTCTTTTATTTAAGAGTTAAGACATCAGAATAACATGGAGTAACTCTTAAACTGAACTCACGATTCAGGCTCAGTTCAAGTTCGTGGGTCAAGTTCTGACTTTTCATAACTTAAAAAAAGTAAGTAGTAGGTAAAGTTAGGTTCTATTCTAAAGGAGCATCGATGTTGTTGCACGTGCCTGCGCCCGCAGTGTATCGCCATGTTAATTGTAACCCAAACAATAACCAAGCTCTTGGTGCAACCCATCCAAAGAATTCGAATACCAAATCTGTCAACCAGACACATCTCTAAACCCCGTCTCGCCGTATAAATATGAACCGTGATTTAAACATAAAAAGTCACTAATGTGATGCCGTGGCCTCGGGTCGCTTTCAAAACCGATGCACTGGATCTTGAACCAAATCTTACTGAAGGTGAGAAGGGTCACAAAGGGCGGACACTAATGTCGATAATTTATCCTATGGTGTAGGGGTCGATTGGGTAAGAAAGCTATTGGCTAAAAATTTATGTGACGTTTACGTGTACGTAACACTTACAAGTCTTACAACATTACAAAAGAAATACGAGGAAACGTTCCGAGATGGTAAAAAAAGATTGGTATTTAAATTTTACAGCTTATTGCTTAATACTATTATTTGAACACCGAAAAGGTTATGAGCAATTTAACGTCATGGTTGAGTCCACAGCAAAGAATGTTACATAGTACTACAGACAACTTAAATTTGACAGTCTTGTGAAGTAATTTCGTAGAATACCCTATATCTGCTCTATTAACCATAACAAGAGTCAAATCCAATCATCCAATCCGTTCGTAAACACGAGAGAAATTACGGATTTATGACAATAAGTCGGGTTTACGAAAAACACAAAAAAATACAATGATATCTCAGGAACCGTGACACTTGGGACCTTGAATCTAGTGATTGAACGATAGCAAATAATACCCTATATCTTCCATAAAACCATGTCGGTCGTTGCACCGGTGTTCTGTATCTATCTGCTGATGGTAAGTTTGTAACTAGACAAATAAAGACAACATTTATTCAGCAAGCAACAAAGAATGCAATTTGGCAGACATAAATAAGCGTTTAAACTTCGACATCGACACACTAAATGATTCACTCAGAAATCCCGCAATTACAATGATTGCTGCTAAAAACTGAAAATCCAATTGTGAAATATTTAGATACGTACCAAGCATTGTTAAAGGTGTTTTTTTTTAATACTACTTATAAGGGTACTCTCATTGAGTGTAGTCAGATTACTGCCGAGTGCTGACTCATGGTGAGAAGTTTGGTGAAATGGAGCCTAAGTTGCCGCCAAATATTAGTATTTTTACTACAATAGTGGTTTTTTGTCGCTAATGCTTGGATAGGTATACTTTAAAAGTTGATTTAATATCATTGTATTATATAACGCTTATGTAATAAATAGTAGTAGCCTATTCTCTTTCTGGGGTCTTAATTGACTCACCGATTTTCATCAAGTTTGGATCAATCAATCTATCAGTAGTTTGGCGCCTATTCGATACTAACAGCAAAACATAATGAATATGTGTAATGAATTTTTAATAGTATAATAATATTATTTTGAATATTCTCGATGGTCTAGTGGTATATTAGTGTATCGTATGCGCCTCTCACCAAGGGTTCCGGGGTTCAATTCTCGGGGCAGGCAAAGTGTTATTCGTAAACTTTCCGTCAGGTAATTCACAACCGCTCAACGTAGTTGGAATTATGCCCGGTGGATAGCGAAAGGCTCACTTCCTATCCCATGGGATCTAAAACATAACAGGATGTGGGTGTTATAAACCCCTGCTGTACCCTTCTGAGTAGTATAGGTGTAATTAGACCCTACATTGCACTCTTGATCTTCGTTTTCCTCGATAGATGGCGTTGTACTGATTTTCTACATCGCGATATGGTTTCGTTACCAAGTTTACCTTAAGCTAATAGTGTTTTCAAGCAATCAAGCACATCAAGCATCCCATGTAGTTGTTATCCAATACTACGATTTTTTTACGTCCAGTGGCTTTGTCACTGAGACACAAACTAGATATAATATACGACATGCGACCCTCAAGATACGCTGTCGTATTTAAATACTGGAATGCCAAAGTACGCATCGAAAGTTGGCGTAGTGGTTAAAGCGGTCGCCTCACCGCTTTTAACTGTTTGGTGTTGTGGGTTTGACACGGGACAAATCTTTGTGTGGTACGCAAAGATTTAAACTGACTCTGTGTGTGGATTGTGTGTGTGAAATTTATGTATGTGAACGCCCCCGCGACACAGGAGTTATACCTAGTGCGGGCGTCGTTTTTTTAAACTAAAAGGAAAAAATATGCAAAAAAAATTAGGAAGTTTGGTCTTGCAAACGAAGAAACCAAACCAATGATCAAACCTGTGACATCTTCTCTTTTTCAGTAGTTTAGTTTGCAGTTGATGAAATTCTCCTCGAAAAATGAGTTTTACAATAGACTTTCACAAAAGAAAACATTCTTTAGTATAATGAAACATGGACGTCCAATTTAATTATAATACTCAACTCGATTAGCTACAGTGGCGGTGGTTGATCATCTTAAATACATAAATGCCCCAGAAAGGTTCCCTAGTCTATTTGACTAACTCTGGACAATACTAAAATCTGAGAGGCTATTTCTAAGTTTTCATTCATTTAAAGATTTATTTAAATTTCTTTTTGCTTACAAATAAACACTTAACCTTATACTAGGAAGATGTCCTTTGCAGTCAAGTAATATAAAAAATTTAAATTCGTTTTCAAAGATGATGCCAAATTATATACACTAAGTCTTATTGCAAAAATAAAATCTTGTGTAAGATATTTTTACTTTATAGCTAAATTTAATGTAATAATAAACATTGCAAGAGCTGAATGCTTGGGAAAATGTCTAAAAATAATGTAAAATATAAATTATTTTTTGCGGTTAATGGCGATGAAAAAGAAACGTTAAGTCAGTAAATAAACCTTGTCCAAAACAACCCATAAACCTCTGGTTGTGTATCTTGCCTCATTTATAAGAATATTATCAATACAATCATTGAATTGAATTAAAACATTCAATTTGTCATGTTATGTCATGTAAACCTAGCATGGCCGTTGGTCGGGCTGGCTGGACTTACTATCGCCATCTCTACAACCTTATATGAGCTGTCCTTGCAGCTAAAGGAACTAAGGACTAAAGCTTCGGTTTCTTAGGAAAATACTGTGTTAGAATGCGGCCGTATAAGCGGTAGAATGACGTCACTAGAACGTTGCCTGTATAAACTGAATGCAGTGGTTATCTAGACAGTGATAAACATAACGTATTACATACTAATCGTGTTACGGCCATAATATTTCGGCTGCATTATTCCACACCGCTTTCCTAGGAAACCAAAGCTTAAAGGACTATGCTTTAATCGACATATGATCAGGATAGAGATAGGAAGTGGCAAGTATATTTAACGATAGTTATTTCACCTTGCTCATTATTTCCTACTTACAAGTTCTCGATACAAGGAAGTCAAAATTATATACAAAAGTCGACACACGTTGCTAAATACGTGCTAAAACTGCTGAATTGACAATTAAATAATCAGAAATACAACATGACCTTGGATGAGAGTATCATAGTAGGTACATATTAATAGAAATATATATAATATAATAATATACCGTTTACGAAACAAGAAGGATGCAGTAAATAATACTAATGCAAGAAGAGGTCTTGTTGATAAATAAATAATTTTATTTATTGATAGTTTATAAGGCATTGTTACACACTCATCTGTTGCCAAGCTACGTTTCAAGGTTCATCGGGTCATAAAATACATTGCGTAATCTGTACCAGATATCAACCCAGAACTGAAAGGTTAAGAAAGGATCAATAAAACCTGTTAATGAGCCGTTAATTGGATCATGGTGGGTCCATTATACCCTGAATTGATGAATTATGACATCATAATATACTTTCTCGATCCAAGTTAGCTGCTGGAGGCAGGTGTCCCATGTGGCCTTGCGCAAGAGTCGCCGGCGTTCAAGGCGCGCGCGCAGTGCGATCGTACACAGTCGATCGAGCGCATTGGTGCGGACGCATTGACTCCATTTAAAATTACGACATCTCTAATAAAAACGATTTTAAATCAAGTGGTGGATAAACAAGTGTAGTGTTGTGATTAGTGACGTTAATAAAACCTGTGGTCATGCAAGGGCACACCCGGTGTCCCGAAGGCATGAAATGAAGGGAAGGAGTCCCAAGACGCCCAGTAAGCTTCCAGTAGTGCTTGGGAAGGTGCTTCTTCGGTGGCTCTTCACGAAGGCAGACGTCGTGTTCTTTGTTTACCGGTTGGTTTGTTATCTGTTTATGATATGATGCAAGGAGATTACTTCCTCGTCCTGACATGACGTAGAGGCGAGCGAACGAATAATATAAATAATTTAATGTATTAGCACCTGTCTTCGTCATACTGTTATTTATTGTTGACATATTAAAATTCTTTATCTAGACTTCTATTGTGGTCTCAGTTAGCCACTAAAACTGTATCAAATTAATGCAAATGTCGCGGGTCGATAACGTGTTAATGCTTTCATTATACTAATTAAATAATTGTGTAATGTTTCATTGTGAAAATTCTCAGAAGTAGCACTGATTCTGGAAGTCTAATGGAATTTCAATAAGTTAGTCACCTAAATACATGTGTTGCAAGTAAAGCAAAATTATGTCAGTATTATGGATCTAGGAGATAAACGAGGATGGGTAAACGAACTACATCATTTTGATGCATTATTTCAGCTTATGGAAAATCTGAAACGTTTACAGAATCCACAGATTTCTAAACTACATATTGTTACTATAAAAAATATTTTAATTACCAGCTTAACAATTTCTATTTGATTATTTTTATAGCATTTAGCTATGCTATAAAAATGAGTGGGTGGTGTAACCACCTAAGACCACTTAAGACAAATCTTTGTGTGCATGAACATGGGGGTTTGTCTTAGTCTGGGTATTTCTATGTATAATATGTATGTATTTACAAAAGAAAAGTATATATGTATTAGTATCAGTTATTCTAGTACCCATAGTACAAGCTCTGCTTAGTTTGGGACTAGATGGCGTTGTGTGTGAGTTGTCAAATATATCTATATATATATATATATATATATATATATATATATATATATATATATACTAAGAAACATCCTGCTGGTCCCATATCTTTTTCAACTGTTTCTTAGCTTACCAATTGGTCTATGGTTATTGTTTGATCAACTATAAGCACATTTTGTTGAATACGACTATTTTTCGAGAGCATAAACTACTTTCTCGATAAATTGTCAATGCAATTTAACTGTAAAAAATAATGGCAAGAATTTATCTAAATCTAAAACTATATATACAACAAAAACAATCATAAAGTACCTAATCTACATACTAAAAAGGCAAAGGTATCTTGAAAGTTCGAAGTCAAATTGAGGTCACAAGACCTATATTTAGAGTTCGCATTGTATGACATTTATAAAAAAGTCTTTATGTGTATGAGTGTCTTCATATAAGTACAGGCTTGAAGACCGCATAATAACATAAGTTACGAGTATTCTTATTACTAAAGAAAGTCCCGTACAATTCTTACGAATCCATTTCGAATTGAATGTTGACTCGAAAGGAAATGAAAAATAACTTCGAGATGAAAGTTTCTTTGTCACTTGACATTTCATTTTATTAATAGGGTTGAGTCAGTTTTTGTTCTAGTAAATTTTAAAACGGGAATATTTGTTACAAATTGACGAAATCTTTATCTATTGGCAATTAAAAACTTGTTTTGAGTTAATGATCGTGAATTTCAAATTAATTACTGTGTAATGAAATGGTTTGCAGACAATGGCTTGAATTTAATGACAAAATAATAAATAACATAAATTGATATGTTTCAATAAATTGGACAAGAACGGGTCCAAATTGCATGTAATTTAAATTTTCTAAAAATCTATTTTATTGTTAATTTATATCGTGTAGGGATTTGTTAAATTCCTAAATAACATAAAACAATAACACATACCAGTTTTTAAATGAGTCCACCAGCTACACAACTGTGAAAACCTCATTCAATTCCATGCAGTAGTTTTTGCGTGATGCGCGTACGAACATACCGACAGACAACAATAAAAATATATATATTTTGGTTTCTACAGCTGTTATAAAGACCCCTCGTATTAATTTTCCTTAAATATCATGACATGGCAAATTAACAATTTAATTATATGTATAAAGGATAAACATAGATTTTGTATAAAACGCTTATAAATCAAAGCTCTGAACAAGTTTGCAATCACGTTTATTATTAAACACGGTCTTTATTAAATCGCCGGCACACGACAAGACACACACGATTATTTTTAGAACAGACATAAACAATAAACAAGTTGGATAACAAGAGACATTTATAACCGACTTCAAAAAAGGAGAAGGTTCTCAATTTGTCTGTTTTTTTTTTTGTTCATGTTTTTTTTTTTTTTTTTATGGAGGATAGGCACGCGTTTGACCACGACCTCACCTGATGGTAAGTGATGATGCGGTCTACGGTGGAGCACGCTTACCTATGAGATACCTATTAACTCTTGCTTTGAAGAGATCCAGATTATACTCATGCGGAAACACAGACTCGGGCAAGGCGTTCCATTCTTTGGCAGTTCGCATAAGAAATGTAGAGGCGAAACGCTTAGTGCGTATTTGTGGAATGTCTACCGTGAAGCGGTGCCTCAGTGCCGTTTGTCTGGTAGTCCGATGGTGAAACGGGGACGGAGGGATAAGGTTGTGTAGTTCCTCGGCACACTCTCCGAAATGTATCCTATAAAAGACCGATAGGCTGGCAACCTTGCGACGGTGCTCTAGACTTTGTAGTCGAGCCTCCGTCAGATCGTTGTCGCAGATGGTTCTCTTGGCTCTCCTCTCGACTGACTCGAGTGCCTCAAGCTGGTACTTGGCTGAACCATCCCACAGATGAGAACAGTACTCCACAAACGACCGGACTTGCGCTTTATAGAGGTCGAGCAACTGCCTTAAAAAGAGTTTTACCTCATAACATATAGGCTGTCAAGAAAGAGTAGATTTGGAACTAATTTTTTTGTCTGTTAGCAACATTGTCAAAATAATGACAGATGTCAATAAATAATGTAAACAGAGTTTACGCTTTGGTAAATTTTATTTATAAGAGTATAAAACGGCAATTAAAACAGGAAAAAAGTAATAAACAATGAATAAAACTATCCGAAGGTCTGGAAGAGAAATAATTTACAATGTATATAAAAGATGTTTAATGGAATATGAGGCAAATAAAATTCTTTCGGATATCGGCAATGTTTATCAAAGAACCGCTGATATGACCGGTATGTGAGAGTTTAACATATTGTTTTTAGTCAAATCAAGTATAGGTAATGGATAAAACCAAAGCTGTTTTGAATTTGTTGCTGAAATAAGCGGATTATTCAATAATTAAAACTAGCACATTGGTTTAGTTGACATTTGTTGTACTCAGTGTTGCGGTATAGCGCGACTAGGTTAATGTTGATACTTGAGTATAGTTTAAGTAAATAACATAAAATAATATCACGCATGGGCGTAACTAGGGGAGGTGTTTAGGGGTTCAACCCTCCCCTCACTCCGAAATGGCTCGGACTGCTTTATCTTTTCTGCTATATCTATGATTTTTACTTAATTCAGGTAAATCAGTAAGTACTATTCGAAGAATTGCACGAAGAGGAGCACAAAATAGAGGCGTATTTCTTACATCAGGAAAAAACCGAAAAGGTCGTCCGAAGAAAGTGTTAGATAACTTTGATTTGTGTGCAATTAGACAAAAAGTTCAATTTTTTTAACGCTAACCACTAGACCAACGAGGCAGTTTAATAATATGTATAGAAAGAAAAGATTTATTCAAATACTTAAAATAAAATATTTTACAAATATATTTTTCTTTTATTTTCCGGTAATTGATAAAAACAGAGGACAGTAAAACCACAAATCAGCTTGGCAAAATAGTCTGGAAACGGAAACTAATTTATGACTGCTGGCTGTACAAATTAATTACATTATTTTTACTATTACTTAGTGCCGATTTCATAGTGTTAAACCGACGTTTAACGCTTAGCTACTGCTTTCGATATAATGGGTAATAATAGAATATTTTTATTTTTTATTTTTTTTTATTTTATATACAGCTAAGTATCAAGTCCTGGGAAGTGAACTATATGGGTTGCCATACGAACAGTAGAACAGCACTCTAGCGCCCCTATTAATTTCAACTCTTTCTTGACAGCCTGTAAGTCTCATAACTTTCAACTGGGCGAAGCGAATTAAATTTTTTTTTATTTGAAAGCTGGTGCTTCCCGTGTGGTCCCATTTCAATTAGGTCCAGTTCTGACAATGGCACCCATGAGAAAACCATATATGTCTAAAATTATTGAAATTTAATTTGTTTTTTTTTTAGAAAATTATTAATCGACTTCGAAAAAGAAGGAGGTTATGTATTCGGCACGTATTTTTATCGATTGTTTCTTGATAACACTTTTATTTATGTTTGCCCAAATAAGATGAATAAGTTTAAACTGCACTGTGGTCGTCCGTGGTCGAAATACAGAACATTATGGAGCATAAAAAACTGCAAGTAAAATATATTACTAAATCTCTCTATGATTATGAAAACAAATTAGTGATTAATTTGATATACGCTCGTAAATACGGATAACGTTAATTTGATTGTGTAAATCGTTCTAGATCGTCCGTCATATATGAATGGTGTATCGGTATCGGTGGTCCAGTGACCAGTTTTTGGTAGATAACACTGAGTCCTTGATGTTTCGCGTAGATGGGTACCATTAATCATATTGACCGAGAATTAATATCGTTAACATATTCAGAATCGTCGAATCCACCAAAGCGGAGAGGAGAAGAGAATTATGAGTTTAAATGACCTATCAGGTTTCGTTATTTTCACATCTACTCTCTGCTTAGCCCCGAAACGATGCCTATATTACTCAGAAGGTGTACAACACTCACACTTCACCTGTTATGTTTACGTCTCATGGGATAGGGGTCAACCCCTAGGCTCACGCCTATCGCCATGCAACGGGCACCATTCCAACTCCGTGGTGCTATTTAGAATTTCCTGACGGAAAGTTCACAAATAACACTTTGTCCAACCCGGAAATCGAACCCGTGACCTAGCGCTGAGAGCCACATACACTAACCACTAGACAAACGAGACAACGAGGAGATGTATTAATACAATTCGTAAATATGACAATTCATTGTAAGTTTTACGTAAGAAAATCAATGATTTATTTTCAAAATCATATCTATATCGACTGCTTCAGTTAGTAAGCATTGAACTGATTTTTATGTTCTATCCTTTAGTTTAATTTAGCACAGTGTGCATTGACAGGCACTTTGTTATTCGCTTGTAAGATTTGACGTTTTACATTTTATTATGTTCATAGTTTCAGACCCAGTGGCGTATCGTGCCTTGGCCCACTCGTATAAAAAATATTTGGGGGCCTTTAAGATTTTACTCAAAAGAAAAAAAAAGTTTGCATAAAATTATGTAATCATCATAATTATCTATTAGTCACATTTACCATATTTTTTACAAACAATTCAAATTAAATATATTATTATACTCTTCTTGCCTTTTTTTGGCAAACTGATTTATTAAATAATTAATAGTTTCTGCCTCTATGGACAATACTAAGAGGTCTGACAGGCGTTCATGTCCCATCGAAGTACTAAGGTAATTTTTTATTTTCTTACTGACGCACATTGGAGGCCCTCGAATGCCGGGGGCCCCGTATAATTGATACGGCAGATACGGCGCGGCGCGGTAGCTACGCTACGCCCCTGTTCAGACCATTAATCTGACAAAAAAAACTGATGGTATATAATATCATCAATCCGTAAAGTAATGAAATAATAAATCTAAATTAACTTGAGACATAATAAGTAGGTACCTGTAAAAAATAATTTGTTACGATTGTGATTCTGAGAAAATGTAAATAAATTATGTTTAATTAATTTATACATTTTGAGTTCATAAAATAATAAGTGAAGCTTAAGCCGTGATGCCATTTTTTTGCAGAAATAAATATATATGCTAATGTGAATAGGAGTAGTCACGTGCCACCACTGGGTCACGAATCAATAAAAATAAAATATCGACAAATCGAATTATATTAATTACTTATTGCAGCATAATCTAAAGTTAAAATATGTTGATAATTTAATATTATAATCTCCATAAATGTTCTAAGTCAGCTACATACAACGGCAATCGCAACTCGGCTGTGAAATTTCAAAACCTAGCAAGGGACAAAATTTGAAAAAAACGTGTTTTAACTGGATGCAAACACGAATTCGCAGTGTAATTTTTTTTTAAATATGCGTATTAATGGAAATACAAACCTAGCATGTCCACATTCGGTAACAAAATGATACTGCCAAAACAATTCAAAACCTAGTATGGCACAATGACAATATTAAAACCTAGCAAGGGACTGTCCCTTGCTAGGCTTTGATCTTGTCCATGTCCTTTACTAGGTTTTGAAAACTGTCGATACGCAATAAATTTCGCGCCATATTTTAGTATGTCGCAGAGTGCGGGCACAGAGTAAACAGAGACTAAGCTTCATTCATACAACCGCGCTCAGATACGTCCACTCACACAAGCATAAGACGTCTGTGTGCGTGTCCACTTGCGGCCCTATCACGTACGAGGCGAAACCGGTTTCTACCGGCTCGTAAGTGCCTTAGCGAAGGGCTCTCGCGCGCTCTCGGCGCGGCTCGCGGACACTACCGCAGCTCACATAAATGTACCCTGTGAGTGTGCAGTGTGCAGTCTACAGTAGTCCAGCGCAGCCGCGGTGCGCGCACGCCCGTATGCTCACTCGCAAGTCTCGTCCTAAAGGGCACGACGCGCGTTATAATTTATTAATACAAAATGTACTGTAGGTACTGTTTGTAAGAACAATAATCGTCGAAATAAGAACATATCTTTTTTTTTCTATCCCAAGGAATCTACTAGGTGAGTAGTAAATTGATAGTAAAAGAGTAGCTATTTTTTTTATATAGGTACCTATTCAATTTATATTAGTGGGGTAGATAGATACTTCATACATAATTACATAGGTAGGTACCTAGTGCACCTACATCAATATTAAAGCAAATTTAAATCTGTGCCGTGTTTGTAATGCGATGGAACCTTGACACAATTCACAGCTAATAATATATTCCTACTTATGTATGAGTCACTAGCTTCTACGCGTGGCTCCAACCGCGTGGTACGTCGATGTAGCCTATATTATTTCTGGGGTCTTATCTTTTTATACCTATAATTGTATAGATGTATGAGAATGACAGTTCTAATGTCATGCGCTCTTCTACCTAATACGTTAATAGGTAGGTAGGTACGTTAAAATTAAATTGTAAAAGGTTCTACTTATCACATTAGGTACCAATTTGAGAGGATTATACTTAAAGACTTTTATTACTTTTTTGACTTGTTGAAATATGTAAAAAATACCTATCTACCCTTATTATTAGCGATTGATTTATTATGATTAGGTACAGGTAATACAATAAAAAAAACTGCCGCGTCGTTAAAACACCACTATGCCGCCAGTGTAGTAATTGTACTAGTCACATGGTTTGTCCTGTTGTGCCAACACTGCCAAGTGCCAACCCTAGCAAAATAGGTAAATATCTTAGACGTTCTTTAAAAGGTTAGCCTCTGTTCATTACTCTGTGGTGCGGGCGTGAGCGGATCATTCGTGTTTGTTCTTGCAAATGTTTATTGTTTACAAGGTTTACATTACCAACCGATGAAAAAGCTGAAGATCTTGTCACTAGTGGGCAAAACGAATATGACTGATTATCCATAAGATCCGTCATTTCATTATAATGAGTCATATCATGTTATTATTTTTGTAATGATTTTATGTTTTCCTAAAGTTTTTTTGGTGATTTTTGTTACATTACCAGACGTGAAAGATCTTGTAACTAGTGCGCATAACGCGCAAGCCTAAATATTTTGTTGATGCGTTATTTCATTGTTATGAGTCACATCATGTTATTGTTTTGTAATAATTTTATAACAAATTTTTAAAGGTAATTTTTGTTAACATTACCAACTAATGTTAGGCGACCTTCCTAATGGTGTGCAAAACGCGCATGACTGGTTATCCATAAGATACGTTATTTAATTATAATGAGTCATATCATGTTATTATTTTTGTAATGATTTTATGTTTTCCTAAAGTTTTTTTGGTGATTTTTGTTACATTACTAGACTTGAAAGATCTTGTAATTAGTGCGCATAACGCGCAAGCCTAATTATCTTGTTGATGCGTTATTTCATTGTAATGAGTCACATCATGTTATTGTTTTGTAATAATTTTATGTTATAACAAATTTTTAAAGGTAATTTTTGTTAACATTACCAACTAATGTTAGGCGACCTTCCTAATGGTGCGCAAAACGCGCATGACTGATTATCCATAAGATACGTTATTTCATTATAATGAGTCATATCATGTTATTATTTGTGTAATTAACTAAAATTTGTAAACTGACAAAATTATTTAGTCTTCATTCATCATGAAGTCTTTTCTAGACGCTCAAAATTTCATCAACTATGATTTCGCCGATGTTCTATAATAAATACCCCATGAGATCGAGAAACAGATTACTTGCTAGGTAATGAACTTGTATTTTTTTTAACATATAGCTTATCAAAACCTGATATAAACCTAGTAAAAGTCTTTACTAGCTTTTAAAATGGTTTTCCAGTCTTCATTTATGAATCTAAAACAAGTATTTTCTTAGTAAGTGATTTCTAACGTGCATCATTATAAATACATGATAAATAATATATTGACATTAAAGCCAAGGATATTCCGCAACTTTTCAGCCTATTTCCATCAACGTACCTTTTATAACTCGGCTGCGGCTCGTGCTCAAAGTGGGGAAGTCGTTTTCCCCGAGTCGAATCCCTAAATGTAATATGTCAAAAAGAAAATAAAGAAATGGACAGAGTATAAGCCGTTCTTTTTACTTCTATTTTCCTCTGTTCATCCCCTTCTCTTTCATAATCTTCTTTACGCAATCCATCCATCTGTTCTTCAGTCATTACAGACGAAACAACTAAAATAGTTGTGTCAAGTGCGGCAGCTAACTTTTAATGGAAAACTTTGAAAGTTGCCAGTCGTAAGTCACAAATTTACCTTTAAAAAAACGAAAGCTAAGACAGGCGCTTCTTCAGATTTCTTTAGATTCAGACCCGACCTTGTTCACAAAAGCTTTCCAACCACCTTCGAATTGTGACTCTGTTGTTATTTAGTTGCTATACATAGTATTGTGACATGAATATCTTGCAAGATATAAAGATATCAGTATAATTAATGTTTGTCCTAATTTCCATCACACGACAGCTCGGCGATATATCATAGTAAGCAATACATGTCGCGGTGAACCGATCCGTTAAACTGTTGTGCCGTAGACTAATGGTTTGTGTTATTGCTAGACAGTTACTAACTGGTTTAATTACCAATCAAGCTATACTATGATATTGTGGTGAATGCTTTGAAGTCTTCAAATACACGAGGACGCGCCTTTGTCGGAAAAATATTAATGAGGTGGCATTCAATTCGGCTTAGCGTCTAGATTCTTTTTGAAGAAAATGGAGTTCCGTTCTCAAATTGCAATAGTTGGTGGCACCAGTTTACTGATGAAATAATTTAAAAAAAATGAGACGATTTGACGACTTCAATTACAAGTATACTCTTTCAGACAAAATAAGAACAGTCTTCGAGTAATTGGGTACCAAATACAAAAAAAAATATAATTGAGAGCATCCTTCTTTTTTTTGAAGGAAAGGGTTTTGTATTTTGACCTATTTAACGATAATCGAACACTATGGAGAAGACGACAGAAAACAAAAACATCCCACTTTACATATAATGAGGAACCCGAAATAAATAATTTACTTGATTCTATTTTACTACTTTGTTGGCAAGTTGGCATAGTTAACGTGCAGTCATATCCATGCAGAATTATAGCATATTATTCTGTGATTATAGCTCTAACAGTCTCCCCGCTAGGCCTCAGAACGTACGGAAAGATTATCAAACAAAGATGGCGAAAAAATAAGGGTAATAAAAAAGGGCGAATGTATTTTTACTGCGTCTAATTGCCTATACAAACATTATTATTAAATTAAAACTTAATTAAACACCATTATTTTTTTACTCATTTTCAAATGACGAGATCCGTAGGCGAACTAAGGTTACCGACATAGCTCAACGAGTCGCTAAGCTGAAGTGGCATGGCAATGGGCCGGACACATAGCTCGAAGGACAGATGGCCGTTGGGGCAAAAAAGTCCTTGAGTGGCGGCCACGAACAGGCAAACGCAGCGTGGGACGGCCCCCCGCTAGATGGACGGACGATCTTGTCAAGATCGCGGGGAGTCGTTGGTTTCGGTCGGCGCAGAACCGCACGCTGTGGAAATCGTATGGTGAGGCCTATGTCCTGCAGTTGACGTCTATAGGCTGATAATGATGATGATGATTTTTTTACTTATTTATTTCAAACTGTTCACATGGGTACCGGTTATTAAAACAATAGACTAGAGCTAGACGATGGCAATTATTATACACATACATGGAAATAAGTTTAATTGCGCTTACATAATTATGGAGAGCATGTTTCAATAATGCTAATTTAATCAAAAAAAGGAAAGTTATTGTAGCTTTAGCAGAAAAATACGACAAAATAATAATTATTTGTGAATTTGACAATTGCCTGCTCGAATTTTGCCTCTGATTTTGGGACAGAGTATAGAATATTTTTTTTATTTAATTCACTCAACTTTACTCTTGCCTAGTCTTCTCTTTCTTCTTTTCCTCTACAGCTCAAAGGTTTGCTGGTAGAAAATTCAATATTGAATTAAGCTCGCCTTTGTACCTAATATTTTAACTGTTTTTTTTTTATATTAAGTTATTTTTAATGATGTGTACAATAAAGAACTTGAATTTGAATTATAGTTGTGCTGTTACGATATGTTAATCCAAGCCAAAGCAAGCATTTGCCTTAGTTAAATTTTCTTTTACCATTTATTTTTTGACTCATCCCAAAAGTGCGGTTAATGTATAAAAATTGAGTAAAAAGAACCTGCAAGGATCTCTTTATATACGCGTGAAGACTACCGACACTGGGTCTCTAATACTTTACCTACTACAGATAACTACAGAAAGACGTACAGCGATACAAAATTAAATAACGTATCTAATTGATTATTTTTATAGCATTTAGCTATGCTTAGCAAATTATACTATGAAACAGTTGAAAAAGATATGGGACCGGCAATAACGTATCGCATACGAAACCCCGAAAAATAATGTTTTGTACTGAACTAGAATGAAAGAAATCTCAGTAATTCAAATTAAAATACTTCACTACGAATAAATTCTGTTTTATAAAATCGAAATCTCGGTATGAATGAATTGCGTACTTTGCGTGCCTGCGGAGAAAGGTACAATCGAGTTCACATATACGGATTGCATGGTTTTGAACCTTATTAAAAAAATTATAAGATTTAAAACTGGCAACATATTAATGAACGCGACTGTATTGCCTTGCTTTTTCAGCTTTTCTTTTTTTCTCATAAGGGTTTTGTTGTGTTGACCGTCTCAATGTGTAGTGTTTGTGGAGTGATGGTAACAGTATCAATGTAAGTTTTTTAATGGCTAGATAACAAATATTCACGATCACAGTGCAGTACTGTGATCATGAATATGTGTTATTTAGCCATTAAAAAAATATATCTTACGAACAATTTATACAATATTTTGCCAACATCGTTTTAAATTTCGCAACAATTTTTCAATAGTACTTAGAATTAACTAAGTAGTTACGGAACAGTCAAAATGTTATATTTCATTATCATAGTTTGAGTAAGTTTATAAATCTATTTGGTTATATAAAATAACTAAAATTTAATTCTAAATTACGCAAGCAATATAAAGAATACACGAGCCCTAAGGAGCACCAAATTATATTGTTTATTGTTTATATTTGCCCGTTAAATTGTTGTTTAATAGTCCTTTAATAGAGATAATATGGTATTTAATGTAGTAGTAATGTACTCTAGACATTTTAGCAGATAATAATATTGTAGCATAAATAATTATCAGTGCTGCTACCTAATATTAGATAAGAGAAATAAATAAACATTAAGATTTATGATCACGAACGCAATGAATCATCTGATCTGACAATCATATCAGTGCTAACGGCATAATTAGGAACTAATGAAAGCTACGCAACTTGTACGTAATTTTTAGTTCCAATTAGCTACTATTAGCGCTACTATCACGCGCTCACATAACTTAGTAATTACGTTTAAGCTTATCGCTGAAAGTAAGATAAGTGAATCGTTATGTGATACAATTAAATTATTGTTTCAGTTTTGTTTGGTATGCGTGCCACATACACGTACAGTCCTCGATGAATAGCAGCGTGGATTTTTTTGAAAGTCTCATCGACGAAGATGGACGCTTCGCCGAATTGAATTGTCAAGAGCCGCAGCGGGGCTACCGACCAAGACCACGACAACTGGCTCAAGGTAAAATAATATTATTCCGTTCTTTATACTTATACCAGGTCCTTAAAATATATGTATTATTAAAATTAAGAGAAGATAAAGTAAACAAACACAACTTCAATCAAAGTTAAGAATAAAACAAACACAAAATTAATAAAAATATCGATTCCGCACGTAGTATTAAATGTCAAAAGCACCTTGACCTCGGAGTAGTTTTAGTGTTGCCTCACTATAATGGCAGTGTCGGCTGTTCTACCAAATAGCATTTGCCGATAACTAATTTCGTTATTACTGGTAAAGCGTATAAATAATCCTCATAAGTGTTTTAGAAACTAAGTAAAACAAACAGTGCTAGCTTATTTTCATGTTAGTGTAAATCATGGCAATTTTAACAGAATCTAACCATGTTGATTTTATTAGATAGGTAGGACGTTTCGGACAGTATTTCAGAATATTCTCCTAAAGACTCCAATTATTCTGAGCCATCTTCATTACGGGCGAACATGGTTATGAATCAAGAATTGTATATTGTAAAAACAAAAAAAAATGTGAGCGAAAAATGCTCATGACACTATTTTAAGTTTCCCGAGATGGATATTCTGCATAACTATACTCTGTCCATTCCTTTATTTGCTTTTTGACAGATTACATTTAGGGATGCCTTCACACGTTACTGATTTGATTTGAAATCATAATCAATGTTGTCTAAGAAGAACTTTCAATCGATTAATTACATCGAAATGGTTTTAGTTTATTATTAATTATTCGTTTATTAGTAGTTTTTATTAGATGAAATAAATATACATAATAATAATATAATAATAATGTCACATACTTAGTCTATGATGGTTTTCTAGTTACCTTTGTTTACATTTTCATTTTGCATTCCAAGATTTCGACTTAATTTCTTGCAAATAATTATTCATGGAATCATGATACTATTATTATATTCTTTTTTTTATAAAAATACAGACAATACACAAAAAAAGTCAAATTATTCTTTTTCATAATGATCGATTTATTTCATTTCACGATTTGATTTATAGTCTGTGGTTGTTTGTTACAAACAGTGAACTTCCCTAAAAAGTGTCGCTTGTCAATAAAGTACATTATTAATATTATTATTGTAGTATATTAATCTGACAAAAAAAACGGTAATTCATAGGCGTGATCTGTCAAAAAGAAAATAAAGGAATGAACAAAGTATAGGTCTACGATATCATTTTGAGAAATACGTAAGTTTTTATTTTAGCATATTTTATACTTTTTTTGATAACTCACACTGGCAACACAAACTGCAGATTCCGAAAACAAAATGGCTGACGGGAGTGCTTAGAAACTCACGGCCCTAATGTTTGCACATAAGTTTTTAATATTGTGAAGTGATAATAGATCACAATGTCCAATTTGTGTTCTAGAATCGTTTCTAAACCTCCGAAAAGGTTACATGACGGTAGGGACAGTATGTCCGTGGGGCAAACAAACGCTTGGATGAATGGTGAGCTTGGGCAGCAATGTAAATATTGATTTATTTATTGTCACATAAAAATGTGTTTTGCGTCGCAGTAGAGGTCAACAAATAGGCTAATTACGGTTATTTGGCTGAAGACTGCAGTTCTGTGTCATGGTTTGCTAGTTTTAATTTAGCGCGCGACCTGGATTTCGCTACTTAAGATCGCTCATGATTTTATGTAACTACATAAATATAAGTTATATCAATTATGGATTGTTGTTTTCAGCCGAGAATATCAACAATGGTGGCGGATTATCGCTGTCACCGCCGCATACGGTGTCGCAGCGTGAGACTGGGACCCAAGTATCACAATGCTACAGCGGGCCGCCATCGCCCTGCGGCTCGACGAGCGCGACGCCTTCCCCAACGACCTCCCCGGCCCCTCCGCCCGGAACTGCTACCTTAGATCCTAATTGGCAAGCTAATAAACCCACTGTACGAGAACGGAATGCAGCTATGTTCAACAACCAACTCATGTCTGATATTACATTCATCGTAGGCAGTCCAGGTTTGTGTTTACAACTTGTATTTTCTTTCTATTATCGATTATTTTAAATAATCTACAATACCCTAATTTATTCTGTTTTATACATTCCAGGACACACACAAATAATCCCTGCACACAAATATGTATTAGCAACTGCCAGTTCTGTATTTTATGCCATGTTTTATGGAGGATTGGCAGAATGCAAGCAAGAGATTGAAGTTCCTGACGTTGAGCCATCTGCCTTCCTAACCCTACTGAAGTAAGTTTAAAATATTTATAAGCGTAATTAGATGATTAAGCTTAAATGTTGATTTTATTGAGTACTTATGTGTATTTAACTCTTTCCAGGTACATTTACTGTGATGAAATCCAGTTAGAAGCAGATACAGTATTATCAACATTGTATGTTGCTAAAAAGTACATTGTTCCACACATGGCCAAAGCCTGTGTCAATTATTTGGAAACTAGTCTGACAGCAAAGAATGCATGCCTGCTCCTCAGTCAGTCAAGATTATTTGAGGAGCCAGAACTGATGCAAAGATGCTGGGAAGTGATAGATGCTCAGGTATGTGAATCAACAGAGAATCTCACTACAATGTGTCTAGAGCAATCCTCGTCCTACAGCAGTCTGTTGATGGAACTGTCTGAATCATCCAGTAGAAATTTCTCTAGCCCTGAGAGCATGGAAAACATGAGAAGTATTTGCAACTAGTTAAACAAATTGGAGAATGTTATCTCAGCTATTGACTGACAATCTCATGACCAAAAAAAATAAATCTCATTCATTTTTACCTATGTATGTACAAACTCTGTTTGAAGATGCTGTTCATAATAACATTAATTAAATTATATTAAATTATCCCAAGTCAAAATTTAAAAAGAAATTGTGCCAGAACATAATGCATTTGTATACTCAATTTTAGGTTGTGATTTAGGATAAGAGTTTGCTACTGAAGCTTATGTTTAACTTATAGTTTAGAGTTTATTCATTTACATTCCTTACTGTGTAACTCTAGTCATAATCTAAATATTAATATATGAACTAGATTAACTGCAATACAGTTTGCTTAATTAGAATGTACAACATGGATGTTGTGAGCATGATTGTAACTGTTTATTACAATTTTGTAATACATATTTGTAATGTAATGGTAATTACTGTATAGATCTGAATAAACTATTGGACAAATTGTATTGCAGTTTCAATAAACCTTGACCTTTTGATAACCGATTATTTTCTTTTAGGCAGAGATGGCATTGACATCAGATGGTTTTGTTGATATTGATGTGTCGACACTAGAATCAGTATTAGCCAGAGAGACACTCAACTGTAAGGAAATAAATTTATTTGAAGCGGCATTAGCTTGGGCACACGCTGAATGTCTCCGAAGAGAAATAGATCCTACACCCACAAACAGAAGAGCAATGCTTGGTGGTGCCATATACCTGATAAGATTCCCTACAATGTCATTGGAAGAGTTTGCCAATAGCGCAGCTCAGATTGGTATCCTATCTCCTCAGGAGACAATAGATATATTTTTGCATTTTACTGCATCAAGCAAACCCATGCTGTCTTATCCTGTTAAGGCGAGGGCAGGACTGAAGGCTCAGGTAATAATAATATGAAACTGCTAATAACAATATTGCTCTATCAAAGTGGCGGAGGCTCTAGACTTATTATGATGTTAGGAGAAGCAGACTATTCTATTCTATTTCACTTTTTACTGCTAGTAATAAAAAATGTTTTATGTAACACTGCATTAAATTGGAGCAATTACAGAATTTAAATTTCACTTTATTAAGTACATTATATTCTTAAATGACTGTCTAAAACGCAAAATTCTCTACTATTGTGTTAAATGTTATTTTAATGAAATATTTTATAAATTTCAGATTTGTCACAGATTCCAGTCATGTGCATACAGAAGCAACCAATGGAGATACAGAGGCAGGTGTGATTCTATTCAGTTTTGTGTAGACAAAAGAATATTTGTTGTTGGATTCGGACTCTATGGGTCATCCAATGGTGCAGCTGACTATAATGTTAAGATTGAACTGAAACGCTTAGGCAGAGTGCTGGCAGAGAACAATACAAAATTCTTCTCAGATGGATCAAGTAACACTTTCCATGTATACTTTGAAAATCCAATACAAATAGAACCTGAATGTTTCTACACTGCTTCTGCAATACTGGATGGAAGTGAATTAAGTTATTTTGGACAAGAAGGACTGAGTGAAGTGTACATGGGCACTGTGACTTTCCAGTTTCACTGTTCATCTGAGAGTACAAATGGAACAGGAGTACAAGGCGGACAAATACCAGAACTTATTTATTATGGGCCCACGGTCCACACTCCTTTGACAAATACTAATTCTAATGAGGACTGACAATTGACTAGATCTCGATCCTTTAATTATTATTCCGTTTAATAAAAGTCGGAACATTTAGAAATCTCAATATTTGGAAAAAGTATAACTCAATTAAATTTTATTATAGGTACTTAACTCATTCCCCAATGTTAAATTGTATTGTTGAAAATGCGAAGTTCTTGTGTATATTGTTAAACTTGAATAGCAATTAAGATACGTACCTTAAGAATGTGATATGGGTGTCGTGAAAAGCTCTCTATAAAGGTTTTAGACCTATCATGATACAAATTATTTGCAATATAATGATATAGTAAATACTTAATAATTATTATTTTGTAGTTTCATTACTCTACCTGCAAATGCATGAATGAATTATTCAAAAAAAGTGTTAATTCCAACAATAGCTAATCAAGGGAAACTTGTGCAGTTGAGATATTGGCTAGTCCTGTTGGTAGAGCAGTTTAACTGCAGTGTTAATTACTGCGATAACAAGCCTATCCTAGCGTATCAGTTCTAGAAAAATTATTTAAATGTTGAAACTTCTCCTAATTATATGTACTATCAAACCAGTAGAGTAAACACAAATCTTTTGTTTGAAATTGTTTTAACCTTTCACTATTATAAGTGAAATTTGAAATTAATGCTAGACAAAGACTTTGCTGTTTTGAATTGACTACGTATAATTTGAATAAAGGTTAATCAATAAACTTTTGGTCTGAAGGACCAGTAATAGCCCAAAGCAAGCAAGACGATTAGACCCTTGCTGTTTTGATGTACATATGAGAGAATATTATGTAATGTGCACGCATGTATAGCTCTATGAGTAAAATCAAAACCCAAAAAGAAACTAAAATCTAGGTACTCACCAGTTGGTGGAATGTTGATGCATAGTGCTCGAGACAGCTTGAAGTAGGTGCGTCCAACTTGATAGCAGCAAATGGGCACAGCATCACTCACATCAATCAAAAGATCTGTTTTTTGCTGTTCAGGAAATTGTGCATCTAACATTAAGAAGATGGGAAGGGTAGACACTTGGAAACTAAGGATCTAATAGATCGCAGTGCTTTGCCCTCCAGGATGGCTCCAAGAAATATAAGATTAGAAGACGGGATTTTTAATTTACTTCCAGGATGGACAATGCGTATGGTAAGTAGAGAACTTTACGCACAATGGACCAAATGAGAGTCTAAGTGCGGAAAAATGAGTCCACTTTCCAAGTAGAGAACTATAAAGACTACAGCACATAAAATAAAATCTAAATAGCTTCTGTGCAAGAAAATACAGGGTCTAATGTTTCAATTAGTAAGCTGTACCTATTAAAGCTTTTCTCAATATCATTCTGTTTGAATAAAAAATATACCTTAGGTAGTAGACATCAAAAAGGATACGAGCTGTGCCTTCAGTTCTGCATGTCATATAAACACAGGCAGCCTGTGTGTGGCTTGAGGGTCTGCCGATAGTCAGATGCCGGGACAGGGCCATCTTGTAAAAGTTGCAGGCAATGTCTATACATTGTTGGTTAAGGCGCAACTGCTGGCATAATGCAGTGATGCCCTCCCGAGCCTTTCTCAAGGTGATTTCTCTAGATTCTTGACCTATTCCAGCATTGAAGGCTAAAAAAAAAACACATTCATTAAGGATATGTTGAGAATTTGTAAAGGTAACTTAATAATTTGATGAAGCTTCAGCATTTCCTTCATTAAAATAAAGTTTGTGTTGTTATAGATGTTAAAATCTTGAAGTTTAAAACACTAGTTAGATAGGCTGATATATTCAATGTAAGATTCTTATGTAGCCCTTCCAACTATACAAAAATTCATCATTAAGTATTCAATAGCAATAAGTAGTCTACCATGGCTATCTATCATTATGTTAAGTGCTAAATAAGGATCTGAGACACATTTACCTCTTCCAAAGCCAGTAGCGCCTCCTTTAGATTCAGCAGATACGAACTGTCCGATAGCAGAAGCACCGCCGTGAGCGTTTTCTTGAAACTCAACTTCTGCTACAATAATGTTGTCCTCCAGCACAGTACCGCAGTTTGTACACACCGCATCACCACGGGCTGGGTCTACCTCGATCTCCGAGGACCCACAATGCTTGCATTTCTTCCCAGACATGTTTCTAAACACAAATACGGCAATAAAGATTTAGTGAAAGTATAGGTTATGCATGTACAGTAATGTAATAAAAAAACAACACTTAAGTACCTCTATGGTAAAACTATAAAGATATAAGACTTATTATTTTATTCTACAGTGTTCAATTAACGTTTAATTCCATAAAAACCAAGATAAACAGCTGATATTACTGAAAACATAATTACAAGTTTAACAAAATAATAGCGTTACAGATCAATGGATTATTACTAACTGTTTAGCCTAAATAAACATGTTAAAATAGCAGCACTATATGTAATTATCCAGTTGTTGAAGGGAGAAAGAACCAAACGCCAGCCTAATGAAGCCATGAAACACTCAATCACGCATCCATAGAATGGAACGCTATTTCTTGTATTAAAGTCAGCTGTCAAACTATCATTACTGTCACATTGACATTCTAGTGCTGTTACAAAATTTTAGTGTTGTAGACTACAACAATAAAAATGTGTAACAGCCAACAAACTACAACTTGTAGTTTACAAACTCTACCGTAGCAAAGCCGACTAAAAACTAGTAATTATAAATATTTTGTAGTTTATATAAATAAGTTCAATACCCAAGACTTTAGATGCTCACTTATTTTTTACTTTTTACTTCTTTTCGTCGGTTTTTATTATTGACATACTGGCAGTCGTCGTCGTCGTTACTTTTAAGTTCGGTGTTATTTCGCTTGACTTGTAGCATTTATCCGCGTAAATAAATGTATTTTAATTATTGAAAATCATATTGAAATCGAAAAGATCTAATATTTTGGCCACCTACCACTGCACAGTCATTTGCATCAGTTGCAGCAAAGCTAATATTATAATACGTATTCAGCTCTTGCAGTACACATTAAAGAAGTAAAGTTACTTCACTAATTTTATGTGTGCTGCATTATTGCACAGCAGGTACTATGTATCTGGGCCATTCCGCCAAATTGCACTTTTTGGCGGATTCAAAAAAAAGTTCAAATATTTGTTTTTAAATAAGTGTCAGACATTGCCACAGGTATCTCAAATATGCCACTGTATGTGTACACTAATTATGTCAGACGGTATTGAAGATAATTAACATTAAAAAAATGGTAAGGACGCAAAAATCCCGGTAAGGACAAAATTAATTATTTATTAAAGTTTAATAACTGCAATTAGTAGAGAATTGAGAAATAAGCTGTTATTACTCATTTATTCATGCCTAAGGTCAATAAAAAATAACATAATGAACAAACGGTAATGACATAAAAATCACGGTAATGACCGTTAGTAATTAACCATTTTTAAATAATATTTTATGGTACCTGACAGCATTATAACACCGAAAAAAAAATCAGGAATACTCAATCATCATCAACTTTTATTGTAATTAATAAGAAATAACAAAACTCTTTTATTAGTTCAATCGGTCTCATTTCAAATATTATATGAATCATAGAATAAATCTTTTATGAAAGTAATAGGAACTAGATAAAAATATCTTAGGGTTGCTACACACATATTTATGCCGGCACATTTTATGTTACATTGCAGCGTCCATCTAAGTCAACTGTCGGACGCTGAGTGCACAGTGAGATCGCACGAATTTATGAGTAAACTTTAGGCATTATGCAACGACACATCACATGTTTTCTTCTTAAATTAGTCTATTTATAGGATACTTTTAAATTATAACACAATCTTTAAACAAAAACATGATTTTTTTTAACAAACGATGATTCATAAATATATAATACTCGTTTAATCACTTTTTTTCATCTTTCTAAGTCACACAGATTTAAAAATGTGCCTGGTCTTTGTTTATTATTGTTGGAACGAGGCTTTGGATGTTCACGTCAACCTCCGTGGATCTATTGTCATTGTAGCCTCAATATAGACTCTCGTTTAGGCCAATAGCCTCCATAAATTGGAGCAATTGGCCGATCGGGAGTGTCTTGACATCATCCGGATCCAAGATATGGCGTCCCAGAATGATGCTTCGTCTATGGATCAGTGGCTCGCAGTCGCAAAAGAGGTGCAGCAGTGTTTCCGGTTCCTTTTTACAGAATCTGCAGTAGTCATCGTCCGCATAGTCCATACGGGATAAGTGAGATGTGAGTGGATAAGAGGGATCTAACGGCAGGAGACACCTTGTTTTACTAAGTGCCAGCAGCTTAGTAGTATATTTGTTTGAGAAGCCCTTGATGAGGCTTTTGCTGTGATTTATCCCCTGACCCTGTTGCCAGAGTCTTGATGAATCCTCGAATAGGAATTGATAAGCCTGGTTTTTTGAGATTCCACAGAAAGGCTCCGGCCCTATTTGCAGAATCTCTGTACCAGACCTCAGTCAGTTGATCGGCCTTTTCATTGCCCATAATATCTGAATTCCCAGGGACCCAGAACAACTTTGTTCTTCTCCCCTACGACATTTAGGCTGTCTACGCAATTCCTGACCAGTGTAGAAGTAGCTTGACTATCTGAGAAAATATAAATTTGTTGGTTGACGAAGTTCCTTTGTTGCATGTATTCGCACATTCTATAATAACGTAAATCTCTGCCTGGAAAATGGAGGCCAGGTTACCTAGGTCTATACTCAGATTCACACTAGGTCATTTTGCGTAGACACCACATATCACGTGATTGTCCATTTTGGAGCCATCCGTGTACCAGATGAGACTATTTGCCTTTATGGAGTTCAGGTTTTCAAGCCATTCCTCCCTTTTTGGCAATTCCACAGTAAAGTTCATCTGTGTGGTGAGCACATCCGTTGTCTTGTAAAGGACGGGGACTTTCAAGACTGAGTCTTGCAATAGCTCTCAGCGCTTGTGAGAGCCAGGTCGTCATTCTGCACATACATTTTTGCACCTCCGTTTCCATTAGGATATGGAGGGGTGGTAGGTTTAGTATAGCGTAAAATGCGGCTGAAGGCGTCGTGGACATGGCACCAGTTATGGTAAGGCTTGCGGTCCTTGGCAATCCACAAAGTGTTACCGCAGCCACCTTTTGCTGTGCCTTTTTGTACCGGACCACAGACGCATAGGTAATTGTGGGCCGGACTATGGTCGTGTACAGTGGGCCAAGCAGGGAAAAAACTTCTACGCCATACTGAAAGCTGACTGCAATAGATATGCATGTGTACATTACATTTTTATTAAGTGTAATATATACCTACTATTTAGATAAATAACTCACTTATCCATAACTGGTGTAGTAAGTCTTTACTATGACATAGAAGTTTTTGCCCTGCATAGCTAACTCGTTGGCCACTGTACATCCATAGGGCGATCCGAGGTTTTAAGCTCCAGGTTTTGCCTGCTAATCGACTGCATAAATACTTTTGATATATAAAAGTCATTACCGTAACATTAAAGTCCTTACCGTAGCCCTTAGATTAACACGGTAAGGACTGTATCGGGAAGGACATTTTGAAAATTTTTTAAGATTAAGTACCTTTAATACTACTTAATTGTTTTTAATCCTCTTGAAAGGACTAATTACACGTCTGTTTAATAATTTCACACAGGAATTCCCAAGATAAAGGGTTTAATTACCTGTATAAACAGCTCTTTGATGGTAAGGACACTTTTTGAATTTTTGTAAAAGAACGCGTGCCACACCCATAATCAGAAGCACATGGGAAATTCACGGTGGTTGTCGGCACAAGGACAGTGTAAGCTTTGCTACAAGTCATTCAAGATGAAGGTCGGGTGCAAACAGAACATGCTAACGAGCATTTTGTGATGAAATCGGTAAGGACCGATTTTCGATATCCTTTTGAATTACAAGCAAAAGAACATATATGTACATATTATTATCAAGTTATTTTTATAGCCGATTATCGCCAAGGGTCATATGAATCCAGAAATGTTACAATAAAGCCAATTGGTCGGTATTTTATTTTGTAAATCATTAATTAATGCCGAAAACACAGATTGTTACATCGCTTTATGCGTGAAAAAAACTGTAAAATATTATTTTTCTCGGTATTTTCGACTTATTTGATTACTAATAGTTATAATAATCATTAAAAAGACAGTTTTAAAGGTCGTAAAATGTTTAAACTACCAAAATACCGAGACAATTAGCTGCCACGTACCTGTTACAGGTTTTTTTGCCATCGGCGGAAATGCCCATCTAGTTTCAGATATGGATCGAATAAAATTTATATCAGTTCTGGTTTCGGTTACGGTTCTCAAATTAATTTGTACTAAAAGAAGAAAATTTGGAATAGTCGAAGTTTTCCTAATTTTGATAAAATAATATCAATCGTATCTAAATAACGGTCGCTACTAAAACGGGTAACATCGCAACTAGTGAATCCCTTCACTCCTACTTGCTAGTTGCTACTTCTGCCGGAGCCCGTAAGCTAAAGAACAACACTCTGTGTTCTTGTGCTTGTTCTTTAGCTTACCGGTTCCGGAGCTCACTAACATCCCTGTTGCACAGTTATTAAATTTGATTCTTGGTAAAAAATATGCTTATGTCTTGGTGGGTCCACACTGAGCCAACGAAGGCGAACGAAGGTTTTTTGACGTTGGTAGCAAACGTTCGTTGGCCTTCGGACAAACGTCCAAACACATTTGGTGTTTGACCAAAACATCGTTTGCTCATGATTCCGGATTGCTTTCCATAGACAATACTCGAAAGTGTATTTTGATCATAGCCTAAGGATATCATGTGTCAATGAGGTTGGCAACTGTCTTATGTCCATGATTATTATTTACAAGTCAGCTATTATTCTGTGTTATTAACTACTTAGCTTCAAGATAATGTAATTTACTACGTAGACACATGCTCTGACATTTAAACAGACCGTCGAATGTCAAAATGTCAACCATTCTGTTGACGTACGTTTGTTAGTGTTTGACGACCGTCCAAACTGAATTCGGTCCAATGGCGCAAATCCTTTGATGTTACCGCCACGCCACGGATCGCCGGCCAACGTCAACGAACGTTCGTTGGCCATCGCCAATCCGTCCAGACATGGCCAACGAACCCATTCGTTCGCCTTCGTTGGCTCAGTGTGGACCCACCATAAGCAAAATAAAGTATACTTAATATTTCAACGAAATTTGAAACGATTATCAAGTGAGTTTTATTAGTAGCTCATCAGAATCGAGTAACTTCGCTGACCAAATTTTTACGACGTCATTTGAATGAAGCTCTGCTATTGGTTGAATATCACGCTACAGCTATTTTTAGACGGTGACATCACCCTACAATTTCGTTTAGTCTGAAGTATGTTATCAACTCTAAAAAGTAACTTTGTTATGATAAAAGTGGGCGCTTAAGTCATTACGAAATAAATATGACAAATTCTTAGGAGAGAAGGGCATCCCCAAAGCGACGACGATGTCATCGTTTCGTTGTGTATGCAAACTGCAATGATGAGTCATCATTGTTGTGTTCACGTTTTTGGTTTATCTTTTCAAATCCAAGGCGCCTTATTTTGATTCCGTCGATTCCGTCGCTGTCATTAATGAACTGTCACAAGAAACTTCGCAGTTCGCAGTATTTGATAGTTACGCGGAACTACAAACTTTTGTTTGAGGTTCTAGATCAGATTGATAAAAACGCGTTGTTTTTGTTGAACAAATTACGTAAATCGTGTCAGTGCTGGACATAAGTGTTATTTGAACTGATGACGATGAAGTTAGAAATCAGTGATAGTCAATCAAACCAGTCGGACATTTCTTGTGACGACAGTCAATCGTCGCAGGATTCCTCCACAAATGATTTCGTTTCATCTATACCAACCTCCAGATCCATGCTCATGGTAAGTTTATATGACTGCTAAAGCAGAATATATCACTGGTTACAGTTAATTTGCTTAGTCAGCAACTGATAATTATTATAACAACAAACAGAAGAAAACTTTCAAGTTTCGAACATAATGATTTTGGCTTGAATTTGGAACAATTTGTCACCTTGTCTTAATAAAACTTTAATCTACTGAGCAGGTTAGCACTCGGCTGCAGACAACTTGAATTTTCGTTGGATTTTATTGATGATTGAGTGAGTCCATTCAGATCACAAGACCTTGAAGTCAGAATAATTTAGGCTCTATGTTGTTATACTAAAGAACTTGTAGGAACTCTCTTTTTTAATCAATAGTTTAGTATAATTTATGTATCCTGTTGTAATACAATAATCCTGCAGACCTAAAAAAAACTATGAAGTTAAGGATTGTATTGGTAAATAAATCAATTTGTCTTTTCCTCTAATTGATCAATGGTAACTAAAACTGGAAAATAAAACAAAGTAAATAAAAACAAAGTATTTTTAAAAAAGATTTGTTATTTACATTATAAATGATTTAGTATATAAAAGGCATATAAAATATTTCAGCACTATGTTTTAAAACATTAACCGTTTTCATATTTATGTAAAAACTAAAGCATTTGTATACTACTATTTCTAAACTACTTTTTGGATTTAATTTATCTTTTTGAATTATATAACCAAAACTCTTTAGACACATTGTAGATTTTTTTTTAAACAACATGCTAAAATCCATGAGAACAGAACACTATTGTTTCAGGAGTAATGCTGAACTTTGGGAAGTAAACTATTTTCTTTGTTTAAAGGCAATAGATAGATACAAGCTGTCTAAAATGGTATAAAATATGGCATTTCTTATTTTTACCCAGGACAAACTTTTAAGGCTTATAAAAACTAAGAATTAGCACTTGAGTGCTTTTGATCTTATGCTGCCAAGGAGTTAGGATGCGCTGACTTTAAAATATTTTATTTAAAAAGTCAGAAGTGGCACTTAGGTGCCAACTTTTGATATATTTACTTTAAAAACGATGTAATGATCATAGTGTCTCAAGATAATGAGATTTCTTGAAAACAACTTTAAATACCTGTGCAATGTCAATCGGATTATAACTTGGATTTGACAAAAATTCAGAACATGGGCGGTCCCATAAGAAACATTTCAATTGATTTCCAAAATACGGGCTGTACTGTAAAATACAAAACAGTTGGAAATCCTAGTCAAAATGCTAGTAAGAAATAATGTTAATAAAATCCTTAGTCCCTAAGTTGTAGCCAATAAACAATAATTTAAATATTATTATGCTAATATTTGCTGGGGAATTACCTTATTGAATATTAAGTTATTAAAAAGAAGAAACATAGTTGTAACACTACATTTATCACACTTAGTAGTATCATTTTACAGAGTAGTTAAATACCTACTACTGAAAGTTACAGGCTTGTGCTTGTAAGTTCATAAATTGAATTCAGATTCATTGATAACTTTTTTTATTTTTTTCTGTTCTCAAAAATACATTGCCTGCAGTAATTTGTATATTTGGACTCTTATCAATTACAATGTATTAAACAATTGATCAATTTTGTATTAAATTCTGGTCTTCTTCGTCATAATTATCACTTTGAAACCTGAAATTAAAACTTTATTTTCGTCCTCTATGCGGTAAACATAATAATTATTGTGAACTCCCTTTTGTATGAGTGAAGATAGGTATAGATAGGTCATTTTGTAGAGTGTGCAGAATTTATACAAAATTAGCAATGTCATGATTGATAGCCAAATTGACAATGATTAAAGCAAAGTAAGATGTTTTGAGTATTTCTTGGCATCTAACTACTAACTACAGAGGGAATTCACTCTTTTTTGTTGTATACCATCAAAACCATGGGCTTTTACCTCAGTTGTCGGTTATCTTATCTTCGCCCCTGAAGAACTATATCCTGGTAAACATATCACCACACCAATTTTGACAAACACTGATATTCTTTTGCATGAAAATGATAAAAAGGTTTTATCATACCGTTGATAACACTTACATATTAGTCACCTGCTTAATTTAGCTGCTGTGTCATAGCAAACAAATTGCCTCAAATGATAAGATTCTCAGAAATTATAGTTATTATTTAACCTCCAATTGTTTTTTATGACTCACTACTTATTGAAGTTATCTTTTGTTGAACCATATGCTTTTAGAAACCTCCAAGTTCATGGTCCAGGTTGATGTATCGCTATTTACTTGGTTGGTTTGTTGTCCATCTTGTGCAAATATTCATGTTTTCAATATATATATCCTGTACCCTCCCCGCGTGACGTAGACAACGATCCCCTACGTCTGGCGCACCCTGGGCAATTCATGAGTTCTCTAAAGTGAATTGGCTAATCCTTTCACCACGATGGCAAGTCAAAATAAATTTGAGCCATCGACACGAGGAAGAAGAAGACTATGCTTGCCACATAAAATTTATTCCTAAGGTCTCTTCCTAGGATGTTCCCTGCAGTTTTACCTAGATTAAAGTTTACTATGGGTTATAGTGCTGTGATGTTAAAAAAAATCACCTTTAGTGTCAAGAATTAAAATTTCAAATGCAAAATGAATTATCCAAATCCATTCAGTTGTTCCAGATTTATATTAATTTAATGTTTTATATCAACAAACCATCTGACGCAATTCTGCTAATCAATGATCGTGTAGCATCTATTCTGTCTGGTGGGCATACAGAAGCCATTGGAAATGTTGGATTAAGTTGACCATGGCATATACATGGTTTTTGCAAATAAATGTTTTCTATTTCTATACAGACAGGTCTATGGTTAATGAGATTATTATTTTCTCACCACAACAAAAATAAAATACAGAAAATCATTTGCTAAGATACAAATACATAAAAAATATTTATCGTTATTGTGGCTGGCCCTAGCTAAGCCTAGGCCTGTATTTCAGGTCACCAGTTGACTACCCCGGCTTACAATTTATAATAGATTTGTTACAAATATCTGTAGTGTAGTTTGGTTTATGTTATCTTTAGTTATTAGTTGCCGCTTTGAGAGTTTAGAAATGGTATTCGCTATTGTTGTTTACTATATTAATTGCTTCTAAGCTCTATAGGGATAAACTTAAGGCTACCCTCTTCCCTGCGCTTTTCATAGAACTAGTTGAAACAGTTATAATAAAGCAAAATAAGGACAAATGTTAGCAGGAATTAGGGTCCACCCACGGTGGAACATAACATTGTTTTAACAAAAACAGGACAATTACAGAGTAGGTATTGATTTTATTATAATTAATTTTAATATAAACACTACACATACAAGCTCAAACATTCACATTGCTTGTGAATTCCTCATTTAAATTTAAACAATTTGTGGTGTGTATACTTTGAGCAATAAAATGAAGAAAAATATAACTAGGTTATGCGCGTGGCTCCGCTCGCGTTCTAGTTATGTCTATAAAAAGAGCTCGAGTCCTACCTCAGGTCTTGAACTATCTCCATATTTATTTTCATCAAGATCTGTTCAGTAGTTTCGCCGAGAAAGCGTTAGAGACAAACAGAGTTACTTTCTCATTTATAAGAGCTTTTTCATAAACATAATATCACGCCTATATTACCCAGAAGGGTGTCGCAGAGGTGTACAACAACCACACTTCACCTGTTATGTTTAGGTCCCATGGGATATGGAGTGAGCCTATCGCCATCCATCGGGAACAATTACAACTCCGTGCCGTCACAAATAACTCTTTGCCTGACCCGGCAATTCCAAGACCTCGCGGTGAAAGGCGTCTACGCTAACTACCAGACAACAAAAGTTAAACAGTTTTCTTATTAAAAAATCAAATAAATATACATATCCTTGGAAAAATTTCCTGTTTCCTCGGTTTTAGTATAGTTATGTAGGTACTACGCGTACTACGGCATTTTTTCTAATGTTTTGTTTTAATCCAACACGTGTAACTGTTATAGTAGTATGTCTTGTAAATGTTACGCAAATACGCAAGAGTTATGATAACAATTTTGTATTAAACAATGGTGTTTCCTCAATTGCTTAACCTGCGATTTATTTTACATAAGTAAATCAAAGTGTATTATTATATTTTACGTGGTTATATATTTAAACTAGTCGGCATATTATCCCGGCTATAATAACGTGAGTAACCCGTATTCTCAATAATAATGGTTATATACGGTTTTATTAGGCTGGGCTTTTCTAAGCTGCAATTGATATGGAGTGATATCTATATATATATAAAAATGAAACCCGTTTTTCGTTGTCACGACATAGCATGAAAACGGCTTGACCGATTTGGCTGATTTTTTCTTTTGTAGATTTCTAATACTCTGTACAAAGATCTTACGGAAAAAAAAAAGTATTCATTTTTATATGGAGGATATTATAGATTCCAGTTCAAATTGAATAGGTACGCATACATAAGATAGGTCAGCTATATACAAAATAAAGTAGTGCATCAAATTTACGCTAAGGCGGTACGAAGTTCGCCGGGTCAGCTAGTACTTAATATATACAAAGGTTTATTTATTTTATTTATCAATTGTTTAATCCAGTAATTCTGAAAATACGCTAAATTTGTGTGATGCGGTACATTTAGGTGTGAAATTTTCCATATTATTATTTATTATACGTGTTGCGTCATAAACAATATTGTTATAATTGAATTCTACCTAAATTAAATAAGGACAAAGAGCATTGGTACCTATTAGACGTAAATCCTTTCCTATTATTATTGTAGTAATACTTATAAAGTACTTATCACTAACATCACTACATGGTAAAAAACAAAGTCGCTTCCCGCCTTTCTGTCTGTCTCTATGTATGCTTAAACTTATAAAACTGCGCAACAGTTGTTGATGCTTTTTTTTAAAGATAGAATTATTCATTATTTGTATAAAACATACATATTTTAGTACTACATAGTATCCGGAGTGAAGCTAGGGCGGGTCTTTCGTTCTTCATAAATTAAAATAAATTTATGTCTCGATGGTCTAGTGGTTAGCGTATGCGCTCCTCTCTCCGCGAGGATTCGAGTTCGATTTCCGGGTCGGGCAAAGTGTTATTTGTGAACATTTCTTTAGAAAATTCCTAATTGTAGTTGCCAAGCACGGAGTTGGAATTGAGCCCGGTGGATGGCGATAGGCTCACCCCCATGGGACCTAAACATAACAGGTAAAATGTGGGTGTTGTACATCACTGCCACACCCTTCTGGGTCATATAGGCGCGATGTTATGGTATGCTATCTACCTACTAGTACTTCAATGGACCCACGGAGGTCGACGTGAACACCGAAAGCCTCGTCCCCAATAATACTAGTACCTCGTCATTACGTATTTGAATTATCAAATAAAATCATCTAATCCAAATAGAAAGATATGATAGAAAACTTCGAAAACAAAACAACCCCCATTGCCTTAGTTAGTTACGTTATACGTTTGTACGTATACCCCTTAGCAAAGTTGTTGGGAAATCCCCGGTGACGTCATCTACATCGAGCTTTGTAAATCGATCTGCTATTTTTTCATTTAATATCTACCTGTAGGTAATCAACCAAACACTTAACAATACTTTTGTAGTACCTAATAATACTGTGCTGTAAAAAATCCTTTTTTCGTGAATTCACAAAAACGAACTTATCCTATTAGAATAAAACTAAGTAAAAAGTTTTTATGCTACGAACTTACAAGTACACTTGCGCTGCGCCACAGACTTGCTCTCTCTCGCTTGGTTTATATATAAAAACCTTATATCTATCACTTTTATGCAAAATTCATCTATAAATTAATTATTCCGCACAACCCTTCTTTTGTTTTTCTAGTTGAATTTTATCGCCCCCATTTTGAATGCCATAATGTAGCGAATGAACTAAAATGCAACTAACTCGAGCACGTAAAAAACGAGTGGAATTATTTACTTATTCACGGTTCACTGCGAGCCATAATTTTTTTGCCATTTGTAGCACGCTTAACCTTTGCTAGCTTTAAAATCCTTTGTGTCTATGCCTAATCTTATTTAATTTCAAATATACATAATAAAGAAATAATTAAATTGATTGAATCTTTGCTTTTTTGTGTCCTATTAGATTTCATTCAAGATTGAGTTTCGATGCGATAGCGGGCATTGTAACTATTGAAATCAAGATATCAGATTTAATGCTTTCAACTGCGCTGCTGCGCTGGTGTTGTGGGTTCGATCCCCACATGGGACAAATCTTTGTGTTATTCGCAAATATTTGTTCTTACTCTGGCTGCGTTCTGTGTGTGTGTGAAATGTATGGTTGTGAACATCCCCGCAACACAGGAGTTATACAGTCGTTTAAAAAAAAAAGAAAAAGAAAAAGCAGGCAATAATATGCTGGACGTTTATTTACTCAATGCGCCCTATGAAATAGGTTAATAAAGTCTATATTTTGGGCATAAAGTCCACCTAATAATAAGCGGTTATCATAGGTACAGTTTAGACACCTAGAGATGCCTGTAGAACAGACGTATAGTCGTCTGAAATCACAGCCAATAAAAAAACTCACTTGTTTTTATTTATGTTTGATTAAAATCAATATAATATAAGTGAATTAGTATTCAATTAGCTCGTGTATGTTTGAAGCGCAGTAAATAATAAATACCATCAAGCTTATTAAACTTCGCAAGTTAATTCGATTTAAGTCGATTATATTAATTAGCTCAACTTCCAACAGTATTTCTTACAAGAAACACAAAGCAAATAACAGCTAAATTACTAAATAGATATCAATAACATATTGTTGAACAAACATTGGTGGCTAGATGTTCGGAACAAGGTTACAGCAGGAAAATATAAGCGAGCGATGACCGACGGCGATGACGTCATCGTTTCGAGGAAAACTCGCGTTGGCCCACGCATCGCCAGACTGCCGCAAATCAACAACACTCTTATGCCTTATGTGAGCCTAGTACTTGTATTAAAGTAATGTAAAGTTGAATACTATGTATTGCAAACAAGGTGTGTGTTTATTGCAGATCAAAAAACAAATACAAGATAACTAAGCTAAAACTACACCAATTATTTGTTTAACTTATTTTTAATAAACCAAATATTTTGTAATAATATTTGACCTTTAGAAACATTGGAGACCGCAAAATTATCGGAATTTCCGATTTTTTGATTAGGATGCTATACATACCTGTTTGAGTATGATTTTATTTATTTAAAAAATATGTCATGATTTGAAAACGGTTGATTGATGAACACGCTGACTAGATTTTCTATGTTTAATTTACTCCAATCGATTATGCAAAAATATTCACTTAAAAGTTTAAAGGTAAATGCATGATACTGCTCATAGGTTCCTTTCATGACGTAAATTGACAATAAGATTGGGGATTAATTTGGTTTTGAATTATATTTTTGCATTAAAGTGTCAAATTAAGAACAAAATTAACGAAACATACAAGATGCTCATGCGCAGTTGTTGCTACTTTCTATTACAAGGTAGAATACAAATAACTTGCCGTTGATGTCGTATAATATGTGTTCAAAACGAACTTAATTAATTCACTACTGAATACCAACCAAAGTGCAGCGGTATTCGTCGTAGTAATGTTCGCAGAATTGGTCGCTGGTACCAACCAGTGCAACCTTGAAGGTGACATGTGGAATGGCTCAAGGCGAAGCGCCGCGCCGTACAAACAGATACACGACCTACAAATTATGCACTTCTACTACTTTAGAAACTAGCGAAACTGATATTTTTTATGTAGTGAATTGGCTTGTAGTGCTCATGATGGTGTCCAAATGGCAGCTACAGCCTATATACACCCACAATAGATTGCAGTGGCATCGTTACACGAAAAACTATTAAATAATGACAGAAATTGAAATTCAAACTGTAACATCAATGGCAGATTTTATATAATCGACTTAAATGGTGCTTCTTTTCATGAGCTCTCCACGAGCTCAGCTTTAACTCTCAGTTCCTCGACTTTCATAGAGGGATACACATTTTTAACATTTCACTTTCGACTCTAAGCTGGATTCCCTAAAGTCGTAAATTGAATGACAAATAAGATGTGACAATGTGTTTAGATATAAGGTAATGTCTGTCGTCTTAATTTAACGGTTTTAGAATAGATGGCAGGACCTTTGTAAAAATTGTGGCAAAGTTTTTAAATTTTTTTTTTTTTTTTTTTATTGTACAATCACCATCACATCAAGTTCGACCTTATCGGCAAATGTTTCTCCCGTTGCCAGTTACTGTATTCAGATTAGATGGTAAGGTCAGTCAGTCCAGTCTTCCAAATACGAACGGATCCAGAGGCTTAATTCTTTATTATATAACTGTTGTTAGTTTTCAAAGTAGATCAGTCTACTTTGAAAACTAACAACACTTTTAATATTTTATTGATTGATATTATCGGGTGATTTGTATTTTGAATGTAAACATAATGTAAAAAAAATAATATCGACAAAATGAAATGGTATTATTGCTATTTTGTTTGAAAATAATTTGCATAAACTATGCAAATGATAGCTATAAGCTATAAGAGATTATTAGAAGAAAATAAACTAAATGAAAAAGTCATTATTTGTATTTAGGAATGGTTTGTGAAAGGCAAATACTGAAATCGAATAAATAAGTAATGAGTCCGATAGAGCCATCATACGCAACTTTTCTTCATGATAATAAAACAAACATGAGGACTAAAAATTTTACTTAACAACATGAAAAAGGTAACGGCGAAATATTTTCTAAACAAAACTGTTGGAAATGCTTATAATATCAAATTATTGGAAATGTAAAGACTAAAACTGGAATAGAAATGAAATAAATAAGAAATATCTGGAATACTGTCTTCAGCCTTCTTGTCACTTTCTTTTGTTTTTGACGTTTCTATGTTGATAACTACGATAGTTGAGTCGGATTGTCAAGGGCTCGATAATTTTTAACATTTTTAAAACAACAAAGGATTTTGAAATCTTGAAGTGACCCGTCGTATTATTTGTTATTTTGGCCTTGATGGTACCCGTTTCCGAGGTTTCTTCGCACATAATCTTTAGTGGTTTTCCTGCTAATAGGAATGGAGTAGAATTGTACCGCGTTACTGCGGGTGCGCAAACAAGAATTAGCAAGTCAATTAACTGAGTTCAGGTTGGGCAAGCACCTCGCACTCGCTTGGATTTATTGTTCCATTATTCTAATCGTAGATAGCATAGATAAAGACCTAGCTCTACTGTAATACTGTATTTATAGTAACACCTTATACCATTTCCTTTTTAATGGATTTGGGTGTTTTAAATGGGTACCACCAGGTGCTAATCTTTAATACACCATAAATAACGATCAGTTTTGATAGGTGTTAATAAAATCATAGCTCCCTATCATTAATTTGAGGTTGGTACAGAAATAAAAAGGTTTTAGCTACTAACGGTATCGATAATGTTAATAAAATTAATAGTATGGCGAGGACAAGGTCAATAATGACTTCGATGTTCGTAGACAGAGTTCTGCGAACAGAATTTTATTATGACGTAGATTGTGTCTTGTCAGTCACAGTTATTGATAGACTAGACACTAGCCTAGAGAACGTAACTTTTGCTTAAATGGAGGAGACTGTTGTTTGCCGCAAGGTCATATAAAACCAACCTATTTTAAATATTTGCTTCCACTAAATTGATAGAAAGATAGAGAATTCTTTATTGTACACAAAGAAGAAGTACTATAATTGTGATACAGAGTCTAACTGAACAATGCACAATGGGCGGGTTATCACTATAAAGTGATCTCTTACAGGCAACCTTTGGATGGACAGGAATAAGTAAATAGACATGATCAGTGGTGTAGTGTAGTAAATTAAGAAAGTATTTTTTATTAAAACTGACGTGAGTTTGTAACATTATTAAAATTATAAAATACGGGTGTTACTCACGTAATGTTGACTGGCTGCGACTCAGGCGCGACGTATCGCACTCTCTTGATAATGCCTAGACGTATAGGCGAAACCGCGGTCGACTAAATAGACCAACATTACGTGAGTAACACCCGTATTTCATAATTTTAATAAAGAAAGTAATTACTTTAACTTGTTCCACTTCAGAAGCACAGGCCTGTTTATACACTTTGTGATGCTGTCTTCTATAAGACAACCTTTGAGGAAACAACGAAATGTTGCAATTAACTATTTAGACGTCTAGGTTCTCTTGTAAATTACTCCAGTGACGTCACCACAGCAGCGTATATGATTTACGAGCTCCCGGGTCGACCAATTGATATTGGGGTTTTACACCGTGTAATTCTTTGTAGCAATCTGGAACTGTTCAGTTATTAGAGGTAATAGGCGCCTGCAACATTAAAACATCACTTGCCATATAATAGCTATATACAGCTGGTGAAGGATAAAGTAGGTGTGGTGTCAGGAAGTCTAGGAAAAGGCGGAGAGGAAAAAAATGGAAGTTGGTTCACCGATAAGAGATGAGCGCCTAAATTAATCCTGTTTTCGTCTGCCCTTGTACTGCGGGCCCTCTAAATGGGCTTTTCAGTAATATTCCACATTACCCAACATGACCTTCCTCTTCTTCAACAGCAGAGCATTTGCTGTAGTATTTATTGTCCCAGAATCGAGGTCGTTTGTACGACCAAATTGTTTTATTTTAGATTATTTGCATGATCAAAGTTACACTCTTTTATTTAGTAATTGTATCCACAGAAAATAGACGACAAGAAAAAATGTTTCTTTTCTACATAAAAAAATATTTCTTGCTTCCGTGAAGAGTGTGAAGAAAATTATTTCCTATAGAATCTTCCGATTTACTTCTGAGTTAATGCTCTGCGGCTGCCAACAATTTGAAACTTTTCTCGGAATTTCCGGTGTGTCATTCAAGGTGTTTTCCGGTTGAAATGTGGGCGGTATTATATCCCAATAAGAAGATTACATAAGACATCTTACGAACGATATTTTTCGTATATCCTTCTGAAGTGATTCAGCAGTTATTAAAAAACAAAACATCACGCAAAAAAATACCTGACCTTTTAACCTTTAAATAATATAAATAAATATTTCACAACATACACACAACGCCATCTAGTCCCAAACTAAGCAGAGCTTGTACTATGGGTACTAGAATAACTAATACTAATACATATATACTTTTTTTTGTAAATAAATACTTATTATACATAGAAACACCCAGACTAAGACAAACCCTCATGTTCATGCACACAAAGATTTGTCTTAAGCGGGAATCGAACCCGCGACCTCGGCGTCGAAGGCAGGTACACTACCCACTCTGCCATCCGTTCGTCGAAAGCAGTTATTAAAAAACAAAACATCACGCAAATAAATACCTGACCTTTTATTCCTTTTAACCTTTAAATCAATAATATAGGTGCTTAATATTAATGCTCTCAATTCTGAAAAACAGTATTCAAATGATCTAACAGCACATTTCAAAGTATGACGAGTTTTCTCGGAAAATGGTATACAACTAGTGGAAACGCTTGTTTGCGTGACATGGAGTCAAGGGCGGGTCCTTGAACCGCAGCACCGCCATGACATGCCGTCATCGAGTGGAACGACTCGATGGTTTACGACTGCCAAACAATGCCACATGCTTCTGTATGTGCCGATGGATCTGGTTGGTCATGACTTCATGAGCGTATCTAACTGATAATGGTCTTGAGTTTCAGTAAGATCTATTTTATTTTGTTTATTTATAAAAACATTACAAAGATACATTAAAAAACTACAGCGAATGCAACATAAATCCGAGGGATATTTCCGCACATCCGATAAAAATTTGTACTATCAATCATCATGAAAATCATGATTGGTCCAAAATACACACTTCTTTCTTATTATATTTACTCTATTACATTATTTCATGAAAGAGGACAATTGGTTGGCGGTTTTCTACAAAAAAAAAAGAGTTTCTCTTGATTATTATAACTATTCAGTTTGTGTGTAACTCAATTAATGATTAAAACAATTTTGATAATATGACCACGAAAAAATATGCATTTTAGTGTTTTTGATATGAAAAACTTAATAATAATAAATTAAAACCCATATTACGTTAGTATGAAAACAGTAGACTATTAGTCTACTCTTAGCGAGATCATACAAGTGAAAAATATACATATAATAAATAAGATAAAGGCGTTCCTCTTGTATCTATTGCACCCAACACCCAATACACCCCTGAGTTGTAAAAACTAACCTAAACAGTTGCCATTTAGCCAGTGCTATTTGGCTTTTAGTACTCTAGTAGTATTTTATTTTAATACAAGCTTCCGCCCGCGGCTCCGCCCGCGTGGTATGTCAATTAAAAGTAGCCTATATGTTAATCCAGACTATAAGCTACATGTGTGCAAAATTTCATCGAAATCGACCCGGTAGTTTTGGCGTGAAAGAGTAACAAACATCCATCCATACATCCATACATACAAACTTTCGCCTTTATAATATTAGTAAGGATTCTAATATTGTGGACAACCTGGTACTATCTTTTTTCTCTCCGAACAGGTGTTTCCTTCATCCATTTCTAATGAATTATTGTTTTTCATTAGCAACACATTTTCGCATTATCAATTGATTTCTAGTATCTTTAACCCTAATCTAAATCGTCTAATGTTAATTCCGGTAAAATACAATCATACTACGATAATTTACCGTAAAGGTGCTTTCAGACCGCAAGCATTAACTTGTATTGTAACGCTACAGATTCGTATATTTATCGTATAAACAACAATTTTTTTTTTAATATGTAAAAGATAAAAATGGCTTTTGAGGGTTATTCTTACGAGATAAACATATGCCATCGCATCTTACAAAGATATACAATTCCTTAGTACATTTATTTGATCTATTTTTAAGGAAAGAAAGAAAACATATAATATCTGCCAAAAAATAAATAAGAGAAATATTTATAGAAAATAAAGAAATAAAACTTACAATACTAAACATTTTTTTTGCCAGAAATGGACACCATCTCAGCCATATGCTGCAGAGCAACAAAGCCCTGCAGCGCTGATTTTCTGATGGCGCCAGAGAGAGGACGGACGATATCACATTAAAATAATAATAAATGATTTTTATTTACATGTACAACATATTTCTTTTTTAATTTTTTTTTTATAACTAATTTATAACTAAATTGTGCGTAATTTAGTACAATACAATAAAATACATACCTACAATAACTTATAATATGATATTTACAAAATTTTAAAGAGCACTCCTCCGCATCGATGTTTAAGGGCGACAAGGCTGGCAGCATTGCCACGTTGTATGGCAATTCTGTATAATAAATTAAAAACTACTACTATTTCAGGGTTTTGCAGCGTTTGCAGGGTAATCGCACTAAAATACTTATATTTTTTCTCATTCACAAATATTAAAATTTCTTGGCTTTTCTGTACAATAAATAATGTATATAAATAATAAGTTCCTCATTAATTTACTGTATATATTGGTGAGAACCGCATTAAAATCCGTAGTGTTGAAGCGGACAAAGAGAGGGTGCGTCTTCATTTTATACTGCACATATTTACGGAGCCACTATTAGTTCTAATTTTGGCCACCATGAGTGCGAAGAACGCATACGTCGCTACAAGTAGGTCCATGCACTCAGACAATAATGCCTTATGGTTTTACTCCCACACTGGTAAAAAAAATATCGAGTAACGTAACATTACAAGCCAATGCTCAAGGTCTGGAAGCACCTTAAAGGGAAAACAATATTTCCTTATTTAGCGAAAATACGCTTATCAAAACTACGGCACGTTTCTACATTTGTTACGCTACGTTATACCGTAGAATTGATAAGGCTTGTGTTACTTTTAAAAATGACGTCACCTTATCAGAGATCGCCTTATGTATGACCAATCGCAGTTATCAGACAGCGTGGATTGCTTCATATGGATTATGTATTAATGTTACCATAATAATGATCATTGACCGCATGATGATAAATATGTTATTCTGTGTTTTTGAAACGTATTATAAGTATTCAAAACCTCTGTTCAACTGCTTTACCGACTTTTAATTTGATTAATTGCTTTGTAACGTCTTTATATAGTCTCTCTGGTCTGTTTGCCTACTTTTAAGATGTTCTCGGAATACCAGTTTTCTTCTGATTGGCACAAAGAAGTTTCGATATGATAAACTTGGTCACCAATCCGAATACAGACCGTGGTACGCGTAACTTATGCCAAAGGTCGATCGAATAAGGCGTACGTTCATTCAACTATTCAAATGTATTGTATAAAAGATTCTTACTTTTTTATCAGCCGTTACGTCTTTCTTGAAGTGAAATAGATGCAAAGCTTAGTTTCTATTTGGTCCATTACGTCAAAATTCTTTAAATTGTATATTCATTTCTTGATTATTGTACCAACCTTAAAACGTCTGTCTTAGTTCTCCTTAGACTTTGTCATTAGTTCTGTACTCAGTCTCATTTCAGTAAATGCTAAACAATAAATGACTTAACATTTATTTTGTGACATACTTTATGTTAAATGTCTTTATGCCATTATTCAACTACAAAATAATTATTAAAAAAAAAATGAATAATCCACACATTTTTAGCAAATTTTGTTATGAAACCATTTTCATGAACGCAATATTTTATATTATGTAGCTATCGAACAAATTTCATAACGCAATAACGCATACCACCTACAAAACTATGACGTAACGGCTATGTAGACGTAACGGCTATGTGCATTTAAAATCTACAAAGCTTTATCTAGGCAGACACTAAGAAAAAAACGTGTCAAAATTGTGTAATGTCCAGCTTATGAATTCCCTTTTTAAGCAAACACATTAGCTCAAATTTTAATAGTTATATATTATATGTTCTAGCTGCAAGTTGGTTAAGTGTGGTTGTTATTTCAACTACTTGAGTCTTGTTTTGTTAGTCGTTTTGTATATCTGAAACCGGCAAATCGATTGAAACCTCGGATAACTTACTTATTATTACAGGCAGCTGCAAACGTTTCTACTCTGCGCTGCAGTCTCATTATTTCTGATGGACGCTATTGATATTGATTTCCTAACAATCTTCTGTCTTATCTATTTTCTGAAAGTAGGTTTGTGTTGTGAATTGCAACACTGGAACTGCTGTGTCTAGGAGTAAGTTACAATTAATTTTAATTGTGAATTACCTCATTAGCAAAAAAAAATCAACAGTGAATTCTCATTTGGAACACACAACTATTCAGGAATCTTTTCGAGAAAGTTTACCTTCGATGACTGTAAAATGTTTTGGATGGTGCAATAATTAAGAATTCCCAAAACCATATTTTACCTCCACGTACTCTGGTGGCCTCTAAACTCAAAGTTTCCGCTCTCGATTGAACAGGTTTTTTATATTGCTCATTTGGCATGGATCTATTTTGTTGGATTTTTGTAGAATTTTCATGTTAACTGTCTCTATTTTTATATTTTAATCAAAACAATAAAAAAAAGAATACATATTATACAGTTCTTGATCATAACGTAACATAGAGCAAAATCTATGTTAAAAACTAAAAAAATCTAACGATGTACAGAAGTAAAAGAAATAGTAATTTATAGTAAGAAAAATGCAAAAATAATAATAAATATAATAAGACAAATAATAGATTCAAATGTCTTAAACACTTGCACTGGGGACTACAATAAGAAGGATACTGAATAGCAGTGAATTTGTTGTCACTGTAGACGAAAATATCTAGTGTTTTGTTCTTTTTAGCCAAATTGTTATTTACCGACCTATCCTGGTTTAGGATTGTTTTTAGAAATATTATATTTATGAATTTGTAAGAAAGAAATGTTCGTCTCATTTGAACTACGTGGATAAATTTTATATTAAAACTAATTTGCGACAGCAAATTGGGAATATCAATTTAGTTATGTATAATTTTATACAAATCAAGTAATAATTAAAATGAATACGCCTGTTTGCCAATTTTTGAGCCTGATAGTCTATAGTTAACCGTCCCGGATTTTGGCGATGGTTGAGTATTTTTAGGAACTTTTACATCAACGTGAACTCTTTAGTTGGGCAACCATATTTGACTGCCATATTAGACTACCATACTCTAATGTACTTCTAATCAGGGCGAAACATAAGTACAAGCTACTTTCCTTTGGTTTTGAAATGCTCATTAGATTATAATTTGATAGGGAAAACGACAAAGAAAACGTCTCATATTATATAAAAAGGCGGACGGCGTCTATCTAGAATCTTAACATTAATTACATATTTCATTAAAATTATACATAAAGAATTATAAAATAATAACTGCGACTGTTTCTAACAATGCAGCACAAAATTGTTTTGTTCTATTAGATGAGTCATTTGTATAATTATTATTGGTATTGTGGTCTTCGGTAAAACGTTAGTACCTACACTTTGTTTTGTTCGTATTGCCTCCTATCTAAGGACACAGTGAGTGACCTACTTAGCCATGTATGTAACAACGTTTCAGTTCGACTTATTGCTGTGGAAAATACTGCATCGTTCTGGTTTTGCTTCAGAAGTCCTTGTTGAGATTCTAAAGCAGGCAAGCAAAGTGACAAATGTCTGCTATAAGAACAAATTGGGGTATTTCAGTCAGTCTTGGAATTCCCCTTTCTCGCAGCTACATTTTTTTCGAAGAGTTTAAATGTTTTGGTTCAGTTTCTTCGCGACTACTGAAAATGAAATTGGTTTTCCCCAAACATTTGTCACCTCTCATCGCCCACATTCTGTGTACCTTGCCAACTGATACAGTTTAATAAAAATATTTACTCCACATGTCATGGAGAAACTATTCATTGAATCATAGGAACCTAACTCCATTCAAACTACCGTAAAAAATGTATTTGGCTCGGTTAGCGAATTGTTGAAATGCTTGGACATAAGTCGTTTTAGTTGTGAGGCGTCGGTTTGCGCGTGCGCGGTACGGTCGCTTGGTATCATACATAACCGGCCACAAACGCGCCAACTGACTCAGTCTGATATAAAACATTCTAGCTACGCGTACGTCTACAGTTGTAGAAGCCTTCACATGACTCATACTCTTATCATATTGTGAATTGCCGCGTTCTTGGTGATTTTCGCGAACTCTTTGAATTGTGAACTTTTGTATTGGAATACTAAGTGGTATAGTTAATTTGGACAATTTTAGTGGAAAGTGTTCTTCATGTCTCAGCAGGTGCCATACCACCTCACCAGCAGCGAGCAAGACGACAGTCTGATGTTCGCTACCATGTTTGAATACCAAACAGATGAATACAAGAAGCCAATGGTAAGTTTCAAAACTTTATTAAAGTTTTTGTCAGGTTCTGCGTCACTTGGGGCCAAAGTTTAGCGCGACAGTTCGTGAATTAACTTGGTAAACAACTTTCTCGAGTCAGGCTGTTGATGATTCTTGTCGTATGGTGCAATAGTTTGGTTTTTACCATCAAATAACTTTTAATTATTAGCATATTGACCTTGGGCGCTGTGCAATAATTGGCATTTTTTTTAATGAATCGTTATTTTTGCTAGTAATTAGATAAATTGTTTGATATATTATTCAATAGTTGGCCATATGTTTTAGGTTGCTTTTACGCATTAGTTAGAAAATATTACCAGCAATGTTGTTACACCAATAACAGGGTCTCCTGTCTCTTAACAGCGCAATGACGCTATTGGTCGGTTATGTGCGAAAGGGACGTATTACCAGACAAGAGTTATTCCATATTATAATCTCGTAATTTTCATTAAATAAAATATAGGTATGTTTTCTTAAGCCCATGAGATGTTGTTCTAATGTCTGATGTACTGTGCCAGTTCTGGATAATTTTGATCCTCATGAAACATAATTAATTATGTATGTTATTCTTTTATAACAATAATTTTCTCGGTAGCACATGTACGATTCCTGGCGTTGTTTGTTCACTTGTATTGTTACAGTAAATTAATGTTTATTTATAGACTCTGACGTAATTTAAACGTTCAGCACCGTATGCTCGTTAGCATTTAACATAGCAATGTTTTTTCATAGTACCTTATGAAGTTCAACTTGTTGGTCATAGATGGCGCTACTTAGTACTATTTTATAAATGCTGTCATAAATACTGATAAATGAAACATTGACGATAATACTGAGCCGATAAGGCTTCGAGATATGCTATCGACTGATAATGACAAAATGATAATCAAAGAGGGAATGTCTTTACATAATCTTTATATACATTACAGGTAGATAAACTTCTGCTTCTAAATTTGATGTCCAAGAGATGATACTAACAAAATTGTACCCATTGTAGCCAAAATGGGTTAGCTCTAGCTAGTTATAAAGTTAGTAAAAATCCTTTTTATTGTCATTAACATTCTTTCAAATATAAATTGCTATTACATGGTTAATCCCAACATGCGATAAAAGTAAATAGGTAAACATAAAAAAGGCCTACATTTTCACCGTCACGTGCGAGAATATTCGTGTTATCAGTAGCGCTAGAGTGTGACGTCACACGTGGTGCGATGGGTGACGTCATGCGATGACGTCATCTTGCCCCACTGCGCAGTGCTGCCCGCCGTCTACAGAAGTTCCACGAACTCGTATCGCCACTACCTGAACAATTATTATAATGTAACGACTCTACGCTTTTTATAATATTTTATGATCACTTACTGTAATTATTTCAGGCTATAAAGAACCGGATAACCTAAATTTCAATAAAATATAGATATATATTTTTTTTCGTGTGGTCAGTGCTTTGAGGATATTGCACAAATTAAGTATCTTCAAGCCGTGCTGATGCCTACCTTGATCCTCTACAAGACTTCAGTCACGTATACCTGCGGCCAGTGTAGGTAGCTAAGCTAGTTTTTAATCTCAAATTTCTTTTCTTCTTACTGACGCACCTTATTAAATACCTCGTAAAAAGTGGGCCACGTTATTTCATGATGTTGCGTCAGTTTTTTTAACTAAATGCATTTTTACACTTTTATTATTTTTACTATAAATCTGTAATTTTAATTTTCCAACATAACAGGAAAAATAATAATAAAAACAACTTTATCGAGTGTCACGCGGTACTTGTTTACTTTCAATGTCCATGAATGAAAAGCCTTGGATTTCCCCAGCATACATCTAGGTTTGTCTTGTGGTTTAATACTACTATACTAACTACCAGCAAAATGTCTTCTCATTGTCTGATGTAATTCAACGGAGAAGTGAAACAAGCAATACATATTCTTGAGGTTACAAATAATCCTCATTAAATACATGTTGCGCAACTGGTGAAGCAGTTTAATGGTAACATCACCCATCCATAATCTTCAGCCCAGAATTGGATTGAACAAATAGCATTATATCAGCGATTATGTTCACAAACAACTGATCTTTTAGGATCTGATAAACGAGACTATCTGTTGCGCAAGCACAACCGGATTTGGCGGGCGGCGGCGTGCCGGCACTGCCGACGGTGATGGTAACCTTTGCAAATCGAAAACGTCAAGTCCGGCTGACTTGACCTACATCGCGCGCTTGTGAAATTTCTCCTGCGCCTCGCTGCTTCCAAGAACGTACGGCCGACACTGGGGATTCCCCACACGCACTTACAATTTACCTGCTTTACACAATTCTTAATCAGATTACAGCAGTAATATCTGCTGGATCGTTTTACATAACAGTAACAATAATGTAATCTATTGTTAAATGCACTGCATTGTCTATTGAGATGTAAACAGATTACAAGTCACCATTGACCTTGTTGACCCGAGCAGATGTATTTTATTGACGAAGAACACCTATTAAACTGTTGTGGCCAATACGGACCGGATGCGGTCAATTTGCTTTAATTATTGTAACCAGCACGGAATTGGCCTTAGGTGAATACTGTCAAGGAAATCTGGTGTCTGAGCTTTCTCGGTTGTAGTTTTGTCTACTACAACTGTAGAAATTAACTTTTTTTTTTATTCTCGGTACCTGCTGAATTAATTTTTGGTTCCAAGTTTAAGTTAATTTTTTAAACTGGTGTGCAATAGATTAGTTGGTTATAATCGATATTACCGTGTAACCACGGCTCAGATAATCTTCGCTACAACACACTAGTTCCAAGAATAATGAATCATCGGAAGTAGGTAATACTATATTTTTTGGTGCGGACATGATGACAAATACACGTAAAACTGCTTCTCGTTGGCAATAAGTAGTTCTATCATTATTTACGACTTCATTTAATAGCTTTACAGGTAAATTAGATTGAATTGAACACTGACAAATGTTAAGGTTTTTAAAATAGAGGTCATCATCTTGTTAATACTTTCATTTTTCCTTTACTTTTTAATTGAAGTTGACTTTAGTTTTAGACCACGTGTTCCTTGATCTGCTTATAGTTAACCCCGACCTTTAAAAAGTCCGTGGGAATGGATAAATTACAGCACATTCTAGTCTTCGTAATGTAGAATATTTTGCCATATAGGACGTCCTTATGCAATTCTCTATTGTGGGTAAAAAATTCGCAACTCGCACACCTGCGGCTGGGTGACGTCATCAATGGAGCATGCGGCGGTTAGTCTGTGAAACTCATTGTTTATGCCTTTGTACAACATTTTTACTTGAACATAAACTTGGTTTATGGGACGCGTGTGAAAGAATTTCAACTTTTGCTTAAATTTTATTAGGTAGATTTTAAGAAAAATAAAATACAAGAGTTTTGACCTACTCCTAGCAGAAGTTGATCCAATAAATCAATAATGGACCGAACAGCAAATGACCTGTGACCTACCATTATTTGGCATCCTGGCATGACCGTGTTGAGTAGGTCATGTAAGCGGGCGTAAAAATTAAACCGATATTGTCAACTGACTGTAAAGTAAACAATCTGAATAACGGTTCCTACTTTAACAAATCCACTCATTTATATCTTAGTTCTAAGACAATAAGATCCCTTACTGCGATATCTACCACTACAACACAAAACGAGCTTTTATGCAGTTGCACAAGTAGCAACAATAAACTCTGGGCCGACTTCTTTATTACCTTTAAAAGATAACACGACCAACGTTATCCATTTTGACCCATTACATAAAGTGTTTTCCATTGTCTCCTGGCGTTCATTGCGTTCGAACTACGCAGCTAACAAATCAGGGACAAAGAGAACAATACTGTAAAGACACTAAAAGGGACGAACAACACTTTCTAGATATTTACTTCCCAACTTCGTAGAATGGAAAATTTCCCGCTTACGTAGCCATTTTTCCTGAACAACTTCGTCCATTTGCCAACAATATTTTTAGCTTCGACGGTAGTTGGCGTCTGGCAACTTGATTCTGACATAGCAAATTTAAATACAACTAAAGCCATGGTATCTAGCCATAATACGTCTAGACCGTTCAAAATGACTTGCAAATAAAGTTGTAAGTACAACCATGAAATTTGAAGTCAAGGCGACTTCACTATAACTGAATGTAGATTTTATCATGATTGCTTATTACAATGATATTATAGAACTATAGATATGTTACGTTCATAGAAATTACGATTTAAATCCGTTCCGAGCTATTCCAAATTGCACACATTGACAAATGTAACTGATAAGTAAAACAAAAGATACGAAATAGCACGCAAATGAAAGAGATAGCTATAGTTTTAATGATTGCATTTCAGTGGTACGCACGTGACACACAAGACGTCCCAATTGGGACGTATTTGAGTATTCACAGCGCGAGCGCTTATAACATATCTGCTTTTGTTTTTATATAATATCATTGGCTTATTATTATTTTATTGTTGCCACTTGTAATGTAAAGAACATTTTATTAAACTCTTAACATTGAATAAAGCACTTCACTGGCTGGTACATTAATTATTTAGCCGATAATAATAATATATTTACATTAATTTGCTTATTGATTTAGATGTCGTTATTCTGTATCGTTTAGACCGCATCCATGGAATTGGTTTACGAAACTTTAAATAAATATCCTTCCCATTATGTTTGTATTCCAATCGATTAACTATCTCGGTCACATTAAGTTGTCAGACTAAAGGAGCTGTCGCTGTATTGCTAAGTCATGCAGCCTCGGAGCTTGTCGTGGCGTCTATAGCACTATATCCCACCACCCACTTTGTAATTTCATGTTGACGTTCATCCCCATAAACACACCATAAACTGGAATATTTGTCTGTTTCAAACAAATATTGTAAATCAGTAAATTTTGTTCGAGGAAAACCGCTCAAAAGGAATCGAGTCTGACTTACCTTTTGCTGTATGACAATAATAGTTATGGCTGAATATTACCATTCCTTTGTATTTAGTCAAACAGTAATTAACTTAGTAAAGTTTGTAGCTGGTAGTTGGTATTCCAAGAATTGTTTCTAGCTATGCGGTGTTCAATTTGAGAATATCTTAATATTAATTTTGGTCTATGAAAAGACAATTTCTGTTTATATAATTTGAGAGCTGTTTTATATTAATATTGAACTATACAAATTTAATTAAGTTTATCAAGCAAACCAGGAAAACAGTTTTGTCTTTCGTAATAGTCAATAAATAGCTGAATCTGTCATCCTCATCACCAATAAGGTTATTTTAGTACTGGTACCTAACATTATGTATCTATTTATTACTTTGATATTATGTATTTCCTGTTTGTTCAAACAATCATTATTATATTGTACAAAATAAGTGGTTATTCTGAACCTTTACCTTCTAACGAGGAATTTATTGGAGGCAGTATCTGAAGAATGCTTCATTTCAAATAGATGAGCCCATATTTTTGTTCAAGACATACCAAATGTAAATGAATTCCGTTTCACGCGGCTGATTGATGCGTTCCATTATGCCTTTAGCTACGGCTACTTAAAGGTTAAAAACCCTAACGTAATATTATTGAAACAAAAAAAGTTGACAATAGATCGCAGTTCTATTATATTACAGTTGTCTTTCGATCTTTTGTTTACTGTTGGGTTTCAGCGGACGAGCCGAATTCAATGAACACAATCGGATAACAATTTAAAGTCATAAAATTTGGAGATGGCCATTATGAAGTTATGCCGCAAAGCTTGTGCCGAAATTTCCTGGAGCTCTTTTGGTGATATTGTAACGGTGCAACAATAATTGCATCGAAGTGTGGTTAGCTCGAGGATCCGTTAAAGGTAGTTAAGGATCCCAGCGGCTGACCGGTGACCACGGGTGCCCAATGACTCATCGGGTCGGCTCGCTCGGAATGCCACCGGACATTCAGACCATACCGTTTATTTATCTTCATCGCGGGTTTATGAAGCTAGGCTCCCTGTATAATTAAATATTAACAGAGCAATTAGATCTTTATACATTATAAAGTTCTAAACAAAGAATCCCTGTATAAATTAGCCAGCTTAATTTTCTTTGTTTCACGAGGCTACAATAATTACGTCACAATAATAAGCTTAGAGCTGATATTTACAACAGCTGCGGAGTCCTTGTTCCGATTATGGGCAGAATCGTGCTTGCCGTTCTGTAGATTACTGACATTTTCCACGTTTCCGCCTCAAGTGCCTTATTAAAAGATGTCATACTTACGCTGCGCATTAATTATTGCATTAGATCATTGTTATAAATATTTGCTTAGCCAGGATTCCTATAATGTTAACGAACGACGTTCATTTTATTAATCTACTGAAAAAATATTCCAGTAGAAGAGATTGCTTTGGTAGTACCTACGTAGGAAGGAAAACAAAGGCGATTTGTTATGGATACATGGTATAAAATTAAATAAATTAACTTGAGTTAATGTTTTTACTTGTGCCCAATGATATTATAGAACTATAGATATGTTACGTTCATAGAAATTACGATTTAAATCCGTTCCGAGCTATTCCAAATTGCACACATTGACAAATGTCCGCAGCGCACGCATCCTTATCGCTCTAACGTCAAAACAATATCGCTTTCTCTTTCTTAACTTGAACATGGCGCATGGCGTCTGGCACGTGACTGCGCTCGACGCAGGCCACACGCAAACTAAACACAAGACGTCCCAATTGGGACGTATTTGAGTATTCACAGCGCGAGCGCTTATAACATATCTGCTTTTGTTTTTATATAATATCATTGCTTGTGCCTATCTAAAAAGTATGAAGTTATATAAATTGTATCAAGCACGTTCTGAATTGAATTATAATTGGCATGTAATTTATGTTAAAGCCGATGTATTACCAGCGCCTCATCTGCATAAGAATAACAATTTCAACCCTCAATATTCGACGAATAATAGGGCTATGAATTGAGCCGGTATGCCGCCCACAACAAAATTCGTGATAGACGGCACAATAACCGCACTACCAATACCGACGCCATTATTTAATGAACCCTCGTCAGATGAAAAGGTCAAATTATTTGAAAAGATTAATCTCGTAATTTATGTGGGCCTAACGCGCCCCGACAGATTTCTCGCCTGACAGACAAAGTTATATGACATCGATTTCAAGTAACACAAAGAAAAATTAACTTGTTTTTTAGACCTCGTAACTTCTCATTTGTCATGGGATAGTTCAAATATTTTGATGTTTACTTCTTTCTTTATTTCTTCCTTCACGGTAAGCTTTAGTATTTCGGAGTTAATATTAATCAAAGGACGTAATTCATCAATGTGGTATAAATTGTCGGGTGGATAATTTGCACGGGCATGCCAGTTTATTGAGAGTAATGCACTCGTAAATGTTTACGACTGTGGCTGCGTTTTCAATGTTATTTAAATCATTTTTGAGATGCCTACAGCACCATAATATTTATTTATATTATAGCCTTTAAAATTGCAGAGTATTGATGATACATATTTTACCTTTATGGTCCTGTTGAATTCATGCTAAAACTTTATAGCCATCACCTTGTAAGCGTGTAAAATTGAAATGCTCTTTCTGTTTTTTTTTGCAACACAAAATATTAATACCCTAATTTTTACCCAAAATATCTTTTTAAACACTTATTATGTTTGAAATTGGAACGTTTACAATAATATTTTTTTATAGCATGGGATGTCAGTAAATAACTGAATTAATGGATTTCGAATGGCTACTTACGCGCCGCAATTCTTCGAAACCAATTTTGTATTTGACTACACCTACGCATTTCTTAATTGCGGAGCATTTGCAGAAGGTCGCATGTCATTTTGGTGCTGGAATCTGTTTTTATTTTCAACTTCTACTTGTTATGACTCTAATCTTGCATAATCATTAAATATTCTTTGGACCTGTTTATGTTTTTTCCATCGTCATGAATAAAACCTACGTCCAATTTAAGTTGTTTGAATTGGTAGATCATTGAACCTACAGGTGATCAAACTTTATGAAACTTCCTACGTCCTTGTAAATGTATTTATTGTGTAGTACTATCGATTTTTGGTTAATAAACATTTAAAATTAACATATTAGATTAGCCAAACTTCTTAAACAAAGGAAATAAAATATTTTTCCTCAATCTCTCTTTGTCTGTTCTTCTCAATCAGAGGTTGATTACACGCCTGGGCTGTTATGCAAACGATTCCGAGTATTTACGAGATGGGGTCAATCTTCAGGGTTACGATACGACCTAACTTTTGATTAACGAAGTGAATTGCACATAATAAGGATATAAGTTGCAATTCAACTCTCTCTCTCTGGAAGTTCTTAAGTCTCTCAACCCAAAATCTCGTTAAAGTCGACCACTTAACATCATATTTAGTAAAACCAACCACTAAATATAATTAAATGAAATTGTTAAATACTGGCTTAGCAAAGGAAATTAGTTTTATTTGTCATTTTAATGACCACAATTCAGCCTCAGTGGTTATAGGCAATAAGTTTATGGTCTATAAACTGAAGAGCTGCGGGTACATGTTTACATTTTTTGGAACGCCTACATCACTTGTAGATTAATTATGCCTTTTACAACGGTCAGTGTGTGTTTATGACTGACGTTGTTGAGCGCTGGTGCGGCGGCTGCTCGTGCCCGACATGCTTGCACTAATTCAATTATTCCGTTTATGTAGCGCACCGATCGCGTTGCATATTGAATTTCTGACCGACGCACCTCCAGCCCAATTAGGAGGACACTAAAAAGGTTCTGCGTTTGTTTGCGCCTCATTGTTCTCATCGGTATCTGGGCTACCGCCATAGTTTCGCAACTGGCAAGTCTCTGTTTCCTCGTCTTTTTAAGAAATCGAAAGTTGTTGATTTTCTGCAACGAGGTTCGTTGCAGTTGCGAAATTGTGCGTAGGTGCGGTGCATAATGCGCGGGGGCCCGTCTGGTCGGCGGCGGTGGCGGTGGCTGCGGCGACCACGGCGGGTGCCGAGGGGCGGCCGGTGGTGTTTACGATGCACCGGTGCGACGGCGCCGAGTGGGGCGTAGGCGTCGCCGGGGGGCGTCGCGCCAGGCTTATCAGACGGTGGCGGGGCCGGCGCGCGAGCCTCACTCAACGTTCCATCGCTGGCCGCGCGTGTCGTGCATGCTAGCTGACACCGGTTTTAGATAACAAAAACCTTTGTCCAGTCGAGGCAATAATATTTACAAACTGCGTGCTTCGCGCAGCGTAGTTTCTGAGGGGTTTTCCAACGCCGACCGACATCTGTCAGTCGATTGTTATTGTTGCGCGCACGCGGGAATCGCGCTCGTTGTATCAAGTTACGACAAGTTTTTTGAAGTTTTAATTGAAGTTTCCTGTTGCATTGTGAAGTGTGTTATTTGGATTGCACTAAGAGGAAATCGGTAAGTGTTAATCTGTTTATAGGCCATGATATGAGGGGCCGGGGGTTTTCAAGATCTAAAGACTTGTGACGTTAAGACAAGGGTAAATGACATCAACAACGTGTTGCCAATTTTGTTTGTTAACCAACAAACAATATACGCAACACAACTAACGTAACCACATTGGTTGTTGAGATTGGGGTTAATGGAGGCGAGATCGTTGAGGTAGTTGGTTTCGTTAGGGGTGCGATGACGATGACTGTGTGGTGGTTCTGGCGCGCATGTGACGCCGCGACGCTGCGCGCGCGCACCGTGTCATCGTTCGCGGTCAGTTGAACGAACCCTCCGCCGACCGACGTCAACCTTGCCATAATCGCGATTATTTGCATCGCCATTGTACCACTGTGGGCCGTAAGTGAGCCTCTAATTGTCTCACCGACTGCTCGGATGAACCCTTGAGGGAAATCTCTCTTCAATACATAACATTGACGTCGCGGGTTGTTGACTTTGCAGTATTTTTAATTTATCGTTTCGCTAGTGTAAATAAGGTTTCATTGCGATCATGATAAGAGTACTGTGGCACATTGTTTGCTTTCTATTTTATCGGCAAGTCTGCTGATAATTTTTATTGAATGTTCCATCCTTTTGGTTGGATATTGACGTATTTGCATTGTGGAAATGTGAGTTATTATTTGCTTTTTGTTTTCGATTGACGATGTTCACATGCAATTATATTACCGTACCTATGTATTAAACAATGAAATTTAGAGTAACGTTAGTCCCTATTCAAGAATCCACTTTAAAATAACACTCAGATATAACAACATTTGCCTGTCTTGCTCTATTTTGTACTTCAACATAAAACGGAAAAAAAATATTTCATATGATAAGATATAACTAGGAAATAGAATTAACTGATACGATCGATGGTCTTTACATAGGTGTTATTTACCTAGTGTTTTGTTTTACACGTGTGTTCTGCAATGGATAATATTTAAGACGCCATAGCTTACAAGTTTGTAATAATTACTTGGGAGTACTGATATTACTTGTTCTTACACCTATGCAAAACTGGATCCGGGATGTCAACTATAAACTTATTTTTCTACTACGCCTGCTGAGAATGAATGTGTAGTCCATCTGATGGTAAGTGGAGTACAGCCCGTGGACATCAACAATCCAAAAAAGGCAGATTGTAGATGCGTCGCCACAGCTGAGGACAACTGTGTTATGCCTGATAGTTTCTGGGCCTGATCTCACCACCAACAACAGAACACAGTAATGCAAGCACAACTATTTGGCGGCAGGTTAATGGTGAAACGGTGGTGCTGCCGCTCTCGAGCTTGTTCACAAGAGCTCTACCACCAATAATATTAACTCAAGTAATCAGAAATGATTTGTTAGCCTAGTAAATAAAACAACAAATTCCATGTTGGCACTAACAGCGGTCCTTGAGGCACCCCATTAAAAAAATCTCGTAGCCAATAAATTATAACTTAAAATACAATTTCATTGCTATCAAAAACAATATTCTAAACTGTTAACAAAATAAACGAAAGAGTCAATAAGCTGAGCAATATTTATAAAAATACGATAAAGTAAATGTTTGTCTATCATAAGCTTGATATAAATCCTCATAATACGTAGACAATATCAATTGATTGATTAAAGAAAGATAAAATGTTAATATGTAACGCATGTAATTTAAGACACATGTGGGTTCAGTGTATTCACAGAATACTGTATACATACAGAATACAAGGGCATCCTGTTGCGTTATTCAAATTAGTCGTCTACAGGGAGGCATTATTCACCGCAGTTTCATAAAAATGTATAAATCTATTTTATGCGGGCTTATTATTCGTTGTGTGTCGTTTAGTGCGTCTTGTCTCTAGACGAGGATCATAAAAATATTATAGTTGGTGTAGGCATACTTTTATTACTATTTATATGACAAAAAGACCAATTAGACATTTTGCTCTATAACCTATTATAACTAAATACATAAATCACACAATATAGTAGAGCTTGTACTATGGGTACTAGAATATCTAATACTAATTAATACAAATATACTTTTCTTTTATAAATTCATACTTATTATACATAGAAACACCCTGACCATTTTTTATAACGACATGCATATATCTATAAAACTAACATGTTTTATTGCCAAATTATGGGAAAATTACGGTTTCCTTTGTATCTTTCAGGACATGGAAAACCCAACACGCAATTTTATATTACCTACATTCAGAATTCAAAATATTCACTCTCTTCAGCAAAAGAACTTATTTTCCTTATATTACTCTCTTTTTGTTTTATGTCTTCAAGGCCTTAAGTTTTTACCTGTGTGTTCATTTACAATAGTATCCAGACAATAGTAGTAACATTTATATTCAATCCATATGGCTCTTTATATAAAGAAAGCGTTTGAAACAGAAATTATGACATACTAATGGTTTAACTGTTGGCATTGTGATGTACGGATATGAATTCCGTTTGACAAGACCTTGGGCTCCTGCCAACTTGATGTCAGTTACTTGATTGTACATTTGCGCTGATGTATCGGAATTCGTGAAGCTACTTACTATTGAAATTACGTCTCATTTATGTTATACTTCGCACAAAATATTAAGAGATAGTAAAAAAAACATTGAAGTAATGACGCAAATATAATAGGTATACGTCATTCCATGTTGCCTGTGCCAATTTTCTAAAAGATTTCGGAAAGCTCTTTTATTGTTTAACTGCTCTAACTAAAACTTTGTACGATAAAGTCCAGACAGTTCATAGAAGTAGTGTAGGGCAGTGATTGTGAAATATTTTGCGATAAGTGCAAGTGTTTGTGCAGCTAAGTGTTCGTGGAAAGGCGATAAGCGGTGTGCTGGTGCACCGGTGTTGGCAAGCCATTGGGATGCCGCCATGCCGCTATCTGTCCTGATAACGCGAGCCCAACGTGTCCTGCACAACCAACTCTATTATTGAGACATGTTTAAATTCAAAGTGTTAACAAGATAGTTAAATTGCGGGACATGATTTTGATATCATTTTATATCTCAATTACGAGGTTTATTGTCAATTCAACTTGAAATTAATTGCAGCCGCTCCTAGTGTATTTATACTTCAATATAGTTGCTTCAGATAACCTTCTTGTTTAAAGAACTGTTCAGAAAAACCTTCGATAAGAATTGTAACAGTTACCTTTAAATAAACTACGGACAAAGTAGATAACGATGTTGAAACATTAACATGTTTTTCCTTGAACAAAACACATGTGACGTTTGTGATGGGCGTACAATTATCTCGGGTGGTGCTAGTCGGTGCCAGGCCACGGTGAAGTGTGGCCTTTCCGCACCCAACTGATAAACCGAAATGCTTTCAACTGCGCGGGCGCACGTTTCGTAACATTAACGGGATTCCCTGCAACGTATTATTCCTATCTCGACGATTTTTTTGTTTCGCATTTATCACAACTTATGAAATAAAAAAACCTCCCCGTCTAGGTCACGTCTCGAACAATTTAATAGCGACACAAAACCATACAAACTTTTTTATTGTTGACACGAAAATTGAAAGGAAAAAAACAGCTACCGTAATAACATTGATAAATAAGTGGACTTTTGTACTCTTAATCTTTATTGCCATCGGTTGTTTGGTATTGCAATTGTCTTTCGCTAAAATATTGCAGGTAATAAAGCATTTTGTTAGTCCGCAATGGAAGGCCCGAGTCTACCTCAAAAGAAATTAGCATAAGTGCCGCCAAACACAGCGAGCACCGAGACAATGGCTTTGTCTGTCTATCTGTCCGTTCGTCGCCTACTATAACTGTTTCGTTATGTCTTACAATGTTATTTAAACGAGCACCGACAAAGTGAATTAGTTGCCATATATACGCATTGCGATTCCAATAACGCTCACTATGTCGTTAAACACGAAAAGTGGCGTAAACTTTGTTCTCAACATTACCTTTGAGACGTTTATTACTACCCGCGGCTACCAGTCGAAAGTAATGCCTACTTTAACTTTATAACTCTTTATTTGCTGCACCTAACCTTTAAGTATGCATTTTATTTTTAAATGCCGTACCCACATAAGGAGTAACTTTATTATCGCGTTCCAAATCTTTAATTTTGCGTTTGTATCATGTTGTTTCCAGTAAAATGTTTTAATAATGAGAATTTGCGCTGTATTGACACTGGTATGCCCCGAATAAGCTGACATTAATTGTATTCTAGATGAAATATGGTTGAAAACGGCTATTGAATGTTTGATTTATAAAAGTACTGCAGATCGGTTATACCGATGAAGGCGACGCAGTTAAAAAATAATAAAACAAGGAATAAGACGCGTGTAGGCGTCGCTCTCGAGACTGTCTCGACGCCTCGTCGGCAACATTTTGCACAAGTACAACAAGTAGGTACCTAATTTAATGAAGATTCCATTAGCCCTATACTTCCAACAAAGAACATTCATTTATACAATGATCTTTAAAAAGTCATAGTAAAAAAAGCTAACAGAGTATTCGTAGGTAACGTCCGTACCAAATACAAATTACACACTAAATCGATTTAACTCTTGGAGTATTTATCACACACCGACCAAAACAATTAAGTAACTTTAGAACCTTACCTATACATATATTACAGCACAGGTACTTCTTGTTTGTGTCGCATTCATTTTGTTATTGCGACACTTCCAACTAATTAATACGAGATAATGCACACAAGTGTACGCAATCTGACCGCGCGAAGAAGCAAAATAACCATTAGCGCGCAGATGCAATTTGCATTGCCATTTAACGCGTTAGGATTATACTCTTTGTTCTACCGCAATCGTGCAGCTGCCTGTTCCTTATCGGCGCACAACAATAAATACTGATTTAAAACAGTTCTAACTGTAGATAACCCGTTACACCCTTTAGCAACATTCAATCTTAATTAGACTTGTACTGTGTCAAAAGCCTTGGCCAAATCAAAAATAGATTTTTCAGTAATTACGTGCCTATTCAAATTGAGAATGAAATATAACCATCATATTAATGAGAACAGTCTTATTATTGAGTGCAATGTAAAAAAACGCGTTGGTTTTTTGGACAAATGTGCGGTTGGCCGGCGCCGCGCGGAATGCTTGCCATTTCCGGACGATATCCGGTCCTTGGTTCGGCGCCATACGCAGCGCTTTAGATAACCTTATCGTGTAATTTACGTGACGAATCATAATCCTTGTAGATATAATAGAATTGTAAAAATGTATTTGTTATGTTATTTAAAAAAAAAAATGTATTCGTACTGTTTTGACATATTTTTGAATTTTCAGAGAATTTTAGCCTAAATCTTGAATATCCTTCTATTTCATTTTAAGTTTCTTTTGGCATCTAAAATCTGAATTCAATTTGAATTTTATTAATTAACAGGTTTCGAAATATGCTTATTTTGTAATATTTTTTTTCTTGGCCAATGTAACGTGATGATTCATAGTAAATAATGAATCATTCGACGTAATCGAGTTTTTGAATTGAACCGACGACGGCGAATGTAAATACTCGATCGTAGCTGTAGCAGTAGTGACCTGCGATAGAGAGCGACGGTGACTCACGCGGGTTTTCCGAGAAACACAGAATGGAACAGTTTTCGTGAAAACGAAGGTCGACTCCGGTCGGCCAGGCGCTGTAATGACCGTCTCTTTTATACCGACGTAAACCCATTTTCTTTGTAACTACAAATTTTGTTTCATATACTGTAGTGTGCTGTAGATAATTATGCTAATTATAAGTAACCCTTTGTCCTTTACATCGCTAAGGCTTATAATTTTATATGTACGGAGGGTGCATTATGGAAAGCGACAGTGCATCGATCGCCGTGTACCGACACAAGCCAATATTTCGCCGCGAACTGCTGTGTTATTCATTGCTGCTTAGGTTTCAGTTTCGCTTTCTAGTGTTTTCGTATTTACGGCAATGGTTGTCGCTCGAGCGTTAGTTTCGTGCAATAAAGGTAAAGTGAAGGGACGTTGGCGCGGTGCCAGGGCGTCGATTTATTTTATTATTCGCTCGGTGGCGGTCAATGTCGCGACAGCCCGTCGGCGGCGCCATACATCGCTTGCATGTGTTGCTCTTATTATTTCTACAGCTTTAACTTTTATTACACTTAGTTAATTTCTGTCATTATAAGTCCACATTTGTACAATACATACTTCTATTTTCATCGCGTAGTACCCATTTGACAGGACAAAACAAGGTTTTTCAAGTCTGTAAAAAGTAAATTGGTTACTCTACTCTAAAAACTAACGGAACCTTGAGTGCGGCTTCACCTCTCCTTTTATTATGGCCAATCCATCAAGGTTTAGGTTAACCGAACAGATTTATTCTACTCATTTAAGAAATTAATGAGTTCAAATCAATCCTTGTCTATTCTTACTATGATTTAATATTTCGTCAATTTGTTATACCAGAGTTTGGATTAAATCATCTAATCTAATTTACCGTTCCAAATTACTACATCAAATTTAATTCATCTAGCAATGCAACAAACGGTTCTTTATTTTATTCAGAATCAGTTCAAGGAATTTTCTAACTCGACGGAGCGTCGCTATTAGTATGGGCAATTAGCGCTCTGTTAATGAGCTCCCAGACAACCGACCAGATACGAAAAGACCAGTTGTAGAACATATTTTGAGTGTCGAATGGTCACTTTAAGTTGATAGCGTAATAGCCTGGGAGTGTTTTATGGCTCCCGTTGTTGGCGATGTCAATAAGCCCTGTATTTCCAAGGAATTGGGGTCAGTTTTCGAGTAACACTTGAGGTTACAGATAACAGAACATCAGGAATTTGACGTTGCATACTTCCGTACATTAGATCTGTAGTAGGTTCATGTTAACGATTAGTTGCTGTTTTGTTTAGTCATTATTGTTTCGTTTGAGAATTTCATCTATTTTGTCGTTTGTTTTTAGGGAATTCTAAATGGATGGATTGTGTTTTTTGATATGCCATCGTTGGGATAGCTTTATATCAATTTTTATTAGGCCTGTATAGTATTGTTCTATTGTGAATGATGGTGGATCTAGAAATAGTGGCCAGAATTGCTTTAACCTTGATAGCTAGTGGTGGCCAAATATTGTTTGGTTGGTGGGCGCGCCTCACTCACCTGTCGCGCGATCACGCGGCCGCCACGTGCGCACGGTGTAGTAGTACGCGACGCGCAGCGCATGCCGATCCTTCTAGTCTTCAATAATATCAGCGGGGAAATCTAGCTAACTATACCACCTTTGTATTGTCGAAACAACAATACAAATCCATAAAACGCCGCACCACCTATGTTTTACAGAAAGTTTTCCGAATGCTAATTTCGCACATTATAACGAGTCAACCACCTTTGTTATTGTGAACAAAATCGACATACTATACTACGTCTTATTTTTTTTACCGTTTGTTAGTGTTGGTTCTTTCTAGAAAAATATGTTTTGTCGATTCTTAGAATAGTTGAGCTATAAGTAAAATAGAAATTTAACAAACAGTCCCAGGTATTCTAAAACCGTAAATAAGACACATGTGGATTTTGCAAGCATGTGCGATGCTTCGGTACATTCCCGCCGACATTTTATACGCTTTCCAAATTATGTTTTTATTTGTTTTTACAATTTGATGGCGAACAGTGTGCAGATGTGCGATATCGGGCATCGTTCCCGGAAAGCCGTGTGATACCAGGCTAAAATAAACTGTGACGATGCGCAACTTCGGGAAATCGCGACAATTTCAATTGAGGAAAACAAAAACAAATAAAAATATCAAAGTACTTCTTCGAAACACTTGGCTCGCATTTTGAAGCTTCAACGTAACGAGTAATGGTATATCTACTTACTTATCTATAGGAAAACTATATCGTTGCTGAAGCTTATATTAAGAAGTAATTTTCGCCTTCCTTCGTTATTTTATCGTGCCAACCCAGCTATCGAAATTGTAGAGATGTCGCATGTGTTTTTTTTTCTAGTGGATACTTCTTAGCACTACAACTCAGAATGGCTCTGGTCACGGTGATTTCTTAGATATCTCTCAATTCCTAAAATTAAATTTGGACAGTCAAGCGTCGGAAGACAAAGCGAATCTGTCTCCACCTTTGTTCAACAATTGGCATTTGGACATAGCCATACACACACAAACGATTAGATAATGCATTAGTGAGTGAGCATACGTGCGGATAACGGTGCTCCTTATCAAGCGTGTGTGCTGAGCTAAAACCTCACCCAGTTGTTACACAAAGAAAATTGAGTATTTCGCAATTCAGGTGTACTTTACACCTTCTTGCAAAAACATTGTACAGGATCCACTCATAAACAAGTGTTACTGAATTTAATTTATGCCTGGTGGCGCTTCTATATCATGCCTGAATAAAACTCTATTGCTTCCTTCCTCGTATAATGTTGAAGATTCTAAGGAAAATTGAATAACTTACTTTACATGACAATGCACGTGTCGGACTATTGAATTAGTTGTAAGTGTAACAGCAAAAAACAAAAGCATGACAGAAGCGGCCGAAGACAATACGTCACTACTAGATATAGTGGTGATCTCATTGGCAGCCGTGCGATAACGCCGGTGTGCACGCTGATCCCTCAAGGGCTGCGCCGGCCCACGCCAAGGTTTCCCAGAAAATTCTAGCCCTAGTTAAGCAGTTACGCAGGATGACGCATCCAGTCATAATTCAAGGTGAACAGTTTCACCGTACTACTTAATAAATGTCAGAGGTATTGAAAAATAACAATAAAACATCGATGACCTCATTCATTCGAAAGCAAAGCTTTCGAAATGAATGTCACTGAAACAACCGAGGAATTTTCAGTGGAGAAACTCCAAGAGAAACGCGAACAGGATCTAGATTACCGAAAAACAAAGTTATGAAGACTAACAAGCAAGAATGTAACATAATAAACCGTCAGTTAATTGTTAGGTAAAGCACCGTGACCAATTAACGTACATGTTACCAGCAGCGATACAATGCGCGCGCGCATTTGAGACGAATTTCATTTAAGCAATTGTAGTAATTGACCGGGCACAGCTCCTTCCGGAGCGGTCTGCGACGGCTTTGTCTTCTGTCTACTTGCAGCGGTGCACGAGGTCGACATATCGCATTATGTGTTGATTTATACCTCTATCATTTACTCGAGTAGATTGGGGACAGCTCTTTCCGACTGGTATTTAAAATTGCTGTATACGGTTATAGATTGACGCATTGATTAAAAATCGTTTTTACATTTTCCCACAAGACCAAATAAGGCGGTATTGAGGTTGGCGTCTATGGCACCGGCGGCGCCCACGGGTCCGCGTAACGCGTCCTTGCGACAAGGTCCGACCAAGCCTCCCGCCCACCGGCTCGTCACTCGCATCACACATTACAAATGCTCTATCATTACTATAATAGGCTTCAAATACCGTTATCTTAACTGTTCATAGAAATGGCTCCAAGCTTTCGCAATATATTTTGATTGATCGTGTCAATCTGTTCGGATGTCTGCAATATTTCCAGATATTTTTTGTGCGAAAACCGCGCCAGTAGGCGTGGAGCGGCTTTGTTTTGAGTATAAAGCATTACCTCAGATAAGTAACTACAGCCGCGTGCGATGCGAAATGATGCGAAATATTTCCGGAGTTAGAGGAGTATTCTATTAATAAATGATTGGACGACGCTCGTGGGCGAAGATTTGGGACTGGCGTGCGCGGGCGCGGCGACGGCGGCGGCGCGCGGCAGTAGCGCGCGATCCGCCGCGGCCGGCCGCCGTACGCGCGCCAACGAACGAACGACCCGCACTCCCGCGCACGAGACTTCCCGCGAATCTCGCGATATACGACCCACGATCCGCCCCTAGCCCACTCGAGCCGACCCTGATACGACATCCCGTTCTATCGAATTGTCTCACCGGTGCACTGACGGATCGACCTCACTGTAGCTAATACCTACTGCACTTTGCGAGGGCGGATTATAACGAACAAATCGACTAACAAACTCGAACCGCACGAAGGTGTCGCGTCGCAAAAAGCGCAACACAATAGAGTAAGCGTCTAATTATAAACGTGGTGGAACAACTCCGCATCATGCAGAACATCGATCCTCTGGAGATCGCCAACATCCTGGCCACGGAGTTGTGGTGCCAGCAGGTACTTCTTAACTCCTTGTGTTAAAAAACACCCTCTATGTTGGAACAACTCTTCATTTTCTAGACGCTTCGTCCATATAATTATTTATCATCTATTGTAAAATCTTTTCCATGTGCTCGTAAAAGTTCTCTATAATCTTGTCAAGGCTCCAGGAAATTAGTGTTAATGAATCCTTATCACATGTAATTTGCAATGAGTAAAAGATCCAAAAGCGGCTGCCCAGTAGAACATCAGCGGAGAAGTGACAGATTTATGAGCCGCTTTCATCACGCCTGCCATTACCGAACATATTATATTTACTACACGCATTCCTAACATAAATATAATTAAGGAGTATAACGCGTAAGATAAACATCAAATTAAGGGGTAGAAAGAGATCCGAGTTGTTTCTTTACCAATAATTATTAAAAGACCAATAGAAAATTGGTACTTTAATTGCACGTGTGCACCGTTGGCGTAGTGGTTAAAGCGGTCGCCGCTTTCAACTGCACTGTGATCAGCAAAGATTTGTTCTGACTCAGGGTGTGCTTTGCTTGTTTGAAATGTATGTTTGTGAACACTCCCGTAACACAGGAGTGCAGGCGTCATTTAAAAAAAAAGAGCTTGAGAAGAATACAAAGCTGAAGTTATGTCTATGAGAAGACATTGGTACGTTGGTGCAGGTAATTTTCGGTAGAAAAATGAGCAAATTAGCACTATGACTTCACACATTTAACAAGAAGTAATTCTGAAGGCATTAATGCCAAAATAGAGTATTGCGAGTACCGTTTTATCTATTTTACGCCCGCGTGGTACGACAAACCTTAACAAATTATATAGCTTCCTCATGAATTGCTATATTTATTGGTAAAACCGGATGAAAATCCGTTTAGTAGTTTTTAGTGAATCACGAACAGATGAGCCAGATGACTTTATTTTATTATACGTTAAAATTGAAAAAAAAAACTTGTTTAAAGCCAAAGCAAAAAAAAAAAACAATTTGAAATTAAATATAGGTCAACGTGTCACACTGGCCTGCAATGACTCGCAGTGAGTGGAAAAGCACACTTTAGTGGTTAGGAAAATACAATTTTCCTTCTAATGTTATCTTTTATCATAAAGATGAGTCAAGTTTTGAAGTAAATAATATTGGACGAGTGTAGCAGCAGTAGAATGAAATTTATTATTGTATACAAAATATTAAATTTTGATATGTTGTTGTTGATTGTAATAAAAATATTATACTGTTTCATTGCGATCGGAATGTGGAAGCTATCGATAATCAAAACATTAAATATTGCATAATAAAGACAACAATTTTGCAATATAATTGCAGATGCAGCAAATGCTATCAGTGAGTTCAAAATGTACAACTTTACAATAATAAATGATAATTGGGTTAGTTGGGTTCATAATGCATCATCGTCTTGGATTGCTAATTATTGACACCTGGCGGACAAGTCACGACAGGTCTTTGATATTGTGAGAACTTAAGTTCAGCTACCTCCTTTTTTGATTACCTAGCAATTCTCTTTTAACATTTTATAGTTCGGTTTCCCTCCAGACATTTAGGGTAAATTGATCAGCTTTTGGATCTATTTTTCCTAAATATAGACTCATGAAATCAAGATTGAAATGAGGATGAGTAATACGAAATTGGATCTTGTTATTTTGTCATCTTTGTTTTCTAGTTGAAGATAGGAGTTTAATATTATGATTCTTATTGCATAAGCCGACCTGACCTGAATTGCCAATATTTATGATTGTTTCTGTCTTTTCCAGTTGGCTAACCTCGAAGGCCTCCAATCGGGGGTTCCAACACGCACCACGGCGACCATCACGCCCACGCAGCTGCGCAACTTCGAGCAGACTTACATCGAGCTGACCAACTGCCGCAGTGAGCCCACCACTCACGCCGGCTTCGTTCCACCTTCAGTCACGCACGCCAACAATTACGGTAAATATCCTGCTTTTCAACACCCTGGATAACCCTAACAATGTTAGGTTACCCTAACAATGTTATTCCGTTTGGTATTAAAGGGGCAAATCGGAAATGCTGGGTCAATTTCAATACTGAGGGGCAGCTTGTCCATGGTAACTCCTGTCAATAATTCTTCATCTGCTTCAGCTCTAATCATAAAAATCGACCACTTATCAAATGAGTATAATCAAAAGTATATAGTATCTTATATCCGGTTTATTTATCGATTAGATTGAATATAGGATAATTCAGTGCTATCAAGCTAATCAGACTAAGCGCTGCTTGATAAAAAAACACGCTACAGGTATTAGATAGACGGGGAGAAAACAAACTGATCAATAAAATGACGTAAGTTATAGTGGAACCTTAACTTATTTGTTAATTAATTATTTACAGGCATCCTGAATTCGGTGGGGTATTGTGACTCGGGCCCGACGACGGCGCTGCACGTGTCGCCGGGCCCGCTCTCCGCCAGCGGTGACAGCAGCAGCAGTCCTGGTCTGCCCACGCCCAAGCGCCGTAACATGGGAGGGCGAAGGCCGGCCAAGATGCCGCACGACGTGTCGCCTGAAGAAGAAGAACGCAGAAAGGTCCGGAGAGAACGCAATAAGATGGCCGCCGCTCGCTGCCGCAAACGCAGACTCGACCACACCAATGAGCTCCAAGATGAAACTGATGTGCTCGAACAAAAGAAACACTCCCTGGAAGAAGAACTTCGCAAGCTCAACGCCTCTCGGGAAGAACTCGAAGCTATCCTCCAAGCTCACCTCCTCACCTGCCCTCTAACCAAACGGTCTGCAAGTCCACCTGACGTGAAACCTTTCCAAGACCCTTACGCGTACCCTGAAATGCCTGAGGACGGTGTTCGAGTCAAAGTAGAAGCTGTGGAACCTCATGTCGACCCGGTCCTGTTGGATATTTATACATCGCCGCATAATAATAAGAGGTAAGTTCTGATATTCAACTTAGTTTTAAGAATTATTGTACCATTACTCATGTATGTCAATATTATTAGATAAAGATGTGTTGATCGCTGTTTTTTTTTGTAGATATTGATACCGTTAAATGGCGATACCGATAAATGTAGTATGGGCATTTCATATGAACTCTATTATGGATGGACGCTCATGCAAAACAAATACAAGTGATGTAAATATTTTGAATATACCGAAGTTTTCAATGTTTTGACACGATATGCTTGGACATTAATGTATAAATACACTTAATGAATGTTAACAAAGTGGAGATACACTCCACATGTAAGCAGCTCTAGTTAAAAGTCTTTAATATCAGTTGCTCTCAGGCGCGAATCCAGAGGGGGAGGTTGTAGGGGCTATGAGCCTGCCCTTGGTTGCTTTAGTATTTTTCTTGAAATAAATCTTTGTATAACTGACATGGGTTGGCCAATAGACACAAAACTTGTACGTGATACCAACGTGTATCATTCGCATCACAGAAAACCTGTAAATATCCTACCTAATCACCAGAAGGTTGTCTAAAAGCAGTGCCCTAATGATGTATATGTATTGTTTTAGAATAATGCTGTCGGCGGCGAACCTCGCGGTGGTGACGAGCGCGGCGCACCCTACCTTGGACACTCCGCCCGCCATCTCGCGCCCTAACAGACCTAACTCGCTTCAGGTGCCCCTGACGCTCACGCCCGCACAGGTTGGTTACTATACTTATATTTACTGTCTTTTATAATGTACGTAGAGTCAGGAACAGAAGTAGCTTCACAGCAAAAGTTTCTCAAATTCAAATTCAAATCATTTATGTTCATTTCATAGACCCCAGGAGGCGCTTGAACACGTCAAAACATTACAAACAATGATATAAAAATAAATTATAAGTAATACAAAATTATACTTATTACAATGATTTGAATAACCAGGGCTTAAATTAATTTTAATCAAACCGTTTAGAATCTGATTAAAATTCACACAAACAAATTTTCAAAGCCAATAATTTCTTAAAATTTAAATTATTTAATGATTTGATGAATTAAAACTTAAAGTAATCTTTAATAAGTGCATTATATTAGAGGTTAAAGATATGATTTTTATGAAAGTTTGAAAATTCTCAAGCAGCTACTTTTGTTGCTGACTTTAAATTATCTACAATACAGGGTGAATTGAAACATGTTACCATTAGTAATTTGCGAAGGCTGTTAACCCTACGGACCGACAAAAATTGTCGGTAAATTACAGGTCAAACATATGGCCAAAGCAGTTAGTGCTTATTAGTATTTTTAATCGGCACATAAATTGAAGTATTTGTTTATATTATATATTTTACCGGTGGAAAAACCGCTACATGAAGTGCCAATAAATACCGTTAATTCCCGGGTACTACTTCATTAATAAATAACAAATTCTATCTAGTTTATGACGTCCGTACTTTGTCGCTGAATCACGATTCTACAAATTGCGTTTTCCTCGTGGGAATTTTCACTTGACTTCATTCAACAAATCACTAAACAATTCATTCATCCCAACTCATGCACTCGGGTACTTTACTTTTTATACAATTTGGCTCATATTTTATCGAAGTTAGTAATTCCTAATTTTGATATATTTATTAACGTAATTTTCTTTGTTCCAGATGCACAACAACAAAGCTCTGGGCAACACGAAGATCGCCGGCGTGGAGATCAGCACACCCAGCAACGGCATCCCCTTCAACTTCGACAGCCTCATGGAGGGCGGCACCGGCCTCACGCCCGTGCACCCGCAGCCGCACCCGTGCGCGCAGCAGACGCGCCAAGCGCCGGACGTGGCCTCCCCGGACGCGCACTGCAGCCTCGTGTCGCTGTGAGCTCCGCAAACTCCGCAATACTTATTTATTCGATACTCTATCTCGGCCGCGCCGAGCCTGTCTTCTCTCCTCTTCTCGTATCCGGCCGATCCTCTCCGATCGATCCGATCCTTATTTATTGAGAGCTCTATCTTAGGTACTTGCTCACTCGTGCTTTGTATTTATCGTATAAGGACGCCTAGAAGCCCGGCCTCGCCGCGGCGGTCAATTCGAGCCGTTTGTGACTTTCTAAAGAAAATATTTTTATAGTAGAAGTGTACTCCAATAATAATTGTGATCAAAAATAAAACAGAGTTTTATTTGAAGCATTTCAGGGATTTATTTTCGTGTTGTGCTTAAGTCTAGCGAGGCTAGAATAGAGGTGCGTTTAATGTAAGATAGTACGTAAAAGATCTTTTTTACAATTCACTTGGAAACGTTTCGGCACAAAGATGTATTTATTGATTGATCCTCAAGAATCTTGTCATAATAACTTCGTGCCATTACTACGTCTACTTCAGGAATACAATAATTACGAGTACGAAATATTTAGTTAACCATAAACTAACAGCAATATTACTTAAAGAATTATTAATATATTGAATGTAAGTTAGCTCAATGTTCATGTAACGTCTTACCGTTCCATTGAATTAGGTACTGGTAGTGTAAAATTATTGTTAAGCCTTTTGTGATACGTCCAGTGATTATGTACGTGTGCGTATGTACAATGTACCCACGTCTATGTATTATGACTCATGCCATCGCTATATTTTTATGACATTTATCATTCAACTACATGTGCTCATTGCCTTTTATACTCGTATTGTCTAATGTTAATTACGATAACAGAATAACGATTACACATTGCAATTATTATATTATTAACAGCGACGCGCCGTGAAAGCGTTTTTGCCAGAGGACTTAGCAATATCTTCCTTAGTGCTAGAGGCAAAGAGTTGAATAATTCAACTATTGTTTTTTTAAAGACGTCAAGCTGTCAAAAACGAGTTCCTAGCGTAACAAGTCAATTTAATTATAATAATATGTATTATATACTGTAATAACAGTGGCATGAGTTCGGTAGAAAAGAGTCTTTGGTGAAGACCACTGGAATTAAAAATAAAATAGTTTAAGGCAATAATTAGAATAAGGGCACGTAACGATTTAATTATATATTATATTATGCATAACTTAGACCAAATTATTACTTCATGTGCTTTATCGTAGTTGTAATTACAATCTAAGCCAAATATTGAGTTTATGTCGTTTTAGGTTTAGAAATAGCTATTCCCATTAAAGTATTATTGACTACGCGTCGCGGATAGCGGAGTATTTATTTAGTTTCGATGGTACCACCACTAGTAATTGTGGTTTGTAAGCGACCGTTTTGCTATACATATTACTCATTTGAAATATTATAATACGCATAATATGAACATCTAGGGTTAATAAGAGATGTAATTTTTCTAGACGATTTTTCTTAACGCAATTGTAGAATACTTTTGTATTTTTTCATGGAAATTAGCAAAGCAATATATTTGATAAAATTTATTGGAATTTATATGCAGATGTAGTAAAATATATATGTAAATCAGAAAATATAAATTTTGTTTACATACACCTGAATTTGGTTTTTTATTTTATTTCTACCTTCCTAAAAAAATACACCAACATTCCTGGACAAAATCCTATCCTTCTTATTGATTATTTTTATAGCATTAAGCTATGCTTAGCAAATTATACTAAGAAACTGTTAAATATTACGTATGTACGTACGGGACGTAACATACAGTTGGGAAATTTAGGGTCCGGGCAGAGGTCTAAGGTTCCAATCCTGCCGGTCCCATAATTTTCAACCGTTTCTTAGTATAATCCTATACTACAAAAAATAATTCGGGATTGAAATGACAGTAGTCAGACCAATATGACTAGTACAGGGAAAGTGCATACATACATGCTGATACAAATCGATTTAGCAGAAATTAAAAAAAAAAAAAAATCTCACAACTTACACACAACGCCATCTAGTCCCAAACTAAGCAGAGCTTGTACTATGGGTACTAGAATAACTGATACTACTACTTAATTATATACTTTTCTTTTGTAAATACATACTTATTATACATAGAAACACCCAGGCTAAGACAAACCCCCATGTTCATGCACACAAAGATTTGTCTTAAGCGGGAATCGAACCCGCGACCACGGCGTTGCAGACAGGTGCACTACCCACTCCGCCATGCGGCCAAAATAAATTTATTAATTGAATAGCGTAAGTTAATCGTAAATCCAATGACACAGTTTTAGTTGTTATCATAATAAAATTATCCCTGAGGTTCCTTCGAGTACTTTTCGGTAATCGTCATAGTTTCAGATTTGGCTGCCGTCGCTGCCCATTTGAAACAACACTCTATATCCGTCGTTTAGCGGGTAGATAAGTGGTGGTCACTAAATTGTATGGTGGAAGACAGCAGCTACCTATAAGTTATGAAGCTTTGTTTTTTACAGTTTGTGTTATCGAAAATGTACGCAAAAAGGCGTTTTTTAACTTAAATATGACCAAGGTTAATGGTCCCACAGTTTTGGGACGAGTGTATTTTTTTTCGTTTTGAAGCTGAATTAATAAAATTATATTCATTTATATGTAAAGCTTTATAATAAAAAATATGAACAACCACAATTCATATTAATATTAAATGATTATCCGCGTCCAAATATAGTTACGTTACAACAAAGTTATTTTCTCACTGTTGGTAGATACCAACTGGCATTTTAATCACGCTTTATTTTTTGTTGAATAATTACTATAACAAATCTATTAAGTCATATTAATAGTGCAATTTACAGTCAGTGCAAAACTAGTAACAAGCAATCCACACTCAAAAGGTTACAAATTAACGTTATCGGTAAGAAACTAGAATAAAGATAAAGGTAAAATAATGAAGATACTGCCATTTGGAATTCAGAACGACGCTGAACCGCTACTGGCGCTGTTTGATGCAACATACAGCATCGTTAGTTTTTGCCAGAAAATCAAGCAAGCATACGAGCGCGAGATAGATTATGTCGAGTTTTTATCATATTTCCCCGTATAAAAATATAACAAAAGCGTGACTAAATCTATCTCGCGTTCGTATTCTTGCCGGGCAGAACCTTTCTTCATAAAATTAACAGAGACATCTCCCCATATTATCTGATACACTATCGACGGTAACCGACTTCATTTCGTTGTCTACCAAGCCGAGCGAACGTATTGCCTCTGACTGCTCGGTAGATATAGAACATTATCTCCAGAATGCTGATGCCGCTGCAGCCCATGAATAGACCGAATACTCCACCCAGGTTTGCTGCAAACAATAAATTAGACTAAATACCAGTTTCTGATAAAATTGCAGATGGTTAAATACAAATTTCGACATTTCACATTATTTGATTTGTCAAATAGGTTCCGAATACGTAAGTTTATCAGTGAGATCAGAAACTAGCTCTTATTTATCAAAAGCCCGTGGCTAGGAATATGCGAGTGGTACCTACGACGCAACGAATGCACGGTTGGCGTAGTGGTTAAAGCTGTCGCCTCGCCGCTTTCAACTGTGCTGGTGTTGTGGGTTCGAACTGCACACGGCATAAACCTTTGTGTGATCCGCAAAGATTTGTTCTGACTCTGGGTGTGCTAAAAATTTATGTTTTTAAACACCTCCGCGACACAGGAGTGCCTCATAGTACGGACGTGTTTTAAAAAAAATAGATAGATAGATAGATGAAACTTTATTTGCATAACATTCCATTACAAACTAAAGATAACTATTGAAAGATAAACGATTGAAAGATAAAAATAATAATATATGCAAAGGGCGGCCTTATCGCTTGACGCAGTTTCTGCCAGGCAACCTTTGGATGGACAGATTGAAAAGAGAAAGCGTTGTAGTTTCAGGGTGTGTGGAACTAAGAAACATTTTTAAAATAATTGAGAAAAAAGGATGACCAGATCATCGTCAGTCATGATGTTGACCACCTTCACGATGTACTATCACTATGTACAGTCGGCCAATGAGTTGGGTATGCAGGGCAAAAACTTCTAAGGCATAGTAAAGACTTATGACACCAGTTATGGATAAGTGAGTTATATATCTAAATAGTGGGTATATTACACTTATTAAATATGAAGACAAATTTGCATATCTATTGCAGTCAGTTTTTACTATGGCGTAGAAGATTTTTTAAGTAAGAAGTTGTACTTATTTGTAGTACAAAGATTACTCACACGCTAGACTGATGATAGACATGACAGTTTCTTGTTTCTGCTTCACGTAAATAGGAGTTGTGAAAAAGAAATTCATGATCGAGGTGGAGGTGTTCAATGTCAATCCTCGACTGAAAAGAAACAACGGAAACATTTTAGTACTGACAAAAATCAAGTTTGTCTCTAACGTCTTTATGGCTAAACTACTAATCCAATCTAATAGTTTTAGAATTTTATTATTGTATTTAGTATTTTTTTGTATAGCAGCGATAGTCGAGTGGGAGACCGTAGAACTGCGAAGTCAAAGGTCTCGGGTTCGAACCCATGGCACACACCTCTGTATATAAATCGTTAAGATTCGAAGGAAACATCGTGCGGCAACCTGCATACCTGAGAGTGTGTGAAGTCTACCAATCCGCACTTGGCCAGCGTGGAGGACTATGGCCTAACCCTTCTCATCATGAGAAGAGGCCCGAGCCCGGCAGTGGGACATGTATTAGATACAGGGCTGCTATTATTATTTAAGTTTTAGTATCTAATTTATTGCATGCCACAAGGTTAAATACAGTGTTCCTCAAATGTATTCACATGAAATTAACATTATAATATATGTATCTGTATTTGCAACTGACTAAATGAATTATGAATTTATGAATCTGTTGCCAAATAGTAGCTGATCTTACTGTTGTCTGGGTACCTATCGGGATTCAAGTGGCATAATTTACTTACTGTTGTACCTGTTTGTTTATCCCTAATAAATAAAAAAATAATAATAATAATAATGTTATGATTTCCTGCTGTTCTTTTTTTAACTTCTTTCATGTAGAATATTGAGGATTCTATTAGACATTTTGCAATTTTTTTAGGATCCTCATGGCCTGTAGTTTATAAATAGTAAGCCTGTAATAAAATTCAGGTTTCTGAACGGACTAATAACTCTTATTTGTGACTTCATACTTTTATAAAAATATAGCAGATATAATCGAATAGTTACTATGGGTTATTCGACCCGACGAGGTATGGGAAAGCGCGGAAGTTGCCCATGGTCAGCTCGACGCGGTACTGCCGCGATTCACAGTCCCTTGGGCACTTGCACTGCTCCGTCATCAACCACATGCTCATGTTCCCTGAAAAAAAAACAACTGGACGGTTATAAACCTCAGCCTTCTGGATAACATCTATAGATGTGATGATAAGGATGATCAGGACATATTTCAGAACGATTGCTCAGATTACTAAGAAACAGTTGAAAAAATTATGGGACCTGCAGGATTCGAACCTGCGAATTTTTGCACACCGGGCAGGCGGATTGCTCAGATATAGGTAAGTAAAGACAGTCAGAACTGGCAATCAAGAGGAAATAAGATCTTAAGCTAGTAGTGGGACCGATTTTCATGTTATTTAGTAAACAGTTATAGAGTAAGATCCCAGAGCTGACAGACATAACTTATTTTCACACGGATGAAACCTGAAGTCGGTCATATTTGTTAAGAATGTCTGCATTCAGGTCGAAATAACACACATCACCATAGTCAATTATTGGGAATATTTAATAATTATGATGTAAAAAAAATATATGCTATAAACTTATTTATATATATATTTATTAATTATTTTCTTGTTAAAGTTAATTTTGTTGAAATAAAGATGCAAAAATCTCAGATTGAAAACAGTAAAAATATTCTTAGTACATTGTTTTTTTTTACTTTGAGGCGCATGCACATAGTGCTCTCGCCCTCATACTACTAGCTGAATATTTTTTGTCTTAGGGGATACTTGGTCACTCTGATTTGTCTGACTGATTGAATATAACTTTTAAATAAATACTTCAATAACATATTAAAAAATCAGACATGTAAAAATAAGAAAGTTCATTTATTTTTTGGGTAGCTTAAAAGCGTCTGGCAAACGCTCTGGTCCATCAAAAGTGTCTGGCACTTATGATATTACTTTAAAATAATATTCTACATGACATATGTAAAAATCAGCCATGTGAATTTAAGTTAAATAACTCTTATTTTTAGTTACCTTTCTCATGCCCAGGTGTCACTCAGCAAGTTACACAAGCGCGTAGGTATTCAAGGCACCCGAGACGCTACTGAAAACTTCAGGTTTCATCCGTGTGAAAATAAGTTATGTCTGTCAGCTCTGGGATCTTGGACTATTATGTATATAATATATATAAGTTATGGCCTTTATCATAGGCTACTTTTAATCGATGTACAATGCCGCCAGAGCCTCGCTAAAGCTATTACTTTATTGTATTTAATGTTAGAATTTTCAGCTATTTCAAAACATGGCGACATTGATACTATACTTGGAAAATAGAGATCAAAAGCTGCTCTATTCAACTGTTGACCTTAATTGATAATATTTCAAGAAAAGATCTTGGTGCTATGCTAATTAAATTATTATTAAATCATATTATTGTTAATTATATTTGGTTGGATTACATTTGTTCTATCTTTGTAATTGTATGACTCACAAATTCCTCGTAATGATGAGTCATTCTTTTATTGCTTAGTTAAGACTGGTGTACATAGATGAAGGTACAGCAACATACGTTGAATATAAAAAAACTGTTACTTTTGTTCTATTTTATAAGACTTATGTAGTACATGAGGTGCACCACTCAACTCATGTATTAAAATTAAAATTTAAAATTAAATTTATTAAAATGCTTCTCTCGCAATAGGTTAACTGAAAATTCAGCCTCAAGATGTCGAAATGGGAGAGGGATTTTAACCCGCGACCAATGGATACCGATTGGCGAGCAGCGATCGTAAAAATAAAGAAAACACTTGGCAAAAGAATTTGAAACATCAGGTTGCTCCTAGGTTAAATGTAGGTAAAGCATTGTTCAAAGTATCAAGCTGTTATAAGTTACCTTTTTTAACACGCTTATATTAGCTTCACCTGTATGTACTTGTTTATATATGTATGTATGTAACCGACTCCTTTGGACTCGATTTTGACCCACTTTAAACGGACAGATTTCATTAAAATTTTGCACACCTGTCAAAGATCGCTGACAGTGCATTAATTCGATAAAAAAAATAAAAAAATAAAAAGAAAAAAAAATTAAATTAAAAAAATTAAAAAAAAAGGCTCTTATAAATAAACCAAACTAAAAAGTAGAAAATAAATAATAGTTTAAAAAAACTAAAAAACACGCTTTTAAAGTGGGTTGCTCGATAGACGAAAAATATATGGCACAGAGCGCCCCACGGTTTTTCACAATAATACTGGTAAGTCAAAATAAAATTTAACTTAGCCATCGACACGACGAAGAAGAAGAAGAATACTAGTATTTTTTGTTCATTACCATTTTCAGCATATATATTAGGTATTATTTTTCACTTTTTAGTTAGAAGTACTTTAAAAGCGTGTTTTTTAGTTTTTTTAAACTATTATTTATTTAAACTGGGAAATGCCTGACGCATACCGTTGCACGGACGTAAAACCCAGTGTGTTCCGTCTAGAAGACTTTGCCGGGGTGCCAGGTATCGCTCGCGCATTATTAAAGAAGCAGTATACATATATATACATAAGCCCACATCTTTCAAAGGAAAGCTGAAGGCTTTTTTACTGGCGAAGTGTTTTTATATATATAATAGTGAACTCATTGAATGTAAATATGAATAAATATATACCTATTTAAGAAATATCACATGTTAATAAATCGCATATTATATTTTAATGTAGTTGTAGTTTTTTATTTTTATATAATTATAATTATACAATTTTTATTGGTATTTATAATGATTTTGTTTTATAGCTTTCAATTTTATTATGAATTCATTACTTACAAATTTAATATTTTATTTGCCTTGTATTTCTCTTATAATAATGCTTGTGGAATACCTACTTATTGTTATTTGTAAGGTGCCTAGTGCCTAGAAAAATACGCTCTGCTAGCTAAGCTATCCAACTCACAATCCGCCTCTAACAATGTTTGAGACTTACTTTTAACATCCATAATACACGGGATCTTAGGCGCTTTGCACATGAGTTCAACCTTCGCGATGGGCAAGAAAAAGATCCAGCAGCCGCAGGACTTCCACACCGCGATGACGAAGCACATGTGGTCGCAGTCGGAGTTACGGTAGTACTTGAAGACCAAACCCATCATGCCCATGTGGCGTTCCTCCTCGTAGTAGCAACCGCGACTGGAAGGACATCAATGCTATTTTTATGTGGTAATGTGCACGCATGACCGCTACTACTTCTCGCTTCTACTTCAATTAACCCATATTGGTGAAATTTTAAAATAGTTTAAGATATTTTTTTCTCTGCTTTTACTGTTAATATAAGACTGAGGCCAAACGAGCGTAATTTTGTAAGTTGTGAGTCGCAGAATTTCGGTTGTAGAAATTCTGCCTTCCAGAAAAGGACTTTTGTATTGCGACTCACGACTCACAAAATTATGCTCGTTTGGCTTCACCCAAAATCACCAGAATAACCACCACAGTATGTGTAGTAATAAAATCACTATCACTATCGTTTCTCTATCGTTATGTTATCGATCACAAAAAGTACTACTGCGTTCGTCTACAAATTTTCTATATACAAAATCTATTTTGTGTTACTCGCATATCAGCAAATTCGCACTATGTTCATGTTATCCTTGGACTCTACTCAAGCATGTACACAGTTTTCGGTTGCCCTTCAACCAAGGGGAGAAGTTGCAAATCAAACTTAAGTTGATATTTTTATCGACTGCAGTACGCAACTGCTTAGACATATGAATTCTATGAGGAGGGGAAGCAGTTGCCAACCTCCTACATTCCCTGCCTTCCCTGCGTACGCCCATGACTGTAGATGTAACCAGCTCAGGTACTAAAAACCCGTTTACTATACACGCTCGAGATTTTATTCTCCTTGTATTCCCCCAATCGAAGAATCTTAGTTGCAAGTTTTACGACTTTACCTTGAATTTTCATTATAAGCGAACAATCTATCACTTACACATCTGGCGGCAGAGATCGCACTTCATCAGAGCAGTAGGTGTAGGTGGCTCGTATGAAGAGGAAGGCCTCGGTGTTAGTGTCAAGCAAGCCCGTCTCGTAGTCCACCGGGTACTCCGTCCAGTCCGTGAGGACTACCTACATAAAGGCGAACATATTAACATAACTTTAAGTGGTGCAAATCCGATCTTTGCATATTTACATACATTATCTTATCTGCGACTGCATATTTTGCGATGCACGAAAATGCAACATTGCAGAGCAAAGGGAAACCAATTATTTATACCCACACAAACACAGCAAGGTCCTAGCTATTTTACAAGCTTTTGATTGTTGTTACTTGTTTTCGCTCGCATGATTCCTTATCTCCATATCAATTTCATCTTGCCACATTTGTGAAAAGCCGAACTTGTGTGTGGATATTTTCTATATGTGTGGCGGCTGCTAATATACTTCGCGTCAAATTTCTTGGTTGGTGTTAAGTTAGTTGCAGATGGATACTATACTAAGTTAACCAATCGACGGCCACCGCACTCGACCGTGACCAATCAGAGCTGCGCGTTTGCGGCCATCTTAACACGACGGAGATCGAGATGAAAATTTCTAGGCGGTGTTAAGTTAGCTGGTTGATTGTGCTAGTTAAATTTATGAATATTGAATGAACTTGACTCGTATAGATCCAGCGTTGAGTAGCGTCCCCGGTATAGCGTCTTCAGGCTCGAAGTTTGTGACCACACTCAGTGAACTGGCTAAGCCCGTGGCTTTGACCGTGCGATTCTTGAACTTATGGTCAACTTGCACGCTGAAACCAAAAAACTAGGAAGTGCAAGAGTATAATCTAGTAGTTTCCGAGTGCATGGTACGTCGATATAAAGTAGCCTATATTATTCCTAGAGTTCTATCTCCACATCAATTTTTATTTAGATCGGTCCAGTAGATTTTTGGGTACCACACTATAAATCTATTTTCTTTATTATATTAATAACCTATGAAATGGTGCGTAATGCCGCAGGCAGCATAAAGAGCGGGTTTTTTAAATTGCATTGCATTGATAAAATCAACAACCATAACAACGATTGAAGTAAAAACAAAAACTGATAACTTAATTTTAAAAAAATACTTTTAACAGTTCAGGAATCGAACCTGGTCGAATTAAATATTAGAACCAAATTATTTATATTTGAAAATGAATTGATTATCATAAGTTACAAATCTTACTACCGAAACATGATTTCAGAAATGAATAGAATGCATCGAATTTTGAGTAGATAATCAAAATAAAACCCTTTTTACACGCTTTATACTTATACTCGTATTAGCTTCACTTGTATGTTTGTTTGTATGTAACCGACTCCTTTGGACGCTATTTTGACCCATTTTAAACGTTCAGATTTCATTCAAATTTTGCACACCTATCAAAGACCGATGACAAGGCAATAATTCCATTTAAATTTGTTTTTTTTTAATTAAAAAAATCGCTCTTATAAATAAACCAAACTAAAAAGTATAAAATAAATAATAGTTAAAAAAATTAAAAAACACGCTTTATATAGAAAACCAACTAAAAAATAAAAAATAAATTTGAATGATTTTGAATTAAGAATAGTGTAAATAAAATAAAAAGCGTGGTGTGCATGGGTCAATATAATTATAGTAATAAATATTTCATTGACAGACATGAGAAGAAGGATTATATTATTTCGATAATATCTTAAAAAGCACCCCACGCTTTTATTCTATGTAAAGCGTGTTTTTTTAGTTTTTTAAACTATTATTTATTTCAATGCAGTACCTACTCTTCTCGGTAACGTGTGTTGAGGTTATGTGGGGCCCGCACCCACTATGACATCCATCTCGGTACGCTTATTCTCGCCTTTTGGACGGGCCACTGGAACTATGACATACATCCGTGACCCGTCCAGCCAGTGGCGTAACTATACCAACGGGGGCCCGTGGCAAAAATATTGGATGGGGCCCTAGTAAAAATCGTTACGATCGAAGCATCTTAATAGTGATTCAGTACCGGTATGCAAAATTTTTCACCTTAGAATGCCAAATTTTTGGGAAAAAAATTGTCTTTCGCGATATACTATGTTATCCTGCTGAGTTATCTTTTCCTTGCCTATTCCAATACAATTTGCAATTTTCCGGTCAAAAATTTTCAATTTTTGGATGAATGCCTTTAAATCTTTTCTTTTTGATAATTTATATTTAGTTACTTTATCTTGGGCCCGGAGGCCTCCTTAGGCTGGGGGCCCGTGGCATTTTGCCACCCCTGCCACCTACTACTACCACTAGTTAGTTACGCCACTGCGTCCAGCGTTTGTCCTTGAAGAAACGTCTTTGAGAAAATCAACACGCCTGTCTTTGAATTGGACCAAAATTATAACTTACTGTTGGCCATTATAGAAGTACTTGCTATTGAAAGCGCAGCAGTATCCGTGGTTGGTGATGACTGGCCTGAACAAATCACGGCAGTCGTAAAGCTTTCCCTCGAAGGCGCATCGCTTCAGGAATCGCTCGCAGCTCAGTGGCATCTTGCCCATCACTTCGCTTATCTGTCGAAGGTATTGGGGTAAGCCGGCGGTTTTTATTTTATAAATACTTATTCCATTTTCGTGCTTCTTATTTGCAGCAATAGAATCAGATATGCCGTTGAAAGTATGGAGAGAGATATATAGATAGGTGAATGGTCTTCGTATAATATTATTGGGTGCATGAAAGGAGCTTTCCCGAGTGACGTACACAACGATTCCCTACGTCCGGCGCACCCTGGGCAATTCGCGAGTTCTCCAAAGCGAATTGGCTAATCCTTTCACCACGATGGCAAGTCAAAATAAAACTTGACTCAGCCATCGACACGACGAAGAAGAAGAAAGTGCCCATATCTATGGTACCAGATACAGATTTTAAAAAAGACCACCTTTTAAAAATCGGTCAGCAGAATTTTTTGGTCCCTAAACTACATTTTGGTTCATCCCGAATAGTCCATCCAGTTTCAAGGGAGGGCAATGAGTAATATTTTGTTTGCGCTGTCTGTATACTAAGAAACAGTTGAAAAACTGCATACCGGACAGCAGCTTCAACCTTACTACTTAGATACAAACGGATGAACGTGACGTAACGTCATGAAATAACATACAGTTGAGAAATTTGGAGTCCTGGCAAGAGGCGACCGTAGCTTAGAGGTTATAGGTAGCTGCCCAATATGCAGAGGTCGCAGGTTCAAATCTTGCTGTTCGCATATTTGTTTCAAATGTTTTTATTTATATACAGGGTGGATGCGACATAGCGACATTTATTGAAACCACAGCTTCTAGACATGGCCAGTATGCATTGCCACCGGATAAAAAATTCTCTGGCGAAAAAAAAAATCCACGTCTTCCGAACAAATTGCACGATCGCAATGTTAAAATTGTTCGGAGAACGTGATTTTTTTTTTTTCGCCAAAGAATTTTTATCCGGTGGAAATTGATACTTACCATGTATAGAAGCTGTGGTTTCAATAAATGTCGCTATGTCGCATCCACCCCGTATATATATAAGAAGTTGAACGGCAGCTTCGTTAAATAAACGCACATCCGCTCAAATAACGTCATAACTCGATAAAATGCTAAATGACTTTTATTGTACCATTCTTATCAGAATATCACATTCTTTATGCTCACAAAACGTCATAGACGTAGTTCTATTATTTGTCCCTAGATGACACTTGTGACGTTATAATGTTTACCGAAAGTTGTGACGCGGTGAACATAAACAGTGTCATGTTTCGACTTGCGCGAGGTGGTACGTTATTCGGTAATAGTGAACTGTGTCGACTCAAGACAGTTTTTGTTAGCATAGTAAGTAAAATTTATTTTCTTTTTCTGCAATTAAACTGATGCTTGTCGAGTAATGCCAGTATATATGATTGAAACAACGCAATAAAATTATTTGTTGCGCCCAAATACTGACCTTTACAGAGTTATGACAGTTTATGTGATTGCAAATTATATTATAAACATTTTTGTTTATCACTAATACTGACCTATACTAATGTATGGCAGTATATGTGATCGGGATGATGTGACAATACGTTTTATTAGATACTAAGACTGACTTATGTAAGATCTTGTCTTTATTCATAAATGAGTTAACTCAAAATACAACTATGTGTCAGCAAGAAAACTGATTCGTATTCAGTTGTGCTAGTATTTTTAACTATGACTGTTATAAAAATGATTCATTTATTAGTTAAAAATTATCATATAGTAATAGTATAAATCTATTTCAAGTATGTACTGTTTATGCGTTATGCTTTTTAATTTATTGAATTCTCTTATGCCATATTATTGTTTTCTTTTGGTTTAAGACTTAGAAATGCCTAATTCTTTTTAACTAATTGCCATTTTTGTCTTGTTTGTAGGTGGTATTCAGTTTGGCGGTTTATAATTCATTTATAACTATGTCGAGATCTAAAAAAATATTATCTTTATGTCTGGAACCCAATGACCAACATAACACAGTAACTGATGACTTGTTTATAGTGTCAGAAGATACACAAACAAAAGTAAAACACAATTGTGACACCTCAAATAAAGAGAATGAAAATTATTATATAACCTACCACTAACATGCCCTACTTACAGGCAAAATGTAGTAAAAGTGAGAATAAAGACTGTAATTTGGCAGAACTCGAGTCTGGGGGAGAAGAACCAGCCGATTATGTTAAAGATCATGATTATAAGTTACCTTCTAACAAGTGTAGCAAGAATCTAGGCGTTCCTCGTCAGCGATCATCTAGTACTTCATCCTTAAGTTCCTTCTCATCAGGTTCATCCTCGTCTAGTTCATTATCATCTAGTTCAGCCTCTTCTAGGGCTCCTTCTACTAATACAAATTCGCCAACATCTCCCTCTGTACTATTGTCACTTAATTAACAAACAAATCAAGACAACAATGAATGCTTGCCTTCTACTTCCCAAGAAATTAATTTAAATAGTATCCACTCTCCAATACTAAACGAGACCGTAATACAAACAGGAAAATTTCAATACACGTAAGAGACGCCGTGTAGAAGTACAATGGAAGCAGAATGTTACAAAAAATTAACGAAACTCTGGATTACCTTATCAAACGAAGTCCGGACGAAATATTTCTAAGAAACAAATCAAAGCAGGTTGTGGAGAAGGTTGCAGACTTAAATGCAGCTGTTTTTTTTCTTAGCGGTGAAATAAGAATTCAAATCTTTGATTCTTACTGGGATTTAGAGAAACACAGACAATTCATTCACAAACACATACAACAGATAGAGATAAAGTTTCAGTCTATCAAAGCATAGAAATATTGAAAAATCAACTATGCGTTTTACTTTGAAGTTGAAAGTTCATAAAAGAGGGTCTGCAAAACAATGTTTAAAAATACATTGGATATTAATGATAGAACAATTAGAACCGTAACAGAGAAATCTACTGGTGGATTTAAAGAAGATCAATGAGGAAAACACAGTAAACATTATACTATAGGTGACACTATAAAAAATTATATAAGAGATCATATAAAAGGTATACCGAAGATAGAAAGCCATTATTTTTGAGCACAAACAACACGAAAATTCATTGATTGAGGAAATACTATATCTGACTTACATAAGGATTATGTGAATGAGTGTAAACAAGGTGGGCGCAACTTTGGCAACTATATGCTTGTTTTGAAGTACATAAATTATTTAATTTTGATAGAATTTTATCTATTTTTCAGCTATACGTTCGTAAATTTTTATGTCTTTTTTAAATCGGACATTTCTTAGTGTGATACGTGTAGTACATTTAAGAATTTATTGTATTCGGTAAGAAGTGAAATATAGTTGTGTCATTATAATAAACAAATTATAGTAAAACTTTGTTTTTTTTGTACATATAGTGTCACAACCCGGCGATTTTTCGCATTTTTTTCAGGATTTTCAGGTTAGTAAATATATGAATTTATAGAGCTTAAAAAATTAATCTAACTCGCTGAAGAACGTTTTCTTCTAAAATGGTTACTTTTTTCATTATGATCCAAAAAGTGAAAAATTTAAGCAAGGTAAACTTTAAACGTGTCTCCTGAAAAAAATGGTTTTTGGAGATGTGACGTTATTTGAGCGGAGGTGCGTAATGAGGATTTTGTACTCACAGTGTACCGGTTAATCGTCAATACTTGTTGTAAGTGCTTTAGTTGCTCTACGTCCACATCTTCGATTAGTTCATAAAATCCTAGAAGTAATGGCAGCGCTTTTTCCAAGTCGATTGTCAGATTACCGTCGCTGGAACATTTTAATAACTTATTTGGGTATATTCAGCTAAAACACAGTATGAAAAAAGACAGATTAAGGACCAGTTTCAAAGGTTCCGGATAGCTCTTATCCGCCACATAAAATAATATCTGGCCAAAAATTTAAGTGACATAAGTAACACTCAAATAAAGAACACAGCTGTTATTTTTATTGGATTCTTAGCTTATCCTACCAATATGGTTTATCTAACCTGTGAATTTAAGGGCTAAATATAGGTTTATATAGTTACAAACAAATTGAAGATCGGTAAATCAGTTTCCTTTGACCTGTTTTACCGACCAATTAGGTCCTTTAAATGCCGTACAAGTGTACCTAAGAATAATATAATTAAAATCAAAGTTATAATCTAAATTAGCTCAAAATAATTTTCATCAACAAAAAAATATTACTTCATTTGGCAGTCGTTAATTTACGTTTGGTAAAACCAAAAAACGTAATGATGAAACGAACTGGCAAACGCAGCGTGGGACGGCCCCCCGCTATATGGACGGACGATCTTGTCAAGATCGCGGGGATGATCGAGTCGTTGGTTTCAGTCGGCACAAAACCGCGTGCTGTGGAAATCGATTAGTGAGGCCTATATCCTGCAGTGGACGTCTCTGGGCTGATGGTGATGATGATGACTCACTCTTTTACAAATCACTGGGTAAGTAATGTAGGTATTTAATGTATAGACTTACACGAGAGTTCTATTGAAGTAGTTCAAAGATGAGAGTGTCATCTGGTTCGGAGAGCACAGCGTTATAGATGGATAAGGCAGGTTGTATACCGATTCGTATTGGTTCTCGATCGTGATGCGCGTCGGCATCTCCTGGAAGCGGATGTACAGCTGCCACGTGATCATGCACGACATTGACAGCACCGTCATCAAGTTTGCCGCCCAGAAACATCTATGAAACAGAGGCCGTCAAACAATTGACATGAGATGCCGATCAGAGTTCGGTCCGAGCTCTAAACGGATTCCATCCTTGACGAAGAGAATATGGGCCAGTTTCACAGGCAGCAATTCGGCACTTTTTAGACTTATGAAATTTCAAATTTGTGTTAAGTTAACAGGCGGCTAGCTATCTAAATTTTATCAGGCACTGGTGCAATTTGTCCTAAGAATCGGTTGTAGTGCAAAAACGCCCCAAATTAATAAAAAGGAAAGGGCCAAAAGTTGGTCCTTGTAGCACTCTTATTTATTAAAAATACCCATTTTTTTAAATAAGTAATGTCGTAGCGAATATCCATTTGTAGTATAATTGCAATGGTAGGGGTATTACAGATATTCAATTTTTTAAAATCATTATTCTAATTCGAATAATGGAAACTAGAGAAATAATTTATTTATTGATGCGTTAAGGAATCGAAAGCTGAAATTTCATCTACACACAATGGATACCTAATAAGATAGATTATGTACTTAAGTATTGATAGCTTCGTAAATACCTTGATAACAAATCAGGATACAAGTAGAAGTACTTCAGGCCTACTAGCGTACTTTCTAGGCAATATGTACGTAGTATGATCCAAATTTTTTTACCCATTTTGTTTCAAATAAAACGATATATTACTTCGGGATTTACACTGTCATAAAATAATGGAAATTAATGGTTTAGTATTTATAAGTAGTATTTAAATGAGATATGTATTTAAGCGTGCGATAAACAGTCACGATTCAATAATTAAATGTGTGATTAAAGTTTATAAAATTATCTCTTGATCTACATAGTACGGTAGTTTATACAATTATATTGTTAAGGTCACTGGTAGGAATGACAAATATAACCAATGGCAAATGATTCCAGAGCTTACACGCTTTAGTAATGAATAAATGAAGGTAATTGCTACAAATTGCATTTTTAACCGACTTTAAAAAAGGAAGAGGTTCTCAATACGATTTACTTTTTAGATTATTTTTTTATTAACCTAAAAACAAATGACTACATCTAAAACTATGTACAAACTTAGTCTAAAAGACCGCTACCAGTGGGCAACGTTCCCAAAATGCTGGCAGCATTGCCACGTTGTATGACAATGCTCAACTTCTGGCCAAAATAAATACCAGCACTCTGAGAACGTGTGGCCTCGAACAGGCGAGCTGAAATCTGTTGTACAGATTGAGCGCCTCCGACCCCCACGGCCCTAATGTCTCTACCCTAAAAGGCACAAACATATATCCACTATCAAGTAGATTATATTTGCGCCTCTTGAGGCATTCTGCAGATTCTGCCGCCGCACCAGCCTTCACCTGAGTCCTAGGAAGATGTGACGACGCCAGTGTGTCTACACAAATAGCATCCCACACTAGTTTTTTATTTGTTTTATTTTTTATTTTTTAATTATTTTTTTTTTTTAATTTAAAATTAAGATTATTTTTTAAATGTTTGTTTGCCGATTATTTGCAGACGCCTGGAACGATTTTAGTTTTTTTTTTGGCTGATAGAGTATGCTTGTCTTGTGGTCCCATTTTAATGATGATGTAACTATTTCAGGAGGCAATTAATTAATATGATCAACAAAGCCTCATTGAGGGTTCAAAAGTGACGCCCTCTGAACTACAATTTCATAAGATAAAAAAACGATGGTACGGGTCTGATGTGTAAAAGACAAATAAAATAACTTGTTAGGAAAAATGTATAAAGTGATTTTATTGAGAAATTCTCATTACATATTTTCGTAATAGATAACAGTTTTCAAAGTTTCAATAAGAGTGACAATATTTAATTCAAACTATATAATATAATATATATACGGGGCATATCCTCAGTTAAATAAAACTGTTCAACATAAACTTACTTATGTTAAAAGAAAACACATTTAATTTATTCATAAAACCATCGTGTTGATTACATACATAATATGACAAAGTTAAATTTCAGGTACCATAATATATTTTATTTATAAATATACAAATGAAATTCCAAAGTTAATATATTTTAAATATAATACATCGATGGCGACACGTAGAATTAATATCGATAATGACTTGTTAATTTAAAAAAAATAGTACTTTTAGTAATTTAAAATGAAGTTAAATATATTAATTGTATTAAAACACTAAGTGTGGTGTGCGAAATATAAGTACACTCTAATTAAAATAAACAAGGAGTTATTAAATACTCATTAGACAACTTTTAATGATAATATATTGAAGCATTTTTGCAAACCACTGTTAACTCTATCTGGTAATCTGCAACGGACCAATGATACTATTATCAAAATCGAATCAACGTAGATATATCGATTAGTATCGAATAATACAAAATAATAAGCAGCAAAATGAGCTTGACAGGTCCTTGATAGTAATTGGTAAACCCAGAATTCACAAGAAATTGCAGACGCGTTACGTCGAAAGGTTCTACAATGTATTATGCAGCTAAACCTTTGGAATTAGGTTACACGTTTACCAGATATAGCCATGAATGTAAATAGATGTTGATGTTACGTACTAACAAAAGAAATTAAGTTTCACACTAATATTTAGTACATATATATATATATTAATTTCAAAACAAATAAAACACGCAATTTCTAATTTCTAATTTTAAATAAATCCCGTAGGACGCTTTTGTGACAGAAAATTGCCAATCAAAATCGTATATATTCTCATACATGGATGGACCACCATTAATCTTTCGCACGAATCCATTTCAATTAAAAGTGCTTATCACATTAATTTTACAAATATTCCAAATCAAATATTATAATGCATAATATATAATTGTTATAATATAAGTATATATATTTTATAGATATAGAACAGGTACTATATTTGGCTTTCACATTGTGAGTTTATCTATGTAATGTAGGCGAGTATAATAATATGATATTTCAACCGTGGTATTTAATTAGAAGGTTTAAAGTGTTAAGAAGTTTCATCTATTATTGATAATTGCAGAAGTCATGTACAGTTATAATATCGTAATTTATAATAAAATATGCCAAATTTCAAAGAAACGATTTAGTTTAAGTACACAATATATTATTATGAATACCAATGAGATCTTAAGTATATAAATTATACAAAGATATTTATCTTATATTATTATTTATCGTGATGATTTAATGGTAGAGGAGCCCATTAAGGGATTTCGGGATTTATTCAAGCGCGGCAGATTAATATACAGGGGGATACCTTGTACCCGGTTAAGTACCTCCACCAAACATGAGGCCCATATATGCGGCCGCCCGTGCAGGATACAGGATCAGATTAGTAAAAAAAAATTGACCATCAGAAATTCTCGAGCGCGTCAGATTAAAGTAGGGTGAGTTAATTACATCCTAAAAAGTGTATATTCCACTAATCTGTCAATTTGAGAGTGACGCAAAGAAAGGGGAGGGCAGCAAAGTTGTAAAAAAAAAATGTCATCTTGACATTCTCGAGCGTAGCTAATTTTTTTTTTATTATGAAGGATTTAATTCAAGAATAATGAAAAATATATAATCTGACGATTTCCGCAAGCCGAAATAACAAAAATTCCTCGATAAAGTTAAATGCGTGCAGCTGCGTGATGCTTACATTTCCTTCTCCGCGTTTCTATTCCTTTCTGACTCTTTCTCTATCTATTACTCTCTCACTCCGTCTCCACTCTGGTTTCTGCTGCCATGACGAAAAATGAAAAAATCTAATAAAAAATGATCGAAAAAAATGTTAAAAACTATCAAATAGGTTTATTATAGTAAAAATTTAGCTGTGCCGTATAAATATAAAATCATTAATTATCATATGAATTTAATTCAATATTATTTAAGATTTTTCTAAATCAATCAATCTAAATCAATAGTTTACAATCGATAATTATGAAAATTTTTAATTATTATGCAAATTAAGTTAGCTGACATATAAATATGATTTTTATTGAAAAAATTATTACAAAAAAATAAAAAATAAATTTCACTTGTAAAAAAACTTCAAAAACTGTAAGTGCAATGTTTAAAAAATATTTTTTTATTCTTATTTAATTATTAAAAATAAAATCAAAAAATTAAAAACGTCGGCTAACTTAAGTATCATTATTTATTTATTTAACATATTATATGTTTCTTTTAAAATAGTTCATTATTTATTATTTATATAACCTAGTGATAATATCTTATTAATTAATATTTATTCAAAAATAATGTTAATTACACGAATTGAAAGACTTTCAAGCTGGGAGAGTTCAAATGCATAGAAATATTATTTCTTTTAACTCAAATATCACATAAACTATATTTAGAGCTTAAAAATGTCATAATTACAATTTTAAGCGCCCAGGAATGGAATTAGCGGGCAGTTGCAGGGATGGCCTTTAGGATGAACCGTTTTCCTAATTTCTTTTTGTCAGATCAGGCGAATCCCTCTATATAATCGTCAGATTATGAGACAGTACGTTTAGAACATAAAGATGATCCATTTATATCTTAATCTGACGCGCTTGAGTATTTCAAAATGGCGAATTTTTTTTGCACATTATGAGAATGCCCGCGAGTTTGCGTCCCATCGAAATCGTCAGATTAGTGAATGAGAGCTTTTTTTTGGTGCACTTAACACTCCCTTAGAAAATCTGACGCGCTCGATTATTTTTATTTTTTTTTCATTTTCAACCCTTACATACAACCACCCGCATCATGCAAACGATCAGATTAACATACGTTCATTGTTAAAAATACGTAGGGCATTGATGCTATCAATATCTGACGCGCTCGAGGATGTCCATGCAACAGTTTTTTTTTACATATTTAAAAATCTATAGCCGCTTCCCCCACCGATGAATAGGTATATCATAATAACATTTTTTTCTTCTTATCATCTAAGCTTTGCAACCCAATAGGTCTCTACGACGCTCGAATAAATCCCCATTTAGCATTGTGGTCTCCCCTACTATAATGACATGTGTACAATATTGGTCATCATATAAAGGTTGCAGATGAAATAAATATAGAGAGAAGTTGAGCCGCAAGAACTGAGCAAACTCTTTTTTTTTGAACAAATTGCCAGAGTCAATAATATATAAAATATATTTGTAAATATGTGATCAATATAATAATATAATGTGTTATATTCCAGTTATAAATATATGATATAACTCTAGACTCCTACCAAAAGTAAATCAGTAGATATTTTTAGATTATTACTTTATTTTTTTGTTTTTATTTTCTTTTTTATAAATGAGCAATATTTAATGCGAGGGCTATAAAACAGTAAAAAATGTACCTAATACGAGTATAATGGCTTGTGCTATATGGAAAGAAGTTATGATTTATATCACCTTTAACCTCAATTTAATTCTCAATTACTATTTTAAGTATAATTATGTTGTAGAATAGGGCATTTGAGAACCGATTACCATTTTATATATATTTTGTAACGAAAAAAAAATACATATAATATTTGAATATAAATCAATTATTCATATACGTGAATAGAGTAATGCAAAACTTATAACTGCCTTAATTAACATGAAAAAGTTTAATAATATCGTATCATTAACCAATACCTACTTTCCAACATTTAAATGAAATGATCCGACTTTTGATGTATACATTATAAAGTTCCGTTATATATGTATTACATAAATTGTGAACACAAGATCCAAGTTTAAATATAACAAGGCAAAGTTGAGATAAAATGATTCATCTACTTTGGTCTATAGTTGCAGGCAAATAGTAATACATTCCTAATTAACATACTATTATTAAAAATCTATAATTCGTTACAATATAGTCGTAAATGCCATAATAGTCATGCATAATATGCACCTACATTTTATTGATGTATTCAAATTCTTTTTTAATTTTTTTAGTAGTATAACACCCGTATAAAAACTCTAATCATCTAAATCATCTAATATTCCAATTTTGGTGTTTATACTTTTTATATAAATAACTATCTATAAATTGTTCCGCTCATAAGCAATCCTTTAACTATTTGCCTACAACTATACATATAATATATATTCATACATACAAAAACTTTCATTTATTATATTTAAGCCAGGCAATTATATATATTTTTCATCGATAAAATTTCATTATAATATATATTTTTAAATTAATATATTATTCAAACATCTTAACAAAGTTAATTCATAAACGATTTAAGTATAAATAATTTCTTCCTCTTTATAAACATTTTTAATTACTTTCTTTTAAGACCAAGGACTACACCATTCAGTGGCAAAAGAAAAACCGTTACATTATAAAGTTTACATTTATGCATATTATTTATGGTCAAAAGTATATAGTATAAGTTTATATATATATCCGTGTAATTAATAAGCAATCTAGTTTTGTTGAAAATTATTATTTATTCATAAAAAAATGCCAAAGCTATTTTATATAAAATTGCAATGAGATTACTGATTAAGAATTACTCGTATGTAAGTAACATTTAATGTATGCTAAGAATACCAGAATTACTGAATCAGTGAAAAATCGGTTCATTCGAGTTCCGTTACAAAATTGTTTATATAATGGAGAGTATATTCAAGACATACTAGAATAAATGTTTACACTTTAAGGTATAATATAGTATATCAATATTCAATAAATATCCTTTCTAGTTTCATTATTCTATCTCACGAGTTTTGTGCGCTCCAAGTCTTCTTCATCAATATAAATACTACAAAACGTCAACGTTCAAACTTTCCAAATCGTAAATCAAAGATTAAAATATTTTCAAAACAAGCTTTTAGTAGGAAGAAGTTTCCTTTCAAAATGACAATCGTTACAATTCCCGTCCACAATAAAAAAGCGCACCGTTAATATAATAATGGAGAAATTACAAAAGGCTTTTCACCGATAAAACACACCTAGACATTTCGAAATCGAAAAACGTGCTCCGGTGGGACAAACGCCGCTGACGGCGACCGGATTCAACCAAAGTGTGGCACACGAGTGCTCGACGGACAACGGGGCAAAGCAAAACTGCGTGCAGAGACAACCAAAGCTACACGCGTCGAAACATCAAACGAGTGCGGTGACGTCACGAAGGCGGCCGGCGGGCGCAGGATGCGCAAAAGCACCGGAATGCAGCCGGCCTAGGGACGTGGGCCCGGCACAGCGCCGGACCGGGGCATAACGCAGGGCCCCGGGCACATCGAGGGCCCAGGGGCTATCGCGGGACCCAGGGGCTTACAAGTGGTTCAGGCGAGCGCGTCCGCCACACGCTACGTCTCTGACTGTCAGGACTCCAGCAGGACGTGCCAGCGCTGGACCTGGTACAGGAAATTTAATAAATCTCTCATATGTCTCAAAAACTACCCAGCATAATTCTATTCAACAAAATATCTCATTATTTTATAGTTACAAAATATATAACCAGATGGCGCCACAAGTGCGCAATATACTTTTGGACACCTCCAAGTGGCGCCCTCTGGTGAGTAGATTATGTACCTGCTCTCCCTGCCGCTCGCACAGCTCCTGCCAGTGCCGGGCCTCCTCCCTGCCTGAGGAGGAGTTGCCGAGAGAGAACCAGCCGATGATCTCGTTACGTTTGACGCTGCGGCGCCACCACACTGACACCATCAGCGTTACTTCAGTTAGCTGAAATAGAGCTACCTGCAACAATGATGCAGTCTTACATTGGCTAGTTTTTTTTTAATTTCACTGGCATAAAAACTACAAACCACACTTAAATACTGTCATATACAAGGTTTGATGTTTGATTATTTGATAAATACTCGTTAGTAATTTCCGTGAATAAACAAACTTAAACAGTTGTTTTAATAAACTTCCAAAAATAGTCTTTGTTTAACTATCGAGCCGATCGGTAGTGACTTGACATCATCCGGATGATGTCAAGTCACTCCCGATCAGTCGACTGCTCCAGTTTATGGAGGCTATTGGCCTAAAGAAGAGTCTATAATGAGGCTACAATCACAATAGACCCACGGAGGTCGACGTGAACACCCAAAGCCTCTTCCCAACAATAATAACTACCTATCGATTATTTTTTATAGCATTTAGCTATGCTTTGTAAATTATGCTGAGAAACAGTTGAAAAAATTATGGAACTGTAGCTTAGTCGTTTAAAGCGCCTGCCCGGTTTGCCGAGGTCGCAGGATCAAATCCTGCCGGCCTCATAATTTTCCAACTATTTCTTAGTATAGTCTTGGTTTATTCGCGTACGGTTTACCTACAATAATCAGAAAGATAAAACCTTTACCAGGAATTAATTAACCAAATGGGAGATATTGAACATTCTATAAAATTGGTTACATTATTTACTGCCCAAAGGATTAAGATTAATTTTGGTAATTTGTTATTATTATATAATACAATATTGTATGTATTTGTATTTAGCTCCTTAAATGAATAATACAAAAAAAACTTATGAACATCGAAAATAATAACTGATGTTTAAGTGAAATTAGCAGTAGTGAGTTTTACTTCCTGTAAATTAAACATCCTAAAATTACTTTTATCATCATTGTCAGCCTAAATAAGTCCACTGAAGAAAATAGGCCTCCACAAACGATATCCTTAGGTTTTGGGCCGCCTGCGACCAATGGCACCCCGCGATCTTGACAAGATACTCCGTCCAATTAGCGGGAGGCCGACCCACGCTCCTTTTGCTAGTTCCTGACCGCCTCACGAACTGATTACTCTCAGTTAATCCATTATCTAACGTAATGATCCAGTAATGAGGGCGTTCAAACGATTTATAGATCCATTCAGAAAGGTTTGTGAGGTACCAACCTGAAATATGAAGAGCTCTTTATACAGCGGGTTGGACTGTGCCCGCCGCGTGGTGGACTTGCAGCGCCCCATCTCCATTCCCAGAGAGCTGATGAGGCACAGCTTCACGTAGGTGTCCGGCGCTTTGTTGGGAGACAGCTTGCGGAAGTGCGTGCCTTTGATCACCTGACGGAAATATCAATGTAAGCACGCTGTCTAATGAGAAGATATATTATCTTTAAAATTCAGATCAAAACCACATCATAATAAACCTAGGGCCGGTTTCACCATTGATTGAATCTTGTTAGTTTAGTTTACTATTTGGTCCCCCGCACTATGAATATCTCCTGTGTCGCGGGTGTGTTCATAAACATACATTATACACACCCAAAGTCAGAACAAATCTTTGCGGATGACACAAATATTTGTCCCATGTGAGGGTCGAACCCACAACATCAGCTCATTTGAAAGCGGCGAGGCGCTCGCTAACCACTACGCCAACCGTGCACTTAATATCAATGGACGATATTTATGAAATCTCAGCCACCAGATGTCGCTCAGATAAAGATCCAAAATGGGCGGCTCTGATTGGTTGAGAAGCAAACTCGGCCACAAGATGTCGCTGAAATGATGAACCAAATGTATGGCAATGAGCATGTTTGTCTATGGGACCATTTGACAGTACATTTCACTAATGTGTATATTTTTATATTAGGACCAGTTTGAGTTCGAATGAGCATAGTCCATATTTTTTTAATTAAAAATAATCTTGAAAAACATACCCAACAATCTGTAAAAAATAAAAGAAACATGATCTTGAACAGTATCGTTGGTATAGCCTCCAACAAGCCCGGCTACTACTCGGACTGCATGTTAGCAAATGCGTAATCCCAGTGGTAGCCGGCACCGTCGGAAGCTCTTGGAGAATTGCTTGCTTTTCATTCTTCTATCACCATGCACAAACACGCTCCGATAAAATGAACTCTTCTTCTGCCTGCCCTTAGCCCATATTTTAGGAGTCAAGCGCAAAATGTATTTTTCCTCCATTCCTCACATTTCCCCACTCCCTTCTCATCATCTTTAGATGAAATGAACTATTTATCATAAGTTAGTTAATTGGACAAACATTACACACTCTTTCATCGTATTTTTACGAGAGAAAATGATCGGACAACATGAATAAAACACACTACCACATTTTTTGGCTATATGAACCGCCGTAGAACCAGTGCCGCCGTTGTGATTGAAATCAATTGTACTGAGTTTAGAGATAACGCGGGTTAGCAGCCAACGTTGTCTTTAAAACCTGTTCAATCGATATCAGTGGATCTTCTTTTACCGATGTGGTAGGTGTATAAAAAGAAGCCAACCTCTCGTCTTTCTCCAGATGTTCAAGTGCCTTCATACTCATTTGCATTAAGATCTATTTAGTGGCATGGCTATAAAAGCGTTACAGACAGAGTTACTTTTTGCATTTACATTATCAATAAGGATGTGGCATCTTAAATTCATACCTCAACAGACAAATGTCCAGTAGTAGAATTATACTGGAGTCCGAGCAGCAATTCTGGCGCAGACCTGGCACTGCAGCACGAGGAGGCGGAGTCCGAGCGCGCCAGGCTGCAGGACTCCCCTCCCGCACCGCCAGGGGTCGTCACCGTGGCGAAGGATGAGGGGCTTGCCAGGACACCAGGGATGGAGTGCGAGTGGTTCAGCTCGAGCTTTGGAAGCTGGAATTAGAGGAGAATGAGAACAGATAGGGTTCAAGTACACTTAATTAAACATCACGGGAAAAGTTGCAGTTCTTAATGTACCCTACATTAAGAACTGCAACTTTTCCTGTGCCATACCAAATTTTAAACAATTGTAAGAATTAAACAGGCGAAATAACAGACCGACTCGAAAACGACACTGGCTGTTTTAACTGTCCATAGAGTACATACTCAATTTGATTTTTTTTTTAAATAAAAAAATGTTTATTTCTCACCAATTTCACATCATTAGTAGTAGTATAATGATTATATCATCATCATAGACCCCACTTTACCAAATTTCTATCAGTTTTGTAGAAAATGGTATATGTTATGTAGATATAAGTAAATTCAGGTAATAAAAAAAATTGCTTATTTTGATTAGAAAATGTTCATACTTGTTGCACATTCGGCTGGTGATGTTGCCGAGGCAGGAGCTGTAACCACAGATGGTTCTCAAGCTCCAGGTTGAGAGTAGCGAAGTACACAGCCGCCTCGCCCAGCAGCCGCTGACGACGCATGCGCTCGCAGCCGTAGATGCGCACGCGCAATCCGAGCCCGTGGACGTCCTCTGTACAATACGAGTATGTATGGTAGTAGGTATATAAAAAGTTTTAGATTGAAACTTCCAATAAGAAAAATAATTCTATATTGGTCTGAAGAATTTTTTAATATTATTTTTGGTATAATATATTCCAATAAGTGAAAAAAACTAATTGGTTTATCTATTGGAATTAATTGTCGATAGCACATCTTGCACCAGTTGATCACGATATTACAGAGAGGTGAATTGGAATGACATAACACATCATAAAATAACATCACGCCTCTTTTACCTAGAAGGATGTGACAGAGGTATACTACTCCCACACTTCACCTATTATGTCCCATGATAATAGGCGGTGAACCTATCGCCATACATCGGGCGGTGAATTGAAAAAGTTGAATTAAATTTAAATACACGATTACGTTTTAAACTATTGACACTATAAGAGTCTAATTAATTTAGCTAATGACGTAAAATCTTACCAGGATTAATCTTGTGAAATACAAAGCTCTCCATGTATTGAGGATTTTCACCGTTTCTTATTTTCGATTTGTATTTTTGCTTCTTCAGAGGCAACAAAACAACTCGAACCTGAAAAATAACATGTGTCAGTACATTTCTTACATTGATAAGTCAACAGACGACGGTTAATTCATGCGGATATTGTAATATCTATTTTACACCAAATAAATAGCTGTCCAGATAGACTAAGATATGATTTTTTTGGTAACCCGTCTTTTGTCCTTAGGTCTTATGCGACAGGGTCTGAGCCAGCAGTATGTGAACTGTCATACTCCAGACTGGTGCGACTTGCCGAAAGTCCCATCCATCCAACGACGCTTGTTCAATGAAACTTGTCTACTAAAAATATCATCGCCTTTTGTATACTATTACTGTAATATGTTTATTTCTTTGTAATCTTTTGTGTATAATATTAAATAAATAAATAAACAATACAACAGACAATTCAGCTGACTAAGACTGGTGCATCATATAAGAGGGAGCTTAACTGTCCCGCGTTCCTATGGAGCTTGCCTTCTAAGCAAAATAGTTGACTGATTACCTGACTCTGACGTATCTTTGTTTCAGTCCTTTGCGACAGAATCCAAGCCTGCAGTATGTGCACAGCAGCGGACTGGTGCATCATATAAGAGAATCAGCTCCATTAGCTCCACAGATCCTTGATCATAGGAACTTGTCTACTATAAGCAACACAACCGACTATTCACCTGACTCTGCAGAATCTGTCCTTTAGTCCTCTACGGCAGGATCTAGGCCTGCAGTATGTACAGACTCGTGCATCATAGATTAGAATCCGCTCCATTAGCTACACAGATCCTAGATCATAGCAACTTGTCTGCTAAATAAACAACATAACGGACTATTTACCTGACTCTGCAGAATCTGTCCTTGAGTCCTCTGCGGTAGGGTCCGGGCCTGCAGTATGTGCACAGTCATGCTCCGGACTGGTGCATCATATAACACGGTGAGCTCCACTGACCCTCGTTCTTGTGAGCTACTGCTTTCGCCACAGAGCAGAGATGTGTCCTGGTAAACAGAATAAAGGATTTGGAATGATTATATTCGGCCAAATTTACTAATAAAGAAAAACTAAGTCCTGACGTGTTCGCCATTCATTCATTCAGATGACATAGCTGTAAAAGTTGAAATGGTTTAAGTGCTGCAATGACGTCTGATAAGAAAGTATGGAATGGCAAAACAGATTGTGTCGACCGAAGTAGTTGGGGTAAGGACCGAAGATATTTAAATATTAGTGTGTTTAATAAAAGCAATCTCCTGCCAGATGGACCGACGACCTGGTCAAGACAGCCGGGATTAAATGGATGCAAGACCGTCAGGTGTGGAAAAGTCTTTATAGGTTACGAAAAAAAGAAAAAGCTTTTGTTAAACAATCATCAAGATGTATTTATCTGATCCCATTTCTGAGCTATTATACTGATACGCATATTGTTTTTATTAGTAGTAGAGTATACTTAGCCTAAACAATCACATTAGTGGTAAGGTAAGTGTTAGCGTGAGTTACTGAACTATATAAAATAATATAAAATATAGTAAATTCAGCGCTATAGAGACTGCTCTAAGCGCTGAATTTACTATATTGCTTAATCTACGGTTTTTAAACCCGTATTTCCATCTCACTCTCTCACCCATTGTTTGTACGGGACAGAGAGATAGAAAACTATAGCTTAGCATTAAACTTGTATTAAACATTGGTCAAATTGGCACTAAAATGTCAAACAGTTAATTGCTTTCGAGGCACTGCAGACAGTGACGAGACCCAATTATAATTGAACAATTTGAATGTGCTTCGCGCGTGCGTATTTTGATTAGCCATTTAGCCAAAATTGCCCAACTATTAGCTTAGGAAATTGGTGGCAATAATTTAGATTCGAGACTTTAGATTAGTGATTGGCGATAAGCCATCCCATCATCAGGTAATGTGGATGTTATACATCTCTGACAAATCATGCTGGGTTATACAGGATCTACAACGGACATGCCACGATGGCGGAAGTATCTTAAAAATTGTAGATTGAAGATTTTACTGAAATATCACTACTTTATTTTTAAAAACAATTTAATCTACACAATTAAAGGATCGTGAAAAAATGCTTACTCTACCGCGAATCGAACCAGCTAAAATCAGAATTAATAGCATCATGTATTTTTATGGCAGCCATCGGTAGCGTTAATAATGAAGATCAAATCTAAACATGGTATATTAAATGCAAGGAAAACCGTGAAATCACAGAATTTGTAAAAAAAAACCAGTTAAAATTAGTTAAAAGTAAGATAATATAAGTACTATTTTTAATATTTATTATAGCTAATTATTTATAATGTCTTGACACGAATGTCTTACATTAATGGAGAAGCTCCAATTTGGTTCCTTTTTTGATTGATTCTATATAAGTAAAGAATATTTTTTTTTTTAGATTTTGAGTTTGAATACAGTTAAATTTTTTAATAAAATCATGTCTTCTTTCACTAAAATGCATACATCTTCCAAATTTCAGATGCTGCCCCTCCATGTATATGATACACTATATAATAGATAGATAATCTATATACTTAAAATAAATCTATACAAGTCAAATTTCTGTACATTGCAAATATCAAAAAAATTAATGGTTGTTACTAGATCGACACAGAACCCAAAACTGTGATTAAAAAAACTTTGTCTGTCTGTCTGTCTGTCTGTATGTTCAGGCAGCACGCAAAAACTACCGGTTCGATTACGATTTAACTTGGTATAATTATTCTTTAATATCCTTGGCACCACACTGATACAATAAAAACAAACTTTTAATTGAATATTTTGTTTTATTGAAAGCGCTAAGCTCAAAAACTACTGGGTGAATTTTGATAATTACCTTTGAGTTTGATAGTCTCACTCTCAATAAAGGTCTTAAGATATTTAAGATTACGCTAAATTACGGGAGCGGAGCACTAAGGTTGAATGCGGGAGCAGCTACTACTTAATACAACGAATACCACGCGGACGAAGTCAAGGGCAAAAGCTAGTAGATAATATAATAGATTGATATACTATACAATAGATAGCTACCTTTTTCTTTACCTGTTGAAAGAAATAGGTCCTGTATCAAAAACAAACATCAATTCTGAAGATTATGTCGAAAAGGTCATTTATCACTCTATTTATCATAATGACAGTATCAACAAGGGATCGGCTCAATTCTTACCCCAACGCCGATCGTCCATAGCTCCGTAGCAACAGTCCACCGACACTTCAATGTACTACGTTATGAAGTAAAAAATCGATCGACCTTGACAGAGCCTCTATTCTTTAATAATTTAGACATGGGAGCCATCGATTATTTAATAACAAACATATTTAAGGGCAGGTTTTTGAAGGTTAAAAAATAATAGAATATGGTATGTATGTAATAGACAGTTTATTTATTTATGCGAACAGCTCGTTTTACCGGCTACACGCTCAAACTTATGTACATGTGCAGATTAAATTTTTATATTTTTGAAATTGGCACTAACTGTATATATGCACGTAAGATGGAGCGTGCAGCCGGGACCTTAAGTTGGAAGGAAAACTGTGTTCTGATTAGTAAGTAGGAATGTAATTTCCACAAAATATCACCGTAGAAGTCATCATGTGAAGTCAACCTATAAAGAAACGCAAACTACTGATATTCTAGGCCTGGAATAGATTTAATTCTTACTTTAGATCTGAGAAGACTACAAGCTATTTTTCAATTGTGGAAGGCCAATACAAAAAACACATATATGGATATGTGTTTTTTGTTGGGATAAAAGACGTCAAAAGAGCTATCATCTCCTTGGAAGGCATATGATAACCAGCTTCTAGATATCAGTGGGGAGCACGTACAAAGCTGAATGAACTGTTTCTCCAGATCAGTGTTCAACATACACACATCGAAAATTGAGAAGATTCATCTGAATGGAGAAACAACTCAAAGTAAGAAATATCGAGGACTTACATTATGTGCAATTACATCACTATCAACACTGCTCTGCGTCTCAAGCGTGTGGATATACTCGGCCCTCTTCGGCAGCACCTCGTCAATCCTCGTCTCCCGAAGCGTGGTCTCCCTGAGCGCCGTCTCTACGAGTGCCACGTCCAGCTTCGAAGAACAAGCGTTCTCGTTCTTCTCCTCGTAGTGGCATTCCACCTCCTCTTTATCCTGAGAATTATTATACACGTTATAATGTTCTTTCTTCAATTAATATTATCATAATGACATCAGACATGACATGGGTCGTAACTTCGAGTGTAACAAAAACTTGGTTTACCGAAATTGATGATGGGGTTTGACTAGAGATGTAGGAAAAATCATCTTTAGTGTATACAGGGTGGATGCGACATAGCGACATTTATTGAAACCACAGCTTCTATACATGGCCAGTATGCATTTCCACCGAAAAAAAAAATTCTCTGGCGAAAAAAAAATCCACGTCTTCCGAACAAATTGCACGATCGCAATGTTCAATTTGTTCGGAGAACGTGTTTTTTTTTTTCGCCAGTGAATTTTTATCCGGTGGAAATTGATACTTACCATGTATAGAAGCTGTGGTTTCAATAAATGTCGCTATGTCGCATCCACCCCGTATGTAAATGGATATGTTATGCATTAATATTGATTGAATTAATAAAAAAATGCTACAGATTTTAAATTGTGCATGCTTTTAAATACAACTACTTATAAAGATAAAATAAGATACCTACTATGGTTCTATCTTCCTACTAATTATTTGAGTAGCAAACCTATGTTATAATTTCTTGTGTGAACATAACAACAAATAACAGAGTGAAATGGTCAAGGAAAAGTTTAGGTCATGTAAAAAAAATCAATTTAATTTAAATTAAAGTATTAAACAATTACGTGGGCTTCATTATTATCTCAACCGCATCGCTTAAGTATGTAAGTGTTTTATTTATAATCCAGCTTCTGGAATTCCACATATTTAGCAGCGATGAGTCAGGATAACGGACATTGCGCAGTCGGGAGTTAAATTATGTAAATTTATTGTAACTCCGTTAATACCATACCTCTATATTATGGTTGACGCTGCGTACAGGTATTTACATTCCAGATGACCTAAATACCGCCGTTGAAATGTGTTTTACAATGAAATGTGTCGCTGCGATGAGTCATACTTGATGAGTAATTTGACTATGAGTGCGATGGCCATTATCACAAATAGGATAACATAGTGAAAGCATGTAGTAGCCCTGATAGCGGAAGGGTAGCTAGATCAAATGTCGGTCTGTCTTACCTGTTGTATGCGCAATCGCAGCTCTTCATCCGAGTCGGACGCCTCGAACGTGAATATTCGTTCGGGGTAATGGTTCGGTTTCGACAAAGCATCTATAACAACACAGACGTACGGACAACGTCAATCGATATACATTATAGCCCTAATCCGAACTAAAGCTACTCATCTAGGTGATCCTCGCCACTAATGCTAGCGAATTACCAATGTCCACTACTTTGTAAACAAACACCTAGAAATAACAAGTTAAATAAAGTGAATACGAGACCTTCGTGACGACCACGACATCCCTGGCGGTACATTAAACACTAAACAAATGTTACCTACATACTTCTTACTATTCTACATAAAGACTCCGTGACAAATGACTTTGTTCTATTACTTAACTTTAATAATTAATCACATAATCGATAGGCATAGGTTTATTTATAAAGGCGAAGGATCTTATAATTCTATATAAAACGCATAAGGGTACATTAAATTTGGTTATTTAGACCAACTATCGTGTTAGCAACAAAGAAATCATTATGACGACTAAGTGAAATATGAATTAGACATAGGTACAGTAGCACACAGAAGCAAAACAAAGAGGTGGTCGCTTACCAAACGGAGCATTGTCGAAGGTGAGCGGCACGGGCACGCGCGCGTTGACCGTCAGCACGTCATCGCAGCACTTGCGGCCGAACACCGCTGAGTAGCACCAGCGCCGGCCCAGGAACAGCAGCAGCACCAGCACCAGCGCCGCGAACGCTGCTACCGCGCTGATGTACGCGCTCGCCTCCACTGTACCACACACCACAATTACACACCACTCGACAAACCAGAACACGACCTTGTCATAAACGTGTTTACCATTAGTTGGGTTGATGCCGCCGATGTTGGCTACCATCCTGGCTCACTGCGAGCCCCTGAGCTGCATTTCTACGCGCCGTCGTTTCACGTTCGCGCCTCCTCGATTCCTACCACAAATATACGCCGCTTATGTCTTCGTTGAATGTGCGACAATAAAGCGAACTGAGGGAAATTATTGGGACGTGTTGGCACGGTCGGGCTGTCAAAGCTCCGCGCGTGCGCGCTGCGCAAGGGGCACGTCGGGGCGTGTGGAATATTCTGCACAGCTATAGGACGAAGGACTCCGCTCACAGGTGTACTTATGTACCTATTTAGCTATAGCTCTCGGAGCCTTTTCTCAAGGCCGAGGGCGGCACGCGCCCTGACCAACACTTCGCTTATATCTACAGATTAAGTACATAAGATATAATACGTACATAGCCACCTTGTACCTTTCTTTACTGAGGGTTGAATAAATTACTCGGGCAGCCTTAAAAACAGTCGTAATTCACTGGGTTAGCCCCGAGTGCAAAACATTTTTGTGAATTAGAATGAACGAGTAGCAATGCCAAGTAAAGTCATAAATATGTATTACGGAGCATAATATATTTGCTGGACGCAAACACAGTACATTTCCGTGTAGGTTTAAGTACATGTATACTTGCTATAGGCGCATTTAGCATGTGCGGGATAGGTATATTATGTAGTTTGCAATTAGGACATTGGACATGTGCCAGGCTATTGGAACTGCAGTATTGTACATCACATTTAAGCCAGTGAATTTGTTTAAATACGTCATATGCATTGCCTAGTTAGGTTTTTTTTTAATCTATACAAATGAAATTCATAGTGATTACCTATTATATCTAATAGCTATTTTGTTTAGATTCTATGTTGTCTAAATCCTATTTACAGTCTTAAAAATCTTGTTGTAATTTTATAAATTACAAATCAAAATGCAACTTCTTTATAGTGTTCAAATCAGTTTAATTTGCTTAATAAAAAAGATCATGAACCAGACTTTGTTTTCAAAAAGCTTCTATTATTCTATAATTTTTGGTCTTTAATATTGTCTAATATTCAATAGCCTAAGAGACTTGGTAATTAAATAGAATGGATCTACTTAATTAAGTCTGATGAATACTTTGGGTAGACATTAATTATGTAATAATAATATAATGTACCTACGGTAGTTGCCGCGTTATTCAGTGTAAGAAAGGATCAATTATTTCATTAAGTTTTATTATTTGTTTGATTGGCAATAAAATTTACCATCAGAAAGTTCTTCGCTTTTTACTTATTATATCTTTCGACGTCTTTGAGATGTAAAATTCTGAAGTTTTTACAAAATTCTGATAATGTATTTTTAGGGGAAAATACATTGGGGTGCATGAAAGGAGCCTCCCCGAGTGACGTACACAACAATTCCCTACGTCCGGCGCACCCTGGGCAATTCGCGAGTTCTCCAAAGCGAATTGGCTAATCCTTTCACCACAATGGCATGTCAAAACCTGACCACCTTAATGACTGTCCAGAATGCCAACCACCTGCACAAGAGAGGCGCTCATGAACGCTGACGAGAGCGCCATAACATTGACCACTTATTGGACCAATAAATTTTGACTCAGCCATCGACACGAAGAAGAAGAAGGGGAAAATAAATGTTGACATGAACAGACACAATTTTGAACATTTTGGCAACTACTAATTCAATTTGTATTTTAAGACATGTGACTTTTGACTGGATTTAATAGTATTTTTTCTGTACAAGCTTTAGTTTAGTATACTGCAAAAAAATATTTTTAAAATTTTAATGTTTCTTTATTATGGATTTAGGCTCGTAGGACCATAAGCATTTTAAAGCCAAAATGTCAACCAAATAATTTGTAAGAGATCAAATATTTCAAAACAATATCATGTAAAGAGGCAAGGAAGTCGACGTAATGCTGACTAATCGCATACTTAGGATGTTAATATATTCATGGATGCAACTATGTATTCAATAATGTTTATAGTTCTATTATAAAACGTTATCTGTTTATGACGGTTTCAAACCTGAATGGAAGTAATTAATACATTGTTATTGTTCATAATAAAATATTCATAGCGTTTCTAGCTTACTAATGATTATATACGAGGATTGAAGGCCGGTCGTAGCTTGCCTTATAATTTATGTTCTGTCCACTCAACACAAAATAACAGGTAAATAAAAAAAATAATTTAATGAAACAACACATTAATATTTTGAAAATGTTTTTTTTATTAACACTTACATTTTTACAGCGCTCCTAGCCAACAGAGTAATACTATAAAATGAATTGGTGTAATAAACTGTCGAACGCAAAACAATGTTAGTTCTACAGTGTACGTTAAACAAACCGCTTACAAAGATCAGATCATTACAATAATATCATCGACGACTATTGTCAGTGAGATGTACATCGTTCTCATCAACCAAGCACAAAGGTCACTCTAAAGAAACGAACTTCATTTAAATCTATAAACATTTCATATAATTTAGATTTTATTAGTCGCTATAATGTTATATTTTACTTTTGTAACCATTATTATAATGTTTATATGTATTCGTTACGAAAAATTGAAATGATCGCTGCACTCGGGCCGTGCACAGAGAGACACCGGCCCTCGGCTTCGCCGGCGGCACCGGCGCGGCACCGGCGTGACACCGGCACGGCGCCGGAGCGACACCGGCGCGGCACCGGCTCGGCCGCGCCGCGTGCAAGCCCCGAGTGACGACTAAAACAAGATCACTCTATCATAACTGTATAATTTTAAAAATTTCTAATTACGCATCCCTACGTTTTGTTATTATCTTTTAATTAAGAAATAAAATCTTACGTAGTTACCATGAGCAGCCTATTTTAATAAATTTGACAAAATTCGCTAATAATTTGATTATTTTAGAAAAGAAAAAGCGCCTTACCCCGGCGTGGGGGCGGGCGTCGTCGGCGTCGGCAGTGCTGTGGCCGTGCCGAGCGCGCATGCGCAAGGCCGCGTCGAAGCGTCGCGACTGTGAATGCTTTATTTAACTACTTTTACAATGGAAAATACGGCATCAAAATTTCAACTACCTACCTAACAGTAAGCAGTAGTACACTAAAACTCAGGCACTCCACATCGACCTCTCATACACCATGCACCCGATCGAATCGTCAACTAAACTTTTTTCACTCGAAAAATTTAACTTAAATCTAATTCACTTAAATTATAATAATAATAATGGCTTCTTAACTGTTAATTTTACAACAAATGCGTTTCGTTGGCCGCCGAGCACGGTGCGCGGCGGGCGTCATACTCTGCCCACTCGATTCACGAACGATCAACTACCGCTAAACGATCATTTATTACTTATTACATAAGTATGTGAAAAAACAATTTATTAGTATTACTTTACTCTATCTTATAATGACATCAGTATGTCACCGAGGGCGTACTACTGTAACATGAAGTCCGAGTCGGCGGCCGCTTGCGCGAGGGGCGTGACGCGAGCGTGCCTGCCGGCCGGCACGGCAACGGCACGGCTTCACGACGGCAAGGGCGGCGGCCGGGCCGGGGCGCGCCGCAAGCGATCAGACAGAGATTCAACAAATATCGAACAGATTCATCAAATTGTCGCATGACGTCGAGATTCATAAGGTACGTTTTGAACGATCTCGATACAAAAATAACATGTTTCACGATTTAAATAATATGAGTTTAATATTTTTATATCATCACAAATATCAAACTTCATTCTCCACTGTGCATATATACATACATAGTTCTTAAGAAACGAGTGTGGTGTGTCGCGGGCGGTGGGCGGGTCCGTCCGCCTCTCGGTCACGTTACGCGTAAAGAACATCATAATAATACATAACACTCAGGTACGTACACAGGTGCCCCTGTGCGGAGCGATGCGGTAACAAGCGGTGAGAAGCGTACACGACAGCGATTACACATATACCGGAACGGCACCGCAACCTCTGTCACTCTGATATAAGAACACAAATGAACTGTATGTACGCAGTAACTAACTGATGCACGACGGTGTGGACAGTGGTCGGTGCGCTTTAGTAGTAAGTCTCTTGTTCCAGCCAGCCGCCGGGGTTGCGGCGCAGGTAGAAGCGTCGGATCTCATCGTAGATGAAGATCGACAGCATGAAGGGAATGGCAGGCAGCCACCACACGAACCTGCGCAGACACAGACAGTCACGACACGCCACAAACATAGATGACATAAATCCATCACCCAATCAACAACCCTATTACGTAGCTGTGACTGCTATTATTAACGGGAAAGTTCCTGTCAAAGTCAACCCAGAAAGTGCGAGCATCTATCAAGATTACGTAAAAGAAGCAAGATAGATGGTTAAGGTTAGTCGATCTTTGATCTGATCTGTACCCTTATGCAAAATGGTTTTGTTTAGGACATCCAGAAATATTAATGTGTACACTTTGACAGAAACGATTTTTATCTTAAAAACCGCATTCGCAGTTACGTAATTACCCACCAATCCTACAACCAATTTTGATTCTCTTAAATACTCACTTGAGTGGGTACATCCTCAATCCCTTGTCCATTCCAGGGGTGTAGGAAAGGAAGGCGGCCAGTGCGGTTTCGAAAATGAGACCGAAGTTGAGGGCCCAGTTGCGCATTCCCTGGTGGACGATGGAGTTACGACGCGTCTTGCAAATGATCAAATCTGCCCACTGTACGACCACGATTGACACGAAGAAAGCAGTGTGGCAGGTGAACTCGAGGGCCTTGCGGTCGCGGTAGGTCTGGAATTTACATGGTTCAGTTATTAGGTTGGGATAAAAAGTTGCATGTCGTCAAAGTTTTTTGTTCATTAAAAAGTTCCATTCTCTTATCTAATGCAATGAAGAAATTTTAGAAATAGCATAAATATGCGTTACTGCACAAGTATAGGTTTTGATGTCTCCAGAATTTGAACTGCCCAACAAAACCAAAGATTACTTTTGAAGTAAACCAGTGCAGACACTGTTGCCAGAAAGATATCTCCATCTATTTGAAGAAATCACCAGGGAAAAAATAATAAATTAATCTAAAACCTGTAAAATAACAAAAGAACTGTATAACAACGTACCCATTCCTGACCATAGGAGTCAGTCAAATCATTGATGGCCTTCGAATCCCACATCTTTCTGATTCCGAAGAGCGTGAGCGGCAAGAAGCCGTTCTCAGCCATGATCACGAAGTACACGAAGAAACCAGCGGCCGCTTGGATCATGCCGATCTGGCCGTACGCCATCGAAATAAGCCTGTATACACCCCACATATACCATGAGATACTACTCCCAGAGAACGTTGTCTTGAAGCTACTTTCATTCAAATTTCAAACTCTATAGTGCAATAAGTGATAAAATTCTTTTCTTTTTTTTAAATTTTTAAATTCAGTTTTGATACTTTACGTTTTAAAGCTTTACGGGGCCAAATTAAGTTACTTCAAAGTAAGAAAGCAGTCAGTTTTGCAACTACTGCTGGCATTGATGGCTGACGAACAAGACTCCGTGCTTTTGCGCAGCTTTTGTCAATGATCAATTTTGTTTCACTTTAAGCTCAAATTTCACCAGTTTCTGATAACATTTTAGTATTTTAGATAGTTATCCGCCTGATAACTCAACTCAACACAATTCTTACATTTTATTTTATTTAAAATGTGCCGAAACTGGCCCAAAAAATAATATAGTAATTATCAGAGTCTTATTTGTCAAAGAAATATCATACATTCATTAAATGAGTCAATATTTTGATAACTAGAATTTAAGCATGCATTATGTACTTATTTTAACTAATGTGAACCAAAATGTTAATAAGTGTCTATTCCTGTACCAAACATTATTCAATATATTGCAATTTTCAAGATATTGACTCAATAATTAATATCTAAGTCTGTACAAAACACCCCAGGTTAACAACCACGGTCAGCATGCGAATTATATCTATGGCGAAGGAAGCGTAAGCGACTGTATATTGGAATGTGTTAGGTAGCAGTAAACAGTGAAGCGTTAAAGTGAAATAAAAGAAAGAATATAATAAAGAGCTTAGAGAAGGCCTATCGAGTGTCAGTGATTGAGGCAGAAGCACTCGCAGCGGTGAAAACCTCGCAAGAGCAACGTGCTTCAACTACACATAATAATATTACATAATATAAACTAAGAAATCAAGAGTTTACTATAAGAAAGTATAATAAATGTTACTATAAAGAGATGCTCCATGTCGCCTAAACATTCCTCCGACAAAAATGTTGAACTTTTTTTTTTCATGAATCGTCACCACTATGTTCTACAATGACTAACACGAAACTGACACACAATAAATTAAACACTAGTGCGCTCTATGACAGAGTCTAAACATTTCTCTAATTGGTTCTCTAAACGTGCACTGTCGACACTGCATTGCATTCTAAATTTAGTAACTGAACGCTAATATTGAAATATGGAAGAGTGAAGATCAGAGAGGTAAAGACAGCTCTAATTGGTCTATTTCTAGAGACTTCTAAGGAATCTCTTATAAATCTAGGCATATTTAAACAAGGTAATAGTTTTCAATTTGAAAAGAGTTATTGCTAGGAAGAATTGAATCTGTATATTTATTTTGTACGTTGTACTCATAAGCGTGGCCTCTAATCTGTTCCTACTAGGAGAGGACTTTACTCTAGTTACAATTTGGGGTCGAAAGCCAATCGCATAGGGACAAGGGAGGGCGGGGTCGGACTCGTATCACTCTTCCACATCCAGTGTCAAATGGTACTGTTGAATCACAAGTAGCCGCACCACTCAAATGTTTTGTCTCACCAATTAGCAGTACAGAAGTACGTTTGATAATTTAGGCAGTGGGCTAGTCATGGTGTTAACACCCAAATGAGAATCTAGTAAGCGTCGGCCGACGGCCACTCGCGGCTGGCGGGGCGGTGGCCGGTGGCGTGGTGCGGGGCCAACCTTCTGTTGACGAGGTTGTCGCGGTAAGGGTCCCGCGGCTGCCGCTTCATGATATCGGACTCGGGCGCCTCGTACGCCAATGATATAGCAGGCACCTTCAGTAACACAAGCAATCAGGACAACACCAACACTCGCGCACGAGTCCACGCTCGCACGCACACACTTATACATAATAAATATACGTACACACCCCTCGGCTACGCCTCACACCTAGATCTACATCTAGCGTTATTACAAATTAATAATTATTAAAAAATTACAATAGAACTATTTATCGTATAAGTACTTAAAATATTACGCATAAATTAGCTAGTAAATATAAAAGTGAAAAAATTGGCGTGATTGAAATTTAAATAAATCATGGTAGCTGGAGACTATCCTTGAGGAGATATAATAAAATATAAATCTAAGACTAGTGAAAGAGTTATATAAGACCTAGCAGCATGTTAATAATATCATGTTGTATAATACAGTGTCGCTGTTCCTAGCTATAGATTCGTACATGATGTTCGTGTCACATAATATATGAGAATGCGTGTGATGAAGCCTAGCTCACGCTTGCACTCGCGCACAAGTATCGTATGATGACGATGTTCATGTGGTATTCAATACCGTGTATGGTGTGCATGGAGATTATGAGAGGTAAATGAGAAAGTACAATAAAGAATACAATAAATAAATAATCATATAACTGTAAACAGGAAAGTAAGATGTGTTCTTACATGCACGATAGACAAATGACAGAGAAAGACAGGGAGACACCGAACTTACCTTGGCGCGACCACACAATATATAGCAATAGATATTAGTAAAAAACCACAACTCAACGATGGAACAATGCGTTCGGCTCGCGCTCGTAACACGTTGTTCCATAGCGACATCAAGCTACATAGTTAAAGGAAGTAGGAGATATGTTATTAGAGGAAAATATATAAAAAGACATCGCAAGGCATAAAAGGAGCGGTGCGATTGTCGCCTTCAATATCCACACATAGTCTAGATTCGTGTACCTACAGGACAACGTCACACTGCAGGCAACAACCAAACCTCAATATTGAAGATTATACACGTGGTAGCAAGCAAGTAGCGGAAGAATAAATCTTTGAACGAGTCGCTTCACTCGTGATGTTTTACCTCTCGTTAACGAGTTTATCAGTGAAAGGGTTACGCGGCTGTCGCTTCATAATGTCAGATTCGGCCTCCTCGTAAGCCAGGGAAATGGCGGGCACCTACACAAACACTAGCCACGTGAGCGAGTGCGGCGCGCCTCGCTCACGCACTCCACGAAGCGTGTGGCGCAATGTACGTGTGTCAAGTACAACATCGAACACTTAGGACGTGCTGCAACCATGCCCTACCGGACCTCTCCAGTACAATTAACTGAGCAATTACTATATATACATGGTAGCGTATGCTTGCAGCAAACGTCGCCCTTAAAACTATCACAGAAAACAAAATTAACACAAAAAATGTAGATCATGAGATGACTTCTTATGGCACTTATGGCACGGGACTCTTCGATACTTAAAGTAACTATGTGATGGGTATGAAAGATGATGTTTGGAAAATTCACAATGGTCGATGGTAACTTCCAAATTGGATGTATGGTGATGATGACAATGAAATGACGATGACTGTGGTAACAGCAGTGTGTTGTGTCTGTCTTAACTGTAACATTACACTACGAGAACCTTTTTATGAGACGTCTTAGGTTTCGTCAAGGCTCTATTCCGATGGCTAATCTTAGTAATCAACAAGGATCAAGTCAGTTAGGATTCAAACAAAAATCAAAACACAATCACTATTATCCCCTCATTCCTAGACTCCCTCTACGCAAAAAATAACATGAAACATTAGTGGGAACATAGCCTATTAGTCCGCGTTAGTAGTAATATGCATGACTCCACATTTTTATTACAATATATAACACTTATAGTATATTACGTAACCATAAAGTCCAAAAAATGTATTTTGATATTGACCAATCAAATTGAAATTCAAAGAATTTTGGTCTTTATGATTACGTGAATATGGTACACATTAGAAAACCACTCTTCACGATATCGAGACAACAGCGACGTTAGCCGGTTTCGTTAGAAGTTATATGGCAACACAGCATGAATTCAGTTAATAGAGACCTCTCATTGACTAGTTTGTCGCAAAATGGGTTCCTAGGAGGACGTTTCATAATGTCTGCTTCCGCCGTCTCGTAGGCCAGTGCGATGGCTGGCACCTATGTCATACACTTATTTAATACAGAATAGTACAGCTCCACAAATCTTCTCACTGGAACGCTTAAGTAAAATAATTCTAAGGTTACCTTTCACGCCTGTTGTTCATGTTAAGGAAGTTGTAAAATCAATTTCAGTTATAAATTAAAAAATAATCGTATTCTGAACAAATTCTATTTTTTTTTTATTGAACAACAGCTATGATCTTAACAATAACAAATTAACAATCAAGTACTTATACAAGTTTATAGAAATTAACTGTAATGCTACACTGGAAGAAGCAGCTTTCACTTGTTCACTTTCGAGTCTCAGGCTACCTTTGTATTTTTGCCGAGGAAAACAAAGTAAGGACAAGACTCATTTTCGAGCAAAAAATATCTAAGTCATCAAAAAACAGACCACTGTGTCAACCCTAGACGATTTTTACATCCACTTCTGACAATGTAGCACACATTACAAAGGAAACAGTAATACCTAAGAAATAAAGTCGAACTTACCATGTCAGTTCCAAGATCGATGCAGAGGATAGTAACAGTACCGAGTGGCAGTGGGATATCGCAAAGGATGAAGGCAAGGAAAGGTGAGATCTCAGGAATGTTGGAGGTGAGGGTGTACGCGATGGATTTCTTCAAGTTGTCGAAGATCAATCGGCCTTCCTCTACGCCAGTGACAATGGACGCGAAGTTGTCGTCCAGCAGGATCATGTCGGCGGCCTAGAAATTGGTTGGCGTTTAAATGTCCAATTCGTTTCTTGTAAAGCCCAGGTTTATATAGTTGGATCATAAAATTAAAGTAAGAAATGGATACGGCAATGAATGGTAGACACAGATGAATCGAAAGCGGGCTGGAAAAAGTCGTAGGCACGTGGATACAGACTCGTTCATAACGATTTTTGTAGTACATTGATTGATACATCAGATATCCATACGTTAACCTGATTACAGGTAACTTATTATATTCTTTTTGTTATTGTCGGAATGTACCTGCGATTTCAAACACATTTTGAGTCATAGATTCTCGCGTTTACGTATGTTACTCACCTGCTTGGACACATCCGAGCCAGCGATACCCATAGCAACACCGATGTCAGCCTTCTTCAGAGCGGGCGAGTCGTTGACACCGTCACCGGTCACAGCCACGATGGCACCCAGTCGCTGGCAACCTTCTACGATGATCAGCTTCTGCTGCGGTGAGGTACGGGCGAATACGATTTCCGTGTGGAACCTGGGGCAAGACAAGACATATTAAAATGATGCGGAGTGGTAACTTATTATTCCACTTAGCAAAAGCGATAAAGTAAGGTATTTGTTGTAGTAGAGGATGTTGGACAAAACTCAATAAAGAGTGAAGGCGATATTGTAAAGGCCGTGGTCAAGGAACATTGAATAATACTAGGTATATATGACTCTCTGCATTTTATCAACGCCTACACGACTTGTAGATGTATGTGATTTTAAAACATAGCTAATCTTAAAATCTGTTTGTTGGATACTTGAAGAACTATATCTATATCTGGTATACTTACTTCAGAATTTCATCAAGCTGATCAGAGTTGAGTTCCCTGAGCTCAGTTCCGTGGACGACAGCAGCCTTGGCTTCACGTGGGTTCACTTCAGATACGGGAATGTTCAATCGTGCTGCGATGTCTTCAACGGTCTCGTTACCTTCGGAGATGATGCCCACAGACTTCGCGATGGCCTTGGCAGTGATGGGGTGGTCACCAGTTACCATGATAACCTGGAATGTGAACAATTGTTTTGTATCCTAAGACTAAATACAATAATATCAGTGAGGATCGTTTTCAATCTGATATACACGTGTGTTCAATATGTGATACATAATAGCAAAGTGTTAAAGGCCAATCTAAAATCCGGAATAAACTTTTGCATTGTGAGAGAGAGCGATTTTTGATAGCTCACCTTGATACCAGCAGATCGGCACTTTGCAACAGCATCAGGCACGGCAGCGCGAGGAGGATCAATCATACTCATCAGGCCGACGAAGCGAAGGTTGTCCAAGGGGAAGTTAGGGTCGTCAGTGTTGAACTTGAAACCGATAGGGTACTTGTCTGATGGCAGCAAAAGATCGCAGAAACCGAGCACACGCTCACCAAGACCACCGAGCTCCAAGTATGCGTTATTGAATGCCTCCTTCATTTCCTCATCCAATACCTGCACAAAGGAACATAACTTAGAAAATTTACTTCACATTCCAAACATGTTCCATATCCCTAGTACATAGGCAAAACCATACCTTTTCCTTTCCTCCAATGAAGATAGTGCTGCATCGTTCCAGAATCCTCTCAGGGGCGCCCTTCATCACAAGCAATTGTCTAGGATCGCTGGGGTCATCGCTCTCGTGTATCGACACCTGGTATTTATTAGTAGAGTTGAAGGGAATCTCCATAGCCTTCTTATTACGCTTCCTGATAGACAAAACATCTCCAAGAGCCAGTTCCATACATTTGAGCAGAGCAGCCTCCGACGCGTCACCAGCGACTTCCTTCTTCAGAATTGGGACACCGTCCTGACCTCCCTTGAATTCAGCGCGGTTGCAAAGAGTTGCAATCTTAGCTAGAGCCTTGAATCCAGGGCTGGTGCGGTCTGAAGGAATAAACACATTATATGGACAAATTCTTTGCTAAGTTGTGATAAGTAATAAGTAATATCAGCAGCATAGTTACCATATTGAACTCCAGACTGATCCTCAGTGGTGTCAGCCTCAATAATCTGGTTATCGAACCACATGTGAGCGACAGTCATTCTGTTCTGGGTCAGAGTACCAGTCTTGTCAGAGCAGATGGTCGACGTGGACCCGAGGGTTTCGACGGCTTCCAGATTCTTGACCAAGCAGTTCTTGGAAGCCATTCGCTTGGCAGTGAGGGTTAGACATACAGTTACGGTGGCCAATAGACCTTCGGGTACATTGGCTACGATGATACCTGGGGAGGTACGACAAATATGTTGTAGTATGAAGTAATAGAGTTCTGAATGAATGAGGTATCTTTCTATGTTCATTTTACAATTAACTTACCAATAAGGAAAATGACAGCGTCAAGCCAGTGGTACCCGAGGATAAAGGCAATTAGGAAGAAAGTAACACCAAGGAACACAGCTACGCCGGTGATCAAATGGATGAAATGATGAATTTCCTTAGCGATGGGGGTCTCGCCAGTGTCCAGACCCGAAGCCAAACCAGCGATACGACCCATCACCTATACCAGTAAAATGTAGAATTAGTCTAATTTGTGACAAGTATCGAACACAATTTAATTTAATATTTCATCAGCATTTTGGAAGATTCAAGTGCAAACCATAATAATATGTTATATAGGTCTTTGCAGTAAAATCCAAGCATTCGTTGTACAATATACATAGTATGTGTTACAAGTTCGGTATCATATTATTGGACATACCGTATTGTCGCCACAGCAGATGACAATGCCCTTCGCTGTTCCCTCAACCGCGTTGGTGGAGAAGAATGCCAAATTCTTGGTTTCCAAAGGATTCTCATTGGTAAAATCAGCTCCTCGCGACTGGGGCTCCGACTCGCCGGTTAAACTTGAGTTGTCTACCTTGAAACCTCGCGCTTCAACAATACGGACATCAGCAGGAATACGATCACCGAACTTCACCTGTAAAATGAAACGAGTGTTTAGATTTCGAATTCTCGGCTTTATGAGATAAGGTTTCCTACAGCAATTATTGGTCTACTCACCTCTACAATATCTCCGAGTACCAGATCCTCAGCGCGTAGCGTCAACTTCTCGCCTTCGCGAATGACTGTAGCAAACTGTGGCACCATGTTCTTGAACGATTCCATAATCTTCGATGACTTGCTTTCCTGGTAGTATGAGAAGATACCCGTGACAATAACGACAGCCGCCAATACAATGCCGAGGTACAAGTTGTCGTCTGCTGGTTCTTCCACGGTACTCGCCTGGGGATTTTTTTAGTCAGGATTAAAATATGTTTCTTTTTCAAGTTTATATTATTTATAAACAAGCAATACTTATCTTAAATCTAACTACTGACCTGAATTCCGTAGGCAATAAAGCAAAGAATAGCACCAATCCACAATAATAACGCGAAACCACCGAACAGATTTTTACAAAACTTCACCCATTCGGGCGTCTGTTTTGGCGGCGTAAGTGCGTTTGGACCGTCTCTTTCCAGGTTCTCTTTCGCTTTTGCATGACTGAGACCCTGAAAACAATAAGAGAATACATTAACTTAAGTTCTATCCACCAGACTCTATTGTGTAATAGATATGTAATACTGAGTCGAGGCCTTACATTTTCCGGGTGTGTCTGAAATCTTTGGTAGAGCTCTTCGGGTGTTACTTTGTGGAAATCAATATCCAACTCCTGTTTAAGGTCATCTAAATCTCCTGCTTTCCGTTTCTTTGCGGGGGGTTTCCGGCGTGTCTGGAAAGTTCCATTTCAATTTATTAAACTCTCATTACAAATATTAATTTATCGTTATCAATAAATTTACTTATTTCTCTTTACAAGTAACAATTAAACTAATAATGAAAATGATAAATCAAATGCAATGCTAGAAATAAAATGCATCATAAAACCATGCAGTAGATTGGAGCGTAGACAGCTGCTTGCCTGCTGGCGTCAATGGTCACTTAGCAAGAATAAATGAAAGATGGAAATGTAAATAAAAACCTTGAACTGTCCGTCAGCTGTTCTATTATCATCCTTTATGGGGCCGATGGTGGCGACGCGGTACGAGTCGGTACGGCCATGCTGTAAACACAACTAGGGGCTAGACACATTCTACAAGGCGGCCCTATGGGCCATGCACTCATGGATGATTGGTGGTAGTGAGAGACGATATCGCATGCCCTCACGAGTCGACCTGTGTCGAAATGAAATCAAGGCAACTCATTACTATATGAACATATTTATTTTCTCTGCGAATATTAGTGAACCCGCATGCAATATCGCCACTCAAGAACAAAACATGTTGATAAATCGAAAAGATGCTGGGGTTTTTTACGATAGCATAATATCAAAAACTCAGGCACCTTTCCTCAAATCAAAATAAATTGCAAGTTGATGTTAATACGAGACAAAATGGAGCACAAATACGAATAGCATATACTAATGTGCTAAGTATCTACCGGACTAAAGTACAATTTATAAGGGTGTGTGAATAATTGAATAAGGTAATCGGTTGTAAAGCGTACAATTGCAAAGCGTACACAGCAACAACATAACATATGTGGCATAACCTTGCCAAACGAGTACTATAAAGAGCTAGGGACGAACGGCTCAATGGCGTTCAATTGGTCTGAACTAGTTGCGCGTGCGAACCTGAGAGGCGATGTAAGGACACCGCACTAGCTACTTCTACGTAATGCATGGCTGGTTCCACGCATAGAACCTCAAACTAATTACGAATTAAAATAGATTACTCACATTGTCAGTCTTTGCCATGTTTTATACAAAATATTTAATTTTCAGCACCGGAAATGTACAGCCTTAGGCTGAGGCACGTACGGTATAATGAATTGTCAAAGTGGGTCTCCCGACGACCTTAAAGCTAAATTGGCTGGATATGGAGTTTGTTACGTAATGTACCGAGGTATAAGTGGCAAAAGGGAGTAATGTCACAAGTCTAAATGCGTCCGCGGTACCGTAAACAAGCCAGCCGTCACCGTCGATAATTGATGAACGTTTTCATAGCAGGCCTCATTAAGCCGCGCCCTGAATTCCCATGAAGGTTATCGAGAATAACTAGTAACAGGCTATGAAAAGCGCAGTAAAATTCCACAGTTGAAATTCACTAAGTATAAACGATGAGGATATATTGTTGAAGTTCACTAAGTTGATTTGATGTTAAGACTAGGTAGTACAACTATTGGAAGGACGGATAGTAGAGAAGAACAAGTAGTGTTCAGCTGGGCCGTGTGCAAGGAACTGTCAGTAGTAGCAGCTGCACGCTATGGTGTAAGAGAGGACCGGAGTGATCGACGGTGGTGCGGCGGCGTGTTCGGTTACATAAGCGGCGCGCACATTGGGCATGCGCACTGCGGACCAACCCCCACTCACTACCCTCGACATAAATAGCTAAAAGACAAGGTTGCCACCCCGGGGCCCCGGCGACCGCATTTATAATCTCTATAAAGGTTAAACCGGAATATCTGATGGAAAATCGAAACTGGTTCTAACGAGAATAAAACGTCGTCTGCAGAGGGATGATTAACCCACTTTTGAACCCTTGAGAGGAGACAGGTTATGAATAATGAGATTACAGAGAGATGTTTCAGGTCCGTCGGTATTGCGAAATCTCTTTACATAAGGGGTAATAACTTTAGTTATCTGCTTATGTACAATTACGCCGATGTTTTTAATTTATAAGTTAAAAATGAGTCATGGGAATGACATTCGTACATTGACTCGCAGATAAAATTAGTTAAAAACAAAAACAATCGGTGGCGAACAGTCTCAATTATTTTTTAACGGAACGCACAAATGTCAGCTGTCGCGGGGAGATTCATTGCCACGGTCACAAAACTGCTTTACACCGAAAATTTGTGGTTACTATCGTAGTAGATAGATGACGTGTGAATGAGACAATTATTTTTAACATTAATGGACGGCATGTGTGACGCCGGGTCGTGACGAGACGGTTACACCGGCCGTTGCCAAAACACTATTCTTATCTAAACCCTACTTTCGCGTGACCAAAAGCCCCCGATGATCTACTTGGCGTAACAATATAAACATAAAACGTGGGCGAATTGAATCGGCATAAAGAAAAATATGCTTTTTGCATTTCTTTCATCAGTACCCATTAGGAGCGACGTTCATGAAATATAGCAATGCTCAATTCAGTATTTCTTAGCTCTTTTCAGAACCACTGGAGATTTTTTTTAATATTTTATATCTCTAATATGTTAACTTTTTCAAAGTTAAAGTGATTGCAATAATGTTTTGTAATGCATGATTAAGTCAATTGTTATTAAAATTTCTTTGAGTAACTGCTCAGATAAGAATTTAATAACAAGCTATAAAACCGGTGAGAAAAATAATTTTATCGGACTTATTTTGACTAATAAGTTTTTATTTTGATAACCTTTTTACTGTTAATTTGGGAGATAAAAACCAATTAACTGTAAGGCAACTTGACTGTTATCAAAAAAGTTTACGGCCTTTAAAACATTAATTTACTATCTGAAGTACGTAAGAAGTTAAGAAGATTCCAGACACAAATGTAGGTTAATCTGGGATTCTAGAAACCGCGGTTGCGTAACATCGTAGCAGGATGAAGCGGCATCCTACAGTTGAAAAATTCAGGCAAAGGACGACGTTAGCTCGTATCCATAATAATTAGGAAGAGGAACATTTTATCCTTTTGCAAGAGAAAGATATTAGTCGTTATTAAAACCGATATTCCACTAAGTGCCGATTCGGACCATCGATTTCAGACAAGAAAATTAAATAAACCTGTTAGGATCGTAACTACTCCATGGTTCAGAAAAGGGAACAATTAAGAAACGTCGTTCGTTATAAATGAATCTAAGGCTCCCAATCGTAATTAACAGATTATGTCAGCAAGATAACGTATAGCAGATGCAAGATCCCTTCGTCACGTGCGTTCATATTAGAATATATGAATAAATGTGACAAGTCCACGTGCAAATTATTATTGCACTGAGCACTTCGATACATAATCTATTTTAACGCCTTTGAAAATATAGCACCGAATTCTTATAGAAATAAGATTGAAAATTCAACGCAATATTGTCGGGACTAATTAAAGGATTATCCAGATTACTAATTCTTTGAAGATTCAAAGAAACTTCACGAATTTTTGATAAGCCAATGTTGAATGTTAAATCCTTTTGGGCGATGGACGCTTTGGTACGTAAGGAACACCTTCAAGGACCGAGTCTAGTATCCTAATTGATGCGTGCTGTCGTCATAAAGGATAAAGGAAATACTCCAATAGAACGACGGTACTCTATGCGATTTAAATGACATAATGACGCGGCAATTTTCTAATAAACCTTCGGTACTCTTATAGTTGTCGTGTACGGAGCACGGCCGGCTCCCGCGACAACCTGTTAGCCACTTCCTTCTGATCACCTAGTGAGGAATCGTCTTTTTGCCTTCGTGCCATCACGTGATCAGGACGTGAACGCCACTTGGGAAAAAGACGTTAAGGATACAAATAAATCAGGATGCCGAAAGATATGAAAATAACTTGAGACAACCATTAGAAGGGCATTTCAGGCGAATTTTCGACACCGTTTTTAAAGTATTTTGACCATTTGGATAAATTAGTTTCTTGAAACTGGTACGCTTGTACTAACTGACTACAATAAAAAATAAAATCATTTTGAAGTTAAGAACCAGCTTCTTTCTTAAAGGTGGTTATTTTCTAGAACTATATCTGAACAAGTTGGATGGAATTCTGAAATCGATATTAAGGCAATCGGAATGAGAGGACATTACGTTTCTGATTGCTACGAGAAATATAGAGCAACTTGACATGAGTATCGCGGTCTTCGGGTACAATTCCAATGACCGCAATATTGATTTTTAGTTGTATCTGATAAAACATGATCTCTGTGGTGACATCATTTGTAAGAAAGATATTTGTTTTAAATAAGGAAATGGAAAAAAGACGGTTACAACATTGCAAAAGGGTGTCAGTAAGGCATTAATTTGGGCTTTAATAGCCGATTGATTGATTCAGAGTGTCAGAATGAATCTCGTCGTCGCATCAAAAAGAGTCTACCATAATGTAGAGATTCAATGCAGACGCAATTTTTTTTTTCTACATGTTTCTGCCAAGTTTGGAAATTCTATAGAATAATTTATAGATCCGGATACGATTGGAGGTATATACCTATAGATAAAAGTATTTCTACCGTGCGATAAGGAAAATTAAGTTAAATTGGGATCGGAAACAGTCTATTTCAATTAAGAAGCTTTAATTTTTTTCCATTTAAGTAGAAAATGAAGACGTAGAGCCGGTGGCTAAATATCAAAGAAATTCCTTTAATATTTGAGAGATGACCATACGATTAACAGGCTAAGATTTTAAATCATAATTGACACGCCTTATATTTTTTCCAAAAACAGGACATAACAAGGAAGTGAAGGAAGTGGTTCGGGACTGACATATGAGGGAGTCGAATGGATGCTCCGTTCTCTGCACAGATCGATACGGCAAGTTACGCAACCCGACCGGCGCCATCTCCCAAACATTGCTCCCGTTCGTAACTCCTAACTTAGGCAATTATTTGTATTCTTACGATCTTATGATACAGGTAATATAAAGACTACGATTAGGACACTCGGGTGCATAACCATGATCAAATGAAACAAAGGAACTAAAGCGCTATCATTAAAAAAACGGCAAAATGCCGGCTACGTGCACAGGATGATGGTTTTTGGATTTTCAAAAGAACAAAGACTATAATGAAACGTGCCAATGATTCTCCGTGATGAAATTGCACTGAGGCATGAGACGAGGATCGCAAGCACTGTTCACAAGCGGACGAGCACCACGCTAGCAGCTGCGTCTTCTTCGTTACCTTTCCGCACTCACTGTTTGCGACATGCACTTGCACCTTCACGAAAGCACTGACTCGCCGACTCGGCACGCTACTGTAAAGGCTAAGGCAAGCACTACTGCAAGCACCGCACTCACCTCGCCCATTTTCGCTAGTCTTTATGTAAAAGGCGGATAAAAAGGAACAAGCCGCCTCTCGGTCTCGCCTCTTTCCCTCAATGTAGTGGGGTGGGTCTTCTCTAGTTCTGCAACAACGGGACCTTTACGGTTTCCTCGTTCCAACGAAAAAACTTAAAAAGTGTGCGCTTTCCGTAGTTTCGTCGCACGGCACTGGGGCTATGTCATCGCGGTACGAAACTAAAACCCGGTATGAGAGTATGCGCGGTTGGGAGCGCGGAGGGCGCGACGTTCGGCGGCCTGCTTCGGGCGGCGACTGACGATGGGGCCGGCGCGTATCGAGCCGACGGCGCACTGACGTCACACTGCGTCACGACGCCAGCGCCGCCGTACCAGCGCCGCGCGCAACCCGCGCAGCACGGCGCCCTCTGTCGCCGCCTCCGCCCCGCTCGTAACCTTCCACAACCGGTACGTTGACAGCCCCTTCTGATCGACAAGCTTTCCGTCTATGCAGCCTACCTATCTTGCAAATGTTTGCCCGATTTCTAAATGGTTCAAATGCCTTGAAGCAATTTTTAATTTTATACTAGGCTTAATTAAGCGCCTATTTTAATGGCCATATGGACATTCTTATACTAACAGCCTTAATATACATTTTACGAGTGTTTGTTCGTGGGGCGTCGAGCGTCGGCGGATGGGAGGCCGTCTCGGCGGGCGGCGCGCCCTGCTTTAATACTATATCGAGTACTTATTGACAACGGTTGTCTTTGAAGAACGAACTTAACGTTAAAGCCTCAAAATAAGGTGTTAGCAGATATTTAAGTACCGTTGAGTGACGTACTTAAAGGGATTCCCTCTTAATTTCCTGAAGATTCACCGCGTTTCTATGCCTTAACGTAACAAATATAAGTTGTCTGGTCAATAAATTTTATTACCAGTGAATACATTTGCGTTCGTTTTATTACATTCATATTATGATAATGTCATAACCTTCGCATATAAATAAATTGGAAACGTAAATGTTTTATAGTGAGCGGTATACACGTAACGTAACTACCCTGGCCGGCTAAATCCGCAAGTCTCGGCTTCTGGAACACACGCGGAATTTATTACTTCTGCTCATGGGCTTGAATCCCGCATTATGTCCAAAAAAAAAGGTTTAGAAGCATTAGATAGGGGCCATTAAATCTTTTGTCCGAGATAAAATACCTTCGAGTATATCTTTAACACAACCTTGAAAATATTTCCATTTTGTTTGTTCGCGCCTTGGATACTGTTCAATGATTTTTGAAAAGTTTGTTAGTACTACGAATGGTTTCGCTTTAACCTCGGCTACGAGCGAATGAAAATTTCATTCCTTTCGAAGAACTAGCGATGCATTTACCAAGCTAATTTTAGATTGATCGATAAGTTAAATTACCATCGCCGTCTTTGCGGCACATTCGTTTTACTAGCATATGCAAGTAATAAATCGATTCAATTTAACTTGGAATCAGAACGAGCTTTGAATAAAGGAATACAAATGCCGATCATCTAGTCTGATTAATGATTGATGTCCTATATATCCTAGAATATAAGCAATATAAATCACTAACAGAAAGAAGTAACAAAGGTCAGGAATTTCGTAGGGTAGGGTAGGCTCAGAGCCTTTACTTGCGAGATACGTTCAAGCTTTTATTGGTTTTTCGGTAAGGAAAATATCAGAAATGGCAATCGTCCGTTAAGACGAATTTTTTTATATCCAAATCGGCAAATTTACTCGCCGTAAGCAAGACGAGAACAATCATATGACTAAAGGATTGGCCTGGACGTCTAAAAGCAAACTAAAATAAAGGCACGGAACTGACATTATTTTCTGATGACTGTATTAGAGGCTCCACTTTTTCTATTTTTCTTTCTCATAGTATTCCGAACTATAACCAAGATATTCCCTAACAGAAAAATCCAATTACGCTTGCGCGACTTACCGATCGGACCAAGAACTTCTGAAAAGTTTGTGGTCGAAACTAAATACTAGAGATAGTATATTTTATAATTGTATATAAAAGCGCATCCTATAATACAAAACTCATAATGGATCAGAATAAAAACAGACGTCAACTCAACGCATAACAGGCTTACGGACCAATGAAAAATTACGCGAGTATCAATTAATCTTCTCGGCCATGTAACCAAATCAATATACTTTAGGCGTCTATATTACAAGCACATTTATATATAGAAAATGTATAATGCTCGCACCCATGATGTATGTGGCATGTATCACTATACATGCCACATACATCATGGGTGGAGCTTTAACGTACTGCCTTCTGCTTCGAAAGATTTGGATCTGAATTATTTTTCCCAAGGGTTAGCCATTTTCAGATATATCATTCCCTCGGACTAAAAACGTAACATTATAATAACGCTCGTTTAGGCAAGCACCGGTTCTGGCAGTACTTCAAGATATAAAGCGAAGAAATAATCTCAACAAAACTGAAATGAATATTATATGGGATCCGAATTGGCAATACCAAGTATGAACATAACGCCTATTACGTAGACCCGAGTCGCCATTTTTTTATGATTGAAGCAGTCAAGTGGTTACTGCGTATACGTTTCCGGCACGGTGAGGGCGCCACCTGACAGTTATTAATTTCCGGTACTTGGCAGCGCTTGCCTTGGCGTAATTATACGTCAGCAAATATAGACATATCGCTGTTGCTACATACCATCTCCTCCGCGCCTCCACTTGAGCACGCAAAACCCCTCGAACACGATTAGTTCTTTAACACAAAGATGCAAAAACGATAGACATTCTATTAAGCATGTCTCGACCCGGCACGACATTGTATAATACTTTTTTAATTTAGAGAAAACTTTCAGGCTTTTTACAGATCGATAAAGTTGGCTTTTCCTCGTCGGGAATCAAGCCGAGCGTAATAAATGTTATTTCTACTTTGCAACAGTTCGCAGTCGCCTGAAAAAGTCGGTTAAATGTAGTGTTGCCCAGCAAGAGTCTTGCAAGTCTTGCAAGCCACGAACACGAACACACGAACTTCGATTATCGAATTTCAGAGTACAGGTGTTCCATCCAAAGAATAAAATAAGTTTCAGAGCTTACAATGGAAACGAATACATTATACTGATTACGTGAATGTTTATTAAGACACAGTTACTCCCGTGGGAAACGGCGTATAGTTGATAACCATGTGGCAGTGGATTTTTCGAATTTCTCATTATACCTTAGACATTTATTAATCTGGCTGGTCTTTACTATGGCTATGTTAATTTAAGCTAAGAATGTTCCTATTTTAATACGTTTTTTTAAGATCTAAAGTAAACTTTAATAAATAACAATAGCCTTATGTATAATGTATAATGACTTATAGGTAATTGCAAGACTTGCAAGACTCTTGCTGGGCAACACTAGTTAAATGCGCTGGAGCAGCCGTAGGTACATTTTATTCGCAATCTCCTGCAGTCTATGCCTCCTCGGTACAATAAAACGCAAAGTTGCACACTTTTCAATTTCAGCGTCCGTCGTGCCCCGGCTGTGCGCGTATTTTTCATTTTGCTAGTTCTGGACTGAACGTGAAACAAAAGGACGTTTCCACTCATTGTTTCTGTTCGTCTACAATTGTGAGGGTTCCTACAGTTTTTCTACATAATTACCGCAGATTAATTGAGACTTTTCCTCTCAGAGGAAATTCACGATAACGAGTTTAATTCAGGCGCTTCAGCTTTATAAATGACATTCGATTTTACAGAACGGATGAAGCAAATGAGCTTCAACTGCAAGCTTTAATGGAAATGGTAGCCAGTTAATAATAAAATACTCTGGTAAAGTGCAATATTATACCTGCTATGAAAAAACTGCCATAAATAACAACAGGAAAACAAAAATAAATCTTTTTTATTTATTTTCATTTTAGGTAACGTTGCGATTCTGCCTCAAATACATACCGAAAAAAAAAACTATTTCCAAAATATTCCCCCAAAACTGTTTTAAATGCTCAAAACTGTAGCATACGTATCACGTAATCGGCGCCGCGATATCCAGGTAAAATACAAGTGGGGCCGATCAATATAATTGCAATATGCCCGCCATGTGAATAATATAGTACGCATGCACCGACCGACACGCCAGGGTGGCGGCGCTCGGCATCCATGGCAGGCATAGGTCAGTTACTTCGTGCCATTGTGGCGGCGTTTACCCTACTAATATTTAATGCACTTCCAAATTTGTTGGTTGACTACCACCCCTTGTAATGAATGCTTCATGAGCTGTCTAAAAATCAAAATGTTTAGGACCTTTTTAATCACCGTAATTTTAAATTATATCAGCGACTAAGAAACAAAAGTCACATTAAAAAGTAATGCTATTGAAATCATTGAATTTTGCTAAAAAGTTGCTTGAAAATGATCAATTACCGAGGGGATTAAGATCATTCTATCGGAACCAACTTTGGTGATTTCTCCATCGTAAAACACAACACTGCACTGGGGCTTCACTGAAATCGATGAAACGTGTTTTATTTTCTTGTTTCTTTCAACCCCAGCTAAGCCATCACGCTGTGAGAAGCGATCAATCTTCATCTTTTGATTTTTGCATTGAGTAATGGATTCGAAATTACTGGCACAGGAAACTCAAGATATCCTAATCTTCTTTCTAGTGTAGTAGCAACGCCACTAAAATTTTGTTGAAATTCTTGGGTTGCTTTTTCCACATTCCACCAAACTGTAGTTTAATTTGTATATCATATAAATAAAAAAAAATAGACACACCATGTATTACAACACTGAGCCTTCTCAAATATACCAATATTTTTTTCGTATAAATTACTGTCTCGTAGCATTCGTAGCAAGTATAGATTCGTAGACATTTTGCTACGAAGACCTTTGACGCAAATATTTTTAATTGGATAAACACGATCAAAACAGCCTTTTCTAAAATAATGTTCTAATAGAAAATGCAATATTAATGCTATATAGGTAGGTGCTGTAGATTTATAGCTGTAGAAGGTTCTATTTTTAGTTCAATGCACTTTGCACTATGCCACGAGCGGCTAAGAGAGCGAGACGAAAGATTTGTAAGGTTGTCGAAGTAAAATGTTTGAGGATAAAGATTTTATTGGCAATGACAACTTTTATTGTAATTAGGATACAATGCATGTTAAACTAACTCTCCCAGGGGTATTATTAACTCTCCAGTTAATAATACCCGGAAGTAGCGATAGCATTATGCTTTTGGAAAATTTTATAGTCAGATGAAATTTCAACATTTTCTAACGTTGATAAACGGGTAGGAATGAGTTTCCTTCAAAGCATCCCAAAATAAGGTATTACAAAATATGTAAGCGTCAAAGAGATTTTAATGAAAGATAGAGTAATTCATAGGGTTTTCGTGATGTATTATGTAAAGCATTAGTATCAAAGTCGGGGCAGCGTCCATTCCTCCGCCGTGGAGGACCGGCTGATATGAAAATTCGTCGTGAAGCGGCCGGCGGCGAGGGGAAGCAAGGGGTGCTCGGTTTGAGGGCGGAGGGTGCACGGAGGCTCTATTTGGGTCACCCCGGGCGTCATTCCCCGCGATCAATAGTACCGCCGGCGCGCGCCGTCTGCCTTCTCGCTCGCTCGCCGCCGGTTACCTAACGCGTCTCGCACACTGCCCCACCAACATTAATTATTTTCCAAATCGCCTCGTATATGAGAACTATTTAGATAATACTGAAGACTGCCAATATCCCCATTAGGTAACCCAGGCCGTAAATTCTATCACAAAGGATATACTGCGTACTATCGCTCCCCAAAAATAACTTAGTAATAATGTAGTAGCAATCTTCACTATCTAGGTTTTTCTTCGCAGGAGTACACTGTTACGTAACCCAGAACAAAAGACATAAAAAGTAATGTACAGTAAACAGGACTTCTGTAACGATTTTTATCAGACGTCGGCGGTTTTCTAAAAAAAGTAACCTCGTTCGTGATATTCGTCGGGTACATTTCAAGTAGAATTGATGGTGCAATAAATTGCGAGCAAGCTCTATCTCAAACGGGTCATAATTTTAAAACTACGATGAAAGCTTATAATGAGGCGTTGCGAGTCGAGCAGCGGGCTGAAGTGGGCGCATAAATATTACTGACGAGCATAGCCGATGAAGCGGCGAATGCTAACTAGTTGAAAGATGTTACAGCCACGAGCCAAGATAAAAACCTCGACTACGTATCAAATTCACTTCTAGTGATCTCGCAACACTGAAAATTTTTCAGAAACAATTCTTGAAAAAGTTTTACCAAAATGGAAAGTCGTACATCAAACGTCATGAGATCTATCAAGGTCTCAGCTGAATTCTGAGCATTTGCATTTTGACTGGATTATTGGACAAAGTTTTTACATTAAGGTACATTGGATGGATTCGTAAACTTTTTAGGATAGGGAATATTGAATATTTAATATTCGCAGTCCGTTTACGAGGTCGGATACGTGAAACAATATCTTTGTACCCGACTTACAATAATTTCATATCTGTTAGCAGCATATTCTTCGGCAACACCGTAACTCATCTATTGTTAGGCAAAATACCTAGACCGCTATCCGCGTGCTTCAGAAATAGCTCTGGCTGGAGAGTAGGTAGGAATCGCTTGGAGATACGGTATAAGGAGATATAAGGTAAACTTTCGTAATAGGCCAGTGACGCCGGTTCCAAATATATTTCCAGACAAAATGTGCCCGTAAAATGTCTGAAGTTATTGTAAAACATATCACTGGAGTGGGAAAGATAAAGAGCTTGTGGTTTCAAGGATATAGTTTGGTACATTTCCTATAAATATTTGTTTCTCCAAATGTACGACGGCGCAATCAATGCATGTTCGTAAGTTCACATATGTATAGGTACATTCGTTTGTTTTATTTTTGACAGATTACATTTAGTGACGACTACACACGTTACCAATTCGATATGAAATAATAATCGATGTTATTTATGGAAAACTTTCAATCGATTTAATGCATCGAAATATTTTTAATTGAATATTAATCATTTTTTTAATAGTTTATTATTGAAGTAGAGTCAGATTAATCACTATATTAAATTATATTGCATTATAATTTGACTTGTTTAATTTGTAATTCCAAGATTTTTACTTACTTTCTTGCAAATAAATCAATTATGGAAAATGAAAATAGTATCACGACGATATTATTTTCATTTAGACACGATGCATAAATAAAGTCAATATTTTTTTTCATAATAATAAATGATCGAATAATCTTATTACAAGTCCTGATTTATAGTCTGGTTACTTGTTATGACACAGGGCATTACACTACAAGAGTGTGTCACTATAGTAAGACATTACTGTAGTACACTATTTAAAAAAAAACAGTAATTTATAATTATAGGCAAGACTTCTCAAAATTAAATAAATTAATGGACAAGGTTTAATTTGTAATATAGTATTGTGGCTTTGCAAAAATAACTCAACTAAGGTAAATGGATCGTCATAATGTATTATGTTTCTTCTACTCGGTTTCTTCCACGAGTAGGTAATATTATATTTGTTCGTATCAGTTCGTATAAGTTAAGTGATGGATTGCTGGTTCAGTTTCCCCGGGAGGAAACAAATGGCAGGTAGGTTCTGATTTTTCAACAGATATTGTATTATTGTGAAAACTATTACCAGCTATTTGATTATTGTGAAAACTAAAGGAAATAATGCCAGTTTCAGCTCCATAATGAAACCTCTTTTTTATTACAAGCGTAGTCCAGCAAAATCGAAAATAAAATGTTAGGGTATAAAGAAAATCAGAATCAATTCAACTTCAAAAATATTTAACGGGTACTTATAGGAACATTAATAAATTTCAGCTGTCCTTTGTGAAAGCGTTAGCAAAAGTAAAGGTGCTAAAAACCATAAACCCAATATCAGCAGTTATTAAGGGGGTACTTCATTGGGAGTTAGAAATTGGTTTAAAGTACTTTATTGAACAAAGCGTCGCGAAGTTATGCCGTGGAATATTTCCGACTCCAGATTTACGACATCAATATTGATGAACAGAATGAAAATTGAAACAGAAAACAATAATATCAATCGAACAACAATTACGGGACGCAGCTTTCAAATAGAATAGTCTATTAGTTCACTCGATGTGCTCCTAAGACTATTTCAAACGAGAAAAATAAACATACGAACAGTTCTGCTTATTGCTAAATACTTGAATTGTTTATTTTCCCACTCAACTATGATTGTAAGTATAAATGAGATAGTTTAAAAGAGTATTGAGCGGCAATAACTCCCGACATAAAACAATACGGAGAGCTTCACATAAAATTGATTGGTGTTCTTTTATCTCTTTTTAAAGTATGTAGTGTTTTAACGATTTGTTGTTCATTATTTATTATTATAATGTATTATTACGTGGCAACATTGCACAGGTTTGTTATATAGGTATGTTGATACCTTTACTGCTATAGTAAAGTCCAAGTCCAACTTTCATGTGTCTGTCAGTCAACGTTCAACATCAGTGATAAATTAACTACCGTATCCATCCAGAATAGACGGATTTGCCGCTTAATATGTGTATAATTTCTGGACTTGAATTTAATTTAATGCAAGATATGTTTTTATTGTAACCACACATTCAGTAACTATACCATTTCTGAGAAAAGAAGATTCTCGTGCCAAAATACTCTTGTAAAAACAGCCTCAGCAAAAAATCCGCAGATATAAACTGGCAAACCCGTCACCATGAAAGAAGTAATTAGTTGCTAACTTGCCGACAACAACAGTTGTTTCTTTCAAATTGGACTACTTTATTCTTTTAAAAGTACTCTTAGACAAGGGCCGCGCTGCAGCAAATTGGTGCAGTTGCCTTGTTAACTGCCAAAGGAACTTAATGAACATGTATTTTCATTTTGAACAATTTAAGATGCAAATGTGGAAGGTTTATTATTATGTTCATATGCAAACGACTCGAGGCAGCCAATTATGACTCCTAATTCGTTATTATTATAGCTGTTATCGTGTGCTTAGCGATGCAAAGTACATTAGGGCTGCCTAAAAGCCTGAACATGAACGGCAAAGGTACGTGGAACATTACGGACATCCAAGAAGGAAACACCTAGGTAACGAAAATAATGTAAGAAATTGGTGATGAATTCGGTTCGACGTTGAAATCATCTTTGAACCTCAATAAAGAAGTAAAATTACGAAATACAAAGAACGCACCCGCATAAAATGAAATATAACGGCATGTATGAAACAGAAAACTTCCTTGATAGTTTCAAGAATCGTTAAAACAGAATATCGAACGTAAGCTTTTACAACCTTCAGCAGAAGTACTTTTATTTCTGTTTCAGAATATTACTATATTTACGCGCACTTTTACAAACCCTAGATGTTTATGATACGCAGTTAGGGTATCAACTTAATTTGCAGCGTAAGACATCTTGGCTTGGTACATTAGGTTCATACTGTAGTTAAGTCAGATGAATTTACAAACAACTTAAACATATTAGTAGCGAAAACAGATTGAATATTGATTTAGCCAAGGAGTGGAAGACATTTTGTTTAAAACCAAGTTCCACCTAGAAATATCTTGTAACTGCCAGTTTCTTTAACATGATTTAGTAAAATACGTAATACCAAACCTCTGTCCGTGGAAATTAATCACAGCTAGAAATTAAGAACATACTCGTAGTAAACCACGGAGACGAGATTGCGGGCAATGTCTATTGTTATAATAATTCTAGGTCTAAGGTGGTTATAATCTAGAAATAACTGGTGTTTCTCGCTAGCAACCGATTCAAAGAAGCTCAGACCATAATCGATATGAAAATCATGCCGTTTCCGTGCCAATATTTCTTCATTACATATACACACGTGAAGCGGATAATTATATTTGCAAATGTGTACAGACAGAATAAAGAAGCTAACGCGTTTATTGGGAATGCCCACCTCACGTGACGAAGCGATAAACTAATAAGGGGAAATATAGAATTTCCTTTCAGAATCATCTTAGGCGACCCTCACATTAGGCGGGCGTGATCGTCGGACGTGTGGGCGCGCTGGCTGGACACACGTCATACGTGGGGTCGCCTAAAACCTATTCATGAGAAAGACTGCCGGTATATAAGGCAAAGCCAAGGTTCAAAGATCAAATAATAAATTAGGAAGATATACGAAGCAGTAGTAGAAGGAAGAAATTAAGTAGTGTTCTATGGTCTCGATCACAGGACCACTAACGCAATGTATAAAAATAAATATGTCATTCTGAGGCTAGTGGGGCTCGATTTGCTAACGCTATGAAGTGGGGGATAATAGTTTTACCTCACCTCCAGCTGAGTAAGGACGAGGTCAAAGTGAATAAACCGTCGAGTTGAGTCAATTTCCGATATTAGATTTGCCTACAGGCAGTGAGGCGGCGGTATTTCGGACGGAGGGAGCTCTACTTTATCTTTAGATAGAGCATTACTTCAATGTGTTTTCAATCAAGAGATGTCGCCCTGATTAATACCGCTAACACTAATAGAATCATCACGAGGATTCAACATTTTCTTTACAGTTTTTATATGTGCAAAGCTAGACATTGAATCGAATCAAGTACGTAATACTTCTATCCAAATAATGTATTGTAAGTACGTAATCCGGTGTCAACGTTTATGGAAGGCACATAAAATTCAATAAATAAACTGAGGGATCAAGTTATATCCCGAAAGGAGGCTGCGAAAAAATCTCTGAATTTAATATCCAATGGCATTAGCTCGAAGCGGGGCCAAATATTGGAAATTGTGTTTAAATTTCACGGAATTAAGCCGATGGGGATTTCGGTCCGAAGCGTCCGGAACATGCGTGGCCTCGATGAAAACCGTGCCTCAGCTTAGCGAGCCAAGTAATAATATGTATTCAGTGTAACGTTCAGTCAATGAAATTATTATAGAGTAAACAGTTTATGAGCATAATATATAAATATTGGACGTCACGGCCGTTGCTACAGCCGGCATTCGCACACATGCTGAAGGTGAAGACGAAGGAAGTTTATTGCATTATGTACTTCCAGATAATATTTATAGTTCTCAGTAACTACTATAAAAATTGCACACGTCTCGACGCCACTCACCACTGGATAGTACGGTTGGAAAAGTGACGTTTTGCCATGGTTCATCGGCGTATTTCAGTAACATGAATTCCTTAAATATTTATATAAGCGCTAAATTAATGTCCATCATAAATTAAAAACTACCACAGTTAACAGCATCGGTTACCCGGCGTCGTTTCAGCACTAAATACTGCTTCCGCACAATTAATGCATTTTATGGCGTGTGGTTAAGCCCTTTTAATTGAACTAATTGTATTTTGGTTCAACATCGAGGGGAAACAGATCAGCTAACCGCGAAGCCTGTAAACTGCCAGATATGAATTGTTTTACGTTACAGAATGGGTGACATTTGAGAAGTGTGGTCGGAGGGTTGCATTAACATTCGGATTAGTACTGGAGGTACGGCGACCGGGCCGAAAACAAAACCTTTTTAGAGCAGAACAAAGAAAAGTACGCATCGTTGCGTAATACCTTACTATAGGCTGACATCTGCAGCGCTGTATTGTACGGACATTTTCAACTAGACTGGATTACAAGAATTTAATTTTGTTTTACATAACATACAAAGCATAACATCACGCCTATATTACCCTGGAGGGTGTGGCAGTGGTGTACAACACCCACACTTCATACGCATACGCTAACCACTAGACCATCGAGGTAGTCTGTTCATAACTGTTTTTCTTTAGGATATTTTGGGCGAAGAAAGGCCTAGTTTCAAAGTTTTTAGATCTTAGTCTGAAAAAAAGCAAAGTAAAATAAAATTATTGTAAAACTTCATCTAAAAGTAGGTTTATTGCAGTGTAAAGGATGCATCTGATAAAATATTAGCCAGGCATCCAGGTAAATCTAAGACTGGTAATTAGCTCACGTCTTGATAATAAGAAGTAGGGGCCGAAGCCAATTAATGCTAGCAACACCAAGCCTGCGCTCTGATCTTTTATAACGTACCTACACGTTTTGAACAACTCTAGGGAAAACATTACCCGCTAGTACCTCGTTTGCTGCATTACGAACACTTGTATGAAATAGTTTTAAAAGGTTACGTAACATTCATCTGCATCGCACTAATTAGATGATCCTTTCATTGGCGGGGTCGGGCCGTGCTAACCAACCTCCAGGGTGTTTCGCGTAGCCTGAATGTTCGCGAACCAGGCGTTAAGTGCATGTGAGAAACGCCACGCTCGGCATAACTCAATTATAAGCTTGATGGCACTGACAGGCACCGTTATTGCCTTCATATGCTGGAATGACACCAGATGTTCTAAAGGTTATTTAGTACAATTAACCCGGTTGATATAATGCAGGCTGTCCAGTCATCACATGTGGAGTAATAAAATAGTGAAAAATAAATGTATTATCGCATATCGAAACATCCCCGATGTGATTGGCTGGGCGATATTTAATCGTTTTCGTACATCGCTTATTTAGTTAAAGGTCATAAGAGCGAGAATATATTCATAACAGTGGTAACATCCATTCGGCATACTAAAACACTTACATTTCCCAGAAGGGAAAATCCTCAAGGCCGTTTGCCGAGATACTTCGGCCGTGCGTATCATTTTATCTTAAATATTCATTACTAACTCAAAGATTGTCCATTAACGAAAAGGTTGAGAGAGTGACAATAGAAAGTCCAATATATATCCCAATTCCATTATTCAACCCGCTGCTCTTCAGCAAAAAAGGTCTTAAAAGGATTGTTGTGTTGTGCATATGAGAGTATGAGCCGAATCTAAACGATTATCCTTGGTCCGTTACTGGGCACTGCCGGTGAGATCCGCTTCAGGCGGTGTGTGCTCGACAGTCCCCGCGCCATATCCGCTGTCCACGACACCACTTACTAACTCAGTTCAATGCACTACTATATAACCACGAATCAGATCTAAATACGATGTCAGAAACGTAACATTGCCACCAGGAAATCAACATTTATATTACTCTCGATACGAAAAGCGTGTTATTCAAAAATTACAAACTGATTGAATTTCATAAGAGATTACGTTTAAGCCATTCATCTGCACAAGGACAGGCACAGAATTTTAATCATACCCTCTGGGGAGAATCGGATGACATTGACTATACGGCAATTCCAAACTTTGGTGTAAATTAAATCACATACAGCGTATTTTCTCAGAAATTAATATTTAAGTATTCAAACCTGCTGGGCAAAATTAAGAAGACTGAAAAGTAGCTATAGACTAAGAGATAAATAAAATTAGTAAATAAACGATTTTAGAGAAACATTGGGTCAAGCTGACATAACAACTAAGTTTTAGGTTTGTACGTCCCCATTTCTAGAATATTCTCGACGGTCTATTGGGCGTAGGAGTATGAATGAAATTCGCGACTCCCGACTTTACGTGGTGAACGGTCACCTCGTGCCTGTGTGCTCTGGATTTTATCAGTAATCCGATTTAAAAGCAGAACTTTCGAGAGCGTATAATTGCGAACGTTTGTTAGAGGATTAATTTCATTCATGCCAATCGAATAGGTACACATAAGGAAGCTTGGCTTCTTTGTTCGATTCCGTGATTGTTTTTATAGCATAGAAAGCCGCTACTGAGTGACTGCATTATTGGAGCAAAGTTTAGAACTAATAATTTTTATTTCAATAGTTCATTTTTACTTGGATAGTTATTGTTTTTTTTTCTAAAAGATGAAACTTAACTATTTGCCTTAACCGGCACAACTCCAAATATAACCTAAGCAGAAAGTTATCTTAGGGACCTCACTTTAGTCCCGAGCTGCTGGCTAACACAATCTAATGAGACGATTTAATCGAATAGAAAAGCCAAGCTGTCTTTCTTTATTAAAACGTACTATATATATATATATATATATATATATATAAATAATCCTACAGACTGTTCGCAAGAAACTGTAATTTTGGAAACAAAGGATATTGATACCGAAAAAACGACGAATGGTGAAACAAGAAAGATGGATAGCATTTAAGGATGTCGTAAATAAATATTTAGGAATACTTATTACAGTTTCTGTTCTGTTAACGAGAAATAAGCGACAAAACGATGAAAACGAATTTCAAAGCGATCCAACGAGATTTATAAAATGTCTGCGTTGCAAATTGCAGATTAATTTTTTCTTAGGACTTTGCTGCATCCCGGAGGCTTTTGAATGAACGAAGGCCTCAAATAAAAAGAACACGGCAAGTTTGAGCAACTCTATATTTGATATCTAGCGACTGCAGACTTTAATAAACATAATGAATCTTTGCTTTTATTCATTAATATCTTCATAACGAGCTTAGAGTTCGGCTAACTATTTCATTACAACGTAAGTTCAAAAAAATATTGCACGAAACATTACAAACTTGCTATATTGACAAATGAAAAAGCTTTCAAATTACGGAACAAACACTTAGACAGTAGGTGTTTATTTTTCACTTATAAAAGAGACTAGCATTAAACACAAAGGGTGTTTAATGCTAGTCTCTTTTATAAGTGGTCACGCAATGAAGCAATCAAGCGAATTCGTTGTGGATTTAGATGTTTCGTTCTTTTAAAATGGATCGATACTCGTTAGCGTTTTTACACAAAACATCGTTAATCATTTTAAGTGGTGTGTCTTTGTGTTTTCAACAAGACCTATATAGAAGCGCGTCTCTCTGAATCACTGAGATAAGCCTTGGGGCAGTTCGGGCGACCGGCTTTGACGCAGAGCAGAGGGAATAGACGTGAATAGTGTTATCTCTAACAAACTTATTACGGCCACTCGACAACCATAAAAGCCCACTAGTAGGTAGATACATAAACAGAAATGTGTCGCCGCAGTTCCGCCGCACCCATTTTCACAGTTGAGTGGGTCGAGAAAAGAAAGAGCAACAGTTAATATAGCCACTGCTTTTCTCCTCTTCTATATTGGAATGGAAATTAACTTATCTCATTTATAAAGAACATTCTTCTCACTTAAACATGTCTGAAAAGTGCAGAAATACCTTAACGTAGTTCTCATACTAAATCTAACTGTCACTCTAAATGATTTAGGTATCATTATGAACCCCACCGGGGTAGCAACGTTTGCGGGAAATTAAATGTGGGCGTTGTAAAGAGCTAGTTGTTATAGCCCGTTATATCTCGCTTTTAAATTAATTAATCCTTGTGAATTGCCAGTAATAAATCTAAAAGGACGGAAAATTTGGCACGTATGACATGAGTACGCAATTTTCTTCCTCGCGCAAGTTTTAGAGGACATTTAGCTTCAGTAATGTACAAATTTTTTGAGTGCGAGTGGCGTAGCGCAACATAATGTATGTTTAAGCGTTACATAAGAACGATAAATCATGTTACACGATATGAGCGTCTACATTGAAGCAACACAATGAAGGCAGCTTACAAACGTTGTCAGACACAGGCATTAGTCATGCAATCAAAAGACTGGATGGCGGGCACGTTGCAGTTAAAGCTGGATTTCATTTTGGCCTTTGAACCTATTCAGTGGGGTAATCTGCGTACCTACACTGAGTCAGAGGAAAAGAACTGTTTAGGTTTGTTAATTTAAATTAGCCAAATTATCTCGTGAGGATGGGACGCAGACGACCTTTGAGCATTAACGTGTCGCGGAAAACGCTTTAACTCGACGCGACGTAAGAAGATAGATTAGTCAAAATATATACGATCAGCAAAATAATAAGGAGATTTTCAAATCTTATTCGATTGGGAACGGTAATTGTGGGCTTAAGATTGAAATGGATACTTGGATAAACTGATTTACAACAAAACTACTAGGTTAATGTGTTTGGATAAGCTCAATGCTAAACTCTCACGATATGACCTTCGAAGGTAAATACGTTTTACGTTTTCTTATTACAAAAATATAAATTTATAAAACAGTTAGATGCATGAAAACTGTTTAAGTGTCTTAAGTAAGCAACGTGAGGAGTAATATATTTACATCAATACATACAGAACTAATATAATAATTATAATATAGTGAGCCTTATTTAGTCACATTACGTTTTCAGTTGAACGCCCGATTGCCCATTACAGTGATGGCTCGTCGTCCACAACGATAATTAAGAAATTGTTTGCCTCGCGCCCCTTCAGAGAATTCTTGCGGGGAAACGAGCAAGACATTGTGGAGCATAATCAATATCTCTGGGGACGAAATAACATCGTTAAGCTAGCTTTTGGTAGACTTGATCTGTTGGTTTCCTTTGCGGTATTATTGAAAAGATTATCTTTTTTTGGTTGCGGGGTGTAAATCTCTTTAAGGTCACGGCAAGGATCGCTACGTTTAGTAGCTATGACCACTAGGGCACTAAACTGATTTCTTTACAACAGGTATTGAATTCCAGATAAAAAAGATGGAGGTTTTATATTAGCTGCAAATTTGTATTTAGAACTAATTTTCCGTCCCAAAATGAAGCTCTTTTTCAGGCAGGACAATAAATTGGCACCGAATGCAGTAAAATTTATTGATAAGTAAAGTAAAATTCCAATCTTGTTCGATTAAACATAAAAATTTTTGTTGACGATTTTTTGAGCTACACCAAGAGATATTATGACACTTGCACTTCAGCATTAGTCCGTTACGAGGCTACATAGCGGTTCAAAAAATCCTAGATTCTGTTAAGGTAACAATAAATGTATACCAGGTATTAAATATACAGTTGTGGTCTATGTTAGCCTATTTTATCACACAAAGACAATTACGATCGTAATAAAAACAAGACACCACTATTCACTCACATTTGATAAAAGAAGCTCATAAAATTCAAAGGCATTCGGAATCTGTCCAAGTTTTATTGCAGAAAAGTAATAAAAATACTACTCCCGCAAACGGTGAGCATACATCAAAATGCAGACGCAGCAATAGCCAATGTAGCAAAGGCAATGACAATTCAAAAGAGATTGGCTTCATTCTCTTGCGCGATGCAGTTGTATCTAGACTGAACTGAAGTAATTCGTACAATAAGTGGCCATTTCGCTTAATGTAATGTATTCATTCATCAGTTTATGTGAACGACGAGGCTGTTGAGAATGTTCTAACATATTAAAACGAAAAATCGGTAGAATAGCTTGTTTTAGTTTTAAGATGACAAGTATTTGCACTAGGTGAATATAGTCCTCAACGTGCAATCAGATTTCCTAACTAAATTATATAATGAAATGTACCACTCCATATCATCAAATTTGCGACTTTTTATACTATGAAGTAAATTATGGAAATATGTCTTTTATGCTAGTCATTTTAAAGTCAATCCTTATCAGCACCACCTACTTGCAGTAGTTAAAATACACATTATGGAACGAGTTCCTGTAAGAATAAAACCGATCCTCAGAGCTCATTTATAAATGTTGACCCCTGTGTAGTTAATGCCACTTCGTATTTTTTCCGTAAACAACTCTGTTGTAAAACCATCATCATTAAAAGATAAATAACAATCACTCAGCAAATGGATTAGTTATTGCTTATGAAGCCGTAAGAGTCAATACTTGCCGCTAGTTACCTAGATTTACGTCATCTATATTACACGTAGATTGGTGTTAAGTCAAGAATCACATATACGTTGGATCTACATAGGTACTATATTGAAGCAATATTTTTTTCAGTCAAACACAATAATTTAGCATGACGATTTATTCAGATACTTCTACAAATTTTAAACCGATGCTTAGAACCTCGTTGGACAATGACTTTTCTTTTCCATCAGGCCCTTAGACGGTTGACTATTGCACGGTGGTGTAGCTGAGAGTGCCACTCTACTTATGTTCGCTGCACATATTATTATTTTCTACTGAATCTTTAAGAAATTAAGACATGTTTTACTAGTTACGCTACATTAAGTACTATATACTACTACTGTGCTGTTATACCAAACGTGAAACTTTTTGGCGTCTAGCGAGAGCGAGATATACGTAAAGTGTGTACCAAGATCTTAGATTTTACCTATACCAACAACGGTAATAAAGTAAAGTATGGTTGACTGATAAAATTAAACTTGATTGACGGCTTGTTTCTTGCTGACATATTTATGTTGCCAAGATAGCCAGAACAAAGACTAATTACCCAAGAGAACATCTTCATTATTGCAAGAAGAAACGGGATGAGTTGAAAACTGAATTTAAAACGGTGATTTATATTCCTAGTTCCCAGCTTTTCTTTGAATGGTGAAGTTTGTTTATACAAATGTCAATCACGAAGCCATTTATTTCCTGTAATGGAACATCTATTGGTCTGTTTTATGACTAGCGATTCGTACAAAATTACTGTACCTATGAGTAATACAGTATTAAATATTTAAGAGAAAACATCAAGTTTTGATGAATATGATGTAAAGTAATTATAAAGCAAATTTTGTTAAATATCAAAGCCAGAAAGTTATATAGGATTTTTTAAAGGAATAACAATAAATTCAAACTGTTCTAAAACGTGGTTATATTTTACGTTTGTGAGTCAACAGCAGATCGCTTACAACCCCAGTGAACATTTACGAGGCTGTCTCTCACACAAGCCTAGGCAAACATAATTACGTTCACTGTGTAGACTTTTTAACGTTTAGTGGTGAATCGTTTTAAAGCTCACCATGAATAAACGAGAAGCTCCAGATTCACGAGGCTAGAAGACTTTCTTGCTACACAAATATGTACCTTAATAATTTCAGCGCCATTATTAAATCTCTTTAATTTAATTATTTAGCTAGCGGAAAAGCCGCTTGAGATTTCAGAGATGACATCAGGTGGCTTGTGGCAAACGGTAGTCATTAGTCACTGGGATTTGGGATGAAAGCTTTTCATTAGATAAAAGGTATATTAAATAGTTCTGTAATGAACAAAGCGGCAATACAGCGATATACCTACAGCGCGGCATGACAAAATGGACCCGCTACGAAATTTCGTAGCTTCAATACTGAATAAAATTTCGACATAGCTGAATTTTCATTGTATTTTAAACCTGTGAAAGAGTTCGTTTTGAACGAGAATTCGATTGCGGTATCTCCATTTGAACTTTGTCTTGAGTAAATTGAATTTGTTATCTACGTGGAGTACATTTTGAACGTATATTATTCGATTGAGTATTATTACAATTTCCAATGGCGTGGAGCACGAAGCGTGTCATGCCACGTCAATGCATCACGTCAGTCGAATCCGGCACGTAGATCCTCGCAATATGTATTTGGAATAGGTTAAGAGTTTTCCTCTTAGTATTAAGGATACATGTCATGTCATGTTCATTAATAAAGAAGATACATATAGGTCTTATAATTATGTAGAAAAGTAAACCGGAAACACCAGTTATTACAGAGGCACGTTACCGCGCGGCGTCAAATTGAAGCCACAGCTAAATAGATCTCATTATCCAATTATTGTAAAGCCAGACATAATTGGACATGGATTGGACAGTGGCTGCACTACAGCTTTGGTGAAAATTTTCAAGCTCACTTGCTACTAGTAGGTACCAGCGTAACTAGGTCGTTATGATTTGAACCGGAAAATGCTATTTCATAGCAGCAGAAACTAATTAACTCTAGACTGCTGTACTAGTAGTAAGTAGTTAAAAAAATTTCAACCATGACAGGAATAATGTGAAATAGGAACTGGAATATGGCTTTTGGACTGGACTGGATATTGAGTAGCGAATTTAATTACGTAACTAACATTGTTTCTATGCTTATGCTTGTTCGTCACACAAAATATTATACAAGCGTTGATCTACTTAACTGATAAGCAGTTTGTTTTTTAACTACCCTCAAAATAGGAGAGTGAATAAAGTGATGACTGTAATGAGAGATATGATAACCTATTCTGTTTACCAAGTCTTTTATCACCAAGAAAAACTGTCTGGTTTTAATCAATACTGATGGTTAACGTTTCATGTATTGTAATGTTCAGGGTAGTCTGGTAAATGAGGCTTGTGTTATCAGCAGGGCTCGGAATTAGGTAGAGTTTTTCATGTACTTACACTGATTTCATACAGCGAAAGAATAAACTGGATATGCCTCAAATCCCGAGATTAATTTTAAAGAGCAGAAAAAAATCCCATGATTTTTTAAATAAAAAGTTATTTACTTTTTTACACAATTTAAACTACTGCACGCGCGACTAAATATTTTAATTCTCACAAAATTTATACAGTAATGTCGGAAGCGAACACTTCAAATCTTACTGGTAATGAATCAGACAAGGAAAATGATTCTGATGGGCCGTTTGAATAAGCAAAACCTCACGAGTCTAGGCTAGAAGCAAAAGTATTTGCTCGTATTTATAAAAAAGGCGAAATATGCGTATGAGAATTTACTACAGACTTTCAACAATTTTTATTGTGAATTAATGTAAACTAATAAATAAATATGTTAATTATCTTTCTTTTATTTGTCTATCTCTGAGGTTTTTATTATTATTTATTCGTAATATTGTTGGCCACACGGGATTGTCCATTAGAAGTCCCGGGATGGTCCACATTAATATCAACATTTCGATGCAAGTACATAAAAAACTCTACCTAATTCCGAGCCCTGGTTATCAGGAAGGGTGGTAGACCCTTTCTGATAACACAAATAAATCCGGAAACAAAAGGCTACTATTTAGGAATATCTACACAAGAAATAGGTTTGATCGGTCTTAGTAGAATCAAAATTATTTTAATGTAGGTTTATAAAATGAAATGCACTTAGGTAATAAGCTCATCATTAGAGAAAAACTTAACTAGTTTGGATTTTTTACGGGCAATATTTAAACTGGTAGAAAACATGGGAACTCCCCGAACAAATACATCCTTGTAAAGCTGGAAGAGAGTAAATCATTGATGATACACATCATTCGGGTTCCATCAAGGTATTTATAAATTAGGTATACCTGAGTTATACATGCATTCTTATTATTTTGATTTAAATTCCCTTAAAATATATAAATTGAATCGACTAATGAATTTTAGATAGAAGCTTCGTAGAATGTTGGCTATAGTATACAATCGAATGCATCATTCTCCAACGTACAAAAAACTAAATTGGCTGATGTCCTCGAGCGTCAATTGAATATTTTAACAGTCTGTTTCGACATGAAAACACTTTTATTTAAAAAAATGTTAATATCATTATCATTACATTTGGTTCATCACCTCGCAAACGTCTAGAGTTCTGGATGATTTGATTGAGTATTAATAGTTTTTATTATATCATATGTTATACAATATTAACATAATATTACGGTTGAAATATTAAGAATCCAATTTTGACGACAGGATCGAAATTCTTAAACCACTTGCAGACTTGAATGTCAGGCTAGCTTTTGCATTCTATGAAAATGCAAAAATTCATTGCACACTATAATTTGCTTTAAAATATTACGAGAATAATGTTTTTACGAGGAAAAAATTAATAGTGGTAAGGAAAATTTCAATTCCTAAAACGATGTATAGTTTTATAGCCATTATTTTTTATACTAGTTGCTATATGAAAAATAACTTAAGTCGCGGCTTCATTTAAATTTAACCAATATTGCTAGGTTTCGTATCTCTATTACTAATCACTAATCACTCAGGAGTGAGTACTCTGATGACGAGACAATTTTGTCTGAATCATCAGTATAAGATAAAAGTCAACATCAACAATTTCAATCATCAATTTAAATACATACTTATAATATTACGATTCTCAATGCAAGAGTTGCCCGGTTCATGTATAACTGAATAACTATTTAAATAAAATTTTGCAGAGAACTAGACAGCTCGTGAAAGCTGAAAAACACATAAGACACCTTTTATCGACATTCTGCAATCGGAGCAGTGGTCATCAGTGCATCTTGCATAATAAGCCATTGCAGTCGGTCTGCCGGGTGTACAAACCTCTACAATACTATACACAGTCAACGTTCTAGATTAACTTTTCCCGTCCAGGAAAACCCAGTGAATCACACTGTAATGGAGGGGAGCGCCAGCGTTTAATTCAATAATGGGAAAGTAATCAGCTGTCAGCGAAGTACGAAGGAAAAATAGATTGTTGTCCTATCGTCTAAAAGCACCATTAGTTTCTATCAATCGACGTTTGTATTATGTTACTAACAAAAAAAAAAACAATTTTCTTAACAATACGCAAATAGACATCGTAGTCCAAATATCACATTATAAAAATAACGGTAGAAATACGGAGAAATCTAGCAAAATCGACAAGGAAATCGAAGTTACGTAACGCCAAGCGGTGCGCAGCAAAAAAAAACCGAAAACTTGACGTCTTATAGACTTCGTGCATGATCGAAACTGGGTCCAATATAGAAGTATATTATCAATGTGGTCCTGCAGTCTACGAGTCTGCGGGCGCGTCGCGTTCGTACTTATGTAACATTCAGCAGTCCTGTCTAATCAATACGGCGACGGCGGGCATTTCATGCTAGCAGGGCCAACGTACGGGGAAAAGCTTCGGCACGCTCCACTCCACAGATATCTTGGCGCCCATTCGGCCATCTTGGCACAGGCTGTATGTCTGACGTTAGCGTAACTCGTTTTGACATTTTAAGTACAGAGGATCACGTGGAAATGTAGCCGTTCAGATTCGAGACTTTGATAAACATGAAATTGATAGCCAAGTTGTGTTCAAAATTTTATTGTGGTAGAAACGAGTTAAGAACTGCACTTCGTATTATTGCTTTATCTACGTCTGTTAGCGTATAACTGACGTACATATTTTTAAGAAAGTTTACTTGTTATTAATTCTAACCGTGGTGAATTTCTTATCGTTGGACTTTAATCTCGGTTTAGATTGCATCTGCTGATCTGATTTAGAAGGGCGGTCATTTAAAATGTTTCTAATTACCTTTGCCATGACCAGAGAACTTTCCCATGTTCTGAGAGTTTTAATTTAATAAAAGCAATGGGTCTGGCGCCTATTGCTATATTCTGACATGGAAGTTTAGAACAAAAAATAACGTTAAATTCTAAATATTCAGTGTGTTTCTACTTTCTTATCTTGATGTTCAAAGATGGCAAAACATAGAAACCTGATCGATAACGGGGTAATGAAGTGAAATACTGTTCACAGATCTTGTAGGTTTCAATTGTTTCGGAAGGTTAATCCAGAAAGGGCGTTGTTCTTCAGTACACCTCGGGTCCTACATAATCTATACGCTGAAAGGGACGTTGAAGTGCTCTATGCTTTGAATTTCAAAGCTGGATACACAACTCCCGTATGCCTGATAGCTAGGAAAGGAAGGTATAAGCTACATAACATTTTGCTGAGTGAGTGAACCACTCGGCAAAATTTACTTGGCTTTCTCGCGTATGATATTTCTACAGCGGAAACGAAAAAATCTCATACATATATAACTGAACGCCTAATTTCATCATTTATGAGATTCCCCAGAGAAGCGTTGTACTCCCATTGTGTAACATAATAATATGTTTAATATTATAAAAGAAAGATCAGAGTTCTGTGCCGCTTCTATTTCCTGACGAAAAAAAGGCAACAGCGGTCGACCTCGAAAGCAAGAAAATCTCACACACATTAACTCGGCAAACACCTATAGGAAAAAAACAACTGAGAGAAAAAGCGGCCTACAACAGTATCTCGTTTAAAATATAAATAACTAACTCACTATTGTATATGTATTAAGCCTCGTCGTTTAAATATAGGATCGGATTATCCACAATGTCAGTTTACGTTACAATTTGAATAAAAACGTTTATCCAATATGTACGTAAATAGTTCTCGAAACGACGATATACCTTTTTACTATAATATAATCACTGCTGAGACAATTTGCCTACATTGCACTATAAAAAAGGAAGAACACCTAATATAGGGGCATTGAACGGATAAAAAATGTCTTCGCACATTTTATTACTGGCGCTGGCATCCTCTTTTGGCACAAATAGGCTACAAATCACATATTATTATGTTTTGAATATGAAAACATCGTTTGTCAAGTAGTTAGCGTATACGCCTCTGAGCGTGAGGTCTCGAGTTCGATTCCCGGGTCGGGCAAAGTGTTATTTGTGATTTTGCCATCAGAAAATTCTCAATAGCAGCACGGAGTTATATTTGTGCCCCACCGAGACATAACAGTCGGAAATATTTGTTTATAAATATGCTGAAAACGATGACTTGGTGAACATAAAAACCCAGGCCAAAACCACTAACCCCCCTCCCCCTCCGCGTAAATTTCTGACTTGCCCTCTCCTGAAACAAAATCTGTGGGCGCTCATGGATTTGACGCTGCCTGACATTCGGTATAAAACTAAGTCAGGGAAAGCAATACAGATGGCTATACTTTCTTTGTCACACAAACTTTATACTTTCTTTGTGCCTGCTCCGCTTTCAACAGTGGCAGTGTTGAAAGGTCCGTAAAATATAAATTACTATGAAACTGTAAAGTAATAAATAACTTCATATAGAATTTTCGTTTGTCTGAAATTGATCATTCAAAATATTATCTTCAATAAAACGTAGGGGTGCATGAAAGGAGCCTCCCCGAGTGACGTACACAACGATTTCCTACGTCCGGCGCACCCTGGGCAATTCGCGAGTTCTCCAAAGCGAATTGGCTAACCCTTTCACCACGATGGCAAGTCAAAATAAAATTTGTCTCAACCATCGACACGACGAAGAAGAAGAAGAAGAAGAAGAATAATAAAACGTACTCATTCAAGGGCTCAAATAATTTATAAACAGGCTCTTTGTCTATATTTCATTTATATTTTTTTAAATTAGTCACAACTTTGTTTACAAAAAACCGGCCAAGTGCGTGTCGGGCCACGCGCAGTAGGGTTCCGTAGAAAAATATTTTAATTTTACTTTTTAACTAAATGGCGTCCTTCAGAAAGGAAATGTTTGTAGTACACGAAACCAGCTAGCACGTATGACGAGATGTATGAATGTTGAGGAAGCGAAAGAAGTATGTAAGGAGCGATGGCGTTCCATCGTCTCTGCCTACCCCCGTAGGATAAAGACGTGATTTTATATATTTATTATGTATGTTTATTTATGTTTCAAGAATTTTGAACGAAATATTCTGAGTAACTGCATCTGACATTTCGGACCCCTATTCCTCTTGAACTAATGAAGTGAACTTATCCGCTATAGTTTTCCTTTAAAGTTCATTACATGTACTACCGACACAATTTTTTTCAGATTTTGGGATCCAGTAGTTTAGCTTTTAGAGGGACGACGACGCCCTACTCGAACAAAAATTTGCTCTTTAAAGTTAATTATCTCGCAAACAAATCTCTAAATCAAAAAACTGTCTTAGCAACCCCGAGAAAAAGGCCTATCTAACAATACCCCACACTATGGGGTAGGCGACAAAAAAAAAAACATCCCTACTTTACATGTAGGGGAGCTACCTGAAAAAAAATATTTTTCCAAGTTTTATTCTACGACTTTCTTTGTTTAGTTAACATACATGTCCATGCAAAATTTTAGTTTTCTAGCACCAACGGTTTCGTCGCTATGCCGTGGACAGACGGACAGACGGACATGGCGAAACTATAAGGGTTCCTTGTAGGTACTACGGAACCCTAAAAAGACATCTAATTAGAAAACAGACTATACTAGATTATTTGCATTTATAGTAATCCATCGCAGTATTAATCGTAGACATAATTACTTCTCAAAATAATTAAGATCGAGTTTCAAGACACAGCAGCTTGCAAACTTGATAAAATAATTTACGTACACTAACAATGTGAAAAGATGATGAGTACAGACTGAAGCTTATTACCAACGTAGCGTTCCTACCCAACACCACTAATACAATAACGTTGTTCTCGTGATCGAGTTTTCTTGCCTCAATCTTCCATATTTGAGATGCCAATATTTCTATACAATCTGCTTCTTTAGATCCGCAGCCTATTGTATTAAATATATTGAGATTGGCTTCTAGACTCACCAGATGTAGTTAAATATGTAAGATAGTCGCATTATTAAATTGTATTTAATAGAAACACGGACTTCTTTTTTCGGCTGCCAATACTAGGGAATATAAATAGCATGGTATTAGACTTTCTTTCTACGGGTTCAACTTATCTGTGGACAGCTCTTGCAATCTCAAACAACAGATTATTACATGATCTCTCTATGCCTACATGTATGATAAAAATATATACTGAAACCATACCTACTACACGCAATCTAATAGCTTCTTGCGAAAGGATGGCCTGAATTTTGTTTCAAGAACTTTTCTTAGCCACCCCAGCCGTAAACCCGAGTCATTCGGTACCGACACGCAACTACCCCTATGACCTTCCGACCTTCCATAACGTAACCAATAAAAATATGTTGAGAGCATAAACAAGGTGTTGGAAAATACCTGCGATAAGCAAGGTACACTCGAAGCTCCTGACTTAACAGCGATATCCAAATCATTATCGAGTCCTGAAAATCAATATCTCAAGTACAGAGTGGTGGATATCTATAGCTCCTAATGTCAACCTTCATTTACATATAAATTGTCAATTACTCCACCCAAAATTACCTTGATAAATCCGTTTCTATCAATGTTGGAAAAAATACAGTTCATTTTACGCTACGAGTGTCCTCGAATTCGTATAATCTGATAATAAAAATGTTTGACGAAACAGGGAGTGCGACAGGCCAATTCTAGCAACACGTCAGATACGTTATCCCGGCGGACTTCGGTATTACCACTGTAAGTAAACTAAACTTATATCACACCTTATCTCCTTAAGGAATTGGGCAGAGACTTAGGTATGCTATGTCAAACAAGATTTGGTCCGTCAAATGTATTTATACAAACTCTTTATTATGAAGGCTGAAGCTCCCATTTTTCAAGTCGAGGCATTTAGTAAAATCCACTCTACTAACGATCTTATACTTCTCATAACATTATCGTAATCGGTAAATTCGTGCTTATAAATAATTTCTAGGATTGTGTGCCAAGGTTATCATAACACGTAACCTTAAAACCTTAAGGGTCATCTTGAAAATTTGAAACATGTAGGTTAAATATATTTGTAAATAAGAAAAAAACTGATCATGTGCGAATCGAACTTGCGCACGAAGAGTGAGTGCTTCTTAAATATTCATTTTTTAATTTAATTTATAATTTTTAAGTATATATAATTTTAGTATTTGTTGTTGTAGCGGCTACAGTTATACATCAACTGGGAAAACTTCAAGTATCTAACTGTCACGGTTCTCGAGATCGAGCAAAATTGATCACAATAATAATAATTTCTTGTATTGAAGCCCCTCTTATATATACATATATTTTATATGATTTTTAGTATTTGTTGTTATAGCGGTATAAGTTATACATCATCTGTGAAAATTTCAACTGTCTTACTATCACGGTTCAATAGAGAGATCGAAAAAAACGAGCAAATAATCACGTTTGTTGTATGAGCGTCCCCCTTAAATATTTATTTTATTCGGTTTTTAGTATTGATTGTTATAGCGCCAACAGTTATACATCTTCGGTAAAAATTATAACTGACTAGCTATCACGGTTCAAGAAACCATTAATATTCAAATACTTAAATAAATAAGACATCAAGAACGTCGTCATTTACAAAGCAAACCACTGAAAGTTTATAAAGCTTGTTAAGCTTATCCACGGCAGTTATTTCGACGTGCAAGTATGACAACGCGCGAGCTACTTGCATAATGAAATCGCATCATTTGAATAAGACCGCACTGCCTTCGACTATCCCCAACTGTATATGTAAGAGCCCTCTCTGGAACAAAGTTAATTTGGAATACTGAACAGCTTACACTACTTACAAATAAGATTGTTCCACCACATGAAGATTCTTAGTAAGAACTTCTAATCTAAGTTTAATTTCTTTAATTTAATAGAGTTGTTTAAATCTGACTGTTTATTGAAGCTTTGAAAGACGGGTACGCAATTGCAGTTAAAATTACTGCAGTTTTATTTGCGGCTCGTCGTTACTTCGAAAGAGCGAGTCTAACGAGTTCTTTCAGTTAGTTGCTTGAATGTTTCCCATAAATGCAAATTTTTAACCAATTTCGACGGTCTGGTCGGAGAGCTTGAGTCCATGAAATCACTTCAACTGCGGTGTGGTTTATATCTTGAGTTTTTAATTATTTAGAACGATAAGTGGTGGTAGGGTTCAGGTTCTGGCATCTTCTTACTTTATATTACATTACATCGATCGAACGTCGATTGACGCATTCGACGTTTACAGAGCCAATAAGACCGTTGTTTTGCGTCGATCGATGTAAATGAAATAACATCTTAAGATTATGCGTAGTTAATTCAACAATCCTATGTACTGAGGGTTCGCAGTTATAGTTGAGTACACACAATAATGCAGGTACACGTGTAAGGCACACTTAAACAGATTCAGTGAGTTTGCGAACTTCAAAGCCCAACTCTGTAAGAGCACACATAGATCAGACTTAACATGCCATATACAAGGGAGTTAGATTCTTCTTTATTCGCAACAAGACAAGTTTCCAATCTAATTTTCTCGAACAGAATGTTGTGCAACACTTGACTTCAGCAAAGTCGTTGTTAACAATAGATGCGAATGCCGTACTTCTAAAGCCCCACTAGCGCTATTGTGCTCTAAGAAATATTACGAGGAATACAAGCTGGAAAATAAAGCTGAAAGCTTCCAGGTATTCTTAGCTCGACTCAACAGCAGTAAGGATCTCCTACTCGTATTTGCGGCAATGGTATTTATTTTGCCGTGAAAAATGGAACACACCAATTTCCAAACAGCCACGCTATATTTGTATTTTCAAAGATAGAAATAAAGATTTCTAGGTGCTCAAATCCGTTTGTCTAAAAGAATTAAAGAAAATGCCATTATTATTTTTGTTCGAAATACTTGGGTTGAGCAAATACACCCCCATAGGTGAGTAAATAAATGCTACAATATTTGGCCTTTTTCTTCGAATCATCACTGATTCTTGTACATCGGACTGTTTTGTGCAAACTCGCCATCATCTTATTTTTTGATAGATAATCATATTTAAGTCATATCATATATATATAAATATGTATTATATATTAATGATCAGTTGTTAAGTGAGATCCCTTCAAAAAGAAGTAGCAGACGTTGAAATAGTACCTAATCTATAACTATTTTTTTCTAAAGAGCTACTTAATTAACTTGAGACTATATTAATAGCTTGTTGTATACCGACACTCCCCAAAGAAAAATTAATCGTGAAAGTAAACTGACCTTCACGGACCTAATTGCTTTTGCTTCCCGTTCCATCATGAGGAATTTGATCATAGTAAACAACAACTAAATAGGAGCTTTAATGGTCCTGATAAAGATAGAACATTTTTTCTTCCATTTATCATAGCTAATAGAAAAGCTTAATTTAATTTTCTTTTCCGTTCTCTCTCAAGTATATAATGTATACTTACAATTATTTATAATAAGTCAAAACTACGAAATTGGTGAAAATCTTAAGAAAAAGCTGAAGACTTTTATAAATATAAAAGTCAAGTAAAGACTCAAAGGTATGTTCTCGAACGTAAGTATGTACCTATATATCCTAAAATCATGTCGTCAAGGTAAACACGATAACTTTTTCAGGACACCCAACTTAGCGAAAATCTTTTGCGAACTCGTCAGCATTAAATTTGGGATAGTAACGAGGTATATTGTGCTACATATTGCTCCATTTTAGCACGTAAACGACCGAAACATTTCAGATCGCTTCAATCTTTATTTTCCTGAAAGCGCATGAATCTTTTGCCTACATGAATATCAATTAAACATTTCTAATTTTCATTTCAAAAAGGGGTAACTACAATCTGAAAGCCAATTTGAGACCATTCCAATTTTACTGAACCGAGATTAAAATAAAATTTTATTTCCTTCCCAAAAGATCGACTGAGTAGTCAAGGTAAATGTTAGTTTTAACATAAAACGGTATAACCTCACCTCTGGCATTTGAAGAGCACCTCATCTAAACGAGAAAACGTCATTCATCCATCGCGCACGCCGCAGAACTTTTATCATATTACCTTGTTCAATTTTGAAGTGCACATTGTGTGTAACAGTATAACCTATTTATACTAGATAGGATGAAGTTATAACGAAACGTGAACCATGTCGTGAAGAGCTCTCATAGACTCGTACCAGCTATCTCATTCCTCTTATTGATCGGGTGTCAGGGTGGCTAGGTTTTGCTTGAGTAAATGGTGACCTATTTAAGCACATTCTGACGAATGAAGATAGGAAATGCAATCGGTTTTTTTTTTCTTGGTAAAGAATACGAATAGGGTGGAGCGCTAATGAGTTTTGTGATGAAAACATTTGACATACGGTAACTTGATTAAGTATACATTTAAGTATAATATATTATACTTTTTTTTCACTTTCTAAGACGGACGTCTTATTTTTCAATTTAAATAAAAGAGCTTTACATTTAACAAAAGAAATATTTTACAGGCATTAAAAATTAAATAATAAAAAAACAAAATCATACCTAACTATTTACAGCTGGAAGAGAAATAGATTTTTTTTTAAATTTAATAAGTTATGCGGATGCGTCAATATATTAATTTATTTATATATTATACTTAATTAAATATTAAAGTTATGTTTCCTTGATATCCTCGACTTGGATTTATTAAATGGCTTGCGTAATTAATACTGTATTTAGTGATGACTATAATATCTTCAAGCCCAAAAGGTCTAGCTAGACATAAGCCAAAAGATCATTATAAAAAAAATCGGTCCGCGAATGCATAGTGTCGCGTGCCGAGCACACACGCTCAATTTGCAGTAAATCACCCAAGAGGTCAGAGCAAATGAAAACCAGCTTACATGCCTTACCACCGTCTCAGAACTCAAATATATGCTCACTTTTGTCTGAGTTAAATTTTGCAGCCTGATATTGTACGCGAATCACTTATTACATAACTTGTTAGGAATGAAATTTTCAACCAATGAACAACGGTTGCGTAGCAAGGTATTATAGTAGACTTAACCAGTCAAGGCGTCGACCTTTTGGTGAAAATACGTAAATGTAATAATGTTAATTCAGAAATAGGAAGAAGCTCTACTAGATAAACCGCTATAATAATACTTTATTCTGTTTGCCTATTTGATGAGATGTGCGGCAGTAGATGTATTTCAGTTTACTCATGGCATTCGAGTTCTATGAGCTTTTATAAATACCCTCACCTCGAAAGTAGTTCAAGGATTAAAAAAAAAACAAACATCGTCAGCGCAAATATAAATATCTCATACAAAATCCCGTCATAATTATTAATGGTAGCCATAAAAGTTGGACGCAGTTCAAACATACATATTTGTAAGGCCCAACTTCGAAAGCGTAAACAGAAATTGGTTACAATTTGGCGCCAGTGCATCTAACTTATGAAACTTGCAAGCGACCTGGCGCGATCGATGGCGACCTCTTTAGCGACCAATGCACCAAGCAACTGCCCGGGAAAACCGTAGCGTGTGCTTTGTTACATTACAGAAATAAGTTAGCCTAGCTTTATCGTGCCTATATACCGCTGTGCCACTTTATAAAGTATTCCAAGCTATCTTTAGGAACTAGATTTATATCTAACGATATAAAGCGAACCATTAGGCTTCTGCAATATTTCTTTCACGTTTCATATCACTGTTTCACCACATTTTTACCCACCATTACAGGGTAAGGTACATCTGATTGACCGTCAAATCAGACCATCTTGACGAAACTGGCTACCCTCGAGTCGACTGATTCCTTCACGGTGAAGGAAAACATTGTGAGGAAACCTGCATGCCTGAGGGTGCCTAAAAAGTACTCGAAGGGTGTGAAGTCTACCAATCCGCACTTGACCAGCGTGGTGGACTATGGCCATAATCCTTCTCATCATGAGAAGAGACCCGGGCCCAGCAGTGGGACATGTAGTAGATACAGGTCTGCTATTATAATATTTCCTTAAAGAACGGGCGAATCGAGACAGTATTCGGTAACATTATTTGAGTGACACAAATCGAATTAGACGCACTCCGACGCACTTTGTTCGATAGAAACGTACAGTATAATGTGCCATGAAATACCACGGTTAACGGTTACTATAGCATATTTACATGCAGTTTATCATAGATTGTTCCATGGCGTTTAGCGAAAAATTAACTAATTACACCACACATAATTATATTTCAAATGAAATTTAAGTGTCGAGATGTTTTTTATTGATTAAAATGCCAAGTACATTGTAGCTATGTCCTAAGTTCCCATGTCAGTTAGTAAAATTAGGACAATTGTATAGACTGACAATAGATCAATATAAATGTTCTGTAACCTTAAACGACCGCTTTGTCAAGCAAATGCGATCAATTTCCTTTATCTTACAAATATGAAATAAAAACCTTTGGCATATTCTCGAACAGGACTTTTATCGTTGTAATCCTATACGGAGGCAAGAGAGAAGAAACAGAGAAGTAAATGGAACTTCTCATTTTGCAAAAATAGAAGAGCGGTTGCGAGAGAAAAATAGAGTATCGATGTTCCGTTCAGAAAACTAAACGATGTTTGAAGATGAGTAAACGCTACTTTTACTTATGTATAATGTTAGATCAATAACCAATATCGGCCATGATATTATTTATAGCAGAATATCAGGCCTAAATCTTTTCAATGATCTAGGTATTGGCGTTTTACAGAACAGTGACCTATATAATCGATTGCTCAGTTTTGATCTCATATAGTACAGAATAAATCGATAAACCAAACTAACATACCATAACGCCTATATTACCCAGAAGGGTGTGGCCAAAATGTACAACACCCATATTTCACCTGTTATGTTTATATCCCATGGGATGCTTATCGCCATCCACCGGGCACAATTCTAACTCCGTGCTGCTATTATGAATTTTCTGATGGCAAGTTCACCAATAACACTGTCCAACCCGGTAATCGAACCTCTGGGTGAGATACGCGTACCACTAGACCATCGAGGCATTGAAATCAAAGTAATAAAAAAAATAACAGTTCTTTATCCGATCCTGAAGTGGCATGATCAGACTTGGCAAAAATTAACTTGACGACAGCATTATTCTGTTTTGCCGTAAGACAAATAACTGAACAGTATAGGTACTAAACTAAGATCCGAATATTCTACGAGAATCGATAGTAGCAAGAAAAGATGGTTCCTTCCGACGCTCGTATCTCCCGTTAACAAAAGGTAAGAGCCATTCAAGACTTTATGGTGCTGCCCTTACATCACATTTTATCTCGTAAGGTCTTACAAAAAGGTTGTCGACTTTTAGTAGCATGAAAATGATATTATCAGCTCTTTAGGCGACAAACTCAATATTGTGAAGTTGATATCTCATTGTAACTTCCTCGGCTGGATTAGCAAATCTTACCGATGCAATATTGACAAATGGTAACCGCAATTTTTCAAGAATTACATTTTGAAATTGAATTGAATTAAATAAAAGTTGCCGCTTTGCTGTAAAGAGGGACTTTTATATATTTTAGAGTATAATGGGTACTAGAATATTTTCTTTGAAGGAAAGGTCCTAATTTCGAGATATTTTTCTTTCGGTCTTTTGGGACATCGGGGTATAGCCAAACCGGTAGAAGTGTTCCTAACAAAGATTACACTTAAATAATCTTGTATACATTTATTTAGAAAAATATTTCTGGACAAACGAGTACAACAATAGGCGCCTTCACACCACAAACTATTTCAAAAAAAGGGTCAGTTTGAAATCTTAAAGCGAGGAAATTATTAAAATCCATAAGTATAACTAATTAAAGGAAATTCGATTGTTCGTGTGCTTGTTGCTATGATTTAACTTACTACTGGACCAATTATAAAAATGTCTTCACCATTAGAATACTAGATTTATTCCTGAGATCCTGAGTTACATAAGTTATATTTTACTATGGGACCACGCGAGCAATGTCACAAAAAATAATTAACATTACCCTTAAAAATAATAATAATAATAAATTGGATTTTTTACATTAGATAGAACGCCAGGAGCAATTACACTATCCAATGGTCGCAATAACAAGGCCAAATACACACATTCACTCACTCAAGCACACCTAAAAAGACAGTTGTAGTGAGTTACCCTTCTCGTAATGAATTACTAATGACTGGCCATCACGAATACCTTAGAAATAGCCATCTAATGTTTAACGAAGTGCCGTCCTTGAACATATCGAGTTGCCACTAAAGTTCCTTACTGATAACTCAACGGAGTCGAAAAGAAAATAAGAAAACATTAAGCGACCTGACATTACGAGTAATAAGTAATAAAATACTTTTACGATACAACATACAACTTCGGGCGTATTTTGCCATTTGGCATGCTAACGGTTTAGGTAAGTACTTAGGAACCAAAAACATACGTAGGTACATACTAACAAGGGGTAAAAATGCGTATTCATAGATGGAAGGTAGTTGCCAAAAGGCCCTGCAAACAACGCAAATTCAAAAACCAGGAGGCTAAATCAGTTCCTGCTTCGTTCGTAGCTGTTTTAACAGCTACGAACGAGAGATAAAAAATAGAATCTCGTCATAATCGACAACTGCAATATCAGACTATATATTTTTATGATCGCCAATTCTCTGTAAATAAATATACATAAAATTTAACCCGAACGTGTCATATGCGCAATATTACTGTAATAAAATATGTTCATAACCATCGGTTTCTGTCTCTTCTTTTTTTTATTTTTCGTTAATTAAGTACCTAGCCATTGTTAGTCTAGATATGACCTAGCCATTTTACTACCAGCTAAACTAGGTTATTTAACTTCACTTTAATTACGTAAGCGCAGTAGTTGCGAGCTGTACGGCAACAATCGGTTTGCCCGATCCCTATCTATCATAACGAAGTATTACCTACTGTATACCTACTCCATTATGAACCCATTTCCCTAGCTGCGGCCTCAGTATATTTTGCAAAAATATTATTTGTCGTCAGGGAACGACTAAACGTCTTGGCAAGCTCGTCGCACGCAATGTGCTACCTTTCCTAATTCTACATAGCTGGCAAATTTATAAGATTCGATACATACGTCGCAACCTGGGTTACGTAATGTATACAAGCTGTTGCCACGCCTCTGTGAGATTCTGTGCTTTTTCGACAAACCTTGTAAAATAATAAACGTGTAAACAGTCTGGAAGCTTCTCGCCAACCACTGCGGCTTTTCAAGACTTTTTTTTACTTTAAAATACAACAATCCCTTATGAAATATTAAACAACTTGAGGCGGGTGACCTTCACTTCAGTATTAAAAAGTTCCTCGGTCGTAGAAAACGCCCGCCCTAAGACATTTCACCCTAAAGTGGCGATCATTATGTTTCCAGTAACAATGTTCGACGGCTCTAGGGGTGAGATAAATATTCACGGCTCGCTTGCGAATCTTGCGATATTCTGTATTCGCTGCTCTGGATACTCTTCGGACGAAGAGTGAAAATAATAAGCTGCGTATATTCTAATGAATAAAATGTTGATCTGAGTTTAAAGGAAAGTAACTTGTTTTCTACACTTGTATTATAGAGAGGAAAGATTTTGGTTTATTTGTTTGTACCTAAATTCCAAAAGAACTAAATCTATAGGAGGTATACAATTCAATGAGTGAACTTAACACCAAGAGATAATTTAATTTAATTAATAGCACAATCTGTCTAGTGTTTTGCCGGCACTAACGAGGTGGCCGCCTTCAACGATGTAATTAAACCTCTTCAAAAGGCGTGCACCGTCTCTGCGCTAACGTTGAGATGCTCCTGAATAATATCCTCATTAGGCCGAGGAGTTACACAACGTCTCGACGATCGCCACCCACGACAGAACAAGAGTTATGAGGACACGCTCTCATTCCCGACATCCTGCGGGAAGTGCGGCTACTTGCGTCAGCACCGAGCAGGACCTTAGCCTCACTGCTGTAGTTACCCTGTTGTAGACGAGCTCACAGACGATTGCAAGTAAGATATATGACTCTAGCCATAAATAATGTCTACTAACTAATTCGCCATCAAACACTTAAGGGCAGTACGATAAATCGAGTGAGTCTCCCCTTGTCTAGATAATGGATAGAATATTCTCAAAGCACGTGCAATTCACGCTATAGATTTGCATTTAATCAAGCTCTAAACATCTCTGTGAATCGACCCCAGTTATCTCTAAAAGGAATTTTCGTTTTGACGTGGCCTCCATTCGTAAGGCTGTTTCTAATTTCACAGTCGACTGCCTATTACGGGCGCTAAAAGATACGAGCTCTGTGTTATATGTGGAGCAAGAAAAGTTTCCCGAATTAGGAGAAACTTATTCGCTAACAGAGATGGAGTACAATAGATCAAATAAACGAAGTGAGTAGATGAAGCCGATGGCATGAATGTATTTCCAGCGCCAGCGCCACTGGGCGTAAAATGATGTGTGGAAAAATCTTTTGAATAGGGAAGTACGTCCGCTAATGATGCTGAAAAATGAGACGCACGGTCTATTCAGTCGTACTCATTGAAGTTATAATGCGAGTAGCACAATGTTGGGATGGGCGAGGAAGGTCAACTATTCACGTATTGCCAATTGCTTCTGGTTTGTACCCATCAACTCATTCATATGTGGCAGAGGTAACCGTCGCAAATTTCGTGAATGATGTGATAAGTACATGTTGACAGATTACTCGATTGATGAATTAATTAGTCGCAAAGCTCTTGTATCCGCAATAATTGGATATCGGATCGATGAAACAGCGTTCGGAAAGCGGGACCACTCCCTTTGAAAACTAGCTTTGTCTGTTTTGTAGAAATTGTAATATGGATAACAATTTCGACTGTTTATGTAAGACTCATAATACGGATAACGGTCCAGAGGATATTATGGTCTGATTTTAAGGATTGGAATGGCGTAGGAACCATTCTATCGCGAACTCGCAAGGAATGTAAACGTACACTCAATTATCCACGCAGAATTATCCCGTGTCAATCATATCGATCGAGTATTTCTGTCGCAGATAGGAAGACAAGGCCAGTACTTTTCCGCTATAAAAGCGAGTGTACGTGGGTATCCAGGCGAGTATTTTGCCTACGGATGTGTTGGTAACCTTGTAAAGATGATCTCGTCTTGGAGCGCGTGCTGTGTCCTTTGACACAAATGCGGATGCGCTCAATTGGCGCGGTGGCCGTTATCGAACCGCGCTAAACACCACGCAAGGCTGCACTCCCGCAGTTTTGCAATGTACCACCAAATCAATGGTCAGTGAAAACTAAAAGACTAGTTTGATCTTGCTCCACCCCTATCAAAAGTATTTAATTCCATGTGGTTCTAAATATTAATTTTAGCCTCTTGTGGCTTAAATAAAAGCAAAGTTGACCCTAGTAGCTAGTAGTCCCTGAATAGATTCCATACAGGCTGCGGTAGTCTAATGGCTGTGGCTTGTGCTCTGATGATCCACCATCAGAGCAGAGAAACCTCCAGGTTTACATAGTTATATTCCTGATGCTGAGATAATATAGCCTTCCTAGGTATACGGGATTGAGATAAATAAATATCACAGAACATTATCTAAGAGTTCCAATAAAAATTTTATTACAGCATTAAGCATAATTATATAATTGTTGACCGTGTTATTCTATTTTTGTGAGAGACAGATAGCTTTTCATTACTAAGACTTAACTTGCCTCAGACAGTACTTGAAGCTTGGGTTAAGTAGAGTTATTGAATACCAGTAGCCTGTTTTTCTTTTTATATAAATGGCTCCATCAGTTATTAATGTTTCTGCCAACGAAAAAGTGGAAAGTAAAGTCTAGTTCAGTAGCTTGTTCTGTTAAAATGAAGAATGTCAAAATGGTTGTGAGAGACAGGCAGCTTTTCATTACCAAGACTTAACTTGCCTCAAACAATACCCAAAGCAAGCCTGTTAAAATGAAGAATGTCAAAATCATTTACAACCAGGTTGTATGATAATCATCTGCTTGCCTTAATTCTTAGCATAATATTATTGATTTGTCATATCCTACTTTTTTTTGTTCTTCTTCGTTGTGTCGATGGCTGAGTCAAATTTTATTTTGACTGGCCATTGTGGTGAAAGGACGTAGGGAATTGTTGTGTACTTCACTCGGGGAGGCTTTTTTTTGTTATGGAAATGGAAAGTGGACTCATTTTTCCGCACTTAGACTCATTTGGTCCACTGTGCGTGGAAAGTCCTGGCTAACATAGCCAGCCTAACTCCGCCCAGAAGCTCAGAAGTTTCCTGGGGACTTCACAGGCTTCGCGGAGTGACCTCACTGTTCCGAGGATTTGTTCCCGTTGAGAAGCAACGGCCCTACATTCCAGGACTACGTGGGAAACCGTTTCTTCAGCATCAAGACATCCTCGACAGAGAGGACTGTCAGTGATCTTTATTGTGTATAGGTGTTTGTTTAAGGGCTTTTTTTTGTTAATGGCTTAAGTCCGTTTTAAATGGTATTTAAATCAAAAACTTGCCAGATTTAAACCATTTTTAATTTTAAGTTACTTGCGGGCAACAAAGACATTAAGGTTCTTTCTAAATCACTTAAATTTTTAAGTGAACATTCCATTGGCTCATATCAGGTTGTAGATATGGTACTATATTTATATTCTGCTTCAACCATGATGGTATTTGTAAGACTATTATGATGTTAATTTAACATTGCTTATGTATTATGCCTAATAAAAATTCACAAGTCCTCTTAATATTAATAGCCATTTTTCATGTTGGTGGTTAAAAATTCTATCACTTTGTGCCTAACTGCAGTAAGGCGTTGTCAGTAGATTATTTTGTTATGGTTTTAACATTGGCAGTATAAGTATAAGAGAAGTAATTATTGATTTTTTATAACCATATTTAATGTTATCTTACTTAGTATCAACATAGTCTTAGTCATTAAGGTTCTTTTTACCCGACTGTGTTTAATCACTTAAACTCTTAAGTGAGCATTCCTTTGGCTAAATTTTTTAGATAACATTGACTGGCATCTTGGTCATAATTTATGACAGTTAAAAAGTTCGGAATTTAAATCCACGAAGGTACGAAAATACATAAGGTTCTTGTTTTACAAGAACCTTATGTATTTTCTCTGCAGGTGAGTTGCATAACAATGTTATTTATGGACAATGCAACCCTGTTAGCAATAATTTTAATAACGCAAAATAACATAATTGCATAATTTAGAAGATTGTAAGATGTAAGTAATCAATATTTACAGTGGATTTTTTAGAGAATAGAATAATAAATATTTTTCTAATAAGATAATATTTGGCACAATAATTAGTTTCAAAACGATTGTGTAATAACTAGTAGGTATCGTAATAAGGCATTTAATTTGAATAAAAACACCGGTAGATGTTGTCTAGAAACTTTCGTTAGACGTGAGTTAACTCCTAAGTATTCCGTGAATTAAAAGTAATAATTAAACGCAAAACCTAATTAAAAAAGCATGTATTAATAAACGCTTGATAGATTAATTTATAGAACGAGAATATTTAATACAAATTTGATTAAATAACGTTAATTATAAATCGAAACAAAAACGATCGGTAGGGGCGTGGTCTTCTTTAGTTATTTGCTTCAGAAACCTATACATTTACGTGCAACCTATGAGAGTAAAACATTATCTAGGAATCGTACTGTATTTATACGGCAAAATTTAACATATGAACAGTTATTCATCAATGTATAGAAGAAATACTCACGTCCAGGGACTCCTTTGACGCCATCTTTCACACACAAACAAATTAGTTTGACGTTTCTCAAAAAATCGATACAAGGCTCTCCTGATTTCGATCGGATACGGCATCCGAATGCATACTTATTAACATTTTTCTAATTATAAATTATTAGCCTTTTTATTTGATAAATAAAACAAATAATTTTAATTTTTTCACATCCGTCGTAACATTTACATAAATATTACATAAAAAAAAATATTTCCTGCTGCCAGATTTTGCGAAGATGAGTTTGTTTGTTTTTTTCGTAACGCTTTCATAACTTAACCTACTAAACCGATTTTGGTGATCCTATGAAGTCTATATTGAGATAGTTCTAAGACCTGCCTAACATTTTTTTATTGATTGACAAACTTCTTACGCGAAGGTTAGTTCCTTTTTTATTATCGACATACTTGAAAAGTCATATTTTTAAAACGTAATGATGGGTAAAAAATGGAGGAACCTAATAATATATATGTATATGACACCTATGTTAACCATTTTTGGCAAATAAAGCATTTGATTTGATTTGATTTGTAATTCATTTCATAATTCTATACTCATGACAAGGTGCAATAGTTCACGGTTGCACGGATTTGGCACTTAGATAGCGAAACTTAGTATGCAATTAATTTAAGTGAATCTAAGTATCGCGATTAACGCTTTAGTTTATTTTAAGATAATATATGATCTTTGTATGACGGTGCTTGTTAAGTGCTTTGAAATTCCAAAGACTAAAGATATGTATTTTCATTTAGATTTTTTATGTTTGGTGTTTGGTTAATAAATGGGCTAAACTCTGGTGACTGGAGCTGTTAATCGTGTTATTATTTTTTATGTGATATGAAAAAATAAAGGCAATATTATTATTATTTAACAATACACTACAAGCTATAACCCTTGCCAGTGCAACCTAAATAATGCATGCCGCCCGCCCCGTGCCAAATTTGGTTTTAAATCAATAATATGTATTTAATGACTTATTTTGATTGATATATACGTATAAAATTGGTCACCCAACTGACTGATTCATTAACGCCTACACCGGCACACACTAACAAAGGTTATTTGGAAATTTTATGTAAATGATTTTGAAGTTTAAAGCACAAAATTTCGTATACTTGATCTTTAATAAAACTTTTATTGCAAAAATACTCATAATTTAGAGTTACTAGGATCTTTAAAACATTTGCCACGGGTAAAACCGAGGTGATCAACTAATCAGATGCGGATCAAGTCACGTTCCTCAGCTAATAAGTAAAAAAGTGCAAATTAATAAAGTAGAAAATTCAGTTTTTGAACCATTGTAGTGGTTAGCTTAAAATCCTTTTTTAGATGTAAAATGATAACCAAGCGGTCGCGTTTGATCGTCTAACTAAAGCACTGAGTACTTAACGTTTTGATTTTTCTGAACGTGGCTAAACTAAACGTCAAATGAAAGAAAATTTCAATTTGACATACAAGTGACAACATAACAAATAGGTGTGTTGATTTTTGCTTTTACCGAAATAATAAGAAATACTTGTGTGAATTAAGTGCGTAAACCCATTTAATAGCTATTAGTGTTATCCATACATCGCGAGTTTTATTTTCACATTTTTCACTTCTATTGGCTTCCTTATACGACAGCAAATATTTGCGCCGGGCAAATTTCATTTTAGATTATTTTGTTGATAGTGTTTTGTGTATGTTAAAGGCATAAATTGCTTATTAAATTTATCACTTTACATCTTGATTTTTAGGTTATAGTTAGGCTCACCATACATTATATTTGTGAAGATTTTGAATGTGATTGATATTTTTTTCATGTCAGGTCCAATTATGAGGATCCGGCGGCTATCGGCCGTGTTTTGGGCTACGTGCATAGTTGCATTTATATTCATCCTGTATGTAGTCACTGACTTGAGTTTTAAACTACCCAGCATCAAACCTGCTGTAGAAGATATTGAAAATGTGAGTATTATAAAAAGTTTGTTATCTATACACTCAGGGCTTTGATTTCTAAAATTATGTAATAATTTGTGGTTAATCAGAGTTTCATACATTTATCAATATGACAAAATATCTACCTATTTAAGGGACAAATATATTTTGATGTAATATTAATCTAATCACTAAATTCTTATAAAACTATGACTATCAATGTTGACAGTAACAGCCTGGTACTACCACCATAATCATTTTATACAAGTGTTGTTTACTAAAATTACAAAGAAAGTTTTGTATGGTTAAATTAGAGATGTATTGTATGGTTTTATATCACACTAATTTATATTATGATGTTGAAACTATAGGAATGTTTTATAGTGTACTGTAACTAGATTAACTATATTGTTATGCCTCGTGAATTTAGTATTATTCCACATAAAGATTATGCACCTGAATTTGTGTGTCAACATCCTAAATAAATGCTTAAAACCTAATGATTGAGAAACTTACGTCTGCCCAAAATTTAAGAAATTAAATATAATCTGCAGTATACATTAGTAATACGAATTTTCTTTTATTTGTAGGTATATAATCCAATAAAAAAGGTAAAAGAATATATTGGTTACTTAAAATTGGTTAACTTATCTTATTGCCTCAATGGTCTAGTAGTTAGTGAATGCGCCTCTCACTGTGAGGTCTTGGGTTTGATTCCCAGGTCAGGCAAAGTGTTATTTGCAAACTTTCTGTCAGCAAATCACAATAACACGGAGTTGGAATTGTGCCCGGTGCATGGCAACAGGCTCACCCCCAATCCCATGGGACCTAAACATAATAGGTGTAATGTGGGTGTTGTCCATCTCTGCCATACCCTTCTGGGTAATACTGGTGTGATGTTATGTTATGTTCTTATTGTACTAGCAGTGTCCTAACTCTGTTCTTGCTTCTGTACATATTGGGTTTACATCTCGGTTGGAAATTATCAAAATAATTATATTCTTTGATAATTGTCATGATAATTATTGGATAGTTATACGTTGAATATTCATTACTAAATTTCGCTCATAAACAGCTGAATTTGGTTCTAATCCTCACAAATTCTGCCCAAATACATTTTATCTTTACTTCTTGATGTATTTGACACTTAATACATTTAGCGTTTCGCGAAAATGGTTAATAGCATAAAGGTGTGGTGGGTCAATAGACATCTTTTTTTAGAATATTATAATTATCAAGGTAATTATCGTGATAATAATCAAGCCTGGTTCTATATCTATGTAAGATTAATGAGGGCTATCGTTTTTTGTCTCACGACATGACACCACTGTTTAGTAAGGTCAGTCAAAGTTTTGTTGACAGACAATAATTTATCATAATCAATGAGTTTATATGTTTATATAGAAGAACAGTTCTTTTGGGCGTTTTGAAGACAAACATTTTGGAACAAATTGGTCAGAGTTATGGGTATTTTTTATTCCAATTTTAAGTGGGGACATTAATATGTTTGTCCCTCATGCTCTCATACGTGCCTAATGCACAAGTGCATTCTCTATGGCTTGTAAAAAGTTTCTCCTCAGAACATCCTAAAAAACTGTGCCTCTAAGGGTCTATCCCTTATAACCTCAATGACCACATAGCCATCATGCAAATAGTGACATTTGACATTTCAGAGACCTCATGTTTCACAAGCACCCCTAGCGGCGAATTCATACACAGGCCCTAATTGGACATCATTATTAAGATTTGTGTGTATATTTGGTTGGCTCCCCTAGATTTTTCTAGATGAGGAGAAAAATAAAATAGTTATATTATTTTGATTTGAATAATATTTATTTGAATCTAATTCACTCACATTCAATCACAGTCAACAACAATGGTAATAAAGAGGATGGTTAATTTTTGGGCCTAATCACAGTGATATTACCTTTGCATGATCAGACTGGGGTGTAAGATTAAAATTGAATATGTGCTGTAACGTTATTAAAATTTCAGGCAAAATGGTCAGCATTTGAATCAAAGCTTCATAAAATAGAAGTCCAGTTAAATAAAAACCATGATGTGGTTGATGAGCTCAAATCTGCAATGAATCAGATGGCAGATAAGTCCCAAGAATACTATCCTCCTCAAAAGAGGCCCAAAGAAGAAAGTCGGAATGAACCCAGGCCTAGAGATCTGAAGGTTGTTGTAGATGAGCCGCCTAAAATGAGAGTGCCCTTCAATGTATCCACATGTCCAATTAAGAAAAAAAGTGTGCCAAAGACTGATGTTCAGGTATGTATATTATTTAATTTATTAGATATCATTATACTTTAAATTTTAAACTTATGTGTTGCATGATTAAGTAAAGTCTAACGGGAATTAACGCGATCATGCATTAATCGCAACTATTGGTCGCAAGCAGACCACGGCCAGTGTAATCTGTCTGCCGAAACGTCAAGCGTTAAAGGTAAATAATGCATCATCGCGTTAATTTCCGTTAGATTTACTTAATCATTATACTTTTTATCTCTGATCTCTTTTCTACTGTGAAACCGCTATCATACTAAACCAGATCAGGTGATAAATGGACAACCTTTCATATTTGTAGGTCCATATTTGTTCATGAAACTAATGCAATTGTTAAACTGAAATTTTACAAGTAAATAGCTGATGTTGTCACAAGTGCAGCTAATATTTGTATATATATTATTGTTGTCATGCATGTTTTCTGTTTCAATAAGAATGTATCTGATAAGTATTGTGTTAAATCAACAATATTATTTTAATGTTAATATCTTTTGTGTACCTGACAGTGTAAAGTATGTGAGTAAATCTTTATTGCTGTGATTAATTATGTAGGACTAGATTAATTTTGTAGAGGCTTTTTCGATAGAAAAATCGTGCTGACTGTTAGTGTATAAAATATATTTTAAAAGAACGACGCCTGCGGGCGGCGCTTTGATGGTTAAGCTACTTTAGTAATGGTTCTGGTTTTTTTAAGAAAATATTATTATTTAAAAAAAAAGGGATCTTTGGCGCTTCAGTTGAAGATTGAAGCATTATTTGAAGGTCAACATTCACATTCTCGAATGTTTGGTATAAATATTCGCATTCGAAATCGTACATACGCAGAAATCGTACATTCGTTACATCACTTGTATATATACAGACATAAACTTGCATAATACAATATAGACATGTTCACTACAAGCACTTGTACTATTAAGATCCTGGCACGCCGCTGAGTCCAAATAACGCGTATGAGAGTTTATTTGTACAGTAATCTTATCGCGTTTTGTGTTCGCATACATTTTGAGTAGGCTGCAATGAAACAATAATAATAAAATGTTGGTTTGTCCTATTAAAATATATTTAGATAAAAGTGTTTATAGAGGCCTCTGCGCTAATGGCTTCGGTCCCACGCACGTCTGTCATAGGCCTGGGACTAGTGCATGATATAAACTACAATGAAAAATAACATTATTATTTAAAATATTTGCGCCTTATTTGCGCCATGTCTTTAAATCACATTTTGTATTGAGTGCCCAGAAGCTCAGACTTATTTCCCAGAACTTTATCAACATTTCATTATGTAAGGAAATTTAATGATGCTGCTAATATAGTAAACTGGTAAGTGTGATAAGGACAATGTTATCGCACACGTATTTTAAAGATTAACAATAGATGTGGATTTAACTGAAATTAGATATCATGTTATAGTGGATGGATTTGTCCTTCCTTCTTATAATAATTATGTATATAAAGTATTGTATTTTCAGTATTTTAGAATGTAAGATTTTAAAGGTTCCGTAGTACCTACAAGGATCCTATATTTTATGGTGGTAGAGCTTTTGATAACAGGCTCCATGGAAGAAGCACTACCTTCTCACCTTTAAACTACCGCCAAATAGTAGTGCTTACTTTAATCCGGTTTGGTGGTAAGATTTTCCCTGTGATTACTGACATATTATCAATCTCAATACCGTAGTCCTTAGAAGTAGCTACGCATCTACAATCTGCTTTTGTGGATTGTGTTGGAAATGATCATGGGCCATCAAACGAACTACACTTTTCGTTGATTCGTCCTTATTTTAATCATTTTCATTACCTCTTTATCGCTATTTTAGCTGTAAAGGCGCTATCACATTATTATGATTACTTTTATTATCTGCTTAAAGTAATTTCGGTAATTAAATGAATCGAATTAGAAAATCCTATTTCCGTTGTTGTGATTTGGCCACAATATGAGATATACGTAGTTTAATTTCTGTATTATTTATATTTAAAATCTCCATTGTCATTATCATGACGTTTCTTTTTACTGTATTTTTCTTTTCTTTTTTTTTTTAATTAACGCACCAACGACTGCCCATAACTTTGCTCATTACTTACTTGTCCATCCTAAGGTTGCCTGTAAGAAATTGCTTATAGCGATAAGGCCGCCCATTGTGCAACATAATTTTTAAGTGCATTTATTTACAGCATAAATTTCTTTGTTAATATTGGTGTACAATAAAGATTACTCTATCTATCTATCTATCTATCTAAAGTACATAAATACAGAGTTGGTGCATGAGCAAGAATGAACACAGAAACTGATTAAGCTCAGACATAAAATTATAATAGGTCGAGAAATATTGTATAACAATGCAATGTAGGGTTTTGCTCTGTAAATAATATTAATATGAAATAAATGCCCAGTCGGTTGATTGATATGTCCCTAGGGCTAAGTGAGTAGATATAAAGTGATGGAAGATTTAATTCCTTATTAATTAATTTAATTTATGATTAACTAGCGACCCGCCCCGGCTTCGCACGGGTACAATGCTGATACTAAATACACTACAGAAAAACTGTGAACGTTGTATATAAACACAGCGGCCCGCTCCGGATTCGCACGGGTATATAATAATAATATATTATAGCCTATGTCACTCACTGAAAAAATGATTAAAATCGATCCAGTAGTTTTGATTTATTCATTACTACCCGTGGCCCGCACGCGTTAAATTAGGAGTAAACAATTCCCCTTTCCCTATACCATGAAGATTGCCTGCTATCTTTGGAATATTCATACACAATATTTTTACTTATTTACTTTTTACATTTCTCAACTCTATTTTTATCCCGAAGCTGACTGAGTCGAGCCTCACGCTCTATTGACGATTCTCTGTCCCTCTGAACAGGCTCGCTCCCGCGCCGCCCCGACGACCGGCCGATACCGCCGCAAACTCTACGTCCCGCAATTTTTAAATCTGTAATATCTTCGAAAATATTCATTTAAATCACATGCTGTAAAGGGCAATTTTGATCTACATGAAATGCACAACGTATCTAATGTATTTAATTGGATAAGTAATAATACTGTATCGTTTAAAATAGCTTGGTAAATAACCCATATTTTTTTTGTAATATGTAAAAGATAAAAATGGTTACTGTGGGTTATCTTTAGGAGATAAACATATGCTGTCGCGGACTTTTTTATTCATCTTTTCAAGATATACAATTACGTAGTACATAAATTTGATCTATCTCGTAAGGTTTAGCCAGCGTTTGCAATGTAAGCGCAGAAAAATATGTTTGTTACGACATCACATTACAAATCTTTAAATTTCTCGGCTTTTCTCTACTATAATATGCATGTATTATACATAAAAACCTTCCTCTTGAATCACTCTATTCATTAAAAAAAACCGCATCAAAATCCGTTGCGTAGTTTTAAAGATTTAAGCGCACATAGGGATATAGGGACAGAAAAAGCGACTTTGTTTTATACTATGTAGTGATACATAAAAACCTTCCTCTTGAATCACTCTATTCATTAAAAAAAACCGCATCAAAATCCGTTGCGTAGTTTTAAAGATTTAAGCGCACATAGGGACAGAAAAGGCGACTTTGTTTTATACTATGTAGTGATACATAAAAACCTTCCTCTTGAATCACTCTATTCATTAAAAAAAACCGCATCAAAATCCGTTGCGTAGTTTTAAAGATTTAAGCGCACATAGGGACAGAAAAGGCGACTTTGTTTTATACTATTAGTGATTCATGAACTGCTTATTTCGAGGTCAAAAAAAATTTACGTGTACTTCATTTTGAGATATTATTCAACCTTTTTTGAGCCGCTACCGACCGGTTTATAAAAAAATGTGTTATCAGTTTACTAGAATTGTAACAACTCGCAAGTAATCGAGATCTTAGATTGACGCAGGAACTGCTCCTTAAAGAAGAGATAAGTCGATATTATACCACGTCCGCTCTGCCAAGAGCGAATCGACAGAGAAGAAGAAGCTGATATTTATTATGTAGATATTTATTTATTTATTATTTATTGCAGATGTTATCAATGTATGAAAGAATAATATTTGATGATCCTGACGGAGGCGTATGGAAGCAAGGCTGGAACATCGAATACAAGGAGGACCAATGGAACAAGAGAAACAAACTCAAAGTGTTTATAGTACCGCATTCACACAACGACCCGGGTAAGATGCCTTGTCTCAAACACTGTCTTACGTCTAAACTAAGGATGTTAGGGCGCTCCGTAACCGTAATCGAAACTATCGGATATCCGATTTAAAAAAATATCCGTAACCGATTCCGAAATAAATGTTACGGATAATATCGGATAGGGGCGGCGTCTAATTGAGACACGTTATTAAAAGTTATTTTGATCGGCCGGCCGTAATTCGTACCAAATGGTGACATGTAAATAAAACCATTTTATAAGCTATATGTATTTTACTTTTATATTCCCTAAAAAATATAACATCCGTAACCGAAATTATTCAAAACTATCGAAATCCGATGTAAATTAATATCCGCATCCGAATCCGTATCCGGTATAATAATCAATCTTATATCCGTAACCAATCCGTATCCGAAATTTCATATCCATAACCTTCGCTCGCGTGGTATGTTAAAATTAGTCTATGTCCTTCTCTAAGCCTTTAACTATATTCGTACCGATTTTTATAAAGATTGGTTTATCCAGAGAAAAGTAGAAGTAGATAGAACGGTTTAGTTGTCTTTTTTAAATGAAACGTCAGCGTGTCTCTACCGACACATAATAAATACAGAATTTATGTATGCATTTGTGACTTTCATAGGTTTATTTTGACATTAATATGTGAATTTTGACAATCATAGCTGCAAAAATTTGATTACGATTTCTTGATATTTTTGCCTCTCTAATTATTGTAAAAGAGTTATTACCAACCTTTTTGGGTTTATTCGCAAAAGCGTAACAGAATGAGTTCCTTGTGTACTTATTTCGTTGGGCCCTAATGTATGTGGGACAATATCCGTTTTGATAATGTTGCTATTTAATATCTAATTGAACGTCATTTAAAGTAAAAATAGCATTATTTTCGAAGTGTTATTAACCCATATACATAGGACTCTTCTATATACATGTCTAATACAAAAATAGTAAAATTAAATAAGGATATTTTGGCAAAAACCTCGCTCGAAGATGTTTACGAAAAAGCCTATTCAACAGTATTACTGAATTAAACCCACTTTCATGATAAAGATAAAATTTATAAGCCTAGATGTTACCCATTAGTATGATTATAGTAATTCTTTGTTCAAAATAAATGATAAAATAATTACAAGTATTTTCTATGCTTCATAAATTAAACCTTAACAGCATTACAACAAAGTTCATTAGTTTATTCTTCTATAACAGTGATAATTTGAATGTCATACATAAGTCAAAATGAATTGCTATGAAGCCGATTGCAATGGAAAGTAATCTTTATTTTATGGGTATAAAGTTCCTTATTGCAAAGAGTGATCGAGTGATCTACAACCTTGATATATTATGTATTATATTTTTTATTTATGCACCCACTTAATAAAACCTATCCTATTTATAAAACCTTATCCATATTGAATTTATTCTACTTATGTTCAAAGTAAAGTTTTAAATGAGTGAAGTTGTCCTGAATCCAATTGTATTGTGCTGTATTAAGTTGCGAAACAGATGTCAAATTCACACAATACTTTTACTGCTAACAGTATAATCGTTTGTTTTGTTGAATTATCTGGGTCAGACTTTGGATAATAAAGGCTGTATAGAAAGAAAAACGGGTTGCTTAAAATGGATGTCTCCTCGGTCGCCTTTCTACTGCACAATACCTTTATTTATGTTAAAGCTTGGTTTTATATGGCGGATAGAGACTTCTATAAAGAGACCCAGATTGTAATCATACAGAAACATTTACTCGAGTAGGATGTTCCAGCCTTATGCATTTCATATAGGAAATCTTGAAGCGAAACGCTACGTGCGCTTTAATTAGCAATTTTTCTATGTACATTTTTCATTTCCAGGGTTTTTTTATACATATAATCAGATTTTATTACTGTGTGGACTAATCTAACGAAGACCTAATCCTCGTTTGCCCGATTACCTGTACAGTAACAGGTCTCTTGTTCTAGTCTCAAATCGTTTGGTTATTCACTAGTCTTTAATAGTTAGCATTTAGTTCTACTTCATACTGTATAATGGTCTCAAGTGCCAAAGCACTAGATTGTGCTGTAGCGGGACTACAGGACGTATTGAAAATAAGGCCAACCCCTGGGCATTGATGTACGATTGTGACGTCTTCTGACGTACACGTTACGACTCTGATAATATAAAAAGTTTCTTCAATACTAACAGATATTTTTTAATATAACCATGGGGTATCATTAGGAACATTAGATTTTTACTTCTTAAAAATTTCCATAGATGGCGTTATGTATAGCAATGCAAAAATAATAAATTGTTATAAACGCTATTGTTCAACTTTTGACCAAAATATGATTTTTAAAAAATAAAGAACGTATATATAAAACGTTAAAAGCATTCTTCAATTATTTCAAAGTGATTTGAGAGAAAAAGAAATCTATGTCTTTAACTCCTAAGTCGCCGTCTTGGATACGGCACAAAATGTAAAAAATTCATGCGGTTAGGTTATTTGTGGCTAATAGATGGCGCTTATTTCAATTTTATTTTAACATTGTATGAGTGTGTGAGTGTATATTGAGTTAGAAACAAATTGGAGTTCGACGCTTTTGTCACTCAGCATGCTAAATTATTGGACATTCACTTACGATGACGCGTTTAGTTTCTGAGTATACGATTGCCTTCTAATAGTAGTTAGATATAAAATCATCATCGAACTTTTTAAATTATATAATAAATACATGTTTTTCTAATAATGTAGGTAAGTAATCATATTATATGTATTTTATTTTTTTATAATCTAAAATAATATAGATATCAATTGTCATGTGATGTACTTCGAACAGAAACAAAACGTTTTTCTGCAATGTTTATTTACAAATAAACGGGCTGCGCGTGTTTCCTTCACTTCGGTAGAAGTTTTCGGATTGTTTGTGTGCTCTTGTGGATATTTTATGTGAGATGTTTTTCAGATCTTTTTACAATTAAATAAATAAATAATTAATATATTTATATTGACATTATGGATATCAATAGAGTAAATAACGTAACACTCAAAATGAAGAAATTAATTAATTAAAAAGAACAAACAAATGTATGAATAAAAATAATTAGGAGTTGAAAAGAATGATCGGTATCATTAAGAAAAACTATAATATAAGAAAATAATAGGATAAAGATGTGAATGAAAAACAATATTATGAATGCCAATGAGTATAAAGAAAAATGTTATTAATAACAAATTCGGAAAATAATTACGATTTTATGAAGAATTTTTTTTATGAAAAACAAAGCGCACCCCTAGATACACTAGTGGGTATTTACATACATGTTTTTTGTACTGAGTGATATGACTAAAACCTCCCTTGTCTTCTTCCTTCAAAGCAATCTTAGTCTAGCTAAGAATTTCTCTAATAAGATAGCTACAAAAATACGTTTTTGCGAACGAAGACAGTTGTAGGAACAATGCTAAGCAAACATGATTGCACGTTTTTATAAACAGATTTTAGATTTTTCGATCAAACTTTACCAGAAATAAATAAAGATTACCTACTTTCTTTAGCAACTCTTTTATTGACTTAAGACGTTTAAATTGTCTTTACATTAATGTTGAAATACTTGAAATTATTATTTGAAGTAGGTACCTATAGGCAAAATAAGTAACAACGTTAATAGATATTATATCGTCCTTGGGAACAACAGAAGATTCACTCCCTAACGAAAGTCAAGTTTATTTTATGTAAAAATTATACCTACACCTCGCCTGAGGTACCCACTTGCACCACAGATAATATAATACTAGTCTTGCACGCAAAATTGAAACTTATTACAGCGCGCGAACTGTGAATGTTCTAAGCGCGGCGATCTGTTATGGCTAGGGGTTGGAAGACCGCTGCGCTCCGCCGCGCCGCGCCGCCGCACCGTCGCCGCGCTCCGCCGTAACCGCTTAAGCGCCAGCCCAATGCAGTACTGCTTCGCGGGAGTAGCCCCGGCTATTTATACCTAACCTATGAATTGAAACATCCTTGGCATAGATAGGCTCCAATTTGTTAGTGGTATACCTACCAAGTTTGACAGGAACACTGAGAACCAGTTTAGCGCATAGCACGGCTACGTGCATCATTCAAGCGTGCTAACAAAAGCTCTATCATATTAAAATGAATTTATTCTTGGGTGAATGATATTGTATTGTATAACCTTAAAAATGAAACAACGAACATAAGTCTAAATAAAAATCAATTGCAATAGAAAGTAATCATTATTTAATTACATTACATTTTAAATCGCAAAACATTAAAAAATCGTTTGATATTTTGAATGAAGCAGTGTTATAGCGCTGTAGAAGGTCAAACGTCATGGTAATGTAACATACTGACACGGACACGCACAAATGCAGATAGATAATAATATTCTAAAACATTGACAGCTTTGGCACGCACACAGACACATTCTTACGCACACAAGGACGACATGTACCTATGTTACCTTTTGCAAAAGCTAGATGGCGTTAGGGTAGCGCGGTTGAGACTACTCACAAGTACGGCCATCTATTGGCATAAAAAGTGAATTAAAGTAGCTCACAGAAATAATTTTTTTAAGGTGGCGTCAATTTTTTGTATGAGATTGGGTATCTGTACTAGTATTATATTATATGTGATATAACGCATCATCGTTATAATCCCCATTTGCATAATCCGTAGAATAAACATTAACATATTATGTATATTATTTACGAGACGTATTGTTGACTTTTTAAACATTTCAGGCTGGCTGAAAACGTTCGAGAATTACTACAAGACGCAGACTCGCGCGATCTTCACCAATATGGTGGAAAAGTTGAATGAGGGGGTAGCTGGTAGGAAGTTCATATGGGCGGAGATCAGCTACCTAGATTTGTGGTGGAACTCTGACGCTAGTGACAAAGAAAAGGCTGTGTTTCAGAGGTGAGTGTACATTTTATGTACCGTTCAGGTAATAACGTTGTCGACTGTATATATGGCAAACTTAATAGTAAATGCGTACTATCTGCGAAAAGGATTAAATTTCAAATCCCAGGTATTTTGGACTCAAAGATAATATTAATATTTTAACAAAAATAGCTTTTAATAATGAAGTAATAACACTAATAACCAATTCTCATCTACATAACGATAACAACAATGTACTTATATTTCCTAAAATACATGTCAATTACAAACACTGACAAAAACATACCCAAGTAGCACAAAACTGCATTATAAGATGTCACAAGAGGTAACATCGGTAACTTTAGCACTTATGAAGAGTTATTACAGTACACTCGACCTGCAATAGGTGAAAAGTGAGCTTTCACCTGAATAAGAACGTTATTATGCGTCACGGAGGCAACACTGTAACGCTTGCAGCGTTAATATAGGTAACATCAACAGCATTATACAGCTTTAGCAGTTTAAAGGATTTTTGTGGACTTTAACTAAGCTATATTCTGAATTGAAGACCACAAGTGTACCCTTAGATCACTTGCATTTTAAGAAAGAACATGTGAGCTACTATAATGTAATCAGTTATTCTGTGGCTTCAAATAACAAAGATATAATGCCTTTTATGTAATATTAAAGTTGAAAAATTAAGAATCCAGCAGGACTCGAACCTGCACCTCTTGGGTATACGCCCCAAGTGCTTTGCCAATTCAGCTATGGATTCGCATGCTGCCGGACTCGAAATTTCTCAACTCTTTTTGTGCCAGCCGAAGCTAGACGAACCATTACTTGGTTTCAGCGCCATCTATGCGTTACTTATTCACATAATCGCATACAGTACGTTTGAATTAAGATCAACTCATTACTGTCGAGAGATGACGCATTTTTATCAATACTTGTAATATTTAAAGCAAATTTTAGCTTTGCTATGCATTTATTTTTATGTAATATTAAAGTTGAAAAATTAAGAATCCAGCAGGACTCGAACCTGCACCTCTTGGGTATACGCCCCAAGTGCTTTGCCAATTCAGCTATGGATTCGCATGCTGCCGGACTCGAAATTTCTCAACTCTTTTTGTGCCAGCCGAAGCTAGACGAACCATTACTTGGTTTCAGCGCCATCTATGCGTTACTTGGATACTACTATGGATACTACTACTACTATGGATTCTTAATTTTTCAACTTTAATATTACATAAAAATAAATGCATAGCAAAGCTAAAATTTGCTTTAAATATTACAAGTATTGATAAAAATGCGTCATCTCTCGACAGTAATGAGTTGATCTTAATTCAAACGTACTGTATGCGATTATGTGAATAAGTAACGCATAGATGGCGCTGAAACCAAGTAATGGTTCGTCTAGCTTCGGCTGGCACAAAAAGAGTTGAGAAATTTCGAGTCCGGCAGCATGCGAATCCATAGCTGAATTGGCAAAGCACTTGGGGCGTATACCCAAGAGGTGCAGGTTCGAGTCCTGCTGGATTCTTAATTTTTCAACTTTAATATTACATAAAAATAAATGCATAGCAAAGCTAAAATTTGCTTTAAATATTACAAATAATGCCTTTTGTTGCACAAAGTGGATTTTGTGTAATGTTAATCAGCTTGTTACAAGCAATCGTATAAAAGCTCTTATAAAGCCCACATGATCACTATGGGTGAACATATTATATGCTATGTTAAAGCAATCTGCTCTATATTAGCTCACATATTACCCATAACCTCCGTGAGAGCTGAATACTTGTACTATCGTTGACAATTACTCTACTAGTGCCGTTAAATAAGACCTTGAAGACTTCTTTATTCAGCGCTTCGTAGGTAGTATGTACTATACTAATCGCATCGTTTAATAAAATATTGTTTAGAACGGGAGGGTTCCGTATCCGAAAATGTTGGTGTAAAAGCACGTGCAAATTTAGATGGACAATACTCTTCAAGTATACAGCGTATAGTATATAGTGATAACGTATTGTGCAGTAATGACAATGAATATAGATGGGCAGATAGATCTAACTATTCTGCAAGTTCAGACAGTGACATTGTATGTCGTGATAAAAATGATAAAAAAGAAAGTTTCGAGACAATATAAGAAAATGGGCCATTGAAAAAATATTGCACACACAGCTTTAAAGGATCTGTCAAAAACTATCAATGAATTTATTTAAAAGTCAACTACTTTAAAGACAATTCGAAGTGTCAAAAAATGTGTTTTAAATATTGTAAAAAACGGTTGAAGAATAAATAAAAATTCAATTTAATCCTTGTTTTATTTTTCATCCGCGGATCCCTAAAATTACTTCAAAGTTCACTGATGATTACCTACAGTTATTTGCATACATGTTACCCACTATCAAGCTTTACATGAATCTGTAGCTGACTTGTGTAACACAAGAACCACTCGTAACAGCTCGTTACTGATTTATGTACCACGAGTGGACACTTAAACAGCTCATGCCGTTTGATATGGTTAATACGGTACACATTGCTTGTCTGCCATTTTTTAGATTATAACCTATGTAAACAATATAATTTACAATTTGTTTTTGTTTAGTCAACGAAGATAACAACAGAATTTGAATAGAAAATGTAATGATTTTATACGTAAACAGCTCATTGTCAAATTACAAAGGAAAAAAAAGACTCATTTTTTTCATAATCATCACCCTATTTTAAACTATAATTTTCGAGTAAACAGTGATATTTTGAGAGCGCGTGAAAATTTTCGCCTATAATTATATAGTATTTGACAATAAACTATCTTTCCCATTCGAATTTCATGGATATGGAGGAAAAACAAAGTTTTATTTATCGATAACATATATTAGCCTAATATTTCCCACAAACACTTTACAAAATGGTTCACATAAAATATTAATAAGTAATAGGGTGAAAATTATTCACAATAATACCACTTGTGAATTGTCAGTTCCATAATAAAGTTACTACTATCCTGGAGTGTATTTTGTGCTGAAAAATAGGTAAAAAGTACTCTATTATTCAGCCCTTGTGGCGTATAAAAGGTAACACATACCCTGTTAATCAGTCCTTATTCAACTGTTGGGGCGACTGTTACCTTTATTAATGCTCATATAACGCTGATATAGTGCAACCATCGACATTATTCAGCTAATAGCTGATTAATTTGTGCCCAAATCAGAGTTATATCAGCTGAGTAGGCGCCTCTAACGCTCTTATTCAGCAGGTTTATTCAGCTGAAGATTCCATTGTGAACAGTGATTCAGCTACTATTCAGCACTTCTGTGCTACTTGGGTAAGTAATGTCACAGATAATATAATACTAGTACAGATACCCAATCTCATACAAAAAATTGACGCCACCTTAAAAAAATTATTTCTGTGAGCTACTTTAATTCACTTTTTATGCCAATAGATGGCCGTACTTGTGAGTAGTCTCAACCGCGCTACCCTAACGCCATCTAGCTTTTGCAAAAGGTAACATGTCGTCCTTGAGTGCGTAAGAATGTGTCTGTGTGCGTGCCAAAGCTGTCAATGTTTTAGAATATTATTATCTGCATTTGTGCGTGTCCGTGTCAGTATGTACATTATAGTATTCCTTCATCAGAGGTACATTACCATGACGTTTGACCTTCTACAGCGCTATATCACTGCTTCATTCAAAATATCAAACGATTTTTTAATGTTTTGCGATTTAAAATGTAATGTAATACATATTTAAAATAATGATTACTTTCTATTGCAATTGATTTTGATTTAGACTTATGTTAGTTGTTTCATTTTTAAGGTTATACAATACAATATCATTCACCCAAGAATAAATTCATTTTAATATGATAGAGCTTTTGTTAGCACGCTTGAATGATGCACGTAGCCGTGCTATGCGCTAAACTTGTTCTCAGTTCCTGTCAAACTTGGTAGGTATACCACTAACAAATTGGAGCCTACCTATGCCAAGGATGTTTCAATTCATAGGTTAGGTATAAATAGCCGGGGCTACTCCCGTCAAGCAGTACTGCATTGGGCTGGCGCTTAAGCGGTTACGGCGGAGCGCGGCGAAGGCACGGCGCGGCGGCGCGGCGCGGCGGAGCGCTGCGGTCTTCCCACCCCTAGCCATAACAGATCGCCGCGCCGCGCTTATAACATTCACAGTTCGCGCGCTGTAATAAGTTTCAATTTTGCGTGCAAGACTAGTATTATATTATCTGTGGTGCAAGTGGGTACCTCAGGCGAGGTGTAGGTATAATTTTTACATAAACTTGACTTTCGTTAGGGAGTGAATCTTCTGTTGTTCCCAAGGACGATATAATATCTATTAACGTTGTTACTTATTTTGCCTATAGGTACCTACTTCAAATAATAATTTCAAGTATTTCAACATTAATTTAAAGACAATTTAAACGTCTTAAGTCAATAAAAGAGTTGCTAAAGAAAGTAATCTTTATTTATTTCTGGTAAAGTTTGATCGAAAAATCTAAAATCTGTTTATAAAAACGTGCAATCATGTTTGCTTAGCATTGTGCCTACAACTGTCTTCGTTCGCAAAAACGTATTTTTGTAGCAATCTTATTATAGAAATTCTTAGCTAGACTGAGATTGCTTTGAAGGAAGAAGACAAGGGAGGTTTTAGTCATATCACTCAGTACAAAAAACATGTATGTAAATACCCACTAGTGTATCTAGGGGTGCGCTTTGTTTTTCATAAAAAAAATTCTTCATAAAATCGCAATTATTTGCCGAATTTGTTATTAAGTAATAACATTTTTCTTTATACTCATTGGCAATCATAATATTGTTTTCACCACACCAGCACGAAAAAGATCGTTTGCTTGCCAGAATGCAGTGAGTAAAAACCGTTTTTACTCACTAGTGAGGCAAAGTGATTCAAATTTCGAAACACAAAATCCTTCCAATGAATAGGCGCTGGAAAAAAAACAAACAGCCACCATGTAGGTTAGTAATAAACATTGACATCAATTTTATTAAATAATTACATACGATACGTTTTAATTATTTTAAATTATATAAATACGCGCTTATTTAGTATTTTAATGGTTTTATATTCGTGATTGACCATTAAATTAATTAAAATCAGGTACTTAATATTAGACTCTAAATAAATGTTACGGAACGAATTTCCGAACGCACGATTTAAAAAAAAAAGTCTGTGTCTGTGTCAGTCATCGCGGGCAACTATAAATTCTTATCAGTTTATGTTTAATTGTTTACTGGAACTTTTTAACAAAAAAATAGTGAATCCAGTGATAAAGAACTTTGTGGAACTCCAAAAGTATAGAATAGAATAGAATAGAATAGAAAGCATTTATTCCGATCACAAGCACAGGACAAAAAAAAATAAAAAACAGAGAGAGAAGTACACAATGCTAGAATACTTATTAAGCGACGTACAAGATACATACTTAAAGCTAATAAATGTAGCATGCTGCCTCTATGCTGGCATCGGAAAGGTCCCCAACTCAGTTTTAGCGTAGCGACAACTTGTAGCGACAACTTGTTGCTAACACAGAAGTTTGCTTTTTTACCAGAAAAATCACGTGAAAAGTACACGTGAGTAGTTTTTGAAAGCGTACGACATATTTAATTAGTGGCGACTTACAAAAGGCCCTAAAAGGCATTCTGAATTGGTATTACTGTCGTATTTCATGGAATTATTCCAGGTTAAGCAATCGAGTACAAGTTAATTTAAATCTTAATATTTTCTCACTGGAAGAGGTGAAAAGTTTTGTATGGCACGCGTAAAAAAAATTTAATTTCCAGTTCGTGACCTCTTAAAATCTTTCGCTTGCGAAGTAGTCTTTATTAGAATCACTCGCTACGCTCGTGATTCAATTTCAGACTACTTCGCAAGCTCAAGATTTAAAATTGGCACTCACAACAGAAATATAAACTTTTTCTCACTTGTACCATAAATAACTATTTTCATTCACATCTTTATCCTATTATTTTCTTATATTATAGTTTTTCTTAATGATACCGATCATTCTTTTCAACTCCGAATTATTTTTATTCATACATTTGTTTGTTCTTTTTAATTAATTAATTTCTTCATTTTGAGTGTTACGTTATTTACTCTATTGATATCCATAATGTCAATATAAATATATTAATTATTTATTTATTTAATTGTAAAAAGATCTGAAAAGCATCTCACATAAAATATCCACAAGAGCACACAAACAATCCGAAAACTTCTACCGAAGTGAAGGAAACACGCGCGGCCCGTTTATTTGTAAATAAACATTGCAGAAAAACGTTTTGTTTCTGTTCGAAGTACATCACATGACAATTGATATCTATATTATTTTAGATTATAAAAAAATAAAATACATATATATATGATTACTTACATTATTAGAAAAACATGTATTTAATATATAATTTAAAAAGTTCGATGATGATTTTATATCTAACTACTATTGGAAGGCAATCGTAGACTCAGAAACTAAACGCGTCATCGTAAGTGAATGTCCAATAATTTAACATGCTGAGTGACAAAAGCGTCGAACTCCAATTTGTTTATAACTCAATATACACTCACACACTCATACAATGTTAAAATAAAATTGAAATAAGCGCCATCTATTAGCCACAAATAACCTAACCGCATGAAACTTTTACATTTTGTGCCGTATCCAAGACGGCGACTTAGGAGTTAAAGACATAGATTTCTTTTTTCTCTCAAATCACTTTGAAATAATTGAAGAATGCTTTTAACGTTTTATATATACGTGCTTTATTTTTTAAAAATCATATTTTGGTCAAAAGTTGAACAATAGCGTTTAAAACAATTTATTATTTTTGCATTGCTATACATAACGCCATCTATGGAAATTTTTAAGAAGTAAAAATCTAATGTTCCTAATGATACCCCATGGTAATGTTCAAGGTTATTACATTAGAGAAAATTCAAAGTCTCGGTAGCTTTATATGGCGATAGTATATTCTTGTAGCTTGATGATCCTAGCCTATGTATGGCGCATACATGTTCTGCTCACTGAATAGGTTTTAAGTATTTTGAATCGTAATGCAGACAAATAAGAATGTAATTTGCTTATAATGGATTTCTGTAGCTAAAGAAAAATACTTTAAGGCGAGCTAAATTGCATTATATTGTTGACGACATTGAAATAAAATAATTAATAATTTTGGTAAGAAATCCATCTTATGCTCTTGATTATATGCCTATACCATATTTAAACCAATAGAATAGTGGCAGTAAACTGTTTGTATCTTGTCAATGTAAATCCCATCCTCAGATGACTTAAAGTTCATTTTTGAACGAACATAAACAAAGAAAAAAAATTGTGTATTGACTTTTTTTACATTTCATTTTTGAGGTCTTATTTTAAGTAAAGAATACCTGTGTTAGGAAATCCCACTTTTCTCAAATTACAAAAATATGATACTAAAAATGATGAAATATGCAAGAAAACATATTGCTATTTACTATTACTATTTTATTTATTTAACAATTTATGTACACACACAAGAATGGTTAGAAGAACAAACACAAAATAAACAACAACAAGTACAAAGGCACTGCTTATTTCTTAAAGAAATTTCTTCCAGCAGACCCGTGAGAGGAGATCGTAATAACTATGAAAAAAAAGAAATAAAACAATGTGTGATAGAAATACACAAAAGGATAGGTTATACACGCATACATACTATATTATATTATACTTAATAAATCATACATACATAACAATAAATAAGAAATTTTTATACTTGACATGGTTAGGAATCTTCTAATTGATTATTTTTATAGCATTTAGCTATGCTTAGCAAATTATACTAAGAAACAGTGTGGTGTCACGTTTGAAACAAACGTTACAAAGTATGAAATACACAATTCTCATCAACCCTTTTTAACCGACTTCTAAAAAAGGAGGAGGTTCTCAATTCGATTCGTATATATGTTGCTTTTTTTTATGTTTGTTCACGGATATCTCCGTCGTTTATGAACTGATTTTGATGATTCTTTTTTTGTTGGACAGGAGATGATTCCAAAGGGGTCCCAAGGGGTGATATTATCTATTCAGAGTTATTGATTGTTTACTTGGCACCGACTTCAGAACTATAAAATAATTATTTAATAATTTCTATTTAACTAAATGAAAAAACGTATTATTTTGTGCGAAGTAAATTTATTTTTTGCTTTTTAGTTTACCTACTTTTTGAAGTCGGTTTTTTTTTTACATATATACATAAATATATATATATTATTTATTGTTATACTATTTAAATATTTTAGTGATTATGTACATTATTTTACACACTACATTCTAATTTCTTATATCATTTGCAGCTTAGTAAAGGACCGCAAAGTAGAAATAGTAACGGGCGGTTGGGTCATGAACGACGAAGCCAGTTCCCACTGGGTCTCTACCGCCCAGCAGCTCACTACAGGTCACCAATGGTGCATGGATAACCTAGGAGTTATACCCAAGAACGCCTGGTCGATAGACCCGTTCGGTTATTCGAGCGCGCAGCCGTATTTATTGAAGCTGGCTGGGTTTGATAACTCGGTTATTCAGCGAGTGCATTATAGAGTGAAGAAAGAACTTGCTTCTAACAGGCAGTTGGAATTCAAGTGGCGGCAGTTGTGGGGTAAGTGTTTTTTATAATGTATTTTTTTTTTATACTACGCCCACAGCGTGTAGTCCACCTGATGGTAAGTGGAGTACAGCCCATGGACATCAACAATCCACAAAAGCAGATGCGTCGCTGCAGCTGAGAACTAAGGTGTTATGCCTCATGTGTCAGTAATTTCAGGGCCTGATCTCACCACCAAACCGGAACAGTAATGGAAGCACTACTATTTGGCGGCAGGTTAAAGGTGAGACGGGGGTTGCTGCCGCCCTCGAGCTCAGTCACAAGAGCTCTACCACCAGTGATTTGACTACACAAACACTTAATTATTATGCTCATATTTCCATGGACTGTCTAATATAATTATATTGATATATCGGGCCAAAAGGCGTCTCTTAGGATGTTATTGCACCGGAATCAATTGATTTTGGAGTAACATACATAACTTCACGCCTATATACACGGATGGGATGGGGGGTGAGCCTATCGCCATCCACCGGGCACAATACTAACTCGGTGCTGCTATTGTGAATTTCCTGACAGAAAGTTTACAAAATACACATTGTCCAACCCGGGAATCGAAACCGAGACCTCGCGGTGAAAGCCAGCTAACCACTAGACCATTGAGGAAGAGCATCGGTCGATTTAGGTGGAATAATACCTTAACAACTGTCATGTTACATGACAATATGTTGTGATGCCTTTCTGCTACTCTGATGAAGCATTGTGCACTTGAATAATTAAATCATTAAATACATTACAATTTTATATAAACATTTGCTTTTATGTAAGGGTCGACACACACCAAAAGCGCGTCGAAGCGCAGCGAAGCGAAGCGCAGTTTCAGTGTCATATGAATTTTAACTTTATTTTCATTACTATAATACTTATTATCGCATGAGAAACTCTACGCTACTACTACTATGGAATTCGCCGGAATTCCCGCGGCGCCGCGGGCATCCGCGCGACTCGTTTGAGTTTCTCATGCGATAATAAGTATTATAGTTATGAAAATAAAGTTTAAATTCATATGACACTGAAACTGCGCTTCGTTTCGCTGCGCTTCGACGCGCTTTTGGTGTGTGTCGACCCTAAACGTTTCCTAAAAACCTTATTTTTTCAGATGGTGTTGGTAAGACGGATATGTTTACCCACATGTTCCCATTCTACTCTTACGATGTACCTCACTCTTGTGGCCCCGATCCTAAGGTTAGTGAACATTTTGTGGTTGTTGTTAGAGTTTGTGTTTAATTTCTTTGATAGTTAAAGAAATGAAAAGGCTTCAAAGAAAATTAACTATTATAATATTTTTGTGTGGTTGAAGAATTTAGACAACAAACAATCTCTGTACTTACGTACATTAAACAATTTAAACAAAGTTATTATTCCATAGGTCTAACCTTATAAAACTAATCATCTCACTTATATTTACGACCAAACTAATCGAATTCCATTTTATTTATCATTATAAAATAACAAATATCGCTATATAATAATATGTAATATCGACCAAATCGAAGGCGCCAACCTATCTCTGACAGTTGTCCTCTTTTGTTTATTTACTGTCCTGGTCTATGGTCTCGATGACATCGAATAAGGCTTTATGCCTATTCTCTAAAGAGGTTGCTAACAATATAGTATATTGAGTGCACGTTTGGGGTATTGGGTAAAGCGGTCGCCTCGCCGCTTTCAACTGCGCTTGTGTTGTGGGTTCGATCCCTACATGGCACAAATCTTTGTGTGGATCCACAATATAGATTTGTTTGTTTTGACTTTGGTTGTGCTTTGTGTGTGTCAAATATATGTCTGTGAACACCCCCGCAACAGTAATTATTTCAAGTATATATATATATTCTACCTTGTTTTGCTTTTCAGATATGCTGTCAATTCGATTTCAAGAGATTACCTGGTAATGGCATATCGTGTCCGTGGGGAGTTGCACCTCAAAGAATTACTCAGAAGAATATTCATGACAGGTATGCAGTAAATTAAGTTATAGATGTAGAGGTTCAAAAATAACACGAGGCACCATCTTATTTTAAGAAAGCAGCGCATCTATACAAATATAATACGGAGGAAAGATATTTTTTTGCTTGTACCAAATAGGGTTTGAAACTACTGGAACGGTCTTGATGAAAATTGGTGTGAAGATTCAAGAACCCAGAAAAAACATTGGTTACTTATATTGACATACCATGCGGGCAGGGCCACGGATGGAAGCTAGTAAATCATAATTTCGAAAAGATGAACACTTGAAGGGGGTTTTCACAAATTTTTAACCGACCTAAAAAAAAAAGGAAAATTTTAATTCGATTGATTTTGTTTTTGTTCGCCGATTACTCGAAGGCGCCTGGACCGATTTGAGAAAATCTTTTTGTCTGAACGTGTATACTTGTCATGTGGTCCCATGCTCATCAGGTCACGATCTGATGATGGGATCCTAAAGAAATCGAGTACAATCCTCAAATTTTAGGCCTTCTATATTGTTTTTCGTATATTACCTAAAGCCACTCGGATATTTGCAGCTCGCAGTCAGCATTTCATGTTGCTGAGCTGTTGCTGGAAGGTACAACTCCTCAATGGTTAGGAGTCAGGGGATAATTCTTTAAATATAGGCACCTTAAGGCCGTTTACTGTATTCTTTCAAATTATACACAGATCAGGCGAGACGTTGAATACTACTTAAGTATCTCTTACTTTTAAGTGCATTTTTTGTGATTGATTTTTTTAAATAAAATTATTCATAATACCTACTTGATTTTCTATCCGCAGAGCTCATTTAATCCTGGACCAATGGCGTAAGAAAGCTCAGCTGTACCGCAGCAACGTGCTGCTATTCCCATTGGGCGATGACTTCCGATACGACCGCGCCAACGAGTGGGACAACCAGTACTCCAACTATGAGCTACTCATCGACTACATCAATAATAATGATGAATGGAATGCTGAGGTGAGAAAATTATGACTTTTGTTTTACTGTCAAATTTTAATGGTCTTATTGACAAATATGGTAATTTCCATACATTATGACCAGGGGTCGGAATTAGGTAGAGTTATTTATGTACTTGCATCGAAATGTTGATATTATTGTGGACATTTCTGGGATTTCTTATGGACAATCCCGTGTGGCCAACAATATTAAGTTTAGTACATTCCGTTAAGCGGGGAGTGCTCCACATTTCCACTATTGTATTCTTTTGTTCTCACAAGCTACGAGTATGTTGTGCGAACTACAAATGTGGCAACAACGCGCGTATTAGAATTTTGCAACTTCGGACATCCGATGTCATTGATGTAAGTTTAGCAACGTCGCGCGTGCCTTTTTATTAAATTAAATAACTTTTTATTTATAAAATCACGGAATTTTTCTGCTTTTTAAAATTAATCTCGGGATTTGAGGCATATCCATTTTATTCTTTCGCTGTATGAAATCAGTGTAAGAAAATGAATAACATAGTGCAGGAAATAAGTGACTCATCATTTAAGTGACATCAGGTGGCTGAACTTAGGCTGACTCCACATAAGGCATGCGAGTATGGCAGGGTTAGCGGGCGGAGGGAAAAATAAAAATAGGTCGGATAGAAAAAAGATTTTTGTATGAAAGTATGTAAACATATGTCGGGTGTCGACGCTGACGCTTGCTTCCAACTGAAAGCTTAAGCATCGCGTGTTGCCGCCGTATGACGTCGAGTTCTCACCCCTCCGGACCCCTCCTTTACGGAGCGCGATCGCGGTGTCCGCATCGCTCACACGCCCGAGAATCGCCTTATGTGTTTCCTTACATTGATCTCGTCCATTTGCATAGAAGTTGTAAACTACAGGCCTGATACAAAACCAGTGGCGTAGCTTTTTAAACGAATGTCAGGAACAAAGTAGCAGACGTCCAAAAATAGTGCTTTATCAGTTGGTTAGAGTAATTTTAGGCCCTATTTCAAATTACTGCCCAGACATTGACTATGTCTGTCTTTGCGATGAGATATGTTGGCGATGACACCCTCCAGGATTAAAATGCTTACCTTAAATATGAAATACTTACCGTTGCCCACTATGTTTTTTTTTTTATATATAATAATGTATGCATACGTGACACATGTCCCGCCCAGTCCCACTTTAGCTTAGCAGACTTGCTGCCCACGTCAGTGATACCTGTTTGGGCATGTATGTAAATATTTCGAATTCGATCGCTGAGCTTAATTCCTAGCACACTGCGTTCTATAGCTCTGACAAATCTTGAGCCTGGACTTTTGAGCCTCTGTCAATGACCATGTCATGATAATTTAGCTTACTTATATTTTAAAACAAAATTTTAATTTGTGACGATTGCCTGAATTACTGCATGAGTGCATTTCCTTTTGTAGATCCAATTCGGCACTCTGGAAGATTATTTCAAGGCCCTCCACGCCGAGGTGAAGCTGTCGGACTTCCCGGTGCTGTCGGGGGATTTCTTCACGTACGCCGACAGACAACAACATTACTGGAGCGGATATTTCACTTCCAGGCCTTTCTACAAGAACATGGATAGAGTGCTACTGGCTTATTTGAGGTAAGAATGCTTTAGTACTGTGAAATAGAACACAATCTCGTTCATTAAAAATAGCATTTTTGGACTGCGTGAGCTGGTCCCTATGTGATTTCTTTAGCAAGTTATTTAGGGTACTTAGGCAGTAATCATACTAATGACCCTGGCGTCTAGGAGGTGAGCCGGAGTAGGGGAAGGCGAAAAAAAGGTTCCACTTTTAAAATTTTTGCAAAAAATCTCTAAGACGAAAATTTCTCTTAGAGAATTTGTCGTAGAGAAAAACTAAAACTCAAATGATCCATATCCATTTTCAAACTACGTTCCGGATAGTGAAAATATTCAAAATAACAGTTTTCGGTTGTCTGCTACTGAGTTATTTCGAGATGAAATGTAGTTTATATGTTGATCCCGGTCCTAATATATTTACCCACCAATTTTCATTGAGACTTTCATTTTCATTGTGAAGTAATTGAAAGTTTTATCTATGTATGATTTTCATATTTTTCTGCGCTACCCGTAATCTGATATCATGATATTTTAAGTGTAAGACTATTCATTTTTAAAAAGGCTTGAGACAAAACAAACAAATATTAACATTTAATTGTGAAATGTGTAAATGTTATTAAATTTACAGAAAAAAATAATATAGCAGCAACAAAAAAACATCTAATGCCATTAACAAGTCCATCCTATAGGACATCAATAAAAATTGCTCTACCAGCATTCTTGATTATGTCCAAACCCAAAATCATGACATTATTGTTGAGACGAGGCTTTGGGTTAAAAAAAAAGGAGGTGTAGCACTCGGGGACTGCCGCGGTAAAGCAATTGCATAGCATCTAAGCAGGCATGAGTCACCAGATTGCGGGGCGCAGAGGGGGATTCCGCATGCGCAGTAACGCCTATACAACCAATGCCACCTAGAGGCGAGTTGCTAAACTAAAGAGACAAGCGTGATATTTCAAAAAAGTCATTAAAAGTTCTGCTATTCATCGATAGATGGCAAAACTAAAAAGTATCACCGCTGTGTCGGTTAGGTCGTGTTAGGTTATTTTCGTTACGGAATTTCTGGATTCGGTCAGTCCCTCAAGGCCCGCGATAGAAGCTATGCAATAGCTTAAAAAAAAATAATATAAAAACTCAATAATCTGGTCTTTCTTGCAGGGCAGCAGAAATAATAAGTTCGCAGGCCATATCCTCGCACTCCGTACAGCATTTAACAGGAATACAGCTCCGCGACAAGGTGGAACAGGCGAGACGCGCGCTGGCGCTGTTCCAGCACCACGATGGAATCACGGGCACTTCCAGGGATAATGTTAGAGAGGATTACGCTAAGAAGTTAGTTATTATACAAGTTTAACAGAAAAACTGCATAATATACTCGCTTACATGCTAATAGTAGCACCGTTTACATGATTCTTTCTTAACATTCATACATCTCGTCTTAAATGCTCGCCGGTTTTTTGGACTACGTTCTTGACCTTTCTGAAGGACATCACTTATCTGGTTTCTGGTATATAAACTTACACTTTAATTATATACTTAAGCCTTTCTCTCGTAAAACAATATGAATATTAATCTGTTCAGTAGGTAGCGAGCCTACAGGCAAACGCGACGAACGACTTCGTTTGTGATACCCACCTCGCATGAGTGCGTGGCAAAAAGATTTATTTATTTAAGATACATGGAAGACTTACTGCTAAATTAATAGAATTGTATGTCAATTACAAGACTTCGCTTATAAAAAACTGAATAAGAACAAACGTAAACAGTAAAAAGCCAGAACAAAATAAAGCTAAAGTTAAAAAAAGATGATGACATTAGATGTTTCACAAAAACAAATAAATCTAGATACAATTTACTAACCAATAGACTTTTTGTTTCCAGAATGCACGTAGCAATAAAACACTGTCAAGCAACCATTCAGCAGTCGGCATACTTCCTTCTAAAGCAGCCCGCCATCCTGGACCAAACGCAGGATGACATCTACTTTGACGTGGACGACATCTGGCGGCGGCACGATGAAATTCCTACCAGGATCACGATCACCCTGGACGTTATGTCTCCTTCTAGAAAGATCGTGCTGTATAACGCGCTGGCGTTTAAGAGACAGGAGATTCTGACTGTCTTGGTGTCATCGCCTAACGTTGAGGTACGTTTAAGAGCCTTTTAGTTATATAAACATGCATAAAACAATAAATATATATTAATTAAATCTCTCTCTTTTGCTGGCTATAATTAATCCCATCTGTTGGTGGGGTCAGCCTGCCTAGTTTTCTCTCTCCACTTCGCTCTATTTTCGACGTCTGTGTCGGTAACCTTGCATGCCAACTTATCTCTTTAAATTATCTAAGACCATCTGGTCTTCGGCCTGCCATGGGACCGCTGTCCGGGCATTGATAACTTTAGAGCCCTATTGCCAATATGGTCTGGTACAGCCTACTCTCCTGGAGCTTATCGGCGAAGTCACGTACACCAAGGCTGCCTCGTACGTACTCGTTACGGATTGTGCCTGGTAACACCACACATCCACCTGAGAAAATATATATAATAATAGCAGCCCTGTATCTAATACATGTCCCACTGCCGGGCTCGGGCCTCTTCTCATGATGAGAAGGGTTAGGCCATAGTCCACCACGCTGGTCAAGTGCGGATTGGTAGCCTTCACACGATCTCGAGTACTTGTTTTTAGGCATCTCAGGCATGCAGGTTTCCTCACGATGTTTTCCTTCACCGTCAGCGAGCGATAATTTATATGATAAATACACACATATCTTCGAAAAGACGAATCTTAACGATTTATTGACAGAAGTGTGTGCCGTGGGTTCGAACTCGAGATCTTTGACTTCGCAGTCCTACGGTCTCCCCCTCGGCTATCGCTGCTATAAAAATATATATTAATTAAATAAAGCGCTTTATTCGTGACTCATGATAAACCTACTCAGCTCAAGGCCGCGTTTTCTCATTGGCTAGTTGGAAGGTCAGAGATTCAGATTGATCTAGCGACAATCAACCAATGGGAGATCCAGGTCCTGAGCAGACGTAGGTCCCTGCTGTATATATATATATATATTTTATTACATTAGATAGAACGCCAGAAGCAATTACACCATCCAATGGTCCCAATGACAAGGCCAAATACACACATTCACTCACACAAGCACACCCACTCTCAGAACAATTTTTTGTGAATCACACGAAGATTGAATGTATGAATGTATCATGGATGAAAGCGCTTAAACCAAAACGGCCATGATGCTATATCATGACATTTGAACCAGTTGCCTCGTTGGTCTAGTGATTAAATAAATAAATAAATATAAATAAATAAATAAATATTTCACAACTCACACACAACGCCATTTAGTCCCAAACTAAGCAGAGCTTTTACTATGTGTACTAGAATAACAGATACTAATACATATATACTTTTCTTTTGTAAATACATACTTATTATACATAGAAACACCCAGACTAATACAAACCCCCATGTTCATGCACACAAAGATTTGTCTTAAGTGGGAATCGAACCCACGACCTCGGCGTCGCAGGCAGGTAGACTACCCACTTCGCCATCCGGTCGTCCAGATTAGCGTATGTTAGCGAGCTCTTACCGCGTCTCAGGTTTGATTCCCGGATCGGGTAAAAGTGTTATTTGGGGTTATTCATTAGGAAATTCTCTATAGCAACACGGAGTGGCGATAGGCTTAAACCCTGAAATATGGCTGTTAGAACCTCTACCACATCCTTCTAGTTAATATAGGCGTGATGTCATGTTGATCCAGGTGTTCGACCCAGAAGGCAACCCCATGATGGCGCAGATGTCCCCCGTGGTGGCAGGCAGCAAGCGCCTCGCCTTCGCCGCCAATAAGTACCAGCTGTCGTTCCCTGTGGTCGTCAACCCGCTGGCACTTACCATATACACCGTGGCACTTAGGGATAGCACTACTATTAATAAGTAAGTATAAAGTGGATAGTCAATAATATTATAAAATAGGATCCTCTCCTGTACAAAGTTATTTTTGTAAAATTAGACTACGGGTCTAAATCGCGTCATTATTATAAAGGAAAATAAATATAAGCTCGACGTTTTGAAATAAAGTTATTTGACCTTGATAATACAATCATAGGAGGAACTACTTCATAATTCATAATATAGCAGCGCATCAATAAACTTAAGCAAATCTGTATATCAAATTGTAATTTAATGATTTAATTATTCAAGTGCACAATGCTTCAGCAGAGTAGCAGAAAGGCATCACAACATAATTGTCAAGTAACTTGACATTTGTTAGGTATTAGGGCTTGTACACAAAACTGCGATGCGACTTCGCATCGTAAAAATCCGCGATCTGGCGCGAAGCATCGCAAGATTTTGCGAATTGATTCGCATAAATTCGCATCGTCAATTCCCTACATTCAGTTCGGTCACTCTTGCCGCATGAAATCGCATTGCAGTAATTTGCGGCTTAGTTTTTTGCATTGCGAATTCGCATCGCACCGATTCGCAGTTATGTGTACAAGCCCTTATTCCACCTAAATCGACCGATGCTCTTCCTCAATGGTCTAGTGGTTAGCGTATATGCGCCTCTCACCGTGAGGTTTCGGGTTCGATTTCCGGTCGGGCAAAGTGTTATTGAACTTTCCGTCAGGAAATTCACAATAGCAGCACGAAGTTGGCAATGTGGCCAGTGGATGGCGATAGGCTCTATCCCATGGGACCTAAACATAACATGTAAAGTGTGGGTGTTGGACACCTCTGCCGCATTCTTCTGAGTAATATAGACGTGATGTTATGTTTGTAAATCAATACTTATACATAATAATGAAACCGCTATGAAAAAGAAACACTAAAATGACTTCACCCTCTCAGATACACCCAATACGCTCGCGTTCGAGTGTACAACGCGGACTACTGGACAGTCGACCTTCCAAAGATGTTCGCCGTGGAACAACCCACGGCCAGGCTCATGGATGACATCACCATTCAAGCAGGCAACAGCACCAGGGTGGTGGCCACCATGAATGGACTCATCAAAGCTATAGTGCAACCCGACGGTTCTGTCGTACCTATTCATATGGACTTTGTTCAGTAAGTATTAAGACAAGACTATATTATTGATGACGTCACCAATTCACCATACGAGCAGGGAACAGTTATAGGGTGGCCACCATTAACGGACTCATCAAAGCTATAGTGCAACTAGATGGACTCGTCGTGCATACGACTTTGAGCAGTAAGTAAAAAAAAATTGTCGAAATTATCATCCATTTCATGTGGGACCTTAATATTGAAGGCAAGAAACACGGATAATGTATTAGGTGTACTATATATACTCTTAAGGTGCTCCTAGACTTGCGAGCATTTGCCTGAAATGTAACGTTGCAGATTCGATTTTTAGCCTTCCAGAAAGACAAGCCATCGCCTGTATTTTGGAGTAATATTTAATCTAATAAAACTTATCATTACCGGTAACGCACTGTAATGCTCGGTTCGCCTGCCACTTTGATGTAATTTTTTAATCTGTAACGATACATTACAAGCGAACGCTTGCTATTTAAGTTTAAATAATTTGTGATCGGTGTTACATTTTAGAAAATTGTTTTTGTTCACCAGATACGACAGTTACCATGGCAAAGACAACAACAGTGGCGCTTATCTGTTCATTCCGTCCGGTCCTGCCGAGAAGTACCGGCCGGAGCCCTTCCCAGAGATGGTGGTCACCGAAGGCATGTTCAAGGCCACGCTGTACTCCGCGCTCAACTCACCCAAGGCCGCTGATGTTGTACTGGCGGTGAGATTTCCTTTCTGGACGTTCAAGACTGCGAGCCTATTCAGTTATTCTGAATTAAAATTATAGACCGAATTTCTAAAAAAATGTAAAGTAATGATTAAATGTAACACACATTTCATTTTTTAAAAACACGGTCAATAATTTTAATTTTATAAAGTTCGCATTTAATTTGCGTTTTATTAGCGTATTTCTAAGAAAAATATAGTCAAGGAACTCAAAGTCAACCTTAAAATAGTTAAGTTAAACAGAAAGTCTCTAAACAATACAAAATTATGAAAATAATTATTTTCACACACACACCCATTGTCAGATTCTTGCCTCACTGTTTGTTGAAAGATGAAGGGTGGAAATATGAAGTAAATAAATAATCATGTTATTACCGCAAATTGTGTTAAGCGTTATTTGATCTGAATCAACAAAAGTTTAATTTATTTTTACTCTTGTCCGCAGGTCACTGTCGTACACAACCCATCGTTACCTCACAGCGAGGTGAAGGTCAGCAATACTCTGCTGATCGACCCTGAAGTGGATAATCTGGAGATTGCCATGCGATTCTCGACCGAAATCAAGAATGGAGACGTGTTCTATACAGACCTAAATGGCATGCACGTAAGGGCTCTTAGATTCTTTGACCCTTTGTAACTTAGTTATGGTTTTGGTTACATTCCTTCAAGCAAGGGAAAGCTATTCGAGGTTTCATCAAGGCTCTGGCAACAGGGTTAGGGGATAAATCACAGCAAAATCCTCATCATTAAGGGCTTCTCTAAGAAATATACTACTGAGCTGGCACTTAGTAGGAACAAGGTGTCTCTTGCCGTTAGATCCCTCGCATGACACTGCAAGCTAAATAGACACTTTACCCTTGTATGGGCTATGCGGACGATGAGAACTGCAGATTCTGAAAAATGGAACCGGAAACACACCTGCACCTCTTTTGCGACTGCGAGCCACTGATCCATAGACGAAGCATCATTCTGGGACGCCATATCTTGGATCCGTATGATGTCAAGTCACTCCCGATCGACCGACTGCTCCAATTTATGGATGCTATTGGTCTAAAGGAGAGTCTATAATGCGGCTATAATCACAATAGCCCCACGGAGGCCGACGTGGACACTCAAAGCCTCGTCCCAACAGTAATAAAACATCCCTTCAAAATAATTTGCATCTACATAATTTTATATCCTGTTTTGAAATTTTAAATAACTATTTGAAAAATTACCCAAGTGTAGGACTTCTTCCTCTTCTGTTCTAAACATTTACTTATCAGGTAATATTATTTTCTGTCATTTTCTTTCCACAGATGATAAAACGTCGCTACTTCGACAAGCTGCCCATACAAGCAAACTTCTATCCCTTACCAGCGGCTGCTTACCTTGAAGACGATCACACCAGGCTTACCGTACTCACCTCCACTCCACTAGGCGTAGCTGCACTGCAATCTGGCCAGATCGAAGTACATATATATTTTTATAAATACATAAAGCATTGCATAGAATAGAATTTATTAGCTCTTAAACATGGTTACATAAAGCTCTTAAATAACGTATTTACTGTCCGACATATATAGCTATTCATATAGCAAGCAAATATAATATTTTATTGTAATAATAATAAAACTTAATAAATTAATAATCAAATCATAACCAAATAGGGGGTTCAGATAATTTCACATATTCAGTTTTGCTGTATGTTTATAGTTAAAATATTCCTTAATGTGTAAATATGTTCTTCCATTAACCATAACTTTAATTTTATCTTAAACATATGTATTTGTGGTTCTCTTATAAATTGTGGAATGTTGTACTGGCTTATAGTGTTGTATAGTCTTTAGTACAAAACAATTGTTCAAAGTTCTATTGTCTCTGGATTTTGATTTGATTGTTATTTTCTAAATCTGGGCTTAATAATACAGGATCTATTCCCGTTTGCTTTTTTAAAGTTATTAATGTACGTGAGGGTTTATTCTGAATCACTGTATTTATTTACAAATAAAATAAGCGTCTTTATTCCAGATAATGCAAGACAGAAGACTGAGCAAGGATGACGCCAGAGGCTTGGCGCAAGGAGTGTTGGACAACGTGCAAACTCGACACACCTTCAAACTCATCGTTGAGAACGCTGTCAAATCTTGTTTGGTATGAAATTTTGTTTCTGCTCTAAAAGATTGCAATGGTCGATACTTGGTATAAAGTGCGTTTCTATGGTTTAACCAGGACTTCCCAAAGGCCACCGAAGTGAGCCCTAGGTGGCGGGTCTAATTTATTCTTTGTAGATTTTGTGTAAAAACACCGATAACGAGGTAAAGTTATTATTAAACTAAAGTACTACTATTTATTATAATTGTTTTACGTTGGCAGTAAAAAACATTTGATATTTTTTAAATTCTATATATCGTCAAACCATGGATTTTCGTTGTGTACTTAACTATTTATTTCCTTTATCAGTTAAAGACCGCACCGGAGCACCCGAGCGGCCAGCTAACCTTGGGAGCCCACGTATCACAGCAGCTTCTTCAGCAGCCGCTGGTGGTCATGCACTACACGGCGAGGGATGACACACCTCACAGTGGTTACTCGCGAGCTACCATCAACGCTGCCGACTTGGTACTTGCCACATACCACTCACATGTGGCAGCCAAGGTAACGTTATTGCACCAGTTTTACTATCAGCAAAGTTGATTCATGACCCATTTGATAAATATTTTGTTTGAAATTGTCAAAGTTGATAAAGTTGACATTTGTGGATAGAACAAGTGAATTTAGCCTTTAATGTTTTGAAATGTCTAAAAAAAAAAATTTATTGATGTGGATCATGAATCTACATTGTTGATAGTACATTCCATGCAAATTACATTGCAATGAAATGTTAATAAATAATAGTACATAATGATATTTTTTACGTTATGTAGAACAAGGAAGGCACCATACTCCGCGGCATGGGCATGACATTGCAGAGAGTGTTCCTCGATTCCTGCTACGGTAATAGCGAAGTTAGCAAGTGGTATCCTCTTGGAGATGGACAGGTGAGTCAGACATCTTCGTAATTAAAACAAGAACAAATAAAAGCAGAGTATTAGTCATTAGCGATAGCTGAGTGGGAGACCGTATCACAGCTAAGTTAAAAGTCTCGGGTTCGAACCCACGGCACACACCTCTGTTAATAAATCGTTAAGATTTGTCTTTTCGAAGATATGTGTGTATTTGTCATATAAACTATCGCTCGCTAACGGTGAAGGAAACATATCGTGAGGAAACCTGCATGCCTGGGAGTGCTTCAAAATGCTCGAGGGTAGTATAAAGTCTACCAATCCGCACTTGGCCAGCGAGCTGGATTATGGCCTAACCCTTCTCATCATGAGAAGAGGCCCAAGCCCAGCAGCGGGACATGTATAAGATACAGGGCTGCTGTTATTATTAGTCATTAGCTCGATTTATAACAATTATTGATTTTCGCAGGTCCAAATATCGGAGTTGGTAGACGCACCATTAGACAAAATCTTCGACAGCAGTTTAACATTCGTGAGTCTGAAAGGTCAGCTGCCGAACGGCGTCGTCACACTGTGCCCTCAAGAAATCAGATCTGTGTTCATTAACCAGGTTATTAAAGAGTAGGTAAATATTAAAGGTGAATCAGGAAAAAGCACAATTTAGTTCTAATAACTGTTTCTAATAAGGGCGCGTAATAGTCAATGCAGTGTAAAATGTTACTAAAATAAAATGGTCTATATTTTGTGGCAATAATTTACAGAACTGCTTTGCTACCTTCATTTGATCCAAAACGATCTAGTTTTCGAGATTTTCTTGTTAATTCTCGATATGCAATACTCAGCCTTTTTAGCAGAAATATTGTGACTTAGAACATGACAGTAAAAATAATATCCTGAAATTTAATAAAATACAAGAAAGCGTTTTGGCCGAACCATTCGTCCCAATTTCGGAAGCTACCTACTTGCCACGAACTATCAAGACCGGTCTGGCAATTCCTAAATAGACTCCGGACGCAAGTCGGGCGAAGCAAGGAGAACCTTGTCAAATGGGGATATCTTGACACTAACATAAATTGCGAATGTGGTGCAATACAGTCAATGGCCCACGTTACTGACTGTCCAAAATGCCCTACCACCTGCACAAGAGAGGCGCTCATGAACGCCGATGAGAGCGCCATAACAGTGGCCACTTATTGGTCCAATATAATTGACTCAGCCATCGACACGACGAAGAAGATATAATGAAATCATGGGTATACGGGTATCGATCGATTCGTAAATCTTTGCCGTAAATTATATTAAATGTATTAATAACAAAACCATTGAGATTAAAATACGCATTGTTATTAAAATAGCTCTCTACTCCAACTACCTCAATAGCTGACATTTTGAGATTATATAATATTAAAGAGCAAAACAGTTGCACTAAATTATTGCCCTACAATAAGGCACGTTTACGATACATTTTATTAATACACTGCATTATCTTTTACCTAAAATGCCTTATAATGATTCCTGTGATGTGAGATCGATTATATCATATCACATTTATAATAATTTAATAAAAAAACTAAATGGAAAAGTTGTGAATTGAAAAATATTCAAGTCCATTGTTGTCTGATTAGACTATTACTATTCTTGAAAAATAACCTATTTGAATTTATATTTGCTGCTAGCTAAAAACAAAGTTTGACTCGATATACATTTATCGAGTTTTTTTTTTGTAAATGTAAAATCATGACGAATGAGACCTGAAACCGCTAGTTACAAATTGCCTAAATTTCGTCGTCTTGTAGATAGTATTCAATTAAAATTCATACACTACTAGCAATAAACTGCCCTAAATATAGATATAAAAGACATTGTTTTTATTAGTAAGACACTTTGCCATAGAATATAAAGGTTTTCTCTGGTATCACTCATTAAAGATTTTTACTGTTCACCATGACATTGTTATTGAGATTAATAAGTTATGGTGTCATACTTTTCTATCAATTTAGCTCAAAAGCCATGTCGTGAATGCCGTCTCGTTGCTACTCAAACGAGCTTTTTGAGTACTTGAGTGCTTAAAGGCGTGTCTAGATGCCCGATCCGCATGCATTTTTCATAAATGATAAACATTTAATTGAAATGTCTGACAATCAAATATCGACCGTATTTAGTTAGGGGTAAGGATGCGCTAAAATCTTGCAATTGATGGTTGCCTGTACACTATCACTCCACCGACAACTATATTTGTATCTCTGACGCGTATCATGATTGCCAAATTAGACAGGTCATGTGATACGCAGTCTTGATACGACATGCCGAGTCGAGTCTTTTGTTTTATACTTTATAATTTTATTATGAAGTTTTTATAATGGCATCCAAAACTAGGATACATGATACGGCGATACGGTGATCGGATCGGGCTATTGATACAAATTTAGACATGCCTTAAAAGGTGTACGTGTACGTACATTATACAACTACAGTTGTAAATATCAAGCGCCTTTAAAAATAAAATATAATGATGCAAGAAATTCTGTTCTCTTATTAATTTCATTAATAATGTGTTTTAATGAGCCTAAGCTAGACTTATAACTTTGTTAATTTAATTAAAGTATTTATTTTTGTCTTATTGCATTTATATTTTATGTAAATAATAAATATTAATTAAGATGTGTCTAGTACATATATTGTTTTAAATATTTTATTATAATCGACTAATGTTTTGGTCTTTTAATTTGAATTTGATTAATTGTATAATTTGACTTGAAAAATTTAGTTTAACTTATTTACATAATGTTGTTTTTTAAATTCTTTGTTGATGTCAAACTATTTACATAATTAAGTTTCCCTACTGCTTAAAATATTACTGCGCCAATCCAGAAACATTAACAATATTTATTTAAAAAATTACAAATTCAAGTTACCTCGGATATGCAAATCTAACATTAATGCCGCTTCAAGAACGTTATAGATATTGTACTGTTGTTTTTTTGTCCAGATTAACTTGAAGCTTGTCTATGGACAGTCGGCGCGTCTAGTATTTATTTAAAATTGAGGAAATTTAAAAATTAGTATTATCGGACCAATAGATACATGACTAAGTTTCGTTTGATATCGAGACATTTGATAAGGTATATCTGATATCTATTAGTTTGTTTAAATTTGATACTTATCACGATTTGAAATTTGAAATAAACTGTCATACATATTTTGACATGGTGTTTTGGATTTACTTCGGAGAATAGGTATTAAGGGAGATCATTAATCTACTGGTCTGATGGTACATCAATGTAAAGCAAACGCGCAACGCCAATAACCGAGCTCTTACACTCTCGAATATTGTCGAAGAACGGAGCTACGGATTTAACCTAACCTAACAAAATTACAGTTACTAATCGGTAACATACTAGCTAGTTTGAGATACTAATACTGAATCATAGTTAACAATTTAAAGTATGTAGTTACTAGCTGTAGATATGAATAATAAAATTACGCTAGTAATTCTTTGCCATCGTGGCGCTCGAAGCTGTGGATATATTGGGTACAGTACTGTTCTAGCCATGAGCTGTACCCACTATTTGAGGAATAGGCGGCATCGCCGAACATTCGTAAAAAACAAAATAACTAGTTGTAGAGCTTCAAATTTAAAAATATTCTGTTCCAAATAGATTTGACCACTGAAATATAAGTAGGTAGAAATTAAATTCATCAAGGTCAATTTTAAAATAAACGAAAAGGTGTTTATAACGACATATTAGATAAATAAAGTTGTACCTACGCGTATATACGCCTATTCCTTAGATATTCTGCGTTGTACTAAGTTATTAAATATATTATAACGTAGCTATCATATAATATTTTTGATACTAATGTGCTAGAAGATCCGTCGTAAAAGTTAAATTGTACGGTATTAGTTTAGGCAACGCAGAAAGCAATACAGCTACCTTTCAAAACTAATTGTTCTTCCTAAACGTTACCTTCTGCCCGTTAGCTTCGAATTAACAATTTTGCCGACCCGCTTCCCCATACCCCACTTTCTATTTATTAGTTCTTACCGTGTCAAAAATGACTCGGTCAAAAAGGGTTTAAGTAAAAATTTAACAATACACGCACATCTACTAAATCTAATCGCGTCCATATACAATAAAGGCTTTTCGTCGCTAAAAGTGAGTTTTACAAAATGGCAGATTGCCAAAGCCAAGTATCGTGTGCCCTAAAACTTGATTTAACATTCCTATCCTAATGTTGTAATTGACCTACAATGGAGAAGTAAAATAGTTCCCTTGACAAATAAACTCATTAATGGTAATGAGGATATTTATATAGGGAACGACCAATAATAAAGCTTTGAGTTTGACATTTGTGGTCTTCTCAACCAATCAGACTAACGAAATGGTTGGCCATTTCGTTCGAACAGATCAGCGACATCTGGTGGCAGAGCTTTCAATAAACTTCCCCATTTGCCTAATTCGTATTATCAGGGCGTGAATTTAATTATATTGTAGCGTTATATACCTACTGTATATATTTGCGCATGAATACTTAAAGCCACCATAATATTAGTAAGTTTACTTATGTATATCTCGAGTTTAGTTTGTCCATTTTCAAGTACTTGAGAACCTGGTATCGGTTTTTTAAAAAAAATGGTGTCAAATGTTATAATAATATGCTAAAAGATTTAGTCTAGAATATAATTAATATGCCGACCATTATGTTAACTGTGATCTCGATGGTCGTAATATGCGTTTAATCGGCACAATTATATAATTATAGATGAATTTTGAGACGTATCTTGAAAGCCTTTCTATTTATTGATATAGAATATTCTGAAAATATAAAAATGGAATGTAATTTCGCTTTGAAATGTATGTTTATTTTTTTGTTCTTGAGCAAACAGCTTACTTGTAGTAGTACTTCTTGTGAACCCTCTCCGGTTACGCTTAATTCGCTTGTGTTAAGGAGGAAGTTTAACTCCGCGATGTAATGACCAGGATTCGAACCCACGACCTCTTTATAGTAAGACCGATGCGTTGCGATCCATTGCGCCACGGCCGCTTAATATTGATTGAAGAAATCACTGAGCTCTCTTAGCTTGATATAAAGCTCAAAATAGATTTTTATAAAGAGCGTAAGAATATTCTAAATCAGCAAATATATTACATATTACTTAGACTTCACAAACACTACAATGTTATTATATCCTCTGTATAAAATGTACCTTAATTTATTTATAATTATCAAACCTTCATTATTTATGTAAAATATTAGTGAGATTTGTATTATAATGTCATTATACATATTTAAAATAATGTTGTAAATATAGAGAAATGTGTTGACTTGAATTTTTTTTTTTCTGGCATGTAACCCATTTGGTCGCAGTTATAGCACAAGTACAGACTATGGCCTGCAAAACCGGTGCTATCCGGTTCCCGAGAACAACTTGGTATCTACACACACTAGTAGAAATGAGTGGTAAAAGTTGCCCATGACAAACACTTTGTGGGATGAGTCATAGGAGGGAGAGGGGAAGTAAAACAACGCAATTTTGTACAGTTGGTTTATTTAAACGTAACTTCGTAACATATCCACATAATCACAAATTCACAATCAAGATGGGATATTAAAATATTTGTAAATACTGCTATTATGGGAGAAAGCATATCATAATACGGTTCATAATCATAATAAATTAACAATGTCAATCACGCGAACGCGACGATACTGCTGCCTACGAAATGCTCTAAAAATTTTATTCTTAAAGAAACAGTCAACTACTACTGACGATAGTAATTTGATAAATTCGTATTTGAATAATGAATTTAAAAAAAAAAAACTGTAAAAAAACGTGCAGTAGCTTATATTAAGCTTTACAGAAATTAATATTTATCAGTGGAAACTGTGACACTATATGCATTTTATAAACAATTATAACAAAATAAATAATGAACAAAATTAACAATATAAATACTTAAGAATACTTTTTAGATTAATGGTAATACAAACAAGCCTTTTGAGCCTAGAGGTAACAAAAATAAATACAAAATTATAACTAAGTACTCAAAACACGGAATATATATTTTTAAATACCTCATTAATTTGTTTAAAATACTGCTAATAATAAAATTCAATGTTGAACTAACATTATCTGAAAAGACTTATGTCTATTATAAACAAGTTTGAATCTTCATAGCTTAACTAACTTGGAAATTATTTGCATCATAAAATTAAACACTTATAAATGAATTTTGTTGTTAAAAACAAACTGGCTGGCCACGCAATAACCCATAAAATGGCAACACAACTATACAAACAAAGAAATACAAATATCACTAGCAAATGGAATTGGCAACACCTTATATCACAATAATTACAAAATTACTCTAGCTAGTTTATCTACAGGTACAGCTAAAAACAACCATAAGTTTTCAATATATTATGCAGAGAAATAATATCAAACATACAAATACAATGCCGCCGGCCCCACTGCCGGCGGGCTGGCGGTCAGCGTCACGTTATGGAACTCCGACAGAACGTGCGTTCACATTAATAATTATAATAAGTACGTAGTTACAAAAGAAAATTATATATGTATTAGTATCAGTTATTCTAGTACACATAATACAAGCTCTGCTTAGTTTGGGACTAGATGGCGTTGTGTGTAAGTTGTGAGATATTTATAAATCGGATTCGGATATTATCTGACAGATAGAATGTTCTAAGAAACAAAAGATATGGGACCAGCAGGATTTGAACCTGCGACCTTACTGCATACCGGGCAGCCGCTTTAGCCATCCAGCTACGGTCGCCTCTTACCAGAACCCTAAATTTCTCAACTGTATGATACGTCATTTCGTGACGTCACGTTCATCCATTTGTTCCTATCTTAAGTAGGAGGTCCCATATCTTTTTCAACTGTTTTTTAGTACAATTTGCTAAGCATAGCTAAATGCTATAAAAATAATCAATAAGAAGATAGAATGTTGTATGTTAACTATGTAATACTATAAACTGGTGAAACTGATTATATTCATTGGTTCAGGTTTGAATCTATATGAATGGCTCTGAATATATCCAGGATCTAAACTCTGAACACATAGTAAATACATAGGTGTTAGACTTTTGTCTTAGTTATTTAGACCTATGTGGGATTGACGAAGAAATCATAACTTATATTTCACTTTATAAAAATGCGTGGTAAGTCTTACTTCGTTGCTCAAACATTATTGGTAACTAGTTCTTGATCTATTTGAAACGTTTTCAAATCGTCAATATTCACTATATCTAATTTCATATTCACTCTTTTGTTTAAATTGACTCTCAATACTTTAAAGCCACACCCCACTGGCGCAGTTTGAAAATATGTATAATATCAGATACCTAATTCCGTTATTTGTCATACTTTTATTGCGTCATCATTATCGCATATCGGATAGGGTTTGCCATTCGCCATCCACCGGGCATAATTTTAACACTGTGCTGCTATTGAGTATTTCCTAACGGAAAAAAATTAGGTCAACCCGGGCATCGAACTCGATACTTCGCGGTGAGCCTATACAAAATATACCACTAGACTATCGAGGCAGTTATTGGAAACAGATATCGCAACAACGCGTCAGTATTATCGACCGATAAGGACGCGCTAGTGGGGGGCGATTTTATATGGCTATAACAATTTGTAATTCGGATGTAATATTACAATCTAGATAACGTGTTATGATCTAACACTACAGAGTTACTCCTGCCAAAATCTACCGAGAACTGGGGTAGTACTGACTTGACTAAACTTTGGCACTTGTCCAATACTGCGGGCACCACCTCGTATATCAGTTCTTGCTCTCTGAAACACGAAACAACACATTTTTACAGCGAGTTAGGGAGTTGTTACACCAAATGGGTCGACGTCGATCGATTGCAGATCGGCGTTATCGATGGACGTCGATTCGTTGGTGTGAACCAAGCCAATTGCACTCGCATCCCCGATAAAAGGTTCCTTAATGAAAACTGAAACTGGACTGCAATTATCGACTTCAAACGTGACGTGAATCCCACTGAGGCTGCGTTTCTTCTAGAGAGTATGTAGCTCCAGATATCGGTGGATGAAAGAGGACTGCAGAAAGGACAGAGGAAGAGAAAGAATCCACCTTTATAGGCACGGGACAAACATATTAGAGTAGGGCTCGGATTTGTTGGAGGCGTGGCGTCCGTTCAATAACTTTTCACACAAAATGTATAGAAGAGCCGCGAAACAAAAAATACAGAAAAGACGGGACAAGGACAAGACACGGGCTCGAAGCTTTATTCAAAAACATACAAATAAGACAGGGCGCAGTCAAAACGCGGCAGCGAGGGGTTACTTAGAACATGTCATACCTGCGCGCCCGTGCTGTTGTTCGTGTCTCACCTGAGCCTTATACTTTCCATACACTTAAACCGCGACGCATCCTATAGGGCAATCTAGACATGGTTGGCGATCTTAATAAATTGTTAAGATGAGTTACCTTTTAAGTTTCCTTAGAGCTTCTGCCGCCACGAGCCCTTGAAGACAATTGTTGATGGCTTCCAGACTGAGGCAGTATGGGTGACAGCTGTCTGATTCCACTCGTTGTTGTACTAACTTCACTGTCTGCTTGTGCTCACTACTCGAATGCTGGCAACATACAAATATTTGTTACATTGTGTTGTTATGACTTAATGTTTTTGTAATTTGTTGAGACGTAACGTTAAACTAAATTGTATCATTCGCACATCCATTGCTATAACGTCATTTATGCATATAATGTAATTTTTCAGGAGAAGCATTTGAAAATTTAAAAGGTAGATTAGATGTATTTTAAGTAAAATCTATCGGTAATTAACGCGATCATGCATTATTTACCTTTTTATTCTTGACGTTTCGGCAGACAGTTTACACTGGCCGTGATCGCAAGCAGACTGTAGGTGTATTTTTTTATACTCAGTTTTATTCTGACAACAATGCATAAATTACGTAATGACATTGTTTGTGCGAATATATGCCCGCTTAGAAATTTATATTTAACCATTTATTGAAAATAACACATGGAAAATATCATTTTACTCAATAAATTCACCTAGTTCTTGTAACTTAAATATTTAAGAAGATAAAATATTGTTATACCTAAGTTAATAATATAATGTTTTTTACTTGAAATGAAATAATAATTTGTTAGTAGCGTTTGCGACTGCTGTACTAGATTGCAGATAAAATTGCGCTGCATGCAAACCTCTGTGGTTTTTAAGCAACGCATTAAGATGTTAATTTTTTTAAGATGGCTGTTGTAAATGTTAATAAATAAATAAATAAATAAGTAATTTTGTAAGGCCGTAATTTTGTGAGTTATTACGCACACAATAGCAATAACCGTTTCGATAATATGATAATAATATAATAAAATCGTCGATAATATGACGTGAAGTTTTTTGCCGATTAAATGCATGATACGTCAAACGACGGTTCTGTGGCTAGACTCCGCGCCAGCACTCATTTCCGACAGCAAATGCCGGAGTTAAATGTATATGACCAAGGGAAGGAGGAATAGACAAGATATTACTCATTATTGTCTGCACGTGTGGTGTAGTGGTTAATGCGGCCGCCTCGTCACTCTCCACTGCACTGGTGTTGTGGGTTCGAACCTCACATGGGATAAATCTTTGTGTGATTCGCAAAGATTTGTTCTGAGACTGGGTGTGCTTGTGTGAGTGAATATGTGTATTTGGTCTTGTCATTAGGACCATTGGATAGTGTAATTGCTTCTGGCGTTCTGTCTAATGTATAAAATCAAAATTATTTTACTTATTTAATATGATTTTTAAAAAATACAAATAACATTTAAAATATAAAAAGCAGTGTTCCACCATTATTATTGTTATATTGATCAGAAATGAGTGCTGGCGGCTACTATAGTTTTAGTTGTACAAGTTGTTTGTACACACCTGGAGCATAATCTGTATGCATTTGTGCGTTGTGGTGAGCGCGGGCCACACTGCCCACTTCAGTAAATACTGCAGCTTGCTGTCTTGTCCAAGGGAATAAACCTCGCCGTTGTATGACAGCACTTTGTTCTGTATGCAGTATTCTACGGACATGTTGAATGTCTGAAATTAATTCAAAATATATACATTTTATATTATCCTAATTATTACAGTTAAGTTTTAAATTATCGACGAAATTATGAAACATATAACACAAACAAATTGAAGTGGCAGTTCTGTTTGATTTTGTGGCGGTATCCGCACATAATAAATGACGGATGTCACACACGTGACATTATGTCGACGAGTGCTGAATCGCGATAACGAAATGTTCACAGCAAGTGACTATAAATACCACTTCCAATACGCTACCGTTGGACAGCTGTCCGCCAGGCAATACCACCGAGCCTGGTCGGAGGATCCTCCCTTTGTGGTGGAGGAACATCACACCCTGTTCCTCTATAATTTTATGTTTAAAACTAGGTTTTGCCTGCGACTGTAAAACATTTCACACCGATTTTAGGATGCTTTGTATTAAGTAATAGCGCCCACATTAAAACCTCACTGCTCGGCTCTCGTGGAGTAAGCGTAATGATAAAAACCTTACAACCTTTCTTAAGAATTTGCCCGAGATTAGCGCTATCAAACTAACTAACTTTCACCCGCGGGTTTGTCTGCATCGTAGGTCAGGTAAGGTGATAATTGAGTAGCACCGTTCTCGTAGCACGGTGTATAATGTTCCTTGTAGCACAGATATGCTTCACGGAAATATTTTCAGCAAGCAGAACCTTTTCTAATGGTACCTCGATTAAAAATGGCCTATGTCATATAATATTATAATAAATCATTTATTTCAGGCTGCATAGGCCCATAGATAAATACCTTAACCTAAAAATACATAATAATATTTGCTTCTATCTTATAGTGCATTCCTAGATTATAGTTCAGCGGAAACGTTATGCGTGCTTCTAAAATTTTATTAAAATCCATACAGCCGTTTTAAAGATTTGCCGATACAAACAGATGGACACAGACAACAAATTAAAATAACTGGATTTTATCATTTAGTCACGTCATATCGTGGAAATAATTATGCCAGTAAAAAAAAAATGACAAACACTCGAATTTAAATGATTTAATACATATCATTGATGATGACTCATTATTGTGTATTTTTTCCGAGTATTTTTCTTACCTATGTTTCCATTGTTATTTTAATGTTTAATTTATTGTTGTTCTATTATATCTACGCTGACTGTAATATTTTTAACTACTACTTCTTATGGACATGGTCTGAAATAAACGTATTATTATTATTATTCCTCTTTATTTATTTTTAAACTTATCTTATATATTTTTAAATATGATTTATAAAAAATACAAAAAACATTTAAAAATATAAAAAACAGTGTCCCACCGACATCAGGTGCAGGGACCAAGCTGCCGATGGTTAGGGCTCCAGAGAGAGGAACCTCCTCACGATGCGTGCCGTGTCCAAAAGGACCGCCTTTTGCATCTGGCTCTTGATCCAACCGCCTAACGCAAGCCTCTTAAGATGTTGGTCGAGGCTCTTTGCTATCAGTCCATTGACTGATATGACTATCGGTACAATGACGGCCGAATCCACATCCCACATGTCGACAATCTCATGTGCCAGATCAAGATATTTAATTTGTTTATCTTTCTCGGCTTTCACGAGATTCCCGTCATGGGGATGGTGATGTCGACAATCACTGCATGGCGCTCCAATCGATCTATCAACACTATATCAGGTCTTTTGGCGATAATAGTCCTGTCAGTGATGATAGATCGATCCCAATACAACGTGGCGTTATTATTATTATTATTATACTCGACCGAGTTGTAATTTATTTGGCGAGTAACTTATTACTTTACGATCGTAAAAAAAACATTTTATATATCATTTATATATACATACTTTCACTTAAGCGAATTAGCTTACTCCTTTGTTGATGATACAATAAATAAAATAAAAAATAAATAAGTGGTAGCCAGTGCGCTTGACCCTTTCTACAATAATCATTAGATAAAACGACAATCGAATTAAAAGTAATTATAAATGGGATTAATTAATAATCATAATTGATTAGATAAGATTGTATGACACATGAATATATGAAATAAAAAGTGTACTAACGTTTGCTTCTTCTGCTTCTAAATGGAAGAATTCATGTCCGAGTAGTTTTCTTATCAACCGGTAATCTGCTTCTAACTTGACTGAAAAAATGCAAATTAGTAATTAATATTCTAAAAAATACAATAATATACACACCTACAATAACTTATAATATGAAATTAACAAAACTTTATAGAGCATCAAAAAAACTCCGCAGGTTCCTATCTTGTGTAGTAAGGTCGCAGGTTCAAATCCTGCCGGTCCCATATCTTTTTCAACTGTTTCTTAGTATAATTTGCTAGGCACAGCTAAATGCTATAAAAATAATCAATTAGAAGTTAAAATAATTAGTAATTATTTTAGAACACGTTATTGTATGCAGATGCTTGGAGATCCTAGAGAAGGCAGAATTGCATTTTGGCTTAAATTTAATTTCTGTAGGATGTCTGAAGTCATTATAATAAAAAAAAAAAATACAACCGAATTGAGAACCTCCTCCTTTTTTGAAGTCGGTTAAAAAGAGAAAAATATAAAATATAACGATAATTGGCGTTTTTCATCAGATAGAACGCCAGAAGCAATTACACTATCCAATGGTCCCAATGACAATGCCATAACACATTCACTCAAACAAGCACATCCAGTCTCAGAACAAATCTTTGCGAATCACACAAAGATTGTCCCATGTGGGGATCGAACCCACAACACCAGTGCAGTGGAGGCAGTCGAAATGGCAGCTGTTCGGGAATCAAACTTAGAATGTTTGTCTATAATATATAGACATAGTAATCTTCCCCATTGATAATAACCTTATCGAATTCACGTATAATAGAATTAAAAAATACAGCAACTGTGTGTGACGAATTTTGTTCTACTAATAATATTCTAATTAGCAATGACCTCACCTCTATTCGCCGGTTGCGTGTGTACAATCAAGCATATGATAGCCGGAGGTACCAGGTAGTGCAGCACGGGGTTCACGTACAACTGCAGCTGAATGATCGGCACGGCCACCGCCATCGTCTGTGCTTGCAGTATGTGACCTGAAAAGTTACAAAAGATATTATTATTATTTCGATTCGCCTCTTCTACCGTATAACAGACGGGTGCGGCAGACATGTGTAATAACCATATTTCTCCTGTTATGTTTAGGTACCATGGTGATAGGGGTAAGTCTATCGCTATATACCGGTGCTGTGATTGTGAATTTCCCGACGGAATAATTCAAAATAACACTTCTCTGCTACCCGGGAATCGAATCCTAGGCTCAGCGGTTAGAGGCCGCATTCGCTATCCACTAGATAACTAGACCAACGAGTGAATTTGGACTTACTGTAGCATAAATATGGGTTTCCAGAGTTTCTGCCTGATTTGCTTTTCATTTTTTTTACTTCTATTTTAGGCAAAATAGTAAAAAAACTATTTACAAGGCAAAAACTAATCATGATATTTTGATGAGAACAAAGAGAAAGTACAGTCAGCAACAGAAGTAGCTCCACACAAACAAATTTTCAAAGCCGCCTAATTCTGATAATCGTAATTATTTCATGATTGTGGATGAATTAAAACTATCTAATGATTATTATTAGATCAAAATAAAAACTAATAAAATTGTTAATGCGAATAATGTAAATTCATAGAAGTTTAAGTGTTTAGCTACTTTTGTTTCTACGGTGGTTGATTCAAATGCAAATTGCATCTTTATCTTTAAAGAATCTTTAGAAGTGAAATCCTTTCTTTTTCTCCTTTCTGCCCCACACACGTGTTAGCACATCTCTGAATAGTATCAAACTTATTTATCAATTACTATAAATGACAACTAATAAAAGTATTAAAGTTCTTTATCGTAGGCATTTCATTTTATTATTTTAATCTTACATATAATTAATTATCTTAAGATATACAATATGTTATCATAGAATAAGTTGAATCGCATTACCATCGTCAACAACCCACGCACACTAGACTTCTAGGTGGCGGCAACTACTCGTAGAAGACATCATACCCATGGGCGTAGCCAGTGGAGGTGGTTGTTGGCGTATTGCCGCTAAACTACCCTAACTATTAGAAAATTGTATATTTGTCGGCGTCTTAGGCGCTCCGGAGGGTTAAGTGAAAACCCAAAGCGAGATACTGGCTACGCCCATACCGCCATCATGTGATTAACCTGTTTAGGTACGTTATATAAACATAACAATTAAATATCAAAAACTACGCACCTGACCTTGGCAGTAATTAATTGATGCGACGTAAACAATAATTATCCATTCAACGAAATAGTTATGTAAAACTATACAACTACTACAGTCACAAGGTGAAGGTTGTGTTTTAACAACACTACTTTTTTAGTCAACGTCGCATAATAATTATGTGCTCTTTGAAGAGTGGAATACGCATATCAATAGATATTATTACTGCGATGAACGTTCTGCCGCCACCGCGTGGGATATTGCAGAATATCAGCGCTTTGCGGTGTCTTGCAGCAATGCGAGCGCTGTAAAGCATAACGCTGAGCGATATCCCGATTCTGGCGAGGATACTCGTGACGGATGTAACTTTGACTTTATTATTTATATTATTGTTTATTTTCGTTTTTATGTGTGTTTAGTATTAAGATCTGTTCTGGAATTAAAATAATTTCTTTCTTTCTTTCTTACTTTAATAGAAGAAGGTTCTGATGGTTGAGGTTCGCACCGCCAAGGAGGAGCAGGGACTACGAACTTATGAGATGAAACAGCAAGAAGTGTGTTTTCAACTCCTAACTTCAAGTAAACCAATAGTTTCCTTCAATTGCTCTATAGCGGACGCAGTATAATGAGCGATACTCAGCGTGTCATCTTGTTTACGTCCCACCCTCACCGCTATAATACGACCGTCATGTATACCATAGTTTACATAGACAAAGCTTTAGTTACGTCATTCTACCGCTACCTCACGGCCGCATTAAGTTGCTCCACTTCCCTAGGAAAACGAAGCTTAACTTAAGAAAACCCAAGCTTAGAGGCACTTGCATATTCAATCGTTAAAAAATAACTCCGAGTTAAATTAAGGTTTATTTTTTTATCATGGATCATGCAAGGTAAGTTTATATAGTACTTATTCCCCATATTTGCATACAGCAAATGGAACTGAACTTGGCAAGATAAACCACGGAAATACATTTTAATATACATTTCATCCATTCAAATTTAAAAAAAAATGTTGAATGAGCACTTTCTCTCCTTACAGTATTATGTATTATATAACCCATGCCGATTTCGGCTACGGTGACTACCTCTAGTGGATTGTGTGATTAGCCCTTTCGTGTGCCCTTAGATTGCTGCAGTAGCAAACTTTATGCATGAACGTGCGCAAACATTGTTGACACGTTAGGACACCATTTACGTAGTTATACATTATGGCCTTCGGTTGTTTGGCCTTTAAAGTATAGTATATATTAGTAATATATAAGTAATAGTATTATGTATTTATTGTATATTTGTAAGTAGGTATAATAAATTATATATAATATTATGACATATTTATATATCTTATATATATTTTATAATTATGTAATTTATTGATATAATATATTACATAACAATGGTTGTTAAATATAAACTGCAAATAATTTCTAATTATCTAAGCAAAAACTACCGCTTTATTTTCGCTTTCCGAAATGTCCATCCTAAGGTTGACTGGAAGAAATCGCTACAGTAGGTATGTACATAAAAGCTCAATACAATCAGCGTAAAAAAGATATAAAATTGATAACAAAATAAAAGTAGAATGTTGGCAAAAAGCCCATTTGTTTGTTTAAGTCTTACTAATGAGGTCCTGGATATTGTGTACCACGCTCTTATAATATTTTTCTGTTACTTTCCTTTTTTGTTACCTCTTAAGTTTTTCATGTGAAATTATGTACAAATAAGATATTTTCTATCTATCTATCTATACGTTGACAAGCAGCGATAGCCGAGTGGGAGACCTTATAGGACTGCAAAGCCAAAGGTCTCGGATTCTAACCCACGGCACACACCTCTGTCAATAAATCGTTAAGATTCGTCTTTTCGAAGATATGTGTGTTTTTATCATATAAATTGTCGTTTGCTATAACGGTGAAGGAAAAACATCGTGAGGCAATCTGCATGCCTGAGAGTGCCTAAAAAGTGCTCGAGGGACTGTGAAGTATACCAAACCGCACTTGGCCAGCGTGGTGGACTATGGCCTAACTCTTCTCATCATGAGAAGAGGCCCGAGCCCAGCAGTCGGACATGTATTAGATACAGGGCTGCTATTATTACGTTGACGATTGTCAGTAATCGGTCACCAACCTTGACTACGATAAAATACGTAATACATCGCTAATCACCCATATTTAATTTGGTCAAGTAAATCATTATCAGTTCTAATGCCAATATGAAAAATTTTCATTAATTTGATTATGTAAAATGGGGATCCATTTTTAATGTTATTCAGGTAAATAAAATAGAATGAATAGGTACGTTTTGTAGTCATAATATTGTTGTGTTATCCTTATCTAACAGACAATACCGAAATGCCTTATCATCGTTTTTATAGGAAAACTACATTTCTACATTTTTCATTTCTTGTTCTGGTAACGAAAAGAATGTGTAACATACAGTTGGTAATCCATGTATTATGTTATTGCCGCTTAGAATTAAGCTATACATATCTTCCATTCGATAGCTTTTCCAACATTTTAGAGTAACTAATTAATTTTGATACACATTCTACGCATCGTTGAGACAAAACTGTGTCCACAGGACGATACGTATAAGACTTCAAGAAATAATGATTAGATTAGTTGAGACAAATACAGTACGCAGATGAAAAATAATCTTATAGTGCAGTTACAGTTTTGCAAGGTAATTCTCTTGCTATCGCTATCTTTTGAATTTAGATAAACAAAGCAAGCCGAAATTCTAAGCAAGCATTAAAATTGCGGCAATTCTATAGCTTGCTCTGATCTGCTTTCTGAGATGGCGAGAGAATTGCCTTGCAAAGCCATGTAGACAGGCCCTTAATGACATACCTTTCATTTTCTTCTTGACATCACTGGATAAGTCCATCAGTAAGCCCGAGACCAATCGCAGCCTTCTTTCCTTATCCAACCGCATCATCTTTCCATGCACCACCAGTATTCTTTCAACACTGGTCCTTACATCATTCTCGAACACTGACGCTCCTAGATTTCTTAACACCGTCACCATTGACTCGACTTCTAGGACAACCTCTTCGAACGTCAGAGGATCATTCTTCATAAGACTTTGCATTAAAACTAAAGATAGAAGATTCGATATGGTAGCCACAGTGCTCTTCTGTTGCAAGGTGATGACGTAATCAGCTATGTTCTGCACTTGCTTGAACTGGTCAGGAGTCAGCTGTTGCAGGTCTATGGGTTTCAACGTCTCGGAGGAATGGGAAGTGTTGCTATGAAGGAATTCTTTGACAGAAAATGGAGTCCCGAGGTTGATGTAGATGTTGCCGAAGTGGTCGTTTAGACTTTGCAGCGCTTTGAGGAATCCCTGAAAAGAGAAATGGATGCTAAATATGGTAATATAGTGAAACCACTATATCTTGGCTTCGTTTTTCGATTTTATCCTCATATATTGTCACGTTGTAGATTAAACAAACATAAATTTAAAAAATAAATAGATAATTGGTTTTCTAAACTATTCACGCCATCTGTTTGCTTTTTCTCGCATCTTTCGCGTTGTGAGTAGAATGTTCTTGGGAAATTTAGTCGTTATGTCCTGAAGACCAAGAGAAACTAAAACGTGAACGTTTATCTGAATATCCTGAACATGTTTGCTTAACATTTGCAGCAAAAACGCACCTGTTTCACCGAAATAACCTTTATTCTCACCTTTATTAATGGCACCTTCTGTAAATGAGACGGATATTCATTTATACCTGGATATCTGAGACACTGGGTAAGTGGAATACAACTTTAAGTGAGACAAATTCGCTGGTCCCTTAAGCTCCTAGGTATCCATCCAGGTTTCACTGTAATTGAATGGTCAAAGCATAATATATCTTAGGACCAGCTAACTCCAATATAGACATGGGCGCCGCCCCCAAATATTGCGGCGGCGGCGTGCTGATGAATCTCGCTCGGCGGCGGCGTGGCGCCGGCGGCGTGGCTGATTTATGATGATGTGAAAGATTTTTACACTGAATTTTCATACTGCAATGAAAATTCAGTGTAAAAATCTTAAAAAAAACCAACAATGCAATGACTCACTTTATTTATCAAAAAATAAAAGAAAACTGTTCAAGTTAGGCGACAAAATTATTTTTCTAGATAATTTTTGCATTCCTTGTAGTTATCGTGAATAAAAAATATTTTATTCACCCTTTGTGGACTCAACTGAGATCTTTTTGCAGAAAGTACCATTCCAGCTACAGAAAATACCCTCTCACTTGGGGTACTTGTAGCGGGTACGCATAGCAAAGCTCTGGCAAAGGTAGACAGCCGAGGAAAATCTTTCTTCTTTTCGTTCCAAAAACATAAAAGATCCTCATTACCGATATCCGTAGATCCAACAGCAGAAGCGAGATATCGCCAACATTCTTGGTCTAGTGGATCATCATCTTGATCTGTCCATAAATCAAAAGTAATAGCACAGTGTCGAGGCGCGTCCATGTGTATTCTTTCTTTAACGTTGCTCAGCATGCACTCGTATACATCGGACAGTGCTGTACCACTCACAGTATGTCGTGACGGAAGGTCGTCTTCATTCAAGATTATGTCGTATTTCTAAAATTAAAAAAGTGCTTGAGTTCGGTGAACATAATAAATGTTGTGTGACATTAGAAAAAGAAAGGCAATAAAAGTTAATTAGGTACTGAAATAGATAGGTACCTTAAAAAAATCCACCATTCCTTCATCAGAAATTGAGTCAAACGGAAGCAAAGATTTGGAAAACCAAAGAGCTACATCTCTAGCCAGTAGCCATTTGTCATGTTTTGGCGTGACTTTTGCAGTTTTTTAACCAGAAGCAGTATAAGTTTTAGCAGGACGCTTAGCAGTGAAAAAGTCTTTGATGTTAGTTTTGGCTTTATTAGCAGCAGAAGCAGGTTCATCTCGAATGTCATGATCATCTCGTAGGTGACGAGTTAAATTTCCAGTACTGACTGTTTTACTATAACACTTTATTTTAACACTGTAACAAATTAAGCAAAAAGCCCATCACCTTCATGCCTGCATATAAAAAGTTAAATCTAAACTTCTAAGGTCAAATAAACGATTCTCAGATGACAATGTTTTAAATTAGAAATCAGGTAATAAAGTAAGCTAATAATAAAATTGCCAATAAGTGTTTTATGCCTACGAAATTTGTTTTGTTTAGTTGAAATGATACATTTGCTTCAGCGATAAATACCTACTAGGCGTTAGAAAGCATCATGAGTAACATACACTTTGACGATTGATAATATTTATTAATTTAAGCTAGGTATGTAACAAACAACGCGATTTTTAAAACATATAGAGTAAGATCAAAGCTCACTTTTGCAGGAACAATCAAAAATAAAGGAATTGTAAGAAATTATTGTAAATTTGAGGTTAGAAAAGATTAATGAAACCTAAAAAAAGCAATTTTGTTTAAAAAAGTAAAATACTTACGATCTAAATGTCACGCCGTCTCCATCACTTTCAGCTTTAACTGCTGTGAGACAAGCTGAGCAATATACTTGATCAGGATTCAAAATTCTCTTTTTGTTATTTTCTTCAGTAATGACAATATTTCCGAAGTACTTCCAACAAAAACTGCTACGAGTTTTAGCATCATAAAGCACGGTTATAGAGAGTTTATTTATACTAATATTTAATAAACTGGTCATTTTAAAATGAACCACAAAAAAAACCGAAACAAAATGGCACGTGCTAGCTTCGCTCACGCCGAGCAGCAACTGCCGGCGGCGGCGGCGGCGCGCGGGGGAGACGCGGCGCGGCGGCGCCGGCGCGGCGCCCATGTCTACTCCAATACCATTAAGGACGGTAAGTGTCTTATTATTAGTATTTTGTTAAATACCAATTCACTTTAGAAGATATGCGAGTGATGTTTCAATAAGTATGTTACCCAATCAGGCCCAGTTGATGGTTATTTCCCGCAGCAAATTTGGATGCACTTATTGAATATCATTATACCATGAGTTATTTATATAAAAACTGGAGTCTACGAATAAAATTCTACATTTAATGAATTACAAATTACAACGAATATTAACGAATGTTTATTTTCACGGCCTAAAATCTCCTTTAATACATTATTTGCAAATGATTACTATGTTCAAATACTTTCGACATATTTATTTGTTGTTGTTTTGTTAATTGTGAAACTGGCAGATGCTGGTACTTATAGCAAAGGATTTCCTATTTAAGTACCAGCAGAACATTTTTATTTTTTTTGTACCTATATTAAATGTCCTATTATGTATCTACTGCTTTTTTTTGTACCAAATAAATATTCAAAACGATATTTTTTTTGTTAAGCAATGATTTCGTATGAGGTCAAAGATCGCGTAACGCATAGGTATGTGTATCTCGCTTTCAATGAGCAACACGTCACGACGCACCTACTGCTCAAACTGGTTTTTGATGTAGTCAAAATTAGCATACGCATATAATAAGAAAAAAAAGGTACGCAATATAGTAATATGGTAGCAAATCAGCACGGATAAACGAGAGTGAGAATGAAGTCACTCTCTACAAGCGACTTTGTCTTGGTCACACGGAACGACTAGGTGACATCTCAATAAGCGGAACTCAATGCTTTTCCACCGATAGACATAGCTAATCACAAATTTTGGCGGTCGCCAATATTTACATGCCAAAAGAAAAGTTGACCTTCACAAGTAGTTGATAATGTCCATCACGGATTTAAGATTTGTAAGTAACCAATAGTTATTTACATCCAAATCCAAATATTTGTTTTGGCATTACGTCAATTTAATACGGGTAACATTACAACGTACTGCGCGTGGGTTTCATTATAGCCAAATTTTTCCTTCATGTTTGGCAACTCTTTTAAATCCTTTTTGACTGTTTTGACCATGTTATTTTTAACAAGTAAGGACCTTACAAGAAGTGATGTACGGAGACGTGGCACGGGAATATTTGGCCAACTTAAAGCAAACGGGTAGTACGTAAAAAATATATTTTTATCTTTACCCGAATGACCTTAACAATACTCAGTACTCTCTTCGCCTACGTCGCATTTCGAAAAAAATATTCTTTCCTCAGATTACAGTTATAATCTGATAATTCATAGTGTATATATAACAAAAACTACGAAACGCACGCGTACAGCTCGCTTTAATTCAACTCATTTGTTTTCATAGGCCCCAGGACGCGCTTGAACACGTTAAAACATTACAAACAATGATATAAAAATAAATTATAAGTTAAACTAAAGTATACTAATTACTAGCGATGTAACGATACATGATTTTGCCGATACGATACCGATACCGATATTTGTAGTAAATAATCGGCGATACCGATACCGATACCGATATCAATGGCTTGGTAGATAAATATATAATGAATAATGCACTTATTATGCATTAAAGTTACCTACATTTAACAGAGACTCGACTGTAAATCGTATTTTTTAAATAAAAATTCAAAATCAGAAATCAAAACATTTATTTTGTTAGTTAGTTAAAGTACACAAAGTCAGTAATCAAAGTTTATAATTGGTAAATTTTTGTTCAGAAAACAAAGTGTTTTCAAATTATTGGGAGATAATCTGTTACGCAAATCAGTTTGTATGAGGCCTGCAGTTGAAAAAAGACGTTCTGAGGCAACTGAGCTCATTTGATATGACAAGTATTTTTGCGCAAGCATTTTCAATTTTGGGTATTTATCTTCGTTGCGCCAATAAATTTTTGGGTCTTGTTTAATTGGAATATTTGGACATCTTGTATAAGATTCCACCTCTTCTTGCTCGGGTTGAGCAGCCATGTTTGATAAAGGCTCATCTTCTTCTGCTTCTTTAATCAAACTGTCACAAGCACTCCAGATACCTGAGAAAACCCTATTTTGATTTCTTTGTGACTCTACAGGAACATTATCTACATTATCCCTATTTGCATTTGTAATTAACGAGATAAGTATTCTTTTCGCCTGAATGCTCGTAGATTGTAGGGTGAAGGTACGCAATTTGTAGCGCGGATCTAGTGTTGTTGCTAAAATAAAAGTTTCCTCGCTCTCTAAATATTCAAATCTGTCATTGACTCCGGTTATCAAATTCTGCACAAAAGTATGATATTCTGGGCTATAATTGTCATCGGCGGTCTGTTCATTCTTGATCTGTTGTAAAAGTTTTAGCAAACTATTGATCAGAGGTATAGCGTCGGACAAGCAAGCAGACTCTTCACTTATAGATTTTGTAGCTTCTTCAAAATAAGTCAAAATCGAGATAACTTGTTCCATCAATACCCATTCTTCTGTAGTCAATTCAGATCTACACTTCACTTGAGGTAAAGAAGCCTGAACTGCAACTCACTGCTCTTGAAGTCTTCTAAGCGCTTGAAGGGTAGAATCCCAGCGAGTACTGACATCCTGGATGAGCACGTGACAAGGAACGTTATGGGATTTTTGCATTTCTGTTAAGATTTTGCGACCTGTCGTTGAATGACTGAAGTGGCCAATAATAGATCTCGCTTTTGTAATCATGTCATTTATTTTCTGTTCTCCCAAAAACGCATCTTTCAGCACTAATTGTAAAGAGTGCGCCATACATCTGATACGTTCTACGCCCACTAATTGTGCAACAGCAAGTCCCATGTTCGGTGCATTATCTGCTACTACAGCTCGTACCTGTTCCCTGATGCCCCAATCGGGAAATAATTGACGTAAGTTTTGAGCTATGTTTTCACCATTATGCTTTTCACCCTCAAAAGGAAATACTTCGAGGCAGTAGTGCTTTAGCTCAAAATTTTTATTTAGTCCGTAAGCAGTCAGACTAATAAAGTCGTTAACAGATGAAGAAGCGTCACTAGTCCATAAGTCAGTCGTGACAACTATATGCGGAAGTTCCTGCAAAAGTTCTTTTATTTTAATTTTTACACGGCAGTATATGTCTGGTATTACTTTTTCCGATATATGGGGACGGGAAACCATCTTATATTTAGGGCACAACTGCTTAATAGTGCGTTGAAACCCCTGTTTATTTACTAAATCAAAAGGCTCCATATCAACACATATTTGTTCAGCTATTGTTTTCGTGATTGCTTTTTCTCTAGGGTCATCGGTATCATACGTAACACTTTTTTCGAAAATGCACTCTAAAGTTGCTTGTTTTTTTGGTGGCGGCCCATTGTCGGTCTTTGAGGTAGATGGGGTGTCATTTTCCAACTCCTTTTCATGATAGCGCTTCACATGTGTCCACATGTTACTTGTCGTGTAGCCCTTCGATGAAACCGCCTTGCTACCACGAGAAACGCTGACATTGCAGTATAAACAAGTAACTTTTGTGTCATCATCCTGTTTTATTTGGAAATGATTCCAGATTGAACTTGTACGTTTTAGAGGCGTCGCCATTTCCTTTTACAGAAAATAATAACAGTCCTCACTTCACTATGTGATTAATGAACAGTCAGCACTTCACTGTGTGAGAAATTAAACAGATAAAATCTCGAATAGCGACAACGTGGCGCAAAAAAAGTGAAAAACATCACATCAGTCAACCAAAAGTAAACAAACATTGCCGGCCGGCAGGCCGTCGATCATGTCGTAAACCGCGTTGCCAAGTAGAGCGTCGGAGTGGCACGGAGTGGCAACAGCGCGCGCGGGCGGCGGGCGGTCTCCCGCCTCGTTCATTCGGCGCGCTTTTTGAACTGTTTGATTTTAATATCGGTTGTTTTGTAATCGGCGATACCGATATATCGGTATCGGTATCGTTACATCCCTACTAATTACAATGATTTGAATAACCGAGGATATTTTATATCTCTTTACCGATTTTCATCAAGATTGGTTTAGTATAAAATATATAGTTTCGCTGCTTCGATGGTCTAGTAGTTAGCGTATACGCCTCTCCCCGCGAGGTCTCGTGTTTGATTCCCAGGTCGGGCAATGTGATTTTTTCAACTTTCCGTCAGGAAATTAACAATAGCAGCACGGAGTTAGGACTGTGCCTGGTGGATAGCGATAGGCTCACCCCCTATCCCATGGGACCTAAACATAACAGGTGAAATGTGGGTGTTGTATACCTCTGCCACAACTGTCATAACACACGCCGCCATGTCGTGACGCCACAATGTCATCACTGTCATAACAGACAGAATTAGCGAGACTGAATCGAATGATATTACTAAATCCATTCAGTTTGTCTTCTCTACGCGTTACAAAGGTCGCCAAACGGCCTCGGCGTCAAATATTGATAAAGGTAAATTCTAAATACGTCCCATTGTGGCGAGAAACAAGACGACTGCAAATACCATTAGATTCAAGTGTTAACTATATACATTAACATACAAGGTTTAAAATAATCAAGACTAAACATTATAAAAGATTCTGGTGATTCGGAATTTAGCGGCGGACTGAGCAACATGGTTGCCTAATTTGTATGCTAATTTGTCTATAACGTCTTTTTAAACAAAAATCATGCTGTTTCCATACGAATCTCATTAAATATAATTTATATTAACTGCAAAAAACACCCTATGTCCTATCTACCTCCATACCAAATTTGACTAAAATTGCTTTAGTTATTTAGGCATGAAAACAGACAGACAACTTTCGGATTTATAATATTAAGTTAGGATAGGATTAGCAGTGCCGGTTTTAGCACTACCAGCGCCCTGGTCCAGATTTATACGGCGCCCCCTAACTGCAATTCAAACCCATATGAAAAAAGGAAAAAGATATAATGAAATTACCATTTATTAAAAAAAATAAGCATTTATTTAAAATAAAAACTAATAAAATTTTACTTTTCTAGCCTTTCTGTCGGCGAACTCTTTTATTATTTTATAAAAATCGAGGTTTTCAGCAATTTCATTCTCGATTGACAAAGTTGCCAAGTTGAGTTCATTTCAATTGGAGTTTTTTTATTGTATTGGCTCCGATTTGAAGACTGCGTTCCATTCTAGTGTTGCCAACATAATGATTTTTTCGCTAAATTTAGGGAATTTACGAATAAGTCGCTCAATGAGCGAGAGAAAATAAAGGGGCGCCTGTGGTGCCCCTTTATATCCGGCGCCCTGGATTATTAAAGTGAACTGTACGCGTGCGTTTCGTAGTTAGTGTTATACACTATGAATTATGATATAGCACATTAAGATAAAAATCTGCATAGATATACTGAGATTTTTCTGATTGCGGTTCGTTTCGAGGGTTTGCGATTATAGCACGTGTTGTAATGATATGATAGTGACTCACTGGCATACGAGCGCGAGATAGATTATGTCGTCAATTTGTCATATTTTCCAATACAACATAGACAACAATATGACCAAAATGCGACACAATCTATCTCGAGTTCTTATGCTAGCTCGTCTCATGTTATACCTTGATTATTGATAAATATATTTTAGTTATATCGGGTCAAGGTACAGTACACTATTATTTCAATCCAATATGTATGGAAGAGCAGCCGGTAGAGTTTTAGAATAAAGTCACCCAAAAAATTACAAATAAACAAGCTGTACGAATTATGATAAGAACGACGTCATATGTTTCATCGATAAAAACACTATATAACAATTACAAAATGTTATAGTCAGGAGATGGTTCTTATGAAAGAGAAAAATGAGAAAATTGTGCAGAAATTAGGAAAATGTAAGAAAACTTAAACCATATAAAATTCTCTAATGATTTCCTAATGTAGCCTTATCACCTATATATTTTTCAATGTATTAATAATAATAATAATAATAATAAATATTCTACAACTCACACACAACGCCATATTATGGGGATTGCTATAATATTGACAAAATGCGTGCTGCAAATATCGTCAAAGGGGATTTTTTAAGGTATATAGAGGATATCCGAGTGCAAGGGTCATATTAAACTGGACGGCAACGCCTGTCGGCTCAACTAGTATTATCATATTTAAGACTATTCTCTTGTGATTTATTGTGAAACAATTAAAATAATGTTTATCACGTGTTAATAGCTAATATTGTATTAAGCCATCCTGATTATGCTATCGGTATTTATGAAGTGGCACAAAAAAGGCGTCCAACCGGATCCGTCGCATAGCAAGAAGAAAGTATGCATAATCAAATTAGGTAATATTTTATTTGATGAGAGTAGGTGATTTCATTCATTCAATCGTGGAGATTCCGATTTGATTAGATAACTTGTAACTAGTTTTTACTGTTAGTAGTAGGCACTAATGAATGGGATTCTTTTGTATAATTGGTACATGAACTCACCAAAGGCAGAGAGAGAGACATCGATGTTACCAGAATTAAATATTTTACATCCCTTATTTCACTGATCTTGAGATTTACGTTATATGGACGTATATATGGAAAGCCCTTTATACCTACGCAAAAGAATGGTGTCTGTTTGTATGACTTTCACCAAAAATTACCTTTTATTTACATCATTATTTTTTAACCGATCAGATAAAGAACCTCGTGAGGTTACATTGAAACCGTGCAATAACACTACCGCTGAAATCCCTTCTATCATGTCCATCCTAAGGTTACCTGGAAGAGATCACGTCAAGCGATAAGGCCGCCCTTAGCACGCTATAATTTTATCTATTTATCTTTATGTTTGTTATAAATTCTGATTTTACTTAAACAGGGCATAAGACTCACCCCAGTAGATTCCTTCGGCTTGGGCACACCCAGATGCTCGTACGCGAAGAGTGAGTGCTCCATAAGTCTGTCATAGCTGATGTTCACGGGGACTATGGTGATGTCTGTCACCTCGTGCGCGAACAGAGGCATCAGGCTCATGGATAACATACCTGTGGATATATATAATACTTTAATGGGATGATTATGTTGAAGCTGTTTAGAGAAAATTATCTGATGCCTTGTTGGATCTGCCTACTATGTCCGCATATACTCCAACACGTAAGGGTCCAAAAGTAGTGTTAAGGTGGTTTTATACCGGCGAGGCGAGAAGTAGATGGGATGGAGATTTTTTAAAAAAAGCGACATCCGTATTTCGATTCGCTCCTGTGTCGCGGGTGTGTTCAAAAACATACATTTCACACACACAAAGCACACCCAGAGTCAGAACAAATCTATGCGGATCACAAAAAGATTTGTCCCATGTGGGGAGCGAACTCACAACACTAGCGTAGTTGAAAGCGGCGAGGCGACCGCTTTATCCACTACACCAACCGTGCACTCCAATTGAAAACACGCTGCACGTTTTACAACACGCCGTCATCCAGCTAGCGATGTAACGCGTAAAAAGTAAATAAATACTCTAGCAATAAATTTCAATATCGAGCTAACAAGTATTTTTATTTCCGCCGGCTTGTGCTAGGTCGCGACGCCACGCATCAAAGCTGATAAATACGCTTTTTCTATATCAATAAAGTTCAATATTGCACGAACACATATTTCAATTCACGCCGCGCACATCCACGCCACGCTTACTTTTTACACCAAAGATTGGCAGGGCGAGGACGGAAATTTTGCTATGCAAATTTAAATTTTCGCTCTGCTCTACTACGCTACGCCTAGCCGGTATAAAACCACTTTTAGCCTAGAGCCGCTAACTTCACGGTAGTGTTAATCAAGGACCCTCCATGCGAGGGTTGCAACTTGCAGTCCAGGAATGTATAAAGTAAATGCAGATGTAGTTGCAGGTATGTACGGGTATACGCAAATTAAAATCCACTTTAGTTGTACTCACAAAGATATCGGAGATCAGACTTTGGGAATATAGAGCTCCTAACATCAGTGCTGTAGTTATCAGAATAAGGCGGATAAATGCCGGCTTGTCGAAAAGTGCATATTTAAACTTTTAAACTATTCTTAGAGTACATACAATGTGTATTTATTATATTTTGTGTATAATGTTTCAAATGCAAATAAGTATGGTTATGACTTATACGGAGTTATACGCCAAACGGCATATGTAAATACCGAGTTATTGACTCATTTAGCTCAAATGCATTGCAAACACATTGTTCTAACGCGGTTTATGAATTTAGAAATAGATGTCATTTCTGAGCAGGGTTCAAATTATCAAGATATATATTTTTTTTGATAATATTACAATAATTTTGGTATAATTATCAATAATGATTAATTACTTTTCACCACACCAGCACGAAAAAGATCGTTTGCTTGCCAGAATTCAGTGAGTAAAAACCGTTTTTACTCACTAGTGAGGCAAAGTGATTCAAATTTCGAAACACAAAATCCTTCCAATGAATAGGCGCTGGAAAAAAACAAACAGCCACCATGTAGGTTAGTAATAAACATTGACATAAATTTTATTAAATAATTACATACGATACGTTTTAATTATTTTAAATTATATAAATACGCGCTTATTTAGTATTTTAATGGTTTTATATTCGTGATTGACCATTAAATTAATTAAAATCAGGTACTTAATATTAGACTCTAAATAAATGTTACGGAACGAATTTCCGAACGCACGATTTAAAAAAAAAGTCTGTGTCTGTGTCAGTCATCGCGGGCAACTATAAATTCTTTTCAGTTTATGTTTAATTGTTTACTGGAACTTTTTAACAAAAAAATAGTGAATCCAGTGATAAAGAACTTTGTGGAACTCCAAAAGTGTTGCGACAACTTGCTTCTAACACAGAAGTTTGCTTTTTTACCAGAAAAATCAGGTGAAAAGTACACGTGAGTAGTTTTTGAAAGCGTACGACATATTTTAATTAGTGCCGACTTACAAAAGGCCCTAAAAGGCATTCTGAATTGGTATTACTGTCGTATTTCATGGAATTATTCCAGGTTAAGCAATCGAGTACAAGTTAATTTAAATCTTAATATTTTCTCACTGGAAGAGGTGAAAAGTTTTGTATGCCCCGTAAGAAAAATTTAATTTCCAGTTCGTGACCTCTTAAAATCTTTCGCTTGCGAAGTAGTCTTTATTAAAATCACTCGCTACGCTCGTGATTCAATTTAAGACTACTTCGCAAGCTCAAGATTTAAAATTGGCACTCACAACACAATAGAAATATAAACTTTTTCTCACTTGTACCATAAATAACTATTGTCTTCTTTTTTTCCTACATTTCACCAATAAACCACTTCGTGCACAAATTGTGGCTAAATACAATAATATTTTATTTCTCGGTATATTAAATGAATTTATGCAACACTTGTCGAGTATTGTCGACAAACCCGAACAGAAAACGAAATTTGACACTTAATTCATATGGATACATACGAAAGCGTCAAATTGCGTCAGTATACGATACACGTCAGGAGGGGTGGAGGGGTTGAGGTGTCGAGGGTTGTATTACAGTTCTTTATATATATAAAATATTTTTTATATATAAAGAACTGTAAGAACTGAACTTTTTTTTTTTTTTCTTTTATTTTGGGTTTATTTAACAAGATAAATATCATGATGAAGATTGCCTCGACGGTCTAGTGGTTAGCGTATTTCACCGCTAGGTCTCGCGACCAATTCCCCAGTTAGGCAAAATGGTATTTGTGAACTTTCCTTTAAGAAATTCAGAGTTGGAATTGTGTCCGGTGGAAGGCGATAGGCTCACCCTCCATCGCATAGGACCTAAACATAACAGGTGAAATGTGGGTGTTGTACACCGATGCCACACCAGGTAATATAGACATGATGTTATGTTATGTAATTAACATGATAATTGTCTGACAATCAACAGTAAACTATTCAAGTTTATTTCAGGGTTGAACTCACCATATTTAGGCGGCATGCTCTTATTGCTCCTACTCCTCGTCCCCTCGAGGAAGAACTCGATGGGCGAGCAATGCTTGGCCACGACAGTACGCACGTACTGCTTCAGCGTGGCGGCGTACAACGGAGCACCTACCAGCGTGCGGCGGATGTAGAAAGCACCGGTCTCCCGCATGCGGCGGCCTAGGACCGCCATTGAGTAGAAATCTGAAAATATTATATTGATAAATTGAAAGTAATAAATAAAATACAAGTAGAAATTTATGTGAATACTGAGGGCAAGAAACTAGTTCTAAAAAATAGAAGTTTACGTCCGTGGTGTTTTTGTAGCCAAAATTAGGTAAAACGCTAGAATTATTCACAGGATATTTATATATTTACTTTAAAAATAAAATAAATATTGAAGAGGGATCCCATACAACAGACTTGTTTTTTTAATGGTACGGAACCATTCTTACGTGAATCCGACTCGCACATGGCCGGTTTTAGGGTTCCGTATAACCTACAAGGAACCCTTATACTATCGCCTAGTCCGTCTGTCTGTCTGTCCGAGGCATTAGCGTCGAAACCGTAAGTGTTAAAATTCTAAAACGCATGTATATGACAGGGATGTTATGGATATTAAATTTCGGATACGGATTGGCTACGGATAAGAAGATTCATAATAAAATAAATAAATAAATAATAAATTGTTTATTCTCTCTTCACAAAAGATGTTATAATTAGGTTTGATTGAAGAAATCTGTTTATTTACCTTATGTGAGAGACTGGTGCCTGATGTAGGTTTTGAGTAAAAACCTGTGTTACAGGTCACCAGTATTATTATTATAGGTACCGGTTACGTATTCGGATGTGGATATTCATTAATTTCGGATTATCCGTTAGTTTCGTATAATTTTAATTCGAAATAGTGAGCATAACACTTTTTTATTACCATTGCAAACACGTAAGATTTAAAAAGCACAATTTTACGGCGCGGCAAAGGTAATAATTCAAACAATGAGTTAATTTATGTAGAACTAGCGACCCGCCCCGGCTTCGCACGGGTACAATGCTGATACTAAATACACTACAGAAAAACTGTGAACGTTGTATATAAAAACACAGCGGCCCGCTCCGGATTCGCACGGGTATATAATATATAGCCTATGTCACTCACTGAAAAAATGATTAAAATCGATCCAGTAGTTTGATTTATTCATTACTGCCCGTGGCCCGCACGCGTTAAATTTGGAGTAAAACAATTCCCCCTTTCTATGCATGTATTATACATAAAAACCTTCCTCTTGAATCACTCTATCTATTGGAAAAAACCGCATCAAAATCCGTTGCGTAGTTTTAAAGATTTAAGCGCACATAGGGACAGAAAAGGCGACTTTGTTTTATACTATGTAGTGATATGTGCAGTTATTGAATTCAGGATTATCATATTGTACATGGAGTTACCTGCTAACATTCTAACATTCATGCAAAATTGAGGTTACTGTTAATGCCATGGGATAGGGCTCTCGGAAGATATTATTATTTATTTATAGCATGTCACACTAGCAGCTATTAAGCTGATGCGTGTTTGTTTTGCGATTTGGAGAATTGTTCAAGTTGGTTTTTAAAACTGTTTAAGCTGGGTGCATTTATCACAATTTCTGGGAGTTTGTTCCACGCTGCTTCTACACGATTCGGCAAGAAGTGTCTCAGATGGTTTCCTTTGTGTGGTTCTGTACACAGTTTAAGTGAATGTCCTCTGAGGTGTTTATTCTCGTTTAGACTGTACAAATTCTGTATCCCAGGAACATTGTAACAACCGGAGAGTATCTTGTATGTTCCAATAAGACTTCCTCTATGTCTGCGAGACTCTAGCGTTGTGACAAAATTGATTTTGGTTATTTATCCTAAAGATTTCTGATAATTTATTACCTAGGGTAGTCCGATTAAGGAATTTTTCAAATAGTTTAAAATTTAGGTAAAAACGATTTTCTCTTCAGAAAAGTCAGCAGTAGGTTGGAGGCAATAAGCTGGCGCTGTTCGGTACGTGTCAGCAGAATAGAACTAGAATTAATCAATCTGTGGTACGATATGCCTCCAAGATAAGGAAATGGTAATGATGTTTTGCTTTAATAAAGTTTAGCGAATTAACAATATTATTATGTCTCTATGTCGCATCCACCCTTTATAATATATTTCTTTTCAACAAAGATTAAGAATAACCAATATTATAATTATAATGTATTTATTTTTACTTTGCCACTTCTATTGGATAAAAAGGCCTGTGGTGATATATATATGATATTTTTGCATTTTATTATTGTTTGTTTGTCTGCTCGTTTGTTTTGAAATGGGGTTGTTCAGGAAGTGGGGGTGAAATCCTCATAACTGGGGAACAGCCTCAAGATGTTTTAAATCGTTTTATTATAGAAAAATAAACTCTCTGTAGGTACAGTTAAGGTTGAAAATTTTAAGTATGGAATATTTTATAATTCTGTCCTTATGTTGGGTGAAGTTAGTTAAGTTGGTGTCATTAAGTAGATCTTACCCATACCAGCAGCCACACCTGGGAAGTCTATGTCGTAATGATAGCACAGGTATGTCATGAGGCAGAAGTCAGCATAGCTCCTATGGGTAGGCAGGAACAGCACTGGATTATTGCCCATCATTGACTTCAGCTAAAAAAAATACACAAGTTAAAATTATATAGTTCCATGTACCAATTTTGTGCATTAATTTTAAAAATAAATAAAATTTAGGATTTAGCCACATTGTAAAATTTTATTTGGATTTCTGTATGTCAATTAAATATATGTAAATTCAAATATGTATCCTACCAATCATTGTGATCATCATCACCCGCCATCTGCCCTTATCCTAACCTCTTTATTATATATATAATGTATCCTACTAATATTATGGCATTAAATAAACTCTTTGGACAGCATTATTATCTTTCTTTTGTCTTCACAAGACATCCATCACCATACTAAGAAACAGTTGAAAAAGATATGGGACCGGCAGGATTTGAACCTGCGACCTTACTGCACACCGGGCAGCCGCTCTTAGCCATCCAGCTACGATCGCCTCTTACCGGCACCCTAAATCTCTCAACTGTATGATACGTCATTTCGTGACGTCACATTCATCCATTTGTTCCTATCTTAAGTAGGATATATCATGTTATTATTTAGGTAAACATATTAAAACACTGATAGACCTTCGAATTTTAACTTTTACTTTGTCTTTAAGTACTCTTTTGGGATATACATAACTAGATGTATATGTTTTATTCTACATACATTCACAGAGATAAATCCATCTACAATTCTACATTCAAATAAATATTCTTACATTCAAAACAGCTGTTTCATTGACAAACATTTTTATCTTCATCATGAAGGATATCTTCAGAAAAACGACTCCCATCCATCGGATGACATGTATCTTCTTATCCAGGCCCATCTCTTCTAGGTAGTCTTGTACTTCCTGCTGCAGCTTTGCTTTGCTCACTCCACTTCTTGAGCATTCCTGTGAGGGAAGTGAATGGGATAAAGCTGAGGCTAAAGAGCTAGATGTTACAGTCAAATTTATTCATAATTATGTTGTTTGAACCTTATAATACTAATAATAAGATTTGTAAGGCATAGTTACATGCTTTGATATTTGATAGGTTTGACATAGCTATTACAATTATAGAAGAGTTCCATCACTCTTCTATTAATAAGCGAATCGTCAGGCAAGTTTGATACTCGATAAAATTTATAATTGCATAAAACTCAGCTATCTACTACTACAGCAATATGAAGGTAGATAAAATAGAATATTAAAAACAATAGTATATTTTTTTCTCTATGCAACTATAAGAAACACAGTAGTAAAATGTATGTATGTCTATTATAGTTTAAGTTTAAATTTTAGTGAATTTATCAAATATTTTCTTGTATTTATATCACATACTTTGGATCTGAAATATGTTGTTGTTTGCAAGGTTAAAAAGTGATCATTATATATTATTATTATAGAATATCTGAGTACTCTAGGTTATTATTAGACTATACTTAAAATGAAAAAAATCCATCATTAACATAGGAAAAAACCTTTTTTTTAACATTTAATTGTTATAAGACATTTGTTTGATAAAAGAAACTTCCTAAATCAGTTAATTTAAGTGATTTACAGTCCAACCTAATCCACATGACTTCAATCAGTAATGAGCATGAAATTACATTTCGTTATACACTTACGGCTTCTATGATAGCATCTAAATAAGTAGAACTAGAGGCTATATCTTTGAGATCTTGCGGTGAGCAGTATCGGTCCATAATTTGTGTCCTTTGAGGGTGCCAGTTACGAGACATGAAACTAAAGATGCCCGACTGAGTCCTCCTCGGCTCCAAAATATCAACAAAGTTCACTTGTTCACACATTTTTACTGATTTAGAGAATGTTTTACTAAAAATTAGCACATAACTTAACAAAATTTTTCATAGGACGGTCTTAACTATTTCATGTATGACGTTTTAATTTTTGTTAAACACTGTGTTTGATTTAGCGGTAGAATGCATTAAAATAATTATATAAAGCAAGTTTCTTTAAAATTAAATAATTAATTTGATCAGCTCGCCTGTCTCCCCGATCCAATAAATATCAACTGACAGCAGTGACAGCGAACGCAAGCAGATTAACAGCTATCCCAGCTATCACGACCATGCGTTGACAATGACAAATGACAGATCTCTATGTCAGTGTTGCAAGTTCAATCCCTACTAATATTATAAATGCGAAAGTTTGTGAGTAAGGATGTATGTTACCATTTTATTAAAAAACTACAACATCGACTTTGATGAAATTTCGCACCTACTACCGGCTACCTTTTATCGATATACCACGCGGGCGAAGCCGCGAGCAGAAGCTTGTTTATTATAAACCAAACCAAAATGTATCTTAAATTTACATAGTGATTTTTGATTAGACGGTTTATCACAAAACTACTGTACCGATTTTAAAATAATGTAACGGATATACTCAGAAACAGTTAAAAAAATTATGGGACAGCCAGGATTTGAACCTGTGACCTTCTACACACCGGGCACCGGCTTGCTTTAACCAACCAGCTACGGACGTCTCTTGCCGGGACCCTAAATTTTTCAAATGTTTGTTACGTAATTTTGTGGCGTCACGTTCATCCATTTGTTCCTATCTTAAGTAGGATACAAACCAACATGGCGAAGGAACATTCAGCACAAATGTTGTACAGAATGAACGCGTACCTTATTTCAACTTCTTAATGATCATTTTTATAACATAATCAATCCTGGTATAACAACAGGAAGTAAATTGAATTAGGGGAATTATATTCGAATACATTTACTCAGACTTCTCTCTACGTTATTGATCTCGTATATTTTATTCTGTATTGTCCGTCTTCCGAGACTTTTTCCAATTACATTGGGGTCGGCTTCTTTTTTGTTATTGACCGAAATTATCGATGATTTGCAATAGATAGATAAAATATTCGTGGTGCAATTCTGTGAAGGAAACGGTTGGTTTCGAAATTTTAGTGCATCCTTATCCCATATAAATACAGGCGATATTTGATTGACGGAAATTAAATTTCGTTTGATTCTATTTATAAAATATTATACTTGCGGGTTTTAGGTACTACTAACGCTCACATAAAAATGTTTCTATGATTAGGCTAAAATTTAATAAAAAAACGTGTTAGGGTTTTATACACTTTATTTAAACATAATTTTCATGTAGAAATCTCACTTAATACGTATATATTTAGCACCAAGGCAGATAAAAAATCAAAAATAGTTCACAATTGACTTTACAAAGTTCAAAAATTATGTTTTTTAATTTTAAAACGTATAAATAGGTTCAAATTTTGTTATGGCACGCTCTTCTCTTTATTATAATTTTGTTATGGCACGCTCTTCTTTTTATATCTCACTAATTTTGCGCAACAGGTGTGCATACGCCGAGGTTATAAACCTCGGTCTTTTCCATTCAATGCTTCAATAAATGGCGTATCCGTCCGGCACGGCCCAGAGAATGGTAACGTGCATTTCAATACAGTTTAAGTACTTATTCGTCTTAGCAAGACGTAAAGATATACTATAACGGATGTGTCCAGTTGCCGCGTACTTTTGAAGCAAGCTTGCTTGTTTCTTGGGCATTTATTAGGAATGCATTTCTCACTCAAAATGAGAAATCAGTTCCTGTTTGGCAACACACCTCTTATTAAGCATATTCTAATCATACCCACTTTCGTATATCAATCTTTGCTCCTTGGGAGAAGTCAGACATGATATATCACTTCGAACCCTGTTCTAATTTACCACAATCAGTCCTTTACCTCGTCATACATATGCCTATTACTTTTTCAGACACTTTCATAAACTTTTCGATACTATTTGATGAAGTTTTTAACTTAATCTGAATTGTCAAAGAAGAGCATCCTGAAAATGTATATCGTGTATATAAAACTAGGATATGGAATAACCTTGGTTCTATAATATTCCTGTATTCATTTCGCGTCAGTTCTTCATAAACATGGATACTGAGCGAAATAAATGCACAATAGTTGGTTGCGACTCCAGAGCGTGTTTCTTCCGTTTGACATTAAGAAGTCAGTATTGTTGTTACAGTTACATATTTTTTATATTGCACAATTTATACAATATAACTTTATTTATTTTGGTCTCACTTTTCATTTTATTTATATAAAGTGAGCCACCGGCATCGGATGGAGGGACCAAGCTGTCGGTGGGCTCCAAGGGACACCAGAGACAAGAACCTCCTAACACCGGTGTTGTTTCGAGTAACACAGTCAGACCCTTACCCAACGCGAGTCTGTTTTAATAATTTATTTATTTATATTTAGTTTAGGTGTTGGTCCAAGAATATAATGACTACCTAGCTATTGGCCGCCATTGCCACAAATATACATCATCTAATTTTAGAGAGCACATGATCCTTTGCCATCCGGTATATTTTTTGGCTTCATTGGATTCCTATTATCATAATAAATCAGAATATAGAAAAAAATATAAATGCCGAAACGTTGACGTTTTTAATACTCGATTTTAGGACAAGTTTTTGTTCAATGTTTTCAACAAAACAGGCGCTGGAGAGGCAACTTTACACTTACAAACTTACAACTACTATCTTATAGGTACGCTTAAACATTAAACAACATTAATTAAAAAGAAATAAACGGTAACAAAAAGTCAGCAAAGTAAAATAATACCTACTACAAAATTGTACCAAAAAGTATAGCAATGGCAAAAAAAATACTAAAAAAAACACACAAACGAAACATACACATAACACACAATACATTAAAAACCGGTCAAGTGTGTGTCGACCCACTAGCAGTTTAGGGTTTAGTAGTCGGCCGTTACGGTAAATTATATAATTATTATGGTAAATTCAACCATTTTATGAAATCACATTTTTTTATGCTTTTTGTGCCTAACATCGACATCTAGTTATTGAATTGCGATGTTTTTCGTTTCACGTGTTAAACTTACAATCTACAGGACACATCGAAGAACATCATCTACTAACATTTATATTCCTACCCACATTTAAAACACATACAAAAATATCTTATACTACAGAATGTTTTGAAGTCCTACCACAGTTACACATGAAATATATTATAAGGGCATGACGCCGTCTTAAAACGTATGAAATAAAGTCTTATTTGGATACTTTTCATTGAAAACTTATTGTGCAAAAAAATACTTTTCTGATGGACCTCCAAATAATCCGTGAAGTAAAGAAATATACCGTTCGAAATTTCTTATATCTAGATTTGGTTTTTTTTTATTCTTACACACTATACATAATTCACGTCCTTATCCCACCGGGGTAATGACAAAACCCAAATAAAAAAAAAAAAGACTGCCAGATCCAAGTTTTGCCAAATCGTTATTTTTACGGAGGTATAATAATTGACGATGGTTGCCTTACTTTTTCGTGTCATTGTTATTGGAAATCTTCATTTCAGCGAGCATCGGTCTGAGTTTACTGATAAGTTCCCTGCTGCTCTCGTCGTTGTGTACCTCGGCGGAATCGAACCCGAGGTAAGTGCCGAGGTCCCGGCACTTCTGCATGTACGTGCGCCATTTGATGTCCTTCTCCAAGCAGAGTGGGTTGCCTATGATGACGACCTTCGCCTTCGCTCTGGTTATGGCGACGTTGAAGCGCTGAAAACAATAATTTATGTAAGGCTGAGTTTCCATTGAAGCGGAGCGGATCTTATTGCCCATTCACAGGGCTTGAAACCGTGTAAGTCCACTTCGCTCCTCTCAGCCCTGCTTCGGTGGACTTCAAAGAAATCAAATGAACGCGCGGCCCCGAGCCAGGCAGAGTGGAGTCGAGCGGTGTGGGTTGGTACGGACTGACTGAAAACGTGATTCGGCCCTCCGCTTCAATGGAAATGCAGCCTTACGTTTTTTGTACCAATAGATTAATCACTTAAAACTTTCTTCTAATTTATATTACACGATCACATTGCGCCATGCTGGTCCGTATGCATGAAGATAAAGTTTTGCAACATCCAAAGATTTGTCTCGCCAAGACTTGTTTCATGTCTGCGTGCGCCACGTTAGACAGATATATGATTTCTATAGTAGTTATATTTTCCACAAAAGGAAGTTAATAGGTACCTTGTCATCGACGAGGAATCCGAGCTGGAACTTGGCGTCGAAGTCGAGCAGATTGCAGTTGGCGCGCACGGTGGAGATGATGATGACGCGTTTCTCCTTGCCTTGGAATGCCTCTACCGTGCCCACCTCTATCTTGTCATAACGTAAGTCACGCAGCATCTTCTTTATTTGATATACCTGAAATATACAATTCATTTTATAAAATTGACAAATTTCGGCTACAGGGGCCAATCTCAAATGTGTGCGACATGTTATAGTGCTCAAACGTCTGCGTGTAACACAAAAGCACTCTCTATTCCCTCACTTTCATAGCCCTCGGGGACGGAACGACCGACACCAAACAACCACGGGACTGTAAACACCATCAAAGTCCTGTCTCCGGGCAGATATGTGGTTTAATTTTATATAATAATAATAGCAGCCCTGAATCTAATACATGTCCCACTGCTGAACTCGGGCTTCTTCTCATGATAAGAAGGGTAAGACCTTAGTCCACCACGCTGGCCAAGTGCGGATTGGTAGACTTATTTCATGTCTACAAACCCCATATGGGACAGAAATATGATTTTTATAGTACATAGTTATTAAATCACAAGTCCTAAATACTTATATCTTAGTGCATTAATTTAAAATTGCTACGAGTAATTTTTTAAAAAAAAGCCTACTAGTAATTTGCAAACGCAAAATAAAGTATTTAAGAAAACCCCCTTCAGCTAAGCTTTATTCGCTTGTGTTAGGAGGAAGTTCACGACCGTGGTGTAACCTGGATTCGAACCCTCGACATCTCGATCGTAAGACCGATGCCTTATTCATTGCGCCACGGCTTAAGATGTTCATGAGTTTTTACCTGTCTGATATATGGTGTCACAATGCCAATGTCTTCCAAAAGAACCTTGTGCTTCGTCACCAACGCTTGTATGTACTGTTTTACTATGTCACATTCTTGAGAGTTGAAGTAACTGTAAAGAGAAAAATAAATACATACTCCGTATAGTAGCTTGAAGTTCGAGCAAACAAAGATGTTTCAAAGTTCAACTTCTTTCTTTAAAAATAATAATTATGATGACGAAGATTCATTATATTCTTTTTAACCGACTCCGAAAAGGAGGAGGTTCTCAATTCATCTGTATTTTTTTTATGTTTGTTACCTCATAACTTTCGACAGGGCGAAGCGATTTAATGATGCTTTTTTTTTAATTATAAGCTGGTGCTTCACATATGGTCCCATTTCAACTTGGTCCAGTTGTGACAATGGCACCCATGAGAAAACCATATAAGTCTAAAATTATTGTAATTAAAGTTGTTTTTTTTTGGATAATTATTTTCTATTGACTTCATTATTGCGACTTCTGGCGTTTTATCACATGTAACCATTTTTTTTTGTCTTTGCGCTGTAAAAGGTGTGAGTAATAAATATGACGGCTAACTGGATAGTGTCAGCAAGAATAACGCATACTACAACAAGTTATAGGGATCTCGTGCGGATGGTAAGCCAGTCCTTACCTGGGAGACTTGCCGACTTTCTGTTCCTTGGACAAGATGCCGTGGAACACCGTGGCCTTACTCTGTTTCTTTTCACCCAAGATGTCCACGTCACTCAGGTAGTCCGTAGCGGCTAATGCCTGTAAATATAATTACATAATAATATATTAAATATGATAAATAATTTAACGTAGTGTTTAAATAACTTCGCTATTATTTAAGTCATTTCAGTGGTTTAACTTTAGCTTAATAAGCAGATTTGACGACCGGATGGCGGAGTGGGTAGTGTACCTGCCTGCGACGCCGTGGTCGCGGGTTCGATTCCCGCTTAAGACAAATCTTTGTGTGCATGAACATGGGGGTTTGTCTTAGTCTGGGTGTTTCTATGTATAATAAGTATTTATTTACAAAAAAAAGTATATAATTATTTGTTGTTCTAGTACCCATAGTACAAGCTCTGCTTAGTTTGGGACTGGATGGCGTTATGTGTAAGTTGTATTTTTTTTTTTTTTATTTATTTATTTCCTTTCGAAAAGCTGGCTATCAACTTGCTAGATAACACAACACAACATCACGCATAGGTGGACAGCACCAACATTTCACCTGTTATGTTGAGGTCCCATGGGATAGGAGCCTATCGCCATACACCAGGCACAATTCCAACTCCGTGCTGCTATTGTAAATTTCCTGACGGAAAGTTCACAAATGACACTTTACCCGACATGGGAATCGAACCTGAGACCCTAAGGTGAAAGGCAGTTACACCATCTCGCTAGATATCTCAAACATATACGTCATACAATATTATGGCGGTTCTTGATTCGGCATTTTTGGTCAAATATTAGACAAATGCGATTAAGGAAAATTAGACTATATGACTATAAGGGTAAGAGTGATTTTGCTTCGATTCAATAATACTGACCCTGAGTTGTCCTTTGTAGAACAGCTTGTCGGGAATATCGAGGATCTCCTTGTTGGAACGGAAGTTGTTCCTCAGCATCACCACGTAGTTAGGATTGTTCTTCTCGTGGCTATACATCGGAAACGTGTTCATTAGACGTTCCATCAGAGATGTGCCTGGAGCAATCCATGCGAAATGTTATACATACTTTATAAAAGAGAACAAAGTGTATGGTATCGCCCCGTACTGGGTTGTGAAGGTCTGATTGTAGTCACTCTATGTAAAATACTAAGCATGAAACATTGAAATATTCAGCGGAATACGATACACTGAAAGCTGGAACGAATTTTGACATGCCACCAAATGCTTGTTATTTGATTAATATTTTTTAGTAACAATGACTTTATAATGACATTGCACTAATTGAGACATTAATTATGATTATTATTTATTCATTGATATTTAATTGCCGCAATGTCATTTTATGATAATTATTATTTTATATTCTTTCTCATTATAATTGTTTTGTTATGTTATTGTAATATTTTTTATTGCTATTTATATTTTATTACAAATTTTTGTAATGACGTAATTATTATAATCAATAAATGTCTTTATGAGCTGACCCGAATGTAATTAGTATATTAGCGTCATGGCGACGAATGTGGAATTAGGAACACATACCAAGTCCAATGGTGCTGGCACTGTGCGAAATAACGACAGGCCCGAGCTGGTGCGGATCACCCGCCAGCACCAGTCGTCCGTTGGGCGCCAGGAGTCCCCCCAGGGGGATGAGGCAGGCTGGCTCACTCGCCTGCGCCGCTTCGTCGATGAACAAGTGCGTTATGTGGCGGTCAGATTTCATTGCCACTACTTGTCTGCAACAACAAAACATTCAATTATATTATTCTAATAGTGACGCCGGTAAGGGCAGCGACAGCTGAATGGACCTCCGGTCTGAAAAGTCGAAGGTCAGGTTTCAACCCTAGTTACGGCACATACTTCAATACATCACCAATAAATTGTCAAGATTCATCTTTTGAAGATACATTCATGCGTATTTATCATGAAAATTATCACTGATGTTGACTACTTGCATTCCTAAGAGTGCTTTAAAAGTACGCGAGTTCGAGTCTGTGACAAATCTACCAATCTGCACTTAGCCAGCATGATGGATTATGGTCTAACACTGTTATTCGTGAGACATGCTTTGTGTTTATGTAGGTATACATAATAATCAGAGCTCGGAATTAGGTAGAGTTAATTATGTACTTGCATCGAAATGTTGATATTAATGTGGACCTTCCCGGGATTTCTAATGGACAATGCCGTGTGGCCAACCATATTACGAATAAATAATAATAAAAACCTCAACGATAGACAAATAAAACAAAGATAATTTTAAAAATTAGGACTAACAGGACATCTAACATTGTACGCAGATGACACCTGCCTTTTTTATTTTGATAACTGTATACATTCTATTGTGTCTGACGCTCAGAAAGACCTAAATGTACTAAATGAATGGTTAAAACACAACTTGTTAACGATAAATACATCAAAGACATCTTACATGCTTTTTGCCGCTAAAAATAAACCTATACCCGACTTTTCACCCCTTTTCATAAACAATGATGTTATTAAACGCTCTCACCAAGAAAAATACCTAGGGTTATGGTTAGACGATAAACTTACATGGAAGCCGCATATAGATCACGTCAAAACCAAATTAATGTCAGTTCTGGGAGCTTTACGTAAAATAGCCAACTGTATTCCAAATAAAGTTCGACTTATTATATTTAATTCTCTAGTAAAATCTCATTTAGAATACCTTATTGAAATATGGGGCTCTGCAGCTAAATCTAACTTGATTCCTTTACAAAGAACTCAAAACAAAATTATTTAAGTATTATTCCATTATCATTATCTTACTCCTACAAAGCTTTTGTATGAAAAATCTAAACTATTCAACCTCACACAACTATACACATATTGTACATGTATCTTAATCAAAAATATTACTACTAATTCCATTCAGTCTAATATACAGCTACATAAAAAAGAGTTACCATACAATTTAAGAAACAAAAATAAACTACAGCTGAGTGATGCACGAACGAACTATGGAAAAAGAACGATATTGTTTGAGGGAGCACAACTGTATAACCGGTTACCGAACGAACTAAAGGAGTGTAATGATGTAAACATCTACAAAAGTCTACTTAAAAAATATGTAAGCACAATATCGCTGTAATTTAACTTAAATTTAAGATAAATCTAGTAATGTTAAGTGAATAACACTAATTGTATCTCATTTTAAGTAAAACTGTAAGTTTTTTATGAGAAATAAAGATTCTTTAAACATAATTAACATACAATTTTATTTTGTGCGAACTACAAATGTGGCAACATCGCGCGTATTGGAATTTTGCATCTTCGGACATCCGATGTCATTGATGTAAGTTTGGCAACGTCGCGCGTGCAGTAGTTTAAATTGTGTAAAAGTAAATAACTTTTTTTTTAAAAAATCATGGTATATTTTTCTGCTCTTTAAAATTAATCTCGGGATTTGAGGTATATCCACTCTATTTTTTCGCTGTATGAAATCAGTGTAAGTACATGAATAACTCGACCTAATTCCGACCTCTGATAATAATACATCATTATACCGGGCTGCTATTATTATAATTTCATTCTACTAGTCTATCGTGTGTAGAGCTCGTGGCTGAGTCGACACCGCGCGGACGGATCGATCTCGCAGGTCAAGCAATGCTTGCCGCGGTCGGCCGTGGATGGGTGATCTTTAACATAACGAGTCTTCCTCCGTGCCTCGGAGAGCACGTTACGCCGTCGGTCCCGGTCACCATTAAAACATCTATGGCAGTCGTTACGGGTAGTCAGAGGCCAGAAAGTCTGACAACTAGTCTAACAATAGTTATTTATGGTACAAGTGAGAAAAAGTTTATATTTCTGTTGTGAGTGCCAATTTTAAATCTTGAGCTTGCGAAGTAGTCTTGAATTAAATCACGAGCGTAGCGAGTGATTCTAATAAAGACTACTTCGCAAGTGAGAGATTTAAGAGGTCACGAACTGGAAATTAAATTTTTCTTACGCGTTACATACAAAACTTTTCACCTCTTCCAGTGAGAAAATATTAAGATTTAAATAAACTCGTACTCGATTGCTTAACTTTGGATAATTCTATGTAATACGACAGTAGAGAATACCGATTCAGAATGCGTTTTAACGCCTTCTGAAAGTCGCCACTTATTAAATATGTCGTATGCTTTCAAAAACTTCTCCCGTGATTTTTCTGGTAAAAAGCAAATTTCTGTGTACTAGCTTCTAACTTGCTTCTACTAGCAAGTTGTTTCAACTATTCTGAAGTTCCACAAAGTTCTTTATCACTTGATCCACTTTTTTTTTGTTAAAAATTGTAGTCAACAATAAAACATAAACTGAAAAGAATTTAAAGTTCCCTGCGATGAATGACACTGACACAGACACACTTTTTTTTTAAGAATGCGTTTGGAAGTTTGTTCCTTAACATTTATGTATAGAGTCTAATATTAAATACTTAATTTTTATTAAATTTAATGGTTAATCACGAATATAAAAACATTAAAATACTAAATAAGCGTGTATTAATATAATTTAAAATAATTAAAACGTATCGTTTGTAGTTTTTAAATAAAATTGATGTCAAACAACAAAACAGCCACCATGTAGGTTATAACCTACATGGTGGCTGTTTTGTTTTTATTAGCGCCTATTCATTGGAAGGATTTAGTGTTTCGAAATTTAAATCACTTTGCCTCACTAGTGAGTAATAAGCGTTATTACTCACTGAATTCTCGCAAGCAAACGATCTTTTTCGTGCTGGTGTGGTGAAAAGAGTATTGTATTATCTCGTACTGGGTTGTGGAGCTCTGATGGTAGTCCACGTAAAATACTGATTTACAACTTGATCCATTAGACTAGAAGCCGACCCCAATTTATTGATTACAGAGTCTATACTAATGTTATAAAAAAGGCAATCTTTTGTTTGTTTTTTTTTTTATACTACGCCCACAGCGAACGAACGTGTAGTCCACCTGATGATAAGTGGAGTACAGGCCATGGACATCAACAATTCACAAAAGCAGATTATAGATGCGTCGCTGCAGCTGAGGACTACGGTGTTATGCCTCATGTGCCAGTAATTTCAGGGCATGATCTCACCACCAAACCGGAACACAGTAATGGAAGTACTACTATTTGGCGGCAGGTTAAAGGTGAGAAGGTGATTCTGCCGCCCTCGAGCTCATTCACAAGAGCTCTACCACCAGTTATATGTTTGTTGATTTGTACCCAATAATCTTTGAATCTACGAGACTAATCTTAATAAAAATTGGTGTGGAGATAAGTTTAAGACCCCATGAATAATAAAGGCTACCTTATCGACGTACCACGCGGGCGGACCCGCTCACGGAAGCTAGTAGTTTTATAAATGTGTATGTTTGTTACCCTTTACGCAAAACTTTAAGATATTGTGTATAATAAGTATGTATTTACTAAAGAAAAGTATATATTATTATGTATTAGTATCAGTTATTCTAGTACACATAGTACAAGCTCTGCTTAGTTTGGGACTAGATGGCGTTGTGTGTAAGTTGTGAGATATTTATATATTTACCTGCCAAACTTAGCGGCGTGCGAGAGTGTAGTGATGACGATATTGTATGACTTGAAGTCATCCAAGGACACGGCCTCGAAGTTAGCGCGATTAGTACCGTTGGAGAACGGGGCCAGGGAGTCAGGTAGCGTTTCCCTAAAAAGAAAAGGTATTTCATAATTGTGCCTGTTATAAAAGTACATATTTCTAATCTGAAACGTATTTCGCTAAGTGAGGTTTGTACGTGCGTTGACGGCAATGAGTAGTCGAAACTAAATGTAAAGGACCAATAATCGTAGGAATAGACAAAATATTCCTCATTATCTTAATCAGCTGTCAACCTGAAGCTCGGCGCTCATGAGTAAGGCGTGATGGTTTTGACTATAGTTACTTAGACAATGCTTACCACACTCTGAACTTAGAGCTAGCACGAAGTAGGAGACGGTCTTGCGAGAACATGTGAGAGAATTTGATTAGCATAGTGGCTACATGGTCAGCCGCCATGTTGGAATCCGTGCACACCAAGATGCGGTTCTCCGGATCTTTAGTCACTAACTGCAAGAGAATATTTAGTTTTAATTATGTTAAGCAGATGCAAGGTAAAGATAGGTTATGTTCTGAACATCAAAATAATTATCTTTAATTTACATTAATATGAAAATAAAGTGTGTGTAAATCCCTTTACACCGTGCCTTAGCATATATCAATCCTTCCGGGCCTTCTCCCAATTACATTGGGGTTGGCTTATGGTCTAACGGATGTTGGGCCCTGTGGATGTAAGTAGCCCTGTGGATGTAAGATCGATCCAGGGCTCGCCGATCCACCATCTTTCGGCGACGAGGGCACACGAGGTTTTAGTGGGTATATCCGTGCCGTTTACCATTCGTAGGCACGGGGAGTCTCACATCACCACCCTGCCCGCCCCCCACGGGCGGGGTGGTATGCGTAATAGCATTTCCCCGCGAAAAAAGACAAAAAAAAAAAATGGTCTAACGGATGTAGCTGAATATCAGTATTTTACTTGTGGCAACTGCTATCGGAGCTCCACATCCCAGTACGAGGTGAAACGATACCCTTTGTTACGACCGCCATAAATCTTCAAATGGTACGGCCACTTAGCATATAATGTCAATTTAAAGGCGTGTCTCCTGCGAACCTAACATGTTGTAAGACAACTGATATCATTCAATTCTAAAAGAAGTGAGCCGATATCCAACATATTGATTGGTTGTTGAAATGTTTTGTTCAGGTAAACACCTCACAGGAGACACAGCTGAAGTGCCACAGTTGCTAGCTAACAATATGGTTTCATGCAGACTTAGACCTAATTTATAAGTTTTCAATATCTCTATCCTGCTTAAGTTTCAAACATTGAATCAGACAGAGAGATATCGAATCCGGCTTTAGCGTTACCCACGGATGAAGAAGTTTGGTGAATTTAGGGCTTCCCTAACGTCAGTCAGTACAGTGCTCCTACTGTCTATCCATTTGAATCTGAAATTTTCAGTTATTTCCAAGTGATATTAAGAGGAATTGCCATTGGTCTACATCTACATTCTCTTTGTGATAGCAACTTGAATTGTTTTGAGAACATTTTGTTAATTTGTAAAAGATCAATCGCCAATCTCTTTGGGTGAAGATAAGCAATGATGACTCGCCTGCAGGATAGCCTCGACGACGGTGACGGTCTTGCCGGTGCCGGGCGGCCCGTGCAGCAGGTACGGCGACGTGCCGCTCGTGCCGGCCACGATGTGCTCCACCGCCACTCGCTGCTCAGGGTTCTCCTCCACCAGGGGATTGTACCACCTGGTGCACATTATCATGTTATTATGCCGCCAATTAATAGTATCGGCGGTAAATTAGTTGGTATTACTGACTTATTTACTGAACAAGTATTACGAAAGCAGTTTTTTGCGAGATTACACCCCCTTCCTTCCCCTCACCCTTCTTCAGAAAATATGTTTTCACCTCTCCCTAAACTGCAAACATAATACTTGAATTACACACAAAATAGAAAGAGACCCGCCTAATTTGTGTGAAACAATAAATTGATGTTCCCCAAGTTTAATTAAGCTAAGCTGGAGGGGATTAACGAGAATACCAGTAATATGTACTTGTAAATAACTAGTAACTAGTAAGTTTTATATAAGTAAAAAAAAACTATGTCAAATAAGTGTTTTTAAACTTTCGTGATTAGAGAACATTTTTCAAAAATTAGACAACGAGTCTAAATCGCGTAATTATTATAAGGGAAAATAAATACCTATGCTCGACGCTTCGAATGACCAATTGAGGGTAGTGGACAATATCCGCGCTTCAGAGACGACGCTGAGCTTCACCCGTCGGCTCGTGACCACGAATGATGCAAGTCATTCGAAACGTCGACCATAGGTATTTATTTACCTTTATAATAATTACGCGATTTAGACCCGTTGTCTAATTTTTAAAAATTACAAATAAGTACTTACTCAAACTGTGGCACTTTGTATCCGACCTTCTTAGTCTCGACGGGGAATATCCGAGGCCACAGCGCCAAAGTGGTGACATTGTGAACGGCCACGTGCATTCTCTCCAACGGTATACGAGACATGAAGAAACGGATGTCAAACTTTGCGTCCACACTGTAATACTGCTGGAAACTGAAAACCAGATTGTTTGTTAGACCACTTAATAAAATATGGACAAGTAAATTACCGCATCATAATAACAATAAAATAAAATAAAAAGCCTGTATTGCTGTAGTACAAAATATACCAATACTAAAACAAATATAGCTATATCTATCAACTATACCTATTAACTATTAACAAATACTTCTAAATTAATATCTAGTTTAAAAAAATATATAATTAGGATCTATCGGCAAACGGTTGTAGTAATTATACAGTTTGTCTTCCGACAAAGGCCTCCTCTAAAGATTTCCATCTAGTCCTGTCTTTTGCTTTATTATTTAGGTAACGGATTGTCATCCGTGTAGTCACTGGGGGATTGGTTGAAAACCAGTGCCAAGCTTCAGTTTGGCATATGCTGAACCAATTCCCATTTAGGGCAATTTTTGCTTTGGGGCATACAGCCTTTCAAATTACTGTATTTATTTGTTTCTCTTTCTATACTGAATGCATGTGTGTCTCTTTGTATTATTTGCACCTAATAAATATTTTCATTTTCATTTTTCATTTCATTTCATTTTCATTTTCATTTCATTTGCTGTATGAGTCCACGTTGGACCTGCTATTTTCTTGATGTCATCCTCTCATCTCATAAATTGTCTACCTCTGCCTCTCTTACCATCCTCAATTATTATCATAATTTATGTTAAATTCAATGTCAGAATTTTTGCGCTTATAATAAAAATGTTAGGCAAATATGAAGTTTAAAATATTAAAAAATAATAATATTTGATTTGTCCTATAATGTTATGAACTCATTATCGGTTCTTTAAAAGCTGAGGAAAAGGGCTAATTGAAGTATTTAACATAATTCGGTATTTTACACGAGAAATGGTCAAAATTAGTATTATTTCCTTGTCTCTGTGTCATTGCCATACATTTGATTTTTTTTTTTTTTTACTTTAAAAAAGCTTACAAGTAATTTGCAAATACAAATTACTAGTATTCTTGTTAACCCCCTCCAGCTAAGCTTAATTCGCATGTGTTAGGAGGAAGTTCACGTCCGTGGTGTAATGGCCAGGATTCGAACCGACGACCTCTGGATCGTAAGACCGATGCCTTATCCATTGCGCCACGGCCGCTTCTTTCGATTGAGGTGATAGAGAGTAACAGGTGATTGAGTTTCTAGTTAACATCCTCATTGATATATTCATATAGAATCAGATTTCACTTACAAATTAAAAGCAATAAATTGAGTATATCTATTTAAAAAATATTTACATAAATAGTGTCTTTGAATTGTTTGTAGATGATGTAATACCCTAATGATTCTAAATTTAAACCGGAGTTATTCAAGTAAGAAAGTTGTTTGGGATTTACATGTACCAAACATTAATATACAACTTACTTTGGATGTATTTTGGAGATGAGAGCGGTATTATCATTGATATCTATCACCACAGCCTCGAACATCACCTCCACGTTCTTGTGAGGTCTGACGAACATCCAGTCACCTAAAAATGAAAAAACAAGACATAAAAGCAGCAGTAGCTTTAATTTAAAGTCGCCAACCTCAATATGTTCAGTAACTTTAGACTGAAATTATCGAGATAATTATTTTCTTTGATAATTATCCATCATGATTGACCCATATACCGCTGTTTTCTATTTTCACGCACACAAATTCAGCCTACATACATAAAATATTTATTTCACGGCATATTTATTGAATTTGTACAAGACAATTTTAAGTTTTGTCGACCAACACAAACAGAAAACAAAATTTGACTCATATTTCATTTGGATTTGCGCGAAAACGTCAAATTACGTTGTCAAATCAATTTTAGCATTGAAGATCTCCCCGTCCCCGACGCACAGTGGTCTGAAAATCGAGCTCCCCTTTCATAGAAAGTCAATGTGGGATATTCATAAAACCAAAATATGGAACGTGTCAGGTATACATTACTTTAATGCATATTGTAGTATGAATGATTTTAGTTACTCCGCGCCAGAGAAAAAAAATATTTAGTTTTTTTTTGTATGGGAGAAATTACATAAAGTACATTTTCTTGCGACTGAATGAAACTGACAGGCTGGTACTCATACGAGCTATTGCCGCTCTTAGGGTGATTAGGTTGACATATCACGCGTGTACCTTTAGGTGCCGCTTCACACGTAGTAATTTTTTGAAATTTCGAATTTTCAGTATTGAATTTTTTAAGTATGTCCATCCACCACATACCATCGGAGCTGGTACTTAGATTGATTTTAATTCGATTCTAAACAGTTTGATTAAAATTAATCTGAGCCCCGGTTATTCAAATCATTGTAATTAGTATAATTTAGTATTATTTATTATTTACTTTTATATCATTTTTTGTAATGTTTTGACGTGTTCAAGCGCCTCCTGGGGCCTATGAAAATAAATGATTTGAATTTGAATTTGAATATGTGACGCATTTAAATTAAGTTGGTACGGAATTTGGAATAATATATTTATAATATGTAGCAAATACGCGCCTAATGTTCAATTACTTTAACTCAAAAAATAAGTTAACTTTAGAAATTCGTTTTTTTACGAATACTAAGTAGGGCACTGTAACTAATATCTGTCTTAAATGTACAAATATCTTTTTACAATAGTAACCTCATTAGCTAAGTGGGTGTTAATGATTTTTATTATACCTAATGATGACAGAGGTTCGTTATCATTATCAATTATGGGAATTACTAATTACTTTACTAATAGTTCAGATTTAGTTATTACGTGTTAATTTGCTCCGACCTTTAATGAGGGTAGTTATACATAAATAGAATGTTTGGCATGAATTCTGTCAGTAACGTTTAGTACTTGTGCGCGTTAACTTTAATTTTTCTGTTCTTTGCAATTTTCTATTACGATGGAAGGTTTTGGTACCAATATTGACATTTTCATGTTTGTGGCCAACAACACTTCTTTTTCAGATCCCAATGTGTTGTTTGAAGTGTTTGTGAATAGTGTTGATTTGTCAGAAAATGAAAAGAGAGACTTGAAACAATTCTGCCAAACTTATGTGTGTGCATTGAAAAGAAAATGGATATCATGTAATCGCACGCGACATACTTTCATTAAAAAGTACGAAGCATGGCTCCAAGAAGACATCAAATGGCCTGAAGTCATCAGGGAAAAGATGACTTCCTCATTAACAATAGATCAGTCACCATGTTCCAGTTCCGAATTTCCCGTAAAGGAAGGAGCATCAACATCCGCACAACCACAGACTTGTAGTGTTGGAACCTCAACATCTCTTGGAAACCAAAGAAAGCAGTTTTCGGAGTTAAACCCGTTACAGAAGAGAAGGAGAGTAGAAGAGCTTTTAAATCTTCCAACGGAAAACCTTGCTTATGCAACTGGCTTGAAGGCGCAAAATAAAGATGTAGCAGACATAATAAAATTAGTCACAGAGAATCCCGAAGAAGCTACAAAGATAAAAGATATACTGAAAACTAAGAAAAATGTGCCCATATATTCTGCTGATAAAGCTTTAGGTATTTTGACTTCGTTGAAGCTGTCGAAGTGGCAGTATACTACTTTAAGAGCTTGTGCAAAGGAAGAAGGAATCTCACTGTATCCCTCATACACTGTCCTAGAAGCGAAAAAGGACTGTTACCCACCTAAGGATAGCATAGA